>JAIOJX010000028.1:93391043-93991043 GCA_022376925.1 Tragulus kanchil | reverse complement strand
GCAGTTCAGTATTTTGACAGATTTAATCTCCCCAAACAACTGACTTTCAGCTTGGCACCAGTGAAAGATTATTGCCTCAGATGATATTTCTTTTGCTGGCTATCATGCAGTTTATACTCAATAGTTGAGTCAAAATGTTAAAAGAATAAAATGTTCAGAGAACTCTGAGAAATTTTATTAATTTTGTAATGACGTTTAAAGCTTACCAAAGGTCTTTGTTCTCTAAAGCTACTGCTTTGAGCAAATCAGAGGGGATCTCTTTCTAACTCTGAAAAGAGGAAGGACTTTTTCTGGGCTGTTGTTTATAAAACGACAAATGTGGAGTCTATAGAGATCTTGTAGAAGTTTTTCTGACCATAGCAATTGTGATTTTGAGATACACACATATGTATATACAAATCTATAATTAAGTTACAAAAATGCCACAAAGTATCATTTAAGAAAAGAAAGCATGTATTTTTAGGAGTAAATATAGGGGTTAATAACAAGTGAATTCCAACAGATGAAGGAGTAACAATAGTAATAGAGAATACATACTGTCTTGAAGATCTGTAAATAATGCATAGTGAAGACCTCCCTATTTCCTTTATTCTGTGTTTTGACACATTGCATCCAGTTCCACCTCTTTGATCAAAAGCATTGCCTGTTTTCATCAGGCCTTGGGTACTGAGAATAGTTTGAAGTCTTGAAAATCCATGGACTTCCTCATATCTATTGATACTTTATTGGCATATATTTTATTTCTGTTTAGAATTAACTCATGAAAATTCCAGATGGCCCTAGTGGTCAGAAATCATCTGCCAATATAGGGAATATAAAAGACATGGAGTCCGTCCCTAAATTGGAAAATCCCTTGGAGGAAGAAACTGAAACCCCCTCTAGTATTTTTGCCTGGAGAACCCCATGGACAGGGAGCTTGGCGGCTATACAGTCAGAATATTTTTTGATTACGTAGGCAAATTGAGGATTTAATTACTTCTTTCAGATGCAACATTCTGTTTGCTTTCTGTTTTGAAATTGTCCCCAAATGAAGACTGTGCAATAACATCTTGAAGGGAGTACTGATAAACCTCTTTTAATTTGTTTCCATGCCTTTTAAGATTCTACTCCTATTAAAAAGGAATGGCTTGTTGATAAGAAAGCAGTTCAGTATTTTGACAGATTTAATCCCCCCAAACAACTGACTTTCAGCTTGGCACCAGTGAAAGATTACTGCCTCAGATGATATTTATTTTGCTGGCTCTCATATAGTTTACACTCCATAGTTGAGTCAAAATGTTAAAAGAATAAAATGTTCAGAGAACTCTGAGAAATTTTATTAATTTTGTAATGACGTTTAAAGCTTACCAAAGGTCTTTGTTCTCTAAAGCTACTGCTTTGAGCAAATCAGAGGGGATCTCTTTCTAACTCTGAAAAGAGGAAGGACTTTTTCTGGGCTGTTGTTTATAAAACGACAAATGTGGAGTCTATAGAGATCTTGTAGAAGTTTTTCTGACCATAGCAATTGTGATTTTTGAGATACACACATATGTATATACAAATCTATAATTAAGTTACAAAAATGCCACAAAGTATCATTTAAGAAAAGAAAGCATGTATTTTTAGGAGTAAATATAGGGGTTAATAACAAGTGAATTCCAACAGATGAAGGAGTAACAATAGTAATAGAGAATACATACTGTCTTGAAGATCTGTAAATAATGCATAGTGAAGACCTCCCTATTTCCTTTATTCTGTGTTTTGACACATTGCATCCAGTTCCACCTCTTTGATCAAAAGCATTGCCTGTTTTCATCAGGCCTTGGGTACTGAGAATAGTTTGAAGTCTTGAAAATCCATGGACTTCCTCATATCTATTGATACTTTATTGGCATATATTTTATTTCTGTTTAGAATTAACTCATGAAAATTCCAGATGGCCCTAGTGGTCAGAAATCATCTGCCAATATAGGGAATATAAAAGACATGGAGTCCGTCCCTAAATTGGAAAATCCCTTGGAGGAAGAAACTGAAACCCCCTCTAGTATTTTTGCCTGGAGAACCCCATGGACAGGGGAGCTTGGCCGGCTATACAGTCCATAGGGTTACAAAGAGTGAGGCATGACTGAAGTAACAGCATGCATTGCTTCTGAGGCATGCATACACTGAGAAAATTAGATTATAAAAATAATTTTATTTTGTTCATTTCTTTGTGTTCTTCTCAATGTCTCAAAGCTTTCACTGCTCCAAGTCTTCTAGATTCATTCATCTAGTTCACAAACATTTTTTGAGTGTTCCTTATGAGCTAGATACTCAACTAACCACTAAGTATACTTTAAATAAACAAAAAAAATTTGCCTTTTGTAATGGAAGAGGACTTCACCCCATATTTAATAAATTACTACCTATACTGTGCATAAACACTTAGAATAAAGGAATGAGTTTGCTGCTTATTTCTAAAAATATAATTACAATGATTTTTATGTGTTTATATCTTTTGATGAAAGTTTGCAAGAAATAAAATATTCTTTAATTTTTAAATTAAGTGCTACATGGTATGTAGTGAGTAACACTTTCTCACTTTTTGTAATGAATTTTGACCCAAGTTCCAAATGAGAGGTCACTGCCAGGGGATCCTCTAATGCCCACAGACTATAGAGAACAAACATTTAGGATTTCGTTTATGAAAGAAGTGTTAGAACATATTGTAAAATATGCTCTGAATAACCGTGTTTATTTGAAATCAGGGAAATAACATACAAAGCAAACCATGGAAAACAGATCTTGAAAAATTTTAAAAGCATTCTGAAATGATATTGGCAATTTTGAAGACAAAAACTCCCTATTGATCCTTTTTATTCTGTGTTTTGACACATTGCATCCAGTTCCACCTCTTTGATCAAAAGCATTGCCTGTTTTCATCAGGCCTTGGGTACTGAGAATAGTTTGAAGTCTTGAAAATCCATGGACTTCCTCATATCTATTGATACTTTATTGGCATATATTTTATTTCTGTTTAGAATTAACTCATGAAAATTCCAGATGGCCCTAGTGGTCAGAAATCATCTGCCAATATAGGGAATATAAAAGACATGGAGTCCGTCCCTAAATTGGAAAATCCCTTGGAGGAAGAAACTGAAACCCCCTCTAGTATTTTTGCCTGGAGAACCCCATGGACAGGGGAGCTTGGCCGGCTATACAGTCCATAGGGTTACAAAGAGTGAGGCATGACTGAAGTAACAGCATGCATTGCTTCTGAGGCATGCATACACTGAGAAAATTAGATTATAAAAATAATTTTATTTTGTTCATTTCTTTGTGTTCTTCTCAATGTCTCAAAGCTTTCACTGCTCCAAGTCTTCTAGATTCATTCATCTAGTTCACAAACATTTTTTGAGTGTTCCTTATGAGCTAGATACTCAACTAACCACTAAGTATACTTTAAATAAACAAAAAAAATTTGCCTTTTGTAATGGAAGAGGACTTCACCCCATATTTAATAAATTACTACCTATACTGTGCATAAACACTTAGAATAAAGGAATGAGTTTGCTGCTTATTTCTAAAAATATAATTACAATGATTTTTATGTGTTTATATCTTTTGATGAAAGTTTGCAAGAAATAAAATATTCTTTAATTTTTAAATTAAGTGCTACATGGTATGTAGTGAGTAACACTTTCTCACTTTTTTTAATGAATTTTGACCCAAGTTCCAAATGAAAGGTCACTGCCAGGGGATCCTCTAATGCCCACAGACTATAGAGAACAAACATTTAGGATTTCGTTTATGAAAGAAGTGTTAGAACATATTGTAAAATATGCTCTGAATAACCGTGTTTATTTGAAATCAGGGAAATAACATACAAAGCAAACCATGGAAAACAGATCTTGAAAAATTTTAAAAGCATTCTGAAATGATATTGGCAATTTTGTATTGACAAGAAATCTGTATGGGTGAATAATTTGGATGCGGTTAAAATTGTGGCAAGGTCGGGTTTCCCTGGTGGTCCAGTGGGTAAGGACACTGCCTTGCAGTGCAAGGGCCTCTGGTTCGATCCCTGGCCTGGGAAGATCCCACGTGCTGCGGAGCAGCTGGACTGATGTGTCCAATTACTGAGCCGGAGCTCTGAAGTGCATGCGCCCAGAGCCGGCGCTCTGCGACAACAGAGGCCACCGTGATGGGAAGCCCACAGGAGCCAAGGAACAAAGACGGATGAAAATGGACAAATGAAAGACCAATAGAAGTGGCCCGCCCACCTCCTCCCTCCCCAACCCAACCCCCCCAATAAATAAATAAATAAATGTTTTTAAAAAATTGTAGCAAGGTCATTCCTTTAGGAAGCCTTTGTGATTATTTCTCTGTTCTTTGGAGGAATTACAGAAATAATAATAAGGATGCTTGCTTTGCATACAAGACATGATAGAGCTTCTGACTCATCCCACTCTGTTTTGTCAGCAGGCTAAAACAGTAGTCACAGATGGGCATGAAATGAAAATAAAAGAGAAGAAGGAAGATGAGTGGCAAGACAGACACTAATAGTACTGGTAGGCAGGGAGAACTACAGAAATGCTTAAGAGTATGACTCCTGGCAGTCTTTGTAACAGCTGTTTGGGAAATGAGAGCAGAAGAGTAAAAGACTGCCTTGTAAAAATAGATACCAGGTGCAATGATAATTATGTATAAAGAATGCATGTCATATACTCTAACTTACCTGTGAATTTTTGTTTGGTTGATTATTCAACAAATATTACATATGTGCTTACTATATACCATACCCCACCCTACACACTTCAAAAAAAGATAAGGAACAAAGCAAAACTACACATGATTTTATAAACTTCACTTTTTAGATGGTGGATTAAAAAAGAACAAGTTAGTTAAGTAAAATGAATAGTCATTTGTATAGCATATAGACATATTGCATTGACCAAAAAGTTTGTTCTGTTTTTTCCTTACCATCTTACAGAATAACCTGAACAAACTTTTGGCCAACCCAGTAAGACCTATATCAGAAATTTACATAGAATTACTTAACTCTACACAGCCAATATATGGATAGTGAAACCTGTTAAGCAGAGACAAAGTGGAGAAAGACAATGGGGGTTCAAATTTAATATCCTGGTTCCAGAAGTTATTACTAAGAAGGTTTCATTTTAAATAAAGATCTAGGGGTGTGAAGAACTAGCTCAATAAGATGTAACAAAAACAACAAGTAAATGGACTGTGAGTGAGTAAAGCATGTTTGAGAAAGAAGAGTGGGCAGTTTTATTAGAGACATGAAGGAGGAACAGTGACTTAGTATGGGTTATGATCTCAATGGTGACAAGTCAAATAACGTAGTCCTCCTAGGTCAAAGGATTCTAACTTTCACTCTGTGTGAAGAGGAAAGTGTATGAATAACATGGGTTAAACATAGAGTGTTGAAAACATTTGAAGTTGATCGTGGTATGTTGATTGTTGTGATCTTTTCATGAATGTATACATATGTGAAACCTTATCCAATTTAAAAAAAAATGGGGGCAGTTCTTTTGAGTTTAAATTCTTTAATAGTAGCTGGCAAAAATTCTACCTGGCTTCATTGTTGAGAACAGAGTGCACCAGAAGCAAGGCAAATTCAGGAAGACCTGCTGGGGGCTCATTCAGTAATGGAATTGTGAGATCACAGTGCTTTGGAGCAAGATGATAGTAGCAAGGACACTGAGAAGTGGGCTTGTGCTTGGAGTGTATTTTTTAAATGAAGTATAGTTGATATAGGGCTTGTTTAGTGCCTCACATGGTAAGGAATCTTGCCTGCAGTCCAGGAGACACAGGCTTGACTCCTGGGTTGGGAAAGTCCCCTGGAGAAAGGAACAGTTATACACGCCAGTGTTCTTGCCCAGAGAATTCCATGGACAGAGCAGTGTGGCAAGCTACAGTCCATAGGGCTTCAGTAAATTACAGATGTGCAATATAGCAATTCATAGTTTTAAAGGTTCTATTACATTTATAATTATTATAAAATATTGGCTATATTCTCTTCTGTGTATTCTATAGCACATATAATAAACATTCTTATAATTATTTTATACATCTTGTTTGCATGTATTGGGCTTCCCTGGCGGCTTGGATAGTAAAGAATCTGTGAATTCAGAAGACCTGGGTTCAATCCCTGGGTCAGGAAGATCCACTGGAGAAGGGATGGGAATGGCTATACTAACCACTCAGGGGGTGCCAGTGGTAAAGAATCTGTCTGTCAATTTAGGCAGACACAAGAGATACGGATACAAGCCCAGGGTAGGGAAGATCCCCTGAAGAAGGAAATGGCAACCCACTCCAGTATTCTTGCCTGGGAAACCCCATTAACAGAAGAGCTTTGCAAAGAGTCAGACATGACTAAGTAACATCTTTCACCTTTGCATTTGCATCTCTTAAACCTGTTATCCCTTTTTGTCCCTCATTTTTCCCTCTCCTAGGGAAACCACTAATTTGTCCTCCGTATCTGTGAATCTGATCCCTTTTTTTTTCATTATACTCACTAGTGATATATATACATATATATATTATATATATATATTCATATTTATATATTCCATATGTAAGGGATACCATACACTACTATTTGTCTTTTTCTGTTTGACTTGTTTCACTAAGCATAATACCCTTCAAGTCCATCTATATCATTGCAAACATCAGAATGTCATTCTTTTTTATGAATGAGTAGTATTCCACCATATATGTGTGTGAATACCACTTTTTCTTTATCTAATCATCTATTGGTGGACATTTAGGTTGCATGCATATCTTGGGTAATTGTAAATAATATTTCTTTGAACATTGGGGTACATGTATCTTTTAAATTAATTATTTTTCAGATATATATATACCCAGGAATTGAATTGCTAGATCATATGATAGTTTAATTTTTAGTTTTTTGTAAAATATCAGTACTGTTCCACAGCAACTGTACCAGTTTACATTCCCACCAATAGTGTACAAGGGTTCACTTTCTTCCACATCCTCATCAACATTTGTTTCCGTCTTCTTTTGCGTGACGGTCATGCTGGTAGATGTGAGGTGATATATCTATTTGTGGTTTTGATGATAATTAGCATTTCCCTGATGATCAGCAATATCAAATATTTTTTCATATGTCTGTTGGGCCATCCATTTGTGTTTCTTCTTTGGAAAAATGTCTGGTCTGGTATTCTGTCCATTTTTCAGTCGAGTTTTTTTTTTTTTTTTTTTAATTATGCTGTATGAGATGTTTGTATATTTTGGAAATTAATACCTTTTTGGTAGCACCTTGGGCAAATATTTTCTCCCAGCCCATTTTATGCTTGTCTTGTTTATGATATTCTTTGCTATGTTTTTAAGTTTGATCAGGTTCCATTCATTTATGTTTTTTTATTTCCACTAATCTAGAGGACAAATCATAAAACATATTGTAGCAGTTTATGTCAGTGTTTTCTTTCTGTGTTTTCTTCTAAGAGTTTGATAGCATTTGGTTTTACACTTGTGACTTTAATCCATTTAGAGTTTATCGTTATGTATTTTGTTAGAGAATGCTCTAACTATGGGCTTCCCTGGTGGTCCAATGGGTAGAGTCCACCTTGCAGTGCAAGGACGTCAGTTCGATCCCTGGCATGGGCAGATCTCACATACTCTGGAGCGGAAGGACCAGTGTGTCCAATTACCAGCCAGTGCTCTGCAAGGAGAGAGGCCACTGTGATGCGAGGCTCATGCAGGCCAAAGAATTAAGATGGATGAAAATAAATGAACGAAGGACCAATAAAAGAGATCAAAATTAAAAAAAAAAAAAAGAATGCTTTAACTTCATGTTTTTTTACACATAGCTGTCCAGTTCACCCTGCACCGCTTATTGAAGAGACTGTATTTTCTCCATTGTATATTCTTATCTCCTTTGTGATAATTGATTAACCATAAATGACTGAGTTTAATTCTAAACTCTTTATTCTTTTCTTTTCTTTTTATTTTTTTAACAGCAAAAACATTTTTATTGGGGTATAGCCGATTAACAATTTCATGATAGTTTCAGGTGAACAGAAAAGGAACTCAGACATACTTGTATCCATTCTCCCCCCAATCTCCCTCCCATCTAGGCTAGTACATAACATTAGGCAGTGGATTCTTTATTCTGTTTCATTGATCTAGGTGTCTGTTTTATACCTGCACTATACTGTTGTGATGATCGTAGCTTTGTAATATAGTCTGAAGTCAGGGAGACTGATTCCTCTAACTCTGTCTTTTCTCAAGATTATTTTGGTTTCTGGTGTCTTTGTGTTTCCATGCAATGTTTAGAATTATTTGTCCCATTTATGTGAAAAATGATCTCAATACTTTACTAGAGATTACATTAAATCTGTAGAATGCCCTGGGTAATATGATCATTTTAACAATATTAATTCTTTTAATCCAACATATGGTATATCTTTTTACCTGATTCTATTGTCTTCAGTTTCTTTCATCAGTGTCTTACAGTCTTCTGAGTACAGAATCTCAGATAATTTCATTTCTAGATAACTTTCTCTTGGTTGCAATGATAAATGGGATTGTTTCTTTAATTCTATTTCTGATATTTTATTGTTAATATATAGAAATGCAGTAGATTTCCATATATTAATTTTGTATCCTACAACTTTCCTGAATTCATTGTTAGAGAATTGTTTACACTTGTGACTTTAATCCATTTAGAGTTTATCGTTATGTATTTTGTTAGAGAATGCTTCCCTGGTGGTCCAATGGTAGAGTCCACCTTGCAGTGCAAGGACGTCAGTTCGATCCCTGGCATGGGCAGATCTCACATACTCTGGAGCGGAAGGACCAGTGTGTCCAATTACCAGCCAGTGCTCTGCAAGGAGAGAGGCCACTGTGATGCGAGGCTCATGCAGGCCAAAGAATTAAGATGGATGAAAATAAATGAACGAAGGACCAATAAAAGAGATCAAAATTAAAAAAAAAAAAAAGAATGCTTTAACTTCATGTTTTTTTACACATAGCTGTCCAGTTCACCCTGCACCGCTTATTGAAGAGACTGTATTTTCTCCATTGTATATTCTTATCTCCTTTGTGATAATTGATTAACCATAAATGACTGAGTTTAATTCTAAACTCTTTATTCTTTTCTTTTCTTTTTATTTTTTTAACAGCAAAAACATTTTTATTGGGGTATAGCCGATTAACAATTTCATGATAGTTTCAGGTGAACAGAAAAGGAACTCAGACATACTTGTATCCATTCTCCCCCCAATCTCCCTCCCATCTAGGCTAGTACATAACATTAGGCAGTGGATTCTTTATTCTGTTTCATTGATCTAGGTGTCTGTTTTTATACCTGCACTATACTGTTGTGATGATCGTAGCTTTGTAATATAGTCTGAAGTCAGGGAGACTGATTCCTCTAACTCTGTCTTTTCTCAAGATTATTTTGGTTTCTGGTGTCTTTGTGTTTCCATGCAATGTTTAGAATTATTTGTCCCATTTATGTGAAAAATGATCTCAATACTTTACTAGAGATTACATTAAATCTGTAGAATGCCCTGGGTAATATGATCATTTTAACAATATTAATTCTTTTAATCCAACATATGGTATATCTTTTTACCTGATTCTATTGTCTTCAGTTTCTTTCATCAGTGTCTTACAGTCTTCTGAGTACAGAATCTCAGATAATTTCATTTCTAGATAACTTTCTCTTGGTTGCAATGATAAATGGGATTGTTTCTTTAATTCTATTTCTGATATTTTATTGTTAATATATAGAAATGCAGTAGATTTCCATATATTAATTTTGTATCCTACAACTTTCCTGAATTCATTGTTGTGGCTTAGTGAAGGGTTTATTTTGAAGCTAGTGCTAACAGAATTTGCTGATGAATAGATGTTCATCATGAAAGAAGAGTGATGAGAAGGAATATAACAAGTTTTTAGCATAAACAAATATGAAGATGGATTTTATATTAACTAAGATGTGAAAAGCTGAAAGAGAAGCCTGTTTGGATATGGACTAATGAGAGCTCAATTTTAGAAGTGTTGAGATTGAGATTTCTATTAAACATCCAAGTGAAGCTGTCAAATAGGCAACTAGATAAATGTGTCAAGTTCAGCAGAATACTATATTCTGGTAATATCAATTTAGAGTTATCTATCAATTGTGTCTGTCTCCCTGTCTCTCTCTCTAACTATATATTCAATATATAAAATCCATCTATATAGTCACATATCTATGTATCATTATCTATGATGTTTAACATTATAAAGCTATGTTTATTACTTAAAGTGTACACAGTAAAGGGGAGACAAAAGTGTGGAGCTGTTTGACATTCCCAGATTGGGGGGATGATATAGGGTCAGTAAATGAAAATTACAGAATACAGAAGGAAAACAGGAAGACAGAGTGCTTAATCATATAAATATCTGCTAATATGCCACATAAGATGAAACCTAAAAAACAACCTTTAACAGCACTGAACTAATGCTAGTCCTGGGCAGATGGGAGTGGAAACCATTTCAGAGAATGTTTAAGGGAGACAAGGAAGGGAGAATTTGGAAATAGGTAATAAAAAAGAACACTTTTTCAGTGTTTTTCTCCAAAGGAATGAAAAGAATTATGGAATTAGTCAAAGATGGAATTGGAACAATACAAATAATGTATTTCATTATTAATAATAATGAGCTTATAGACTGGGTAATTTTGAAATAAAAAGAAGTTTAAAAAAGAGTTGCTGAACTCATGACCTTAAGTGAGCAAAAGAGATCATGTTCAAGTGCACAAATATAGAAATTTGTCTTAACTAGATTATGCAAAGTTTATTTAAAGATAGGATGCATACCTACAAATCAGATAGGTGGAAACATTTTAATAATTTTTCTTCGGAAATACTGCCAAAATTGTGTTAACAACACAGAAAGACCACTTGTTATAAATCAGATATATTCTGAAAAAGTCTGCTCTTAATGTTACTACTGATCACATACATGACAAACAGAATGAATGCCCAGTGAAACTACCAAGATATTTTAGATTCAATTTTAAAATTCTGTTCATTTCTAATAAATTGTAATGTTTGACATAGCTCTGGAGTTAATGAAAAAAAAACTGACAAATGGATTTTATATTAACTAAGATGTGAAAAGCTGAAAGAGAAGCTTTTATTTTTGGGGTAATTTTAAGTGTTGAGATTGAGATTTCTATTAAACATCCAAGTGAAGCTGTCAAATAGGCAACTAGATAAATGTGTAAAGTTCAGCAGAATACTATATTCTGGTAATATCAATTTAGAGTTATCTATCAATTGTGTCTGTCTCCCTGTCTCTCTCTCTAACTATATATTCAATATATAAAATCCATCTATATAGTCACATATCTATGTATCATTATCTATGATGTTTAACATTATAAAGCTATGTTTATTACTTAAAGTGTACACAGTAAAGGGGAGACAAAAGTGTGGAGCTGTTTGACATTCCCAGATTGGGGGGATGATATAGGGTCAGTAAATGAAAATTACAGAATACAGAAGGAAAACAGGAAGACAGAGTGCTTAATCATATAAATATCTGCTAATATGCCACATAAGATGAAACCTAAAAAACAACCTTTAACAGCACTGAACTAATGCTAGTCCTGGGCAGATGGGAGTGGAAACCATTTCAGAGAATGTTTAAGGGAGACAAGGAAGGGAGAATTTGGAAATAGGTAATAAAAAAGAACACTTTTTCAGTGTTTTTCTCCAAAGGAATGAAAAGAATTATGGAATTAGTCAAAGATGGAATTGGAACAATACAAATAATGTATTTCATTATTAATAATAATGAGCTTATAGACTGGGTAATTTTGAAATAAAAAGAAGTTTAAAAAAGAGTTGCTGAACTCATGACCTTAAGTGAGCAAAAGAGATCATGTTCAAGTGCACAAATATAGAAATTTGTCTTAACTAGATTATGCAAAGTTTATTTAAAGATAGGATGCATACCTACAAATCAGATAGGTGGAAACATTTTAATAATTTTTCTTCGGAAATACTGCCAAAATTGTGTTAACAACACAGAAAGACCACTTGTTATAAATCAGATATATTCTGAAAAAGTCTGCTCTTAATGTTACTACTGATCACATACATGACAAACAGAATGAATGCCCAGTGAAAAACTACCAAGATATTTTAGATTCAATTTTAAAAATTCTGTTCATTTCTAATAAATTGTAATGTTTGACATAGCTCTGGATTATGTGCTTCAAACTGATCCAAAATATTTAAATTTTAATTAATACTAAGACAAAAATGTATTTTTATATCAAATGGTAGATGTCAGCCAGAAACACATATAAGAAATAAAAATTAAATGGTGAACTTTGATTACTGACAGTTACTTTCTACACTCTTATATTCCAGATGCTCTTTTCACTTCCCACTTGAAGTACACAAAACTCTGAAACAAAAACTAAAATTATTCTCATTTTACAGATTGAAAAGTAGGTTTAATAACAAAGTCCTACACATGGTGGGACTTCATGTGCAAATGTCATCTATCTATATAATTATGCCTTCCTTTGTATAAAATAGTGCACATGCAGTTTGAGAAACCAGCATGTAGTCATTTGGAATTTTGACATTTGCTATTTAAAGGAATGTTCCACTTCAATCCAGTTGAAAACTCTTTAATTAAAGAAAGTTCAGATCATGGTCTAACAGAGACAGTGTGTGTGTGGAGGAGGGGTGGAAGATGAGATTTGTGTAGTGTTCATTTGTAGCACTGACATTTTAAACATTAATGACAAAATATTCCTCTAAATCCCAAATTCTTAAAAGGACCTCTGTGAACGTCCACCTTACCTTACTGCTTTTTCTGTTCATATGACTCCACCCAGAATGTTTCTTTTTTCCTCAGATATGAGAAACAAATTTATTTTTTGGACATTTGGGCTTGATGTTCTATCTGCTTTTATTTGAATGATGTCTCTTTATCTTCTTTAATATTTTTTTAAATTCTACCTTCTCAGTGCTACCCAACTTTTACCAGAATTCAAATGAGCTTATCGACTGGGTAATTTTGAAATAAAAAGAAGTTTAAAAAAGAGTTGCTGAACTCATGACCTTAAGTGAGCAAAAGAGATCATGTTCAAGTGCACAAATATAGAAATTTGTCTTAACTAGATTATGCAAAGTTTATTTAAAGATAGGATGCATACCTACAAATCAGATAGGTGGAAACATTTTAATAATTTTTCTTCGGAAATACTGCCAAAATTGTGTTAACAACACAGAAAGACCACTTGTTATAAATCAGATATATTCTGAAAAAGTCTGCTCTTAATGTTACTACTGATCACATACATGACAAACAGAATGAATGCCCAGTGAAAAACTACCAAGATATTTTAGATTCAATTTTAAAAATTCTGTTCATTTCTAATAAATTGTAATGTTTGACATAGCTCTGGATTATGTGCTTCAAACTGATCCAAAATATTTAAATTTTAATTAATACTAAGACAAAAATGTATTTTTATATCAAATGGTAGATGTCAGCCAGAAACACATATAAGAAATAAAAATTAAATGGTGAACTTTGATTACTGACAGTTACTTTCTACACTCTTATATTCCAGATGCTCTTTTCACTTCCCACTTGAAGTACACAAAACTCTGAAACAAAAACTAAAATTATTCTCATTTTACAGATTGAAAAGTAGGTTTAATAACAAAGTCCTACACATGGTGGGACTTCATGTGCAAATGTCATCTATCTATATAATTATGCCTTCCTTTGTATAAAATAGTGCACATGCAGTTTGAGAAACCAGCATGTAGTCATTTGGAATTTTGACATTTGCTATTTAAAGGAATGTTCCACTTCAATCCAGTTGAAAACTCTTTAATTAAAGAAAGTTCAGATCATGGTCTAACAGAGACAGTGTGTGTGTGGAGGAGGGGTGGAAGATGAGATTTGTGTAGTGTTCATTTGTAGCACTGACATTTTAAACATTAATGACAAAATATTCCTCTAAATCCCAAATTCTTAAAAGGACCTCTGTGAACGTCCACCTTACCTTACTGCTTTTTCTGTTCATATGACTCCACCCAGAATGTTTCTTTTTTCCTCAGATATGAGAAACAAATTTATTTTTTGGACATTTGGGCTTGATGTTCTATCTGCTTTTATTTGAATGATGTCTCTTTATCTTCTTTAATATTTTTTTAAATTCTACCTTCTCAGTGCTACCCAACTTGTTCACCAGAATTAAGTCACAAAATTCTGTCTATGGTACTATTAATTCCTGTATCCATTCTCTATTTTGGACACATTTATTAAGCTCATTTAGTATCTACTTACATAATATACAAGCTGCCTATTTATTATATTTATAATTGTTATATTTTTATTTACAATGTCACCTTCCCCCAAGATTTTAAGCTACGTAAGGCAGGAGATTTTGTTCCTCTTTTTCATTATTCATGTATGCCAGTGCCAAAAATAGTATTTAGCATATAGTGACTGCTCAATAAATATTTATTGAATATACAGCAGATCTTCAGCCATATGACAGTCTGGAAAATTGAAGTGGTTTGACCTGGTAGAATACCTGAACTTGAATATCAAGACTGGAGAGAGATCACTCTAAAATAGTGCAAAGACCATTTTGACTCCATATGTCAAATGTAAGGGATACATTTATTTTAAATAAATAAGAGAAGAAAACAAGGCTCACATTTAAATATGAAAAACATTTGTCCAATGACAAACATTAGCACTTTTAAATAGCAGTTGTTACTCAGAGGTATAAAACTGTCACATGAACATATAATAACTTCAGCTTGTTTAGCTATGGTCAGAGAGAATATTTAAAATTTGAACTCCTCTCTCTATAAGAAAAAAATACCCTAAGGATAATTAAATGTCTGGCCTCATACAGAAGTGTTAAAAAAATAAAAAAAATTTTCACCTTGGAGCCCTGCAAAGAGCTAAGTGTATTCATGTTAAAATAAGATTATGTCCCTACAGGACTCAAGTTAATTGTAATAACAACCTATATATGATTTTATATTAGAAAAAAAATCCTTGTTCCCTGTGAGGCAAAAAGGCAAATACATTGACAAAGAAAGCTCCCCTTCATACGATTCTGTCTCTGTCACTGCCTCTCTGTCTCTGTCTCTCTTTCTCTTACAAGTTTTCCATTATAAATTAGAAATAAAGTTTAAATCACTTAGATTATTTTTTATACCCAAGAAGCCAAGCAGGAATATAATCTATTCTGAAATTCATGAGAAAATTCTTTAAAATGTCAGACAACAGTTAAAACATTCTATGATTAAGGCATATTTTAATTTTCTTAATGTCAAAACTCTGCTGTGGGAGAAGCTTATGAACACTCATTTGATATTCACATGAGCTAATATTAAAATGGAGCCACACTCTTAGAAGTATCAATATCAGGGATTGAGAGAATTTTTTAAAAGAGAACAGCCTGACCTTCAGAAAAGACAGTGCAGAGTAAGATGAACCAGAAATGAAACCATTTGGAAACAACTTTTTCTCATGGATGTTACTCATTAAGCATAGTTACATTCACTAATAGTGACAAACCTGGGACAGGTATAAATGAGGGTTGTATAAGATGATCTTAAGTGTAAGATGCTTTTAGCCTTTTAACTACAATATAGGGAACAAAGGAAGGGTTGAAGACTGCTTCCTAGACATAGATAGTGGTTGACTTATTGGATGCATTCAATATTCTATAAATATTTCTTAAGAACATTCATAAAAATGCTCCAAATTCTAAACATTAGGAGATGTCTTCCTCCGTTAAACACAGGTTTCACGAATGCATTTTTCTGGGAGCACTGAGCTATGTGCTATGAAAATAGGACTAAACACAGAAGGATACAGCCTGCCTGCAGGGGGTTGTATTGTAGTGAAAAAGACACTTATTAATGCAAATCAAAATTTATTGTCACACGGTGAACTGTGCTATGAAGGAAAACGAGGAGAAAAATATAGGATAAAATATATAGGGGGTGTGTAATTTTTTTTTTAATGGCAGTCAGGAGAGTTGTCTTAGAAGGGACATTGAAGCAGTGGGAGCAGTGACCTTAGGAGTTGGAGCAGTCAAATATATGGAGAAAAGCACTTGTGAAAAAGGGAATAGAAAGGTTACCAATGTTGAGTTGCCAAGATGTTTTGCCTATCTGTGGAAAATTACTGAGGTAGAAAGAAAAAGGCAGAAGAATGGCAGGTGTGAGGTAAGTCCAAGGATGTATTTCCATCTTAGGAGTAACACTGTAAACCACTGGCAAGAATTTTAGACCATATGCTAATTATAAGGTGAGGAGCATTTGGAAATTCCCTGGTAATCCAGTGATTAAAACTCCATAGTTCTAATTCAGAGGGTGTGGGTTTGATCCCTACTTAGGGAACTAAGATCCTGCATTATGCATGGAATGACCAGCAAAAGAAAGAGGCATAGTATAACCACTGCATCCATGAGTAGTATCATCATACTACTTGTCATTGCATGCTTTTGAGTAGAGAAGAAATGAAATAAAATAACCTGAATCACACTTCAAAAAGCTGCAAGGAGTAAGTGCACACTCTTCTACAGTTTATATTCTAATATAATAATAGCAGTAAGGTGTATATTGTCTCCTTTTCTATCACTGACTTGCCAGATACCAAATCTTGCTATATGAAATAAGAAGTCATAGTTAGTCAAGGAAATCTCAGCAATTTTCGAAATTTCTATTTTACTCAGGAGAAGCTTTTGACCGTGGTCTGTTTAAGAAGGGCAAAAGAAGCCCAAAGACAATACATTCTGCTTGAAAAATAGTGGAAAGAGAATAGGCAAGACTTTACATGTTGAACAGTTATCAGCATAATTATCAGAATGTTCAAATGGAGCATATAAAATATAGCAAGGACATAAAAAGTAAAAAAAAAAAAAAAGAAAAGAAAACCTGTTATCCTTAAAATATGTTTAATATAAACATTGCAAAATAAGAGTACCATAGCCAATTTAAAATAATGCACTTGTGTCCTGACTCTTCTCTGAATCATCTGTGTTATGGTGGTACACATGTGTGGGCACTACTTTGCCAAATGGTGGACATATTTCTTGGCAAAATGCTGGTTTAGAACTCTCAGGAAGCTGTAGCAAAATAGACACTTTGTGGCATGAATAACAACTTTTAGAATCCCCTAATTCACCTTATAGGTGAATAGGAAATAGCCTTCAGTTCTAAATAAAATTGAAATTCAGGTAATTTTTATTCACTTATAATAATACATGGAAGGACAATAATTTCTGAATTATTTTGTAGACCAACAGGAGATATTTAACTAGTATAGGCCCTACTGAAAAATACAATTCAAGTCCAAACATTTTGAATGATATACTCAAATGAATGTTTTACTTTATGTTTTGTGACTACCATAAAAATTAGGTAATGGTGTTATTATGAATATTTAAATGAAACTACTTTTTTCATGTAAAGTTAAAGACAATTTTGTTGAATATTCACTTAACATACATGGCATTTATTTACTGGTTTACTTATATTTATTACTTCTTTTGTTAAAATCTTGATTTTCCCTTAAAATAACAAAAGCAGTTGAAAGTAAATATACTTAATTAGAAGTTGGCTTATACATGTTCAAGTTGATGTTATTTAGGTATACAAATATTATTTTATTTTAGGTTTTAAAATGCACACTAAACTCAAAACTTGAACAAAAGTTTAGCAAGTGTCTCCAGTTTTGTTAAATGTAGACCTTATCTTTTCCAGAGCCAAGCTTTTTGTGTTACTAATTTTACTGCATTAGAGAAACATTTAACATATTTGAGAAGAATACTGTTAGGCAGATTTTTTTCCAATTGTATCTTTGTCTCATATATGTGGATATATGGTGAAATATAATCTACGTAGCCAATTGTTAGATATGAAACTAAGCATTGCACATTATCTTTGCTCTTTAAGATACAAACATGCTCCCTTATCTGCAGTTGTGTTTCCCATGGTTTCAGTTTTCAATGGTCAGCCAAAGTCTAGAAATATTAAATGAAAAATTCTAGAAATAAATAATTCAAAAGGTTTAAATTGCTGGTTGATCTGAACAGCATTTATCTTTATATACATTTTCCTTTCAGATATGCCTTCTTTTTTTGATTCTGCTTCAGTATTATATCCATTCTCACAACTTTAAGAATTTTCTATGAGGTGTTGACTTTCAAATTTTTAATTTCAGCCTGTTCACTCTTCTAAGCTCCAGACTTTTGGCCATACTGCTTGCTTATTATTTCCATTTGGATGTATCATAGGCATGTCAAATTTTTGAAGCCTAACTTACACTGTTTGACGTTATACAACTACCCAGAATGTTTTCCATCTAGTTTCCCTTCTCTGAGGGCCCAAGGTGGAAACTTTTTAAGTCTTCTCTGATGATTCTGTATCCCTCATCTTAGTCAAAATATCATCAGGCTCTACTGGCTATTTGCCAGTATATCTTGAATCAATGCATACTTTATATTTTTATTATCAGCAGCTTTATCTATGTCCATCATCTATCATCTCAGTCTCCATGGTATGCCTCTAACTGATTCATGTTTCACTTGTGTTCTTGCCTCCCTATTGAAGGAAACCAGAATATGTCATCCAGAAATATGCCTCTTTGACATAGAAATTATTTTGAGTCAAAGGCAAGTAAGTAGCAATAAACACAGAAAAATTTCCCCCACTTGTTGTTTGAAGGTAGGAAGTAAATCCTTATATTGGCTCAGACTCTTGTTAGACCACATCAACAGAGTCTTCAAAGAAACAGTCCTTCCTAAACTCACTCTTTTTTTAACTTTTACTTTACTTTTAACTTTTACAGAGTTTTGTTGTTTACAGATATGTATATTCCCAGATTAGTCATATGTATATCTCCCTCATTCCACCCCGCCAGACCATCACACAGCACCCATGCAGAATTCCCTTTTCTCCCAAAGCAATCACTAGTTATTTTCTTCACATACAGGTTTCCATGCTACTTCCTTTACACCTCCCACCCACTGTTTATTCCCCACAATGTCCATATGTCTACTGTTCATGTCTGTTTTCCATTGCTTCAGTGCTTGTGTTATCATTACCATCTTACTAGATTCCATATGTATGTGTTAGTATATTGTATTTGTCCTTCTTTTTTTGACTGACTTCACTTTTTATGGTAGGTTCTAAATCCACCCATTTCATTAGAGCTGATTCTTCTGCATTTCTTTTTACAACTGTGTAGTATTCCATTGTATATATGTACCAGAGTTTTTGTATCCATTCATTCGTTGATGGACATCTAGGTTGCTTCTAGCTATTGTATAGAGAGCTGCAATGAACATTGGGGTACAGGTGCTTCTTTCATATTTGATTTCATCAGGGTATAAGCCTAAGAGTGGGATTGCTGGGTCATATAGTGCTTCTATTTTTAGTTGTTTAAGAAATCTCCATACTGTCTTCCATAGCAATGGTATCAATTCGCATTCCCACCAGCAATGCAGGAGTGTTGCCTTTTTTCTACACCCTCTCCAGCCTTTATTGTCTGTCAATTTGTTAATGATGGCCCTTCTGACGGGTGTGAGGTGATATCTCTCACTTTTATCTTCCTAGTTAGGTAAGATACGGACCAAGTAGTGCTAGTTAGACTACCGATGGCCCAATCTGCTGTGTGTTATCAATTCTTCACAAGTCTAAGAAGTATAAAAGTTTCCTGAGCTTGTCAGTTCTTTGGGTCTCTCTTATGAAGGCTCCCACATACGTGTAAACCTTTAATAAAATCTGTATGCTTTTCTCCTGTTTATCTGTCTTTATCAGTTTTAAAAATGCAGATGTTCAGACTCTTGTTAGACCACATCAACAGAGTCTTCAAAGAAACAGTCCTTCCTAAACTCACTCTTTTTTTAACTTTTACTTTACTTTTAACTTTTACAGAGTTTTGTTGTTTACAGATATGTATATTCCCAGATTAGTCATATGTATATCTCCCTCATTCCACCCCGCCAGACCATCACACAGCACCCATGCAGAATTCCCTTTTCTCCCAAAGCAATCACTAGTTATTTTCTTCACATACAGGTTTCCATGCTACTTCCTTTACACCTCCCACCCACTGTTTATTCCCCACAATGTCCATATGTCTACTGTTCATGTCTGTTTTCCATTGCTTCAGTGCTTGTGTTATCATTACCATCTTACTAGATTCCATATGTATGTGTTAGTATATTGTATTTGTCCTTCTTTTTTTGACTGACTTCACTTTTTATGGTAGGTTCTAAATCCACCCATTTCATTAGAGCTGATTCTTCTGCATTTCTTTTTACAACTGTGTAGTATTCCATTGTATATATGTACCAGAGTTTTTGTATCCATTCATTCGTTGATGGACATCTAGGTTGCTTCTAGCTATTGTATAGAGAGCTGCAATGAACATTGGGGTACAGGTGCTTCTTTCATATTTGATTTCATCAGGGTATAAGCCTAAGAGTGGGATTGCTGGGTCATATAGTGCTTCTATTTTTAGTTGTTTAAGAAATCTCCATACTGTCTTCCATAGCAATGGTATCAATTCGCATTCCCACCAGCAATGCAGGAGTGTTGCCTTTTTTCTACACCCTCTCCAGCCTTTATTGTCTGTCAATTTGTTAATGATGGCCCTTCTGACGGGTGTGAGGTGATATCTCTCACTTTTATCTTCCTAGTTAGGTAAGATACGGACCAAGTAGTGCTAGTTAGACTACCGATGGCCCAATCTGCTGTGTGTTATCAATTCTTCACAAGTCTAAGAAGTATAAAAGTTTCCTGAGCTTGTCAGTTCTTTGGGTCTCTCTTATGAAGGCTCCCACATACGTGTAAACCTTTAATAAAATCTGTATGCTTTTCTCCTGTTTATCTGTCTTTATCAGTTTAATTTTCAGACCCAACTGAATGCAGATGTTCAGAATTTCAGTGTGTAATTTCACTCAATTATTAGTGTTTGCTATGTGTGTGTGCTAAGTCTCTCGGTCGTGTCCAACTCTTTGCAGCCTTGTGGACTGTAGTCCTACAGGCTTCTCTGTCCTTGGAAGCTTCCAAGTTTCAGCTAAAAAAGATGCACAATTTCTGGGTTGTGAATT
Source organism: Tragulus kanchil (assembly GCA_022376925.1). NCBI lineage: Eukaryota > Metazoa > Chordata > Mammalia > Artiodactyla > Tragulidae > Tragulus > Tragulus kanchil. The sequence continues at coordinate 93,969,925 of JAIOJX010000028.1, read as the reverse complement.
AAGTTTTATTTGGGATAAAATGAGAATTACCGCCTGGGAGACAGCACCCCCACATAGCTCTGAGAGACTGCTCCAAAGAGGCAGTGGGAGGAAAGTCGATATAGAAGATTTGGGTATAAGGGGAATCCAATGTCACTAGCCACTCATTTACAAAAGGTTTTCTTCTAGTCACAAGGATCCACTGTCACCATGAAGGGATTTAGTACTTTTCTAGATATGAGGAGATGCAAGGATTAGGAAAATAAAATCTGTTCCTAAAAACATCGGCTTATCTAAACACCTGTTCTACCAGATTCACTGGAGCACAGAGTACCTCATTCCACCCTGGGCTCCCACAAGGGGTGTTGAAGGTCAGCAACTGCTACAGCACAGGGTTCAATCTCTGCAGAGGCAGATGGCAAATGCCTTTGTTGTTCAGTCTTTGTCAGTGCCAATTTCAGCAAGAATGCTGAAAGAAGTGCCATTTCCTACTCCAGGGGATCTTCCCTTCCTAGGAATACACCTGCATCTCCTGCACTGCAGGTGGACTCTTTACCATTGAGCCACCTACTGGCATATGCTATATATCATAAAAATGTACATAAAAATGTCTTTGCTTTAAAATTGATCTGTGTATTCTTAGTAGAAAATTATTACAGTACTACAAATGTAACCCTTATCAACTTGTGATGAATATCATACACAAATAACCTGTGCTTGTACTTAACAACTGTCACTTTGAGGATATGAGATATAAAATATTTTCTACCATGTCAGTAAACAAGAATGTCACAGTCATCATCACTGATTGCAACCCTGCAGTGTAAGGCTGATGAGCCCTAAAGGCACTTAGGGTGAAGACTATAGCCAACTATAGCCACTCCCTCCGGTGAGCCCCAAGGGAACTCCTGATGTGAAAAGAAGCAGGATACTGGCACTAGATAACTGAGATGCATATAAAGGTCTCTGTGACCCCAGACTCTAGCATCTTCCCATACAAAGAAAAGCACTAAATTCCTTAACTTTAGCTATCTCATTTTCTTTGATTAACAATAGTCTCTTGATGTTAAGACTACTTACTCTTTGTTGCAAAACTTTTATGTAACCTGGTTCCTCCTTTCACCTCCTAGGAGCAATTTTCTCAGGGTCACTTCCTATGCTGTCTTCTGGGCCTGAAGTGAAAAACCGCCTGGGAGACAGCACCCCACATAGCTTGAGAGACTGCTCCAAAGAGGCAGTGGGAGGAAAGTCGATATAGAAGATTTGGGTATAAGGGGAATCCAATGTCACTAGCCACTCATTTACAAAAGGTTTTCTTCTAGTCACAAGGATCCACTGTCACCATGAAGGGATTTAGTACTTTTCTAGATATGAGGAGATGCAAGGATTAGGAAAATAAAATCTGTTCCTAAAAACATCGGCTTATCTAAACACCTGTTCTACCAGATTCACTGGAGCACAGAGTACCTCATTCCACCCTGGGCTCCCACAAGGGGTGTTGAAGGTCAGCAACTGCTACAGCACAGGGTTCAATCTCTGCAGAGGCAGATGGCAAATGCCTTTGTTGTTCAGTCTTTGTCAGTGCCAATTTCAGCAAGAATGCTGAAAGAAGTGCCATTTCCTACTCCAGGGGATCTTCCCTTCCTAGGGAATACACCTGCATCTCCTGCACTGCAGGTGGACTCTTTACCATTGAGCCACCTACTGGCATATGCTATATATCATAAAAATGTACATAAAAATGTCTTTGCTTTAAAATTGATCTGTGTATTCTTAGTAGAAAATTATTACAGTACTACAAATGTAACCCTTATCAACTTGTGATGAATATCATACACAAATAACCTGTGCTTGTACTTAACAACTGTCACTTTGAGGATATGAGATATAAAATATTTTCTACCATGTCAGTAAACAAGAATGTCACAGTCATCATCACTGATTGCAACCCTGCAGTGTAAGGCTGATGAGCCCTAAAGGCACTTAGGGTGAAGACTATAGCCAACTATAGCCACTCCCTCCGGTGAGCCCCAAGGGAACTCCTGATGTGAAAAGAAGCAGGATACTGGCACTAGATAACTGAGATGCATATAAAGGTCTCTGTGACCCCAGACTCTAGCATCTTCCCATACAAAGAAAAGCACTAAATTCCTTAACTTTAGCTATCTCATTTTCTTTGATTAACAATAGTCTCTTGATGTTAAGACTACTTACTCTTTGTTGCAAAACTTTTATGTAACCTGGTTCCTCCTTTCACCTCCTAGGAGCAATTTTCTCAGGGTCACTTCCTATGCTGTCTTCTGGGCCTGAAGCCTTAAAAATTTCCATAGAATAAAATATAACTCTCAACTTTAAGGCTGTGAATTTTTTTTAAGTTAACAGATAATATAGAGAAAAGTATACCTATAAGAAAAGATTTTTAAGACATAGGTGCCAAATGCAAATGTAAAGTTGAAAAGGATAACAAAATGCAGGTTGAAAAATAAGAGCATGCTTGAGACGTGTTTATTTTGGTAAATAATGATCTCTGGTGGTCTTGGCCTCAGCGACTTCAAGCAGGGCTTCAGTTCCCCAGCCAGAGATTGTGTTCCGGTCACAGTGTTGAGAACATGGAATGCTAGTTGCTAGACCAGTGGTCAGTAACAAGGCCCTAGCCTTTTGGCTCTGTAGAAAAAGAATCCCCACAAAGACAGAAAGTAGTGAAACAAGTATTTATTAAAAAGAAAAAGAGTATAGTGTTTGGATATTCACATGGGCGAACTCAGAGAGAGAGTCACTGAGTCATGCCCTCATGGCAGTTTGAATTATTTTTATCAGCTATTTGATCTGGTTTTCCTTTGGCCAAACATTGTAATTTGCCTGATTAAGAGTCCATATCTTGTATATCTCAAGGTCTTACCACGTGTGCTCACTCACTGCTTAGCCAAAATGGAGTCTACCAAAAAAGCCTATGGGTAAATTATCCCCTAGTATCACTTTCCTTTGACCTCCAAGGAGCCTTTCTGTAGTCCTGGAGCTTTCCTATCTTGGAGAATGAGAAACACGTGGTTTCAGCAGGGCACAGCCTCCTTTCCTAATTGTCCTGCTATTCTTGTATTTAAATTTCCATCCACAAAGAATGAATCTCCAGGTGCTTTACCCAAGGCAGGGGAGTTGGGGAGGGGTGCCGGGTGGGCGGGGAGTGGGGTATCTACCTCCTGCTTCAATAACATCAGGAGAAAAGACTTGCAGAATTTGAAGAATGAAGGATGTAATTAGGGAAAAAAAGATGTGTGAAAGAGTTGGTCACTGTTGGGATCTATGGATTTATTTCTATTTAAACCTTCCAAAGAGATTTGGCATGAATCATCTATACAGAGAACAGAAGATGTGTCTCTAAGTTTCTATTCCCTTTTACTCTCTGGATGCTTATGGGTATAAATTCCCTGGCAATTCCAGGTTTCCCCAAACAGAAGAGCTTTCCAAGCATCCAAGAGAGTCATTTTCCAAGAAAGATGTTGGTTTCTGTTCTTGACTCAATTGAGACTTCCCAACATTTGGATTCCCATGATTAGATGTTTCAGTGGTGGGGAGGGGGCAGTCTGAGAGCAACAGGCATTGATTTCTGTCTTGACTTCAGTCTCAGAAATGCTTTTAAAATTATGCAATATTCATTCAGCTGATTTTTCTTGAGTGAAAAATTAATCTAGATGCCATTAGAGTAAAATATACTTAGAAATGCATTTCAGTTTGAATATAAAACTGGTAATTAGAGAACTTTGCATATAAAAAAGGAAACTCTTCACCTGAAATAACCCACTGCCTGCTGTTCATTTGCATATCCTCACTTTAACAGTTAGATTCAGGCAGTCAGAATATGTTAATAGCTGCACCCATTTCATATCCTAATACAGGAAATCCAATAGCTCAATGATAGGCATATATATATTTTACAGAGAATCTCTGAAATTACTTGGCAAAGGAAAAATATTTCTTGCAGCTCTGCATAAGTTCTCAGAAAGCCCTTTCAGGCAGTCCAGCTAGCAGTCCATCGGCACCAGTTTTAAACTGCAGAAATGGCATCTTTCTACCACAGGCACTATGTAATCTGAATTTTAATCACCTGCTTTTCTTACCATGCCTAATCCTTCTCTATCTGTTCTCAAACAGCCAATCAATTTAACTTTGCCTTATAAAGAAATCTGTTACGTAAATTCTGATATAGGAAAGAAATTCTGTGCCAGCTAATGAAATGTTCTCAGTTCAAATTAGGAAGTAAAAATTTAAAACTTAGTTATGCCGGGTGGGCGGGATGGCTTATGGAGAAAAGACTTGCAGAATTTGAAGAATGAAGGATGTAATTAGGGAAAAAAAGATGTGTGAAAGAGTTGGTCACTGTTGGGATCTATGGATTTATTTCTATTTAAACCTTCCAAAGAGATTTGGCATGAATCATCTATACAGAGAACAGAAGATGTGTCTCTAAGTTTCTATTCCCTTTTACTCTCTGGATGCTTATGGGTATAAATTCCCTGGCAATTCCAGGTTTCCCCAAACAGAAGAGCTTTCCAAGCATCCAAGAGAGTCATTTTCCAAGAAAGATGTTGGTTTCTGTTCTTGACTCAATTGAGACTTCCCAACATTTGGATTCCCATGATTAGATGTTTCAGTGGTGGGGAGGGGGCAGTCTGAGAGCAACAGGCATTGATTTCTGTCTTGACTTCAGTCTCAGAAATGCTTTTAAAATTATGCAATATTCATTCAGCTGATTTTTCTTGAGTGAAAAATTAATCTAGATGCCATTAGAGTAAAATATACTTAGAAATGCATTTCAGTTTGAATATAAAACTGGTAATTAGAGAACTTTGCATATAAAAAAGGAAACTCTTCACCTGAAATAACCCACTGCCTGCTGTTCATTTGCATATCCTCACTTTAACAGTTAGATTCAGGCAGTCAGAATATGTTAATAGCTGCACCCATTTCATATCCTAATACAGGAAATCCAATAGCTCAATGATAGGCATATATATATTTTACAGAGAATCTCTGAAATTACTTGGCAAAGGAAAAATATTTCTTGCAGCTCTGCATAAGTTCTCAGAAAGCCCTTTCAGGCAGTCCAGCTAGCAGTCCATCGGCACCAGTTTTAAACTGCAGAAATGGCATCTTTCTACCACAGGCACTATGTAATCTGAATTTTAATCACCTGCTTTTCTTACCATGCCTAATCCTTCTCTATCTGTTCTCAAACAGCCAATCAATTTAACTTTGCCTTATAAAGAAATCTGTTACGTAAATTCTGATATAGGAAAGAAATTCTGTGCCAGCTAATGAAATGTTCTCAGTTCAAATTAGGAAGTAAAAATTTAAAACTTAGTTAAAGTAACCTCAGATGACTCTCTGTTGCTAAATCCCTAACCTCCTCCTCCAGATTGCCTGTGTACTGAAAGCATTGTGCAAAGTGAAGGGATCTAATACCTACCCCTGGAAATATAATCAGTCTAAATGTGGTCTGTACTTCAATGCTTTTAACAATCACACGGGTGATTCTTATACTATTTTGAGAAAATTTACTTTAGGCTGTGGGAACAAAAACCGCATGGATTGCATCATAAATGTCAATGATATATACATGTTACAAACACATGTCTATATAATAAAATTTAAATCAAACGTTTTCATGTATTTTAATGACTGCCTTCTCCTTAGTTCCCAAATCTCTTTCTCTTCCTCTCTCCCTCTCTCCATCTCTTTCTCTCTCTCTTTCCCTCTCCTCTCTCTCTCTGGAGAACATAATAACTACAATTATAAATTAAAACATTGTATCCTAACTGGAAAGTATTAGTCAAAGCTGCAAAATGCTTAACACCTGCCTGGTTATTTGGGATGGTATATTATGAAGTTAATGTATGACATTTCTCACTGGACCAGAGGGGGATAATGTAAACTAGTTAAGTTCAGCTTTTATAGACTACTTGGAAATAATTAACCTGAAGTGTGAAAACTTAGTACATGCTTTCACATTATATAACAGTTTACATATAATTAATCTCAACTCTGTTTTGCTCTTTGCATTTTATTTGCTTATTAAATTTTACATCTGCAATTCCTGGATCTAGAAAGTACCCAGTGTTAGCTGTTGCATGGATACTTGCTTAAAAGTATATTTTTGGAAACTCAGTGTATTCAGATCTCTCTTTACTTCCTTATTTTGTCTGTCATTACCATTTGTATTAGAAACCAGTTTTGATGGGGCTGTTGGCAGTGTTTCAAACTGAAAAGCCCTGCTTAGTGAGATAGTTTTAACACTTCTTTTCTTAAATGATATTTTGGAAAACTTCCCAGTACTACCTTGAAAACAGGTGGCTCTGGGAAAAGATGTGTCTGTCAACAGGGCTCTATTACTACTTCAGTTTCTGTCAAGTGGCCCACTAGCACATTTACTTTTCCTTCTTAGCTATTCAAGATCCAAATATCACGCTGTCGCCTGATGAGCCACTCCCTTTCAGGGTAGGCAGCAGTCCAAAACCTACTCTGTTGCTAAATCCCTAACCTCCTCCTCCAGATTGCCTGTGTACTGAAAGCATTGTGCAAAGTGAAGGGATCTAATACCTACCCCTGGAAATATAATCAGTCTAAATGTGGTCTGTACTTCAATGCTTTTAACAATCACACGGGTGATTCTTATACTATTTTGAGAAAATTTACTTTAGGCTGTGGGAACAAAAACCGCATGGATTGCATCATAAATGTCAATGATATATACATGTTACAAACACATGTCTATATAATAAAATTTAAATCAAACGTTTTCATGTATTTTAATGACTGCCTTCTCCTTAGTTCCCAAATCTCTTTCTCTTCCTCTCTCCCTCTCTCCATCTCTTTCTCTCTCTCTTTCCCTCTCCTCTCTCTCTCTGGAGAACATAATAACTACAATTATAAATTAAAACATTGTATCCTAACTGGAAAGTATTAGTCAAAGCTGCAAAATGCTTAACACCTGCCTGGTTATTTGGGATGGTATATTATGAAGTTAATGTATGACATTTCTCACTGGACCAGAGGGGGATAATGTAAACTAGTTAAGTTCAGCTTTTATAGACTACTTGGAAATAATTAACCTGAAGTGTGAAAACTTAGTACATGCTTTCACATTATATAACAGTTTACATATAATTAATCTCAACTCTGTTTTGCTCTTTGCATTTTATTTGCTTATTAAATTTTACATCTGCAATTCCTGGATCTAGAAAGTACCCAGTGTTAGCTGTTGCATGGATACTTGCTTAAAAGTATATTTTTGGAAACTCAGTGTATTCAGATCTCTCTTACTTCCTTATTTTGTCTGTCATTACCATTTGTATTAGAAACCAGTTTTGATGGGGCTGTTGGCAGTGTTTCAAACTGAAAAGCCCTGCTTAGTGAGATAGTTTTAACACTTCTTTTCTTAAATGATATTTTGGAAAACTTCCCAGTACTACCTTGAAAACAGGTGGCTCTGGGAAAAGATGTGTCTGTCAACAGGGCTCTATTACTACTTCAGTTTCTGTCAAGTGGCCCACTAGCACATTTACTTTTCCTTCTTAGCTATTCAAGATCCAAATATCACGCTGTCGCCTGATGAGCCACTCCCTTTCAGGGTAGGCAGCAGTCCATATAGAACACAAGTATCTCTGTAACCTACTCTCCAGAGAAACACACAGCCAACATTCCACATATGACTAATAATCAGTGGTGCTCATTTGAAAGGGACAAACTTAGTCCACATGGAAGTAGAATGAGCTTTGCATTGTATCTGAATCCCTAGGTTGAAGTCAACTTCACTTTTTAAAGAATGCTTCACCTTTGTTTGATTGAATTTGGTTGGATGACTGGAAACATAAATCTGGCACATAATGAACAGTATGCCAAATATATAGAAATTACACTGAGCAGTTTTGATTCACAGGTTTAAATGGGCCACAATTTGCTCATCTGACTATCACCATAAGTTCAATAAATCACTCATGTGACAGGAAAGTTCCTGAATAAAGGTATTTCATTCTCTAGTACTTCAGTGTATTAGTATATCTTTCACTACAAACATATTATGATTTTCATCATGTTCATTTATTAAAAATAAGAAATATATATGTTTTACATTGATAGTCTGAAAAACAGTTTAGAAGTCTGCCTAAAAGACTGTTTTATAGGGTTTTTTTCAAGTATTTTAATTTATTTTTGATCTACTCATTTTTCTTCTTGTTTCCCATTCAATGTAAATTTATTTTGTGGTATACATTGTATGAAGATGAAAATAAATTTAAAAATTAAAGTAACTTTTAGCTATGAACAGCTTACTGATTTTGATTTCCTGAAAAGTCAATATTTAGCAGGTAACAAAGAATTCACTTTTTAGAAAATTCACTAAAAAAACCCACCTTTTTAAAAAATATCTAATCAGTTCCATGTATGCACTGACAAATTTAGAAAAGTACTATAAAAATGTAAGCAGTAATGTTGTAAGTTTCCAAGTGTGATTTATAAAATTCTTCACTTTTGTCACAGCAAAATTATTCTTTTTAAATTTATACTTTATATAATTTAAAGACACTGTAATAATGTTGATTTGCCATAAATTCTACCCACTAAACTTTTCAATAACATCTAGAAAATGATCACATCTTACAAAATTATTTTTCAGCTTCAATTCAAATTAATTTTAAAAAGTGTCCTGAAATGTCCCAGCATAATATGTTGGAATAAAGTAGAAAAGGAAGTAAAAATTTTAAAAGAACTCTTCTATTTAAATTGATATTAAGAGATAATATCATTTTACCAGTCAACACTTTCATTATGCAGAGATATAAAAGAAACATATTATCTCTAAGTATGCATATGCTCCTGAGTTAATTTTTTGTATATCACTGGGAATTTAGTCTTTAAGTGACATAAAATTTATTATACATGGTATTAGGCAGAAATATTACAAAAATCCCATGCCATTTATCGGACTAATAACAAATGAATTGAAAAAGTCAGAGATCATTCTTTTAATTAAGTATTCCTGTTGATGAATTATTTTTGTTCTATCAGAGATGTCAGCGTTCTCAATTTTGAATAATCTTTTATTAAATGATATTTAAGTGAAAGTTACAGAATTTGGAAAGTACGTAAAAGGTTTAGGTAAATTAACATCTACTGAATAAAATATTACATAAAATATTAGAACTACTCAAATTAAAAACTATTCAACTACTTCTAATATTCCCAGTTTTGTCCTATAACCAACATAGTATCCTTAAGTGAATAATTTATAATCTAATTGAAGAGACAGGATACAAAAATTAAAAACAAAATAAAATTTTGTATTCAAATAATTTCATTTTTGTTACAGGTTAATACTTTGTTAAAATAATATATTACTGCATTTTAGGTGGCCTTCCCAGGTAGCACACTAGTAAAGAATCCACTTTGCCAGTGTAGGAGTTGCAAGAGATGGGGGTTCAATCGCTGTGTCGGGAAGATCTCCTGGAGTAGGATTATTTTCTGGCCTGGAAAATTCCATGGACAGAGGAGTCTGGTAGGCTACAGTCCATGGTATCACAAAAGAGTTCTACAGGACTTAGCAACTATATATTAGTACACTACTGCTCAGTGAAGGGTGTGACCTCTAAGTAAAAGGCTACTCAATAAAGGATAGGAACACGTAGTAATGACTTCATGAAGGACATGAGCTCTGTAGGATGGTTTGTTGTTGTTAAGTCACTATAAGGTGTCTGACTCTTTGTGACCTCATGGATTGTAGCATGCCAGTCTCCTCTGTCCTTTACTAACTCTAAGAGTTTGCTCAGATTCATGTCCATTGAATCAGTAATGTTAACCATGCATTTTATCCTATGGCTCCCCTTTCTCCTTTTGCCTTCAGTCATCATCAAGCATCTCATCATCAGGATCTTTTCTAGCAGAGAAAACAAGCACATCTCAGACATAGAGGACAAGTATGTGGGGTGGGGGGGAGGAAGCAATATGACTATAGAGATGAGGAAACTGATCTGACTAAGTGTATCTAATTTGTTTCTTTATTTTAAAGATTTCTTTTACATATAATGATATGAAATCATCTGGGAAGAGAGCCAGTACACACATATTTTGAGAACTGAGAAAACAGAGATGTTTTTGCACAGAGTATTTCAGAAGTGAGCGGGTGACTTCTTTTACTTTGTTTCATAAAACGTTGGTCTGGAATGAGTTAGGGATGTTGCCAAATTTTTTCTGAATTCATATGATGAGTATAAAAAGGCACCAGTAATCTGAAATTGCTGTCATCTTTGCCCTCTGAATATATAAACTAATGTTCAATGACCCTTTCTTCTATTCAAAGTCAAAGTTAAAAGACACAATCATAAACATTAAAAAGCATAGATTCTGTTTCCTTCTTCCAATCCATTTTTATCCAGCAAACGATATTCTTATGCTTCTAAATTTAAAGACATTCCTACTTCCATATATTAATTATATAATATTATATTATATATATGTATATTGTACTATATTTATATTTATATTATAAATGAAATGAAACACTCTTCTTATTTTATGTAAATGATTTTCCTCTTTTTATTGCTTTATCTTCATAAAATTTTCCAGTTTTCCTGTTTCAGAGTATTAAAAAGTTATTTTGACTAAAATGGTATTTTATGATGTTGAGATGTCATAAATGTTGAGAATCAAGTAGAAGAATGATGAGTAAAGGAAAAAATGAGCCTAATTTTGTCTCTTTGTGGTTCATCTTAATAAGATATCAGAACCATTTGCTATAGCAATCAAGCAGTTCTTAAATGCAGCAATCAAAATTAGATGAATTGTAGAAATGGTTGCTAACAAAATTAAAAAAGTAACAAAGAGTAGTGAAAAAGATAAATGGAGAAATTGTAGTTGAAATAATCTTGCTTTATATTCTTCTAATGCTTAGGCTAAACACATTGTACAAATTTTGTTTCTTTTATTTGTATACCCAGCAATATTCTAAAACTGTAACAAAAAGAGATAGTGAGATATCCCTCATTAAAAGATATCTGTTAGCAACTACTCTGTTTACCTCCTTAACAAAAGGAAAATAAAAATTCTCAGATTTCTAGAACTGGAGGAAAGAGAAGACGCCTCCTGGTCAACCTTAAGTGATAGATTTAAAAAAAAAAATGTAGCCTAGAACATTTGTAACTTTTAAAGAACATATACATAATCAAAACTTAACATTTTGTTATATATTCTATACATAGATATATCCTCACTTATCCATCTATCAGTTTTTTTTTATCAGGATTTAAAATTAAATTTTTCTGAATTCATATGATGAGTATAAAAAGGCACCAGTAATCTGAAATTGCTGTCATCTTTGCCCTCTGAATATATAAACTAATGTTCAATGACCCTTTCTTCTATTCAAAGTCAAAGTTAAAAGACACAATCATAAACATTAAAAAGCATAGATTCTGTTTCCTTCTTCCAATCCATTTTTATCCAGCAAACGATATTCTTATGCTTCTAAATTTAAAGACATTCCTACTTCCATATATTAATTATATAATATTATATTATATATATGTATATTGTACTATATTTATATTTATATTATAAATGAAATGAAACACTCTTCTTATTTTATGTAAATGATTTTCCTCTTTTTATTGCTTTATCTTCATAAAATTTTCCAGTTTTCCTGTTTCAGAGTATTAAAAAGTTATTTTGACTAAAATGGTATTTTATGATGTTGAGATGTCATAAATGTTGAGAATCAAGTAGAAGAATGATGAGTAAAGGAAAAAATGAGCCTAATTTTGTCTCTTTGTGGTTCATCTTAATAAGATATCAGAACCATTTGCTATAGCAATCAAGCAGTTCTTAAATGCAGCAATCAAAATTAGATGAATTGTAGAAATGGTTGCTAACAAAATTAAAAAAGTAACAAAGAGTAGTGAAAAGATAAATGGAGAAATTGTAGTTGAAATAATCTTGCTTTATATTCTTCTAATGCTTAGGCTAAACACATTGTACAAATTTTGTTTCTTTTATTTGTATACCCAGCAATATTCTAAAACTGTAACAAAAAGAGATAGTGAGATATCCCTCATTAAAAGATATCTGTTAGCAACTACTCTGTTTACCTCCTTAACAAAAGGAAAATAAAAATTCTCAGATTTCTAGAACTGGAGGAAAGAGAAGACGCCTCCTGGTCAACCTTAAGTGATAGATTTAAAAAAAAAATGTAGCCTAGAACATTTGTAACTTTTAAAGAACATATACATAATCAAAACTTAACATTTTTGTTATATATTCTATACATAGATATATCCTCACTTATCCATCTATCAGATCTACATTTTTATTCTAATACTCTTTCTAATAATCCAGTCTTATCCAAAGGAGTACGAGTGAGTGACTGAAAGTCGTTCAGTTATGTCAATTTTTTGTGACACATGGACAAGCTATGGAATTCTCCAGGCAAGATTACTGGAGTGGGTAATCTTTCCCTTCTCCAGGGAATCTCCCCAACCGAGGGATCAAGCCCAGGTCTCCCATATTGCAACTGGATTCTTTATTGTCTTAGCCAGCAGGAAATCCCAACTATACTTAAGTGGGTAGACTATCCCTTCTTCAGGGGATCTTCTCAATCCAGGAACAAAACTGGAGTCTCCTGCATTGCAGGCACATCCTTTACCAGCTAAGCTACAAGGGAAGCAAAAGCAGTATAGCTACTGTTATATATAATATATATATATATATATATATATATATATATATCATACACTCACTGAAGAAGAATTAGAAGGAAGAGGAGAAAAACGAGGAGGATTAGGAGAAGAAGAGGAAGGAGTGGAGAGGAGGATGTAAGTTAGAGGAAGAAAGAAGGAAGAAAGGAAGGAAAGAATAGAGAAAAATGTTTAAAAGTTCCTTTAAGGTCTCGAAGGACATATGAAAGATCATCTACTATGTTTGCATAGTATAAATATAGTTTTTAACCTTAATTTGTTTTACTTTGATTCATGGACATAACATCCTGGATTCCTATCCAATATTGCTTTTTACAGTATCAGATTTCACTTTCACCACCAGACACATCAACACCTGGGCATTGTTTCTGCTTTGGATCAGCATCTTCATTCTTTTGAGGTTTTTCATATTCTTCTAATGCTTAGGCTAAACACATTGTACAAATTTTGTTTCTTTTATTTGTATACCCAGCAATATTCTAAAACTGTAACAAAAAGAGATAGTGAGATATCCCTCATTAAAAGATATCTGTTAGCAACTACTCTGTTTACCTCCTTAACAAAAGGAAAATAAAAATTCTCAGATTTCTAGAACTGGAGGAAAGAGAAGACGCCTCCTGGTCAACCTTAAGTGATAGATTTAAAAAAAATGTAGCCTAGAACATTTGTAACTTTTAAAGAACATATACATAATCAAAACTTAACATTTTTGTTATATATTCTATACATAGATATATCCTCACTTATCCATCTATCAGATCTACATTTTTATTCTAATACTCTTTCTAATAATCCAGTCTTATCCAAAGGAGTACGAGTGAGTGACTGAAAGTCGTTCAGTTATGTCAATTTTTTGTGACACATGGACAAGCTATGGAATTCTCCAGGCAAGATTACTGGAGTGGGTAATCTTTCCCTTCTCCAGGGAATCTCCCCAACCGAGGGATCAAGCCCAGGTCTCCCATATTGCAACTGGATTCTTTATTGTCTTAGCCAGCAGGAAATCCCAACTATACTTAAGTGGGTAGACTATCCCTTCTTCAGGGGATCTTCTCAATCCAGGAACAAAACTGGAGTCTCCTGCATTGCAGGCACATCCTTTACCAGCTAAGCTACAAGGGAAGCAAAAGCAGTATAGCTACTGTTATATATAATATATATATATATATATATATATATATATATATATCATACACTCACTGAAGAAGAATTAGAAGGAAGAGGAGAAAAACGAGGAGGATTAGGAGAAGAAGAGGAAGGAGTGGAGAGGAGGATGTAAGTTAGAGGAAGAAAGAAGGAAGAAAGGAAGGAAAGAATAGAGAAAAATGTTTAAAAGTTCCTTTAAGGTCTCGAAGGACATATGAAAGATCATCTACTATGTTTGCATAGTATAAATATAGTTTTTAACCTTAATTTGTTTTACTTTGATTCATGGACATAACATCCTGGATTCCTATCCAATATTGCTTTTTACAGTATCAGATTTCACTTTCACCACCAGACACATCAACACCTGGGCATTGTTTCTGCTTTGGATCAGCATCTTCATTCTTTTTGGAGGTATTTCTCTGCTCTCCCCCCATATCATATTTGATACCTACCAATCTGGGGGACTCAACTTCCAGTGCCATAACCTTTTTTTACCTTTTCATGCTGCTCATGAGAATCTCAAGGCAAGAATACTGAAGTGATTTGTCATTCTCTTCTTCAGTGGATCACACTTTATCAAAAAAGGTGGAAAGAATACACAGAAGAACTATATCACAAAAAGGTTTTAATGACCTAGATAACCATGATGCTGTGGTCACTCACCTAGAGCCAGACATCCCGGAGTGTAAAGTCAAGTGGGCTTTAGGAAGCATAACTATGAACAAAGCTAGTGGAGGCAATGGAATTCCAGCTGAGCTATTGCAAGTCCTGAAAAATGATGCTGATATAGTGCTGAACTCAATATGCTAGCATATTTGGAAAACCCAACAGTGAGAAGGCAGAAAGGTCAGATCTCATTCCAATCCCAAAGAAGGGCAATGCCAAAGAATGTGAAAACTACCGTAAAATTGTGTTCATTTCACATACGAGCAAAATAATACTCAAAATCCTTCAAGCAAACTTTCAACAGTATGTGAACCAAGAACATCCAGACGTGCGACCTGAATTTAGAAAAGACGGAAGAACTAGAGTTCAAGTTGCCAACATCTGTTGGATCATAGAAAAAGCAAGGAAGTTCCAGAAAAAAACATCTAGGGCTTTCCTGGTGGTCCAGTGGGTAAAGAGTCCATCGCAGTGCAAGGGGCACTGATCTGATCCCTGGCCTGGGAAGATCCCAAGTGCTGCAGAATGGCTGGACCAATGCGTCCAATTAGGAGCCAGAGCTCTGGAGCGCATGTGCCCAGTTCTGGTGCTCTGCAATGAGAGAGACCACTGCAATGGGAGGCCCACACAGGCCAAAGAACAAAGATGGATGAAAATAAATGCAAGACCAATAAAGGTGGCCAAAATTAAAAAAAAAAAAAAATATATATATATATATATATATATATATATATATATACACACACACACACACTTCTTCATTCACTATGCTAAAGCCTTTGACTGTGTGGGTCAGAAAAAATTGTGAAAAATTTTTAAAGAGATGAAAATATCAGACCACCTTTCCTGTCTCCTGAGAACTTTGTATGCAGGTCAAGAAGCAACAGTTAGAACCTTACATGGAACTGACTGGTTCAAAATTAGGAAAGAAGTACCTCAAGACTGTACATTGTCACCCTGCTTATTTAACTTACATGAAGAATTTATCATGGGAATTACTTGGTCAGATAAATCACAACATGGAATCAAATTTTCTGGGAGAAACATGAAAAAACTCAGATGTGCAGATGATTCCACTCTAATGGCAGAATGAACAGACACTAAAGGGCCTCTTAGTAAGGGCAACAGAAGGGAGTGAAAAAACTGACTTATAACTTAGTATTCACAAACTAAGATCATGGCATCCAATCCTATCACTTCATGGCAAGTAGATGAAGAAAAAGTGGGAACAGTGACAGATTTTATTTTCTTGACCTCCAAAATCACAGATGTGAGAGTTGGACCATAATTGATGCTTTCAAATTGTGGTGTTGATGAGGACTCTTGAGAGCCTCTTGGACAGCAAAGAGATCAAACTAGTTAGTCCTAAAGGAAACCAACCCTGAATATTCATTGGAAGAACTGATTCTGAAGTCGAAGCTCCATTACTTTGGTCACCTGATGTGAAGAGCTGATTTATTGTAAAAGACCTTGATGCTGGCAAAAACTGAGGGCAGGAGAAGAGGTTAACAGAGGATGGGATGGTTAGATGGCATCACCAACTCAATTGACATGAGTTTGATAGTGAAGCACAGGGGAACCCGGCATGCTGCAGTCCATGAGGTCACAGAGTCAGACACGACTTAGTGACTGAACAACATCAACAATAATTTTTTGAAATCTTGTTTCCAGTGAAAATTTTTTATAAAGAAAGATTTGAGGAGGGGGTGATTTCTTCAGTGCATTACTACATATCAGGTGATAACTTTTACCCTAGAATATGTTTTTAAGAATGTTTATATAGTATTCTTCTGATTTTCTTTGCAACTCCCCATGAGACTTATGAAGTAAGGGAGACCAGTGTGAACATAAAATATATGACATTTATTGTGCTGTCTGTAATGAAATCCTTTGTCTCTGACCCAGAAATCTTGTGTTCTCTGTCATCATCTCTGACACCATGGCAGAGCAATTTGTTCATGAGCAAGTAGGGTAAAATCTCAAAGGCTTCAATGTTTCTGACTGAGGATGACTTCTCTTTAGGAGAAAGTGTCAATGAGGATCTTGTGGGCATGCAGTAGTAATATTAGATCAGTTGTCAGTTGTCCTTTTTAATGAAATGAAACTGTGATTAATTTACTTTGTAGTCCAATGTAGCCAAATAACTGCATAGTAAAAAAGTCACATCATAAACTCTTGCTCAAAAATAAAGCATATCTGTAATGAATGTATTCTGTTCTTTATCCAGATGATGGACAAGCTTGTTTTTTGTTGTTTGGGAATGGGGCATAGCTTCAGCCTCCACCTTTGTCAATCTGGGTCCATTCATTAGCACTAAAATTGTTCTAGAATCTAGCATCTATTGAGAGTAATTGGTAGCTGATTTGATTGAAACTGCTGTCACCCATGTACCTGATTTTTACAGCAAGACTGCAGATGTTAGAATATTATTTGTCAAGCACACAGTGAGTTAGAGAATCTGGAGATGCTATTTTTCCATGCCACAAAGATTAGAGAGGATATGCTGAAAAGATAATATACTGTACAGCTGGGTCAATCTTCCAGGCCAAAATGGAATGTCAAAGTGTCAGTTGTGATAATTATAAGATACATTATGATTAAATGGACTTCCATCTGGAGCTCTGGCAGAAGAATTATGCCTTGAGAAATTATGCCTTGAGATATATAACTCAAAGGGTTGATGGCACTTGGTACTGAGTAAATCGTGAACACATTCAATTGGCTACATAGCAGAATTCAGATTGATGGTCACTGACCAACTTTGGCATTCTTCCGAAATATTGCTACAATAGACATATCTTATTTGATAGTTAAAAAATAACATAGGGGTTTCCATATGATATTAATAACTAAGAACATTTAAAACTTAGGAAATAATTTTTTAAATTTAATATTTAAATTAATCCTAAACAAATAATCTTTCTACTCATTTAATTAGAACCATCAGTTTTCTTTCTGAAAAACAGGACTCATATTCATATCTAAAACATCTCAAACAATTGGAGTGAATCTTTCAAATAAAACATTCATAATTTTTCTATTGAACTAATACTAGTATGAATTCTAGGTGATCTTTTCTCTTCCCTTTAGGTTTTAAGAAGTTAAACTCAAAGGCTTTTTTTAATGAAATGAAATTTTGGGGGATTAATATTAGATCAGTTGTCAGTTGTCCTTTTTAATGAAATGAAACTGTGATTAATTTACTTTGTAGTCCAATGTAGCCAAATAACTGCATAGTAAAAAAGTCACATCATAAACTCTTGCTCAAAAATAAAGCATATCTGTAATGAATGTATTCTGTTCTTTATCCAGATGATGGACAAGCTTGTTTTTTGTTGTTTGGGAATGGGGCATAGCTTCAGCCTCCACCTTTGTCAATCTGGGTCCATTCATTAGCACTAAAATTGTTCTAGAATCTAGCATCTATTGAGAGTAATTGGTAGCTGATTTGATTGAAACTGCTGTCACCCATGTACCTGATTTTTACAGCAAGACTGCAGATGTTAGAATATTATTTGTCAAGCACACAGTGAGTTAGAGAATCTGGAGATGCTATTTTTCCATGCCACAAAGATTAGAGAGGATATGCTGAAAAGATAATATACTGTACAGCTGGGTCAATCTTCCAGGCCAAAATGGAATGTCAAAGTGTCAGTTGTGATAATTATAAGATACATTATGATTAAATGGACTTCCATCTGGAGCTCTGGCAGAAGAATTATGCCTTGAGAAATTATGCCTTGAGATATATAACTCAAAGGGTTGATGGCACTTGGTACTGAGTAAATCGTGAACACATTCAATTGGCTACATAGCAGAATTCAGATTGATGGTCACTGACCAACTTTGGCATTCTTCCGAAATATTGCTACAATAGACATATCTTATTTGATAGTTAAAAAATAACATAGGGGTTTCCATATGATATTAATAACTAAGAACATTTAAAACTTAGGAAATAATTTTTTAAATTTAATATTTAAATTAATCCTAAACAAATAATCTTTCTACTCATTTAATTAGAACCATCAGTTTTCTTTCTGAAAAACAGGACTCATATTCATATCTAAAACATCTCAAACAATTGGAGTGAATCTTTCAAATAAAACATTCATAATTTTTCTATTGAACTAATACTAGTATGAATTCTAGGTGATCTTTTCTCTTCCCTTTAGGTTACAAGAAGTTAAACACAGAGTTTGTAAAAATGTTTAAAAATTTAATGTGTAATTTTATTCAAGTAATAGAAGTAGTATTTGCTCTACACATACTATTTCCAAAGTATCTTTTTGGAGGTAATACAAAATGAAGAAATTTTAAGGATGATAATATTAAAATGTCTGTAGACAAATTAGGGATACATAAAATATGTGTTTGAAAGAAAACAATTAAATACATTTAGAGAATTACTAATTTGGAGATGTATACTATTTTAAATCATAATATTCAATATACCAATTATTGTCTGCAACAATTCACTAAAAAGAGCACAAAGAATGAAATAATAATCAAAATAAGACCTTCAAATTATGTGAATGTTAATGATCTTCTTCTCTGAATACTACTGTGACATTATTTTCCTCGCTGGAAGGCTTAATTTTAGATATAATTTTAATATATAAAAATATTAGGTATTGACCGGTACCATTGAACTTTAGAAGCCACTGAACTTAGTCATCTCACCAACATAACTGTGATTTGTGGAAGAGAATTTTTTTTTCATTAATTCCTACTCTTCCCACTAAAAGCCTATGTTTAGAGGACAGCATGTCCTTACGCTTTTTACTCTCACAGAAAGTATAATTCATTTATCTAGTTTACTGCACCTCTTTTCTTTCTGAGTACTGATATTTTATCCAAGGCATCCCTGGTGGCTCAGACAGTAAATCCAACAATGTGGGAGACCCTGGTTTGATCTCTGCATCAGGAAGATGCCCTGGGGAAGGAAATGGCAACCTACTCCAGGATTATTACCTGGAAAAGTCTATGGACACAGGAGCCTGGTGGGCTGCAGTCCATAATGTCTCAAAGTGTCAGGCACAACTGAGAGACAAGTGTGTCTATTCTGAATCTACCTATTTCAAAGAGTTTACATAAAATTTTGCTAAAGTTAAAATATATACTCCAACCTAGTAGGTCTTATTGCAAGGTATTAAACATCTCGATTTTTCACTGAAAAATATTAATTGAAGTATAATTAACTGTGGGGCTCTGAATTGAAAGAGGACTGTTGCAAGCATAAGGAAGCTTAAGCACATTGTTTCAGGTTGGAGCTAAAATGGTGCCTACAAGAAGGAGCGTGGGAGTGAAAGGAAGCTTAAGCACATTGTTTAAAGAAGTTTAAGCACATGTTTGCAGTTTGGAGCTAAGATGGTGCCTACAGGAAGAGATGAGGGCATGATCTAAATTGTTAAGTGATGGTCAAAATTTCTGATTGGTTCCCTTGGTTTCTGCACTCATGAATGATTGCTTGACCTTTAGCTTGATTGTTGTAACCTATAGGAAGTCCCATGCAAAACCCCCTTCACTTGCCTATAAAAGCTGTGAGTCTGCACTAATAAAATAGAACTGCTTTGACAGAATCCCAGCCATGTCTGATTGTCCCCTGTGTGCGCTGGGGGACTGAGAGGCTGGCAGCAAGGCTTGCCTCTCTCTGAGATCTCCCGGCTCCGCCGGGGGCAATCCCACTGCCTTCCTTTCTGTGGAAGGCCCCTGTAGAAGCTGGAGTCCAACGTGGGGCCTGACGGCGAGAAGGTAGAAGGCAGCATCACCGTGTGGGATTGAAAGAGAGCCTACGAGCAGCCGAGAGGGGCCTCAGCGCGGCACCTCCCTCTAGAGAGGCATCTTCTTGAAGTAATCCGGATTTCAAGGTGAGTCTCCCCCTTTTTCTTGCCACTCCCTAGAGGGTGGGGATTCAGGGTAGTCACGAAAAAACCAAACACTGCTTTTCCATGTTTATCTCTTACTTTTATTCCTGCTTCTCAGCATAAAAAAGGAAGGTTTTTGCCCTGGGGAAGGAAATGGCAACCTACTCCAGGATTATTACCTGGAAAAGTCTATGGACACAGGAGCCTGGTGGGCTGCAGTCCATAATGTCTCAAAGTGTCAGGCACAACTGAGAGACAAGTGTGTCTATTCTGAATCTACCTATTTCAAAGAGTTTACATAAAATTTTGCTAAAGTTAAAATATATACTCCAACCTAGTAGGTCTTATTGCAAGGTATTAAACATCTCGATTTTTCACTGAAAAATATTAATTGAAGTATAATTAACTGTGGGGCTCTGAATTGAAAGAGGACTGTTGCAAGCATAAGGAAGCTTAAGCACATTGTTTCAGGTTGGAGCTAAAATGGTGCCTACAAGAAGGAGCGTGGGAGTGAAAGGAAGCTTAAGCACATTGTTTAAAGAAGTTTAAGCACATGTTTGCAGTTTGGAGCTAAGATGGTGCCTACAGGAAGAGATGAGGGCATGATCTAAATTGTTAAGTGATGGTCAAAATTTCTGATTGGTTCCCTTGGTTTCTGCACTCATGAATGATTGCTTGACCTTTAGCTTGATTGTTGTAACCTATAGGAAGTCCCATGCAAAACCCCCTTCACTTGCCTATAAAAGCTGTGAGTCTGCACTAATAAAATAGAACTGCTTTGACAGAATCCCAGCCATGTCTGATTGTCCCCTGTGTGCGCTGGGGGACTGAGAGGCTGGCAGCAAGGCTTGCCTCTCTCTGAGATCTCCCGGCTCCGCCGGGGGCAATCCCACTGCCTTCCTTTCTGTGGAAGGCCCCTGTAGAAGCTGGAGTCCAACGTGGGGCCTGACGGCGAGAAGGTAGAAGGCAGCATCACCGTGTGGGATTGAAAGAGAGCCTACGAGCAGCCGAGAGGGGCCTCAGCGCGGCACCTCCCTCTAGAGAGGCATCTTCTTGAAGTAATCCGGATTTCAAGGTGAGTCTCCCCCTTTTTCTTGCCACTCCCTAGAGGGTGGGGATTCAGGGTAGTCACGAAAAAACCAAACACTGCTTTTCCTTGTTTATCCTTCTTTACTTTTATTCCTGCTTTCACGTTCTCTCCGATTCGAGACTTCCAGCGAACCGGCGGAGAGTCTAAAAAGCAACTGATGGATCCTGGTCAGGGCTACTCTCTGACGGTCCTGAAAGGCTTTAAGATAGTCCGCCCCAGTAGCGGGAGCCCAACTAGGTGGAAGCCTCTCTTTTCTATATTTCAAATTGAGGACACAGCATAAACCTCTCCCTCACAGGCACGGGTCAGGCATTTAAAAGCCACTAGGGCGCCTGCCAATTGAAGACTCCCATGACAGGATAAGGGGGTCACGGAACAGGCCAGAGCCTCTTAGAGCGCCTGCCCCCACCAAGACAATCTCCGTGCAAACCCTAGGGACTACTTCACCGTTTCACAAGCACGACATAAGCCCGACTTTCTGGCCACCACCACTCCTGTTAGGATTTTTGGTGGCCGTCCTCAGTAATCTTTCTTTTCTGCTCTCTTTCAACAACATGGGAAATTATATCCAATCTATTAGTGGAGCCTGGCATCAATTACCAACCTTTGCCAGACAGCGAGAAGTCCGAAATGGGAAAGAGCCCCCCTTGGATTTTTACCCAACTGCCTGGACTGCTCTCGGTGGGAGATTCTTTAGCTTGCTGGGCGGCTTCTTGTGGAGTTTGGGTATGTGGCCTGCATGATGCCCATGACCTTCATGGTCTGACCCATGTTGGCTAAAGAGGGTTGCATTAAAATTTCCCACAGGTTCCCGTCAATGATTTTAAAAAAAAAAAGACAAAATAATTTGTGCATACTTGCAAGTCTTGCCTCCCTCACTTACAAGTTCCTCCCTTACAGTCTCCCAGAGTAAATCCTCGAGGACTGAGGCCTAATATGTTGTGGCAGACTGATGTCATTCACTTTTCCCCCTTCAGAAAACTCAAGTACATCTTTGTATGCATTGATAATTATTCCCATGCCTGCTGGGCCACAGTCCATACAGGAGAAAAGGCAAAACATGCCCAGAGTCATTTCTTGCAATGCTTTGCAACTCTGAGTCTACCTTATCAGATAAAAACAGACAATGGTCCTTGCTTTGTTAGCAAAAATTTACAAAATTTCTTTCAACTATGGCACATCCGCCACACCACAGGGATCTCATATAACCCTCAAGGACAGGCCATAATTGAACGTCATCATCGTAACTTAAAGGCCCAATTACAAAAACAAAAAGGGGGAATAAGCCCTCACCAGCAACTTGAAAGGGCACTCTTTACCCTAAATATTTTAAATTTTTCAAAAAATGAACTGATGGCACCCTTTCAAAAACACTGGTTCAACCAAGAAATAAAACCTGAAATACAAGTGAGATGTAAGGACCCCATTACTGGCCAATGGAAGGGGCCTGATTTGCTCCTTACAATGGGGAGAGGATTTGGGTGCATATTCCCCATTGGGGAACCCAGCCCTATATGGGTACCAGTGAGAAACCTTAAATTTGTGCCACAAAACAAGGATCAAACCTTAGAATCTGCTGAAGATAAAATATGACCATACATCAGGCCCAAGAACAGAAAGTTCTTGAGGCATCTCTCCCTTTCTCTCCTTAATAGGTACAACAGCAGCAACATTCGTGCTTGGAGTTCAACAAGTGCACACCATCATAGCAATAAACAACATATCCACTGCCTCTGCCCAGGGACTTCAAACCAGCCTACACCAACTTGAACACCTGAGGGCTGCCATAATGGGACTCCAGCAACAGCTTGATCTATACCCCAGAGCTGTCGAGACAGTAAGCATTCTGGCACTCTTGGACTGTAACGTGACATATCCCCGCTTTTGCCTGACAGCCTTCCCAGTGGTAAACAAGACTCTAATTGAAGTACAAAACTGTGGGGCTCTGAATTGAAAGAGGACCGTTTTAAGCATAAAGAAGCTTAAGCACGTTTGCAGTTTGGAGCTAAGATGGCGCCTACAGGAAGGGGTGTGGGAGTGAAAAGAAGCTTAAGCACATTGTTTCAGCTTGGAGCTAAGATGGCGCCTACAGGAAGGGACGTGGGAATGAAGGGAAGCTTAAGTGCATTGTTTAAAGAAGCTTAAGCACACGTTTGCAGCTAAGATGGCGCCTACAGGAAGAGGCAGGGCGTGATCTAAATTGTTAATTGATGGTCAAAATTTCTGATTGGTTCCCCTGGCTTCCGCGCTTGTGAATGATTGCTTGGCCTTTAGCTTGATTGGTGTAATCTATAGGAAGTCCCATGCAAGACCCCCTTCACTTGCCTATAAAAGCTGTGGATCTTCTTCAATAAAGCGGAACTACTTCGATGGAACCCCTGTCGCGTCTGATTGTCCCCTGCCTCAGCCAGGGGGCTGCGGGGCGGGCAGTTCAAGATTTGCCTTTCTCCGAGATCTCCCGGTTCAGACGGGGGCAATCCCGCTGCCTTCCCTTTCTGCGGAAGGTCCCCGCACAAAACATATAGTCACATGAAAATGTGGGACACTAAATTTGGTGAGGGACAAGAGATACTAACTCATATTATTAGCAAACTAAATATAACCAGAGTAAACCAAGTTGTACCCCAAACATTCTGGGAACAAGTACAAAAGGGGGTTAATGATTTTTGGCTATGGATACAAAGTCCATTCACCTGGTTTAAAAATGTTTTCTATCTGCTGTTTTGGTTGCCTTGCTAGCTATACTGTTTAAGGTCAAGGGTGTTATGGCCCACAATAGACAGTTGCAACAAAAAATAATTATGCTTGCTCAGGTCCTAGAAGATGAGCCCCATGTTGGGCACCCACAAAACCCCTGGGTCAATATGGCCCTTCATAAACTCACTCGAGACATATAATGACTCCTTTGAATAAAAAAAGCTCTAAAAACTCCGTTCAGCCCCCGTAAGATGGCTAGTTAGCCAATGACGGGTAAGATCCTCAGAGGAGGACAACCTAAGACAGGCACAGCCGCTGTTGGGAGCTGACGAAGCTAGAGGCTTGCCGCCTCTTAACTCTATGCCTTGCCTCATTAAGAGTCTCTTAATATTAAAATAAAAGAGGAGCAGATGTGGGGCTCTGAATTGAAAGAGGACCATTGCAAGCATAAGGAAGCTTAAGCACATTGTTTCAGTTTGGAGCTAAGATGGCGCCTACAAGAAGGGACGAGGGTGTGATCTAAATTGTTAAGTGATGGTCAAAATTTCTGATTGGTTCCCCTGGTTTCCACACTTGTGGATGATTGCTTGATCATTAGCTTGACTGGTGTAATCTATAGGAAGTCCCATGCAAAACCCCCTTCACTTGCCTATAAAAGCTGTGAGTCTGCACTAATAAAACGGAACTGCTTTGACAGAACCCCTGCCATGTCTGATTGTCCCCTGCGTGCGCCGGGGGGCATGGCAGCAAGGCTTGCCTCTCTCCGAGATCTCCCGGTTCAGCAGGGACAATCCCACTGCCTTCCTTTCTGCGGAAGGTCCCCGCAATTAACAAAGTCATAAGATACTTAAGTGTACATTGTGATAATTTGATATAGATAATGAAAGGATTTCTCATCTAGTTAATTAAAACATCTATCACCTCACATTTCTCATATATTTATCTTTCTTTTTTTTTTTTTTTGATGAGAACATTTAAGTTCTACTCCCTTAGCATATCTCAATTATATAATGCAGTATTATCAGCTATAGTCATCATGTTATACATAAGATCCTAAATCTTGAATCATTGAAAGTTTATATCCTCTTACCAACTTCTTTCTAATTCCCCCACCCCCAGCCCTTGGCAACCACTTTCATAATCTTTCTTGTTATACATTTTACTTCTTTAAGATTCCATGTATAAGCAATACCATGCAGTATTTGTCTTTCTCTGTCTAGTTTATTTCACTTAGCATGTCTTCAAGATCCATCCAGTTTGTCACAAATGGCAGGATTTCCTTCTTTCTCATGACTCATTAATATGCTATCAGATACATGTGTCTTAAATCTTTACCTATTGACAGACATTTAGTTTGTTTCTGCACCTTGGCTATTAAAAACAATGCCACAGTGAACATGACTACAGATACATCTTCAAAATAATGATTTTGGTTCATTTAGTTATATACACTGAGTACTTGATAGATCATATGATAGTTCTATTTTTAACTTTTTGAGTTAACACTCCTATGTCTTTTTTTTATATTTGAATAGTCTATTTCATTTAAATCTGAATATTTTCATTTATAGTCTTTAATACTATATTCAACAATTAATCTGAAATCACATCACTGATCTTTATATACACATATGATTTACTTTGCCTAAACAGAGTAAATACTTTAATACGATAAAATTATTCATACAGAAAAATGATAAATAACAGAAATCTAGCTCTTCAAAATAGAAACTCCTGCTATCTGCTTTCTCTAACCTCCACTAATGTGATAATGTGAAGTCAATTTCACTTCTAGCTGACTCAAGGTATGGTTCTCTTTCTTTTATTTTTGTTGAGACATCAGAGATAAAAAACATTTTTTTATATGTTATATACTTTGACAGTTTTCTTGTTTGCAGGTGTACATAATCTCCAAAGAGTGGAAGGTATATTCCTGACCACTCCCTAGTCACTTTCCCTCCCAATTAACAAAGTCATAAGATACTTAAGTGTACATTGTGATAATTTGATATAGATAATGAAAGGATTTCTCATCTAGTTAATTAAAACATCTATCACCTCACATTTCTCATATATTTATCTTTCTTTTTTTTTTTTTTTGATGAGAACATTTAAGTTCTACTCCCTTAGCATATCTCAATTATATAATGCAGTATTATCAGCTATAGTCATCATGTTATACATAAGATCCTAAATCTTGAATCATTGAAAGTTTATATCCTCTTACCAACTTCTTTCTAATTCCCCCACCCCCAGCCCTTGGCAACCACTTTCATAATCTTTCTTGTTATACATTTTACTTCTTTAAGATTCCATGTATAAGCAATACCATGCAGTATTTGTCTTTCTCTGTCTAGTTTATTTCACTTAGCATGTCTTCAAGATCCATCCAGTTTGTCACAAATGGCAGGATTTCCTTCTTTCTCATGACTCATTAATATGCTATCAGATACATGTGTCTTAAATCTTTACCTATTGACAGACATTTAGTTTGTTTCTGCACCTTGGCTATTAAAAACAATGCCACAGTGAACATGACTACAGATACATCTTCAAAATAATGATTTTGGTTCATTTAGTTATATACACTGAGTACTTGATAGATCATATGATAGTTCTATTTTTAACTTTTTGAGTTAACACTCCTATGTCTTTTTTTTATATTTGAATAGTCTATTTCATTTAAATCTGAATATTTTCATTTATAGTCTTTAATACTATATTCAACAATTAATCTGAAATCACATCACTGATCTTTATATACACATATGATTTACTTTGCCTAAACAGAGTAAATACTTTAATACGATAAAATTATTCATACAGAAAAATGATAAATAACAGAAATCTAGCTCTTCAAAATAGAAACTCCTGCTATCTGCTTTCTCTAACCTCCACTAATGTGATAATGTGAAGTCAATTTCACTTCTAGCTGACTCAAGGTATGGTTCTCTTTCTTTTATTTTTGTTGAGACATCAGAGATAAAAAACATTTTTTTATATGTTATATACTTTGACAGTTTTCTTGTTTGCAGGTGTACATAATCTCCAAAGAGTGGAAGGTATATTCCTGACCACTCTCCCCTGAGCCCTCCCTCACTTTTTCCCCTCCCCAACCTCCTAGGTTGATGCTTATTCCTCATGTAGGTTCCTTTAGTCTTATAGCTTAATCACAGTGGCTATCTCTATTACATATGATAGTGTAGGTTGCCTTGATGCTCTTTCCATACCTCCTGTCCAATCTCCCCTTCCTCCAATGACCATAGGTCTGTTCTCTAAGTCTGTTTCCCCATCACTGCTCTGTGTATACATTTATTGGTACCATCTTACTAGATTCCACATATATGTGTTAGTATACTGTATTTGTCCTTTTAATTTTGACTTCACTTTGTAAAATATATTCTAGATTCATCCACCTCATTAGAACTGATTCTTCTGAATCTCATTTTACAGCTGAGAAGTCTTTCATTATACATATATGTACCATAGTTTCTTCTTATTCTTTTTTTTTTTATGTGAAATGCAGTGAAAAGTTTATTAAAGTGAGAAAGGATAAGAAAGAGCTTCCAGCATATAAACTGGAAGGGGGATAGAAGAGTACCCCTGAAGCCACTTTAGGCATGGCATTTTATACTTTTTCAGTAGGCTATTAACAGTAGTGATAAAAGTCTTACCAGACCCACACCCACAACATACATCTTTAGATAACATAGATTATATATACTGTACTTTCTTTATCCATTCATTTGTCAATGGACATCTAGGTCCCTTCCAGTTTCTAACTATTGTATAAAGTACTGCAATGAACACTGGCATACAGATGTCTTTTTCAATTTTTATTTCATCAAGTTATATGCCTAATAATGGGATTGCTGGGTCATATGATGCTCCTAGTTTTAGTTTTTTGAGGAATCTCCATACTGTCATCCATACTGGCTGTATCAATTTACATTCCCACCAATGATGCAGGAGTGTTTCTTTATCTCCACACTCTCTCAAGCATTTATTATCTGTAGATGTTTAAATGGTAGCCATTCTGACTGGTATGAGATAATATCTCATTGCAGTTTTGATTTGCATTTATCTAATAATAAGTGACTTTGAGCATCTTTTCATGTGTTTTCTTTTATCTTTGTTGAGACATCAGAGATAAAAAACATTTTTTTATATGTTATATACTTTGACAGTTTTCTTGTTTGCAGGTGTACATAATCTCCAAAGAGTGGAAGGTATATTCCTGACCACTCTCCCCTGAGCCCTCCTCACTTTTTCCCCTCCCCAACCTCCTAGGTTGATGCTTATTCCTCATGTAGGTTCCTTTAGTCTTATAGCTTAATCACAGTGGCTATCTCTATTACATATGATAGTGTAGGTTGCCTTGATGCTCTTTCCATACCTCCTGTCCAATCTCCCCTTCCTCCAATGACCATAGGTCTGTTCTCTAAGTCTGTTTCCCCATCACTGCTCTGTGTATACATTTATTGGTACCATCTTACTAGATTCCACATATATGTGTTAGTATACTGTATTTGTCCTTTTAATTTTGACTTCACTTTGTAAAATATATTCTAGATTCATCCACCTCATTAGAACTGATTCTTCTGAATCTCATTTTACAGCTGAGAAGTCTTTCATTATACATATATGTACCATAGTTTCTTCTTATTCTTTTTTTTTTTATGTGAAATGCAGTGAAAAGTTTATTAAAGTGAGAAAGGATAAGAAAGAGCTTCCAGCATATAAACTGGAAGGGGGATAGAAGAGTACCCCTGAAGCCACTTTAGGCATGGCATTTTATACTTTTTCAGTAGGCTATTAACAGTAGTGATAAAAGTCTTACCAGACCCACACCCACAACATACATCTTTAGATAACATAGATTATATATACTGTACTTTCTTTATCCATTCATTTGTCAATGGACATCTAGGTCCCTTCCAGTTTCTAACTATTGTATAAAGTACTGCAATGAACACTGGCATACAGATGTCTTTTTCAATTTTTATTTCATCAAGTTATATGCCTAATAATGGGATTGCTGGGTCATATGATGCTCCTAGTTTTAGTTTTTTGAGGAATCTCCATACTGTCATCCATACTGGCTGTATCAATTTACATTCCCACCAATGATGCAGGAGTGTTTCTTTATCTCCACACTCTCTCAAGCATTTATTATCTGTAGATTTTTAAATGGTAGCCATTCTGACTGGTATGAGATAATATCTCATTGCAGTTTTGATTTGCATTTATCTAATAATAAGTGACTTTGAGCATCTTTTCATGTGTTTTCTGGCCATCTGTATGTCTTCTTTGGAGAGATGTCTTTTTAGATCTTTTTCCCATTTTTTGAGTGTGTTGTTTGTTTTTTCAGTGTTGAGTTGTCTGCATTGCTTGTATATTTTGGAAATTAATTTGTTGTCAGTTGTTTTATTTGGTATGATTTTCTCCCATTCTGTGGGATATTTGTTCACCTTGTTTGTAGTTTCTTTTGCTGCACAAAAGCTTTTAAGATTCATTAGGTCCCACATGTTTATTTTTGTTTTTATTTCGGATATTCTAGAGGGCAGATCATAGAAGATCTTGTTTTGATATTTGTCATTGAGTGTTTTGCCTTATATTGTTCTCTAAGAGTTTTAGGCTTTCTGGTCTTACATTTAGGTCTTTAATCCATTTTGAGTTTATCTTTGTGTATGGTGTTAGGGAATGTTCCAACTTCATTTTTTTTGCACATAGCTGTCCAGTTTTCCCAGCACCACTTGTTGAAGAGGCTGTTTCTGTCCCATTTTATATTTTTTCCTCCTTTGTCAAAAATAAGATTCCCACAAGTGCATGGGTTTATCTCTGGGTTCTCTATCTTGTTCCATTGGTCTATAGTTCTGTTTTTGTGCCAGTACGATACTGTCTTGATGACTGTTGCTTTGTAGTATAGTCTGAAGTTAGTGAGACTGATCCCTCCAGCTTTGTTCTTCAAACGATAAAGCTTACCAGACCCACACCCACAACATACATCTTTAGATAACATAGATTATATATACTGTACTTTCTTTATCCATTCATTTGTCAATGGACATCTAGGTCCCTTCCAGTTTCTAACTATTGTATAAAGTACTGCAATGAACACTGGCATACAGATGTCTTTTTCAATTTTTATTTCATCAAGTTATATGCCTAATAATGGGATTGCTGGGTCATATGATGCTCCTAGTTTTAGTTTTTTGAGGAATCTCCATACTGTCATCCATACTGGCTGTATCAATTTACATTCCCACCAATGATGCAGGAGTGTTTCTTTATCTCCACACTCTCTCAAGCATTTATTATCTGTAGATTTTTAAATGGTAGCCATTCTGACTGGTATGAGATAATATCTCATTGCAGTTTTGATTTGCATTTATCTAATAATAAGTGACTTTGAGCATCTTTTCATGTGTTTTCTGGCCATCTGTATGTCTTCTTTGGAGAGATGTCTTTTTAGATCTTTTTCCCATTTTTTGAGTGTGTTGTTTGTTTTTTCAGTGTTGAGTTGTCTGCATTGCTTGTATATTTTGGAAATTAATTTGTTGTCAGTTGTTTTATTTGGTATGATTTTCTCCCATTCTGTGGGATATTTGTTCACCTTGTTTGTAGTTTCTTTTGCTGCACAAAAGCTTTTAAGATTCATTAGGTCCCACATGTTTATTTTTGTTTTTATTTCGGATATTCTAGAGGGCAGATCATAGAAGATCTTGTTTTGATATTTGTCATTGAGTGTTTTGCCTTATATTGTTCTCTAAGAGTTTTAGGCTTTCTGGTCTTACATTTAGGTCTTTAATCCATTTTGAGTTTATCTTTGTGTATGGTGTTAGGGAATGTTCCAACTTCATTTTTTTTGCACATAGCTGTCCAGTTTTCCCAGCACCACTTGTTGAAGAGGCTGTTTCTGTCCCATTTTATATTTTTGCCTCCTTTGTCAAAAATAAGATTCCCACAAGTGCATGGGTTTATCTCTGGGTTCTCTATCTTGTTCCATTGGTCTATAGTTCTGTTTTTGTGCCAGTACGATACTGTCTTGATGACTGTTGCTTTGTAGTATAGTCTGAAGTTAGTGAGACTGATCCCTCCAGCTCTGTTCTTCTTTCTCAGGATTGCCTGGGTTTCGGGGTCTTTTGTGTTTCCGTATGAAGTGTGTTATATTTTGGTCTAGTTCTGTGAATAATGTCCTTGGTAATTTGATAGTAATTACATTAAATCTATAGATTACTTTTGGTAGTATGGTCATTTTCATAATATTGATTCTTCTGACCCTGGTACATGGACTATCTCTCCATCTGTTTATGTCATCTCTGATTTCTTTCATTAGTGTCTTGTAGTTTTCTGTGTACAGTTCTTTTGTCTTTTTAGTTAGGTTTATCCCTAAATATTTTATTCTTTTGGTTGCAATGGTGAATGGGATTTCATCCTTGATTTCTCTTTCTAGTGAAAACTATATACGAGAAATCCACAGCAAACATTATTCTCAATGGTGAAAAACTAAAGCATTCTTTCTAAGGTCAGGAACAAGACAAGGGTGTCTACTTTTACCGCTTTTAGTTAACAGAGTCCTGGAAGTTCTAGCTACAGCAGTAATAGAAGACCAAAAAAAAAGGAATTCCAGATGGGAAATGAAGAAGTAAGACTCTATTTTCAGACGACATGATACTATGCATAGAAAACCCCAATGACACTAAGAGAAAACTATTAGAGATAATCAAAGAATTCAGCAGAAGTCACAGGATACAAAATCAATGCGCAGAAATCATTCCCATTCCCAAACAATGAAAAATCAGGAAGAGAAATCAAGAATGCTATGTCTTTTTTTACAATGTTTATAATGGCCACACCAGTTTACATTCCCATCAACAATGCACAAAGTTTCCCTTTTACCACATTCTTGCCAACATTTGAAATCACTTGTCTTTTTGATGATAGTGTTCCAACAGGTGTGAGGTATGGTTTTGCTTAACATATCAACTCCAGTTTAACAAGCTAATATTTATGACTAATTTTCTTTCTAGATGTTGATATTTTCTTCTCTAGTCAGCTCTACTTACATTAGAGATTCGGATTTGACTTCTGATGATGGTGACATATTGCTTACCTCTTTTCTTTTTAATTTTGCAAATAGTATTCTGTTTTGGAAAAGTGGAATATCCACTTACAGATGAAAATTATATAAAGCGCATCAAGAGACTGGCACATTCTCTTATACTATGTAAGCATAGTTTTTTATAAACCACTTTCTTCAGATATACAGTTCTCATCATATATTTTTATTTCTCAGACATATTTCCCTTATCCTTTATTTTAAATTCTGACATTGTTATTTTGAATTTAGATTCCTTTGCTGATTTTCTAAAGCTTTTGAGAAATGCTGGAAACATGAAAATGAGGTCTGGCAAAGGGGTGTTGAGATCTCCTGCTACTCAGAGAAATCTAAAATAAATAAGGCCATGAAACAAAATGTCCTTCTGGGTGCTGGCAATTGTAGTGCAACTTTTATTGCAGTTAAAATAGTTTAGCCTCGAAGTACAAAGACTATTTTGTGGATTGTGCAGCTGTTCCAACAGATTGTCTTCTCTGGTGAAGTACAAGAGATAAGAAGCGGATATTTGTAAAGGACATCTGAATTTAATTATTTCTTAATTAAGGAAATGTTGTTCCATGGTACCAAAATACAATACAAGAAATATAATCAAATGGCTAAAGATTATTTTTTTAAAGCATGAACATGAAATAAAATGCAGAAATCATTCCCAAACAATGAAAAATCAGGAAGAGAAATCAAGAATGCTATGTCTTTTTTTACAATGTTTATAATGGCCACACCAGTTTACATTCCCATCAACAATGCACAAAGTTTCCCTTTTACCACATTCTTGCCAACATTTGAAATCACTTGTCTTTTTGATGATAGTGTTCCAACAGGTGTGAGGTATGGTTTTGCTTAACATATCAACTCCAGTTTAACAAGCTAATATTTATGACTAATTTTCTTTCTAGATGTTGATATTTTCTTCTCTAGTCAGCTCTACTTACATTAGAGATTCGGATTTGACTTCTGATGATGGTGACATATTGCTTACCTCTTTTCTTTTTAATTTTGCAAATAGTATTCTGTTTTGGAAAAGTGGAATATCCACTTACAGATGAAAATTATATAAAGCGCATCAAGAGACTGGCACATTCTCTTATACTATGTAAGCATAGTTTTTTATAAACCACTTTCTTCAGATATACAGTTCTCATCATATATTTTTATTTCTCAGACATATTTCCCTTATCCTTTATTTTAAATTCTGACATTGTTATTTTGAATTTAGATTCCTTTGCTGATTTTCTAAAGCTTTTGAGAAATGCTGGAAACATGAAAATGAGGTCTGGCAAAGGGGTGTTGAGATCTCCTGCTACTCAGAGAAATCTAAAATAAATAAGGCCATGAAACAAAATGTCCTTCTGGGTGCTGGCAATTGTAGTGCAACTTTTATTGCAGTTAAAATAGTTTAGCCTCGAAGTACAAAGACTATTTTGTGGATTGTGCAGCTGTTCCAACAGATTGTCTTCTCTGGTGAAGTACAAGAGATAAGAAGCGGATATTTGTAAAGGACATCTGAATTTAATTATTTCTTAATTAAGGAAATGTTGTTCCATGGTACCAAAATACAATACAAGAAATATAATCAAATGGCTAAAGATTATTTTTTTAAAGCATGAACATGAAATAAAATGTAGAAAGTAAACATAAGTGAAGATAAAAAGCAATAAGAGATTTAAGGAGAGATCTGAAAGAAGATAAGTTATATCGGGTGTAAAACTCATCATTTTTTTATTGCTTTTCTGACATTAATTATAAATGACAGGTGACCTGTCAGGTAAGTACAGTGTCTTGATAGAGACTGAGAACGTTTTAGGTCCTCTCACAACTAGCCTGGGAACAAAGCATACAATTTCAAGTTAATTTTTGCAAGACTACACTATAAATAGTGGTGTTAGCACTAAGCAGCTATTCAAAACAGTTTACAAACATTTGCTAATTAATCCTTGCACTGTTGATATATAATGCTTTCATTTACCACACAGAAGAAACAACTCTCATAATGCTAAATCTCCAAAGTTTCCAAGTTTTAGGTGGCACTAAAACCAGTCTTTTTCATTTCTCACATCTTCATTTATGAGAAACACACATATATATGAACTTCAAAATACATATTTTCATAATAAATATTTAAATATCACTTTCCTCCTAAAAATTAAGACTAGTATAGGCCTAATGAGTAAAGCCTATATAGCCCACTATTTTTAAGTTCCCACCTCTTCATCACCTAACCTTTCTAAATCCACAGTGGATTGCTTCTTCTGTAATTTGTTAGTACCTTGGTTATTTTCTCGCTATAATTTATATTAATTTGTAATTTTGTTTTTATTTGAGATTACTTGATTATTTTATGTCTCCTTTTTTACAAAGCACAATCCATGAAAGTAAGGACCATGTTTATTTCATTCGATGCATAGCAAGTACACAACAAATATTTATTAAAGAAATGGCTTATCTAAAGACATGAAAGTATAATAACTTAATACAAAGTGAGATTCTTGTGTGTTCCAAAACAGAAAAGTTAACTTTTATTAATGTGCTTGTGTCTCAGAAACTCATTCATGTCTGACTCTAAAACTCCATGGACTGTGGCCTGCCAGGCTCCTCTGTCTGTGGGATTCTCCTAGCCAGAATACTGGAGTATGGTGCTTTTTCCTCCTCCAATGTGCTTACATTTTTGCAATATTTAAGAAGTGTTCATATACATTTCAGAATCAATGTGGGAAGAAAAATGCAATTTGATTTTAAAATAGTTTCAAAGCCTTCCTCCATCCCTTGATTGTAAAACAGATCATCTCAACCAAACTAAACACATTGTTTGTTCCTTCTTGCTCAGTTGTGGAAGAAGATATTGAATTTTGAGTAGAAACATAAGAGATCATAGGGGAATAATGAGAGCTACCATTTATGGCACCCTTATGAGAGTCAGTACACTCTCATAGTGGCAGATACATAAACTAGATATTATTGATATGCATATTTTACATATTTAGAGAGTTAGGTAGTTAATCAGAATTGTAAAAATGAAAACGTCACTTTTTTTCTAAGGAATATACCTTCTAGCAAAACATTGCTAAAATTCCTTTATTTTTTAATTATCTTGGCAAGATAGGAGAGGATCATCTCTACTGAGAGTAAATGGCAAACAGATATAAAAACAGCTGACATCTCTGGGTAGAGAAATGATGGTCAATAATGTCCAGGAGTTCAAGCAGGAGATCATCCTAGCTCTCTTTCAGAAAAGCCATGATAATAAGTCAAATCTCAAATAGGATTTAAAAAGCAAATAGACATGTAATCAAGATCAAATTTCCTTAAATTGCTAAAAAAAAAAAGACATTTTTTTAATCCCAAAGATCAAATTCCACCCCCCTTTTTGGGCTTCTTCTGAAATTTTAGTACCTTGGTTATTTTCTCGCTATAATTTATATTAATTTGTAATTTTGTTTTTATTTGAGATTACTTGATTATTTTATGTCTCCTTTTTTACAAAGCACAATCCATGAAAGTAAGGACCATGTTTATTTCATTCGATGCATAGCAAGTACACAACAAATATTTATTAAAGAAATGGCTTATCTAAAGACATGAAAGTATAATAACTTAATACAAAGTGAGATTCTTGTGTGTTCCAAAACAGAAAAGTTAACTTTTATTAATGTGCTTGTGTCTCAGAAACTCATTCATGTCTGACTCTAAAACTCCATGGACTGTGGCCTGCCAGGCTCCTCTGTCTGTGGGATTCTCCTAGCCAGAATACTGGAGTATGGTGCTTTTTCCTCCTCCAATGTGCTTACATTTTTGCAATATTTAAGAAGTGTTCATATACATTTCAGAATCAATGTGGGAAGAAAAATGCAATTTGATTTTAAAATAGTTTCAAAGCCTTCCTCCATCCCTTGATTGTAAAACAGATCATCTCAACCAAACTAAACACATTGTTTGTTCCTTCTTGCTCAGTTGTGGAAGAAGATATTGAATTTTGAGTAGAAACATAAGAGATCATAGGGGAATAATGAGAGCTACCATTTATGGCACCCTTATGAGAGTCAGTACACTCTCATAGTGGCAGATACATAAACTAGATATTATTGATATGCATATTTTACATATTTAGAGAGTTAGGTAGTTAATCAGAATTGTAAAAATGAAAACGTCACTTTTTTTCTAAGGAATATACCTTCTAGCAAAACATTGCTAAAATTCCTTTATTTTTTAATTATCTTGGCAAGATAGGAGAGGATCATCTCTACTGAGAGTAAATGGCAAACAGATATAAAAACAGCTGACATCTCTGGGTAGAGAAATGATGGTCAATAATGTCCAGGAGTTCAAGCAGGAGATCATCCTAGCTCTCTTTCAGAAAAGCCATGATAATAAGTCAAATCTCAAATAGGATTTATGCAATAAAGTCAGTATTGCTATAGACATGTAATCAAGATCAAATTTCCTTAAATGTCAATAGCAAACTATCAAAGAAGAAGAGAAAGCTACACAAGAAGGAATTGCATGTGTGGTCTTCTAGCACTTCAACCTAACCTCCAAAAAAGGCAGCATTTTATAATTTGGAATACAAATAATGTCACATAGGCTTCACCTCTCAATAAGGATAGATATTTTATATTTGTAGGAAAATATACATCGTAAGCAATGTTCTCAACACCTACACATGCACTGGCAGGAAATACCACTGCTGTCCATCTCCAAAGATATTTACAAATATAACTTGAATATTCCATATACTCCATCATTTGTTGGGTTTTATCCAAGAATAGTTTCCCACTAAAATGTTAGATTAAGCCCGGTTTTTATAAAGACCGTCTATTTAATCCCTTGAGCATGTAACCTTTGAATTTCTGCAAAATTACAAGCCAACTTTTCTGCTCTTAACCTCTGCCGTCTTCAACCTCTACGCGAGATATTTGAAAAGTCTAGTATCACAGTTCATTTCTTTTTCCGAGAAATTTCCTTTCCACATTCTTTGTTGGGTTCAGGGAGCCTCAGAACATAGTATAATATAAGGTAAGCAGCTTTGCCTTAAGAAACATCCTATTATTGAACGTGCTGTTTGGTTTTTGCTGGTAGTTTAGTTGCTAAATCATGTCTGACTCTTTTATGACCCCACGGAATGTAGCCCTCGTTTGTCCATGGAATTCTCCAGGCAAAAATACTGAAAGTGGGTTGCCATTTCCTGCTTCAGGGTCTCTTCCTAACCTAAGAATCAAACTCTGATCTCCTGCATTGCACGATTATTTACTGACTGAGACACCAAGGCAGTTAAAGTTACTGTGGCTAACATCAAATGCTTGCCTGTTAGACAGTGGCTCAGCATATACAGACATAGTTTAAAAACAACAAAATGTGATAATAATGCCAAAAAGACTAAAATGCAAATGTGATTACTCATGAGGAAGTTAACTGTGTTTGGAATATGAGTAAAACTACACAGGGAAAAACCTTTCTTTAGAAACATGTGGGATTAAATGTTGTGATGACTGAAAGAAATAGCACCTATTTGTGGGGGAGATACTTTTTAAAATTATCCTTAGATTTTAATACTAGAGAAGATGGACATAGAATTATATTGAAATTTGGAGATTTCTTATAATATTAAGATCAAAATTCTTTCCCGATTTAAAAGATAGCAAGAAAGGAAGAAGGAAAGAAAAGTCTAAATTACATGACTTTGCTATATGCTTTTATTTTTATTTTTTTTTATTTTTGGTTATTCTGAGTGTTCACTGCTGACACAGGCTCTACTCTACTCGGGGAGTGTGAGCTACTCTCTAATTGAGGTTAGCAGGCTTCCTGTTGCAGTGACTTTTCTTGTTGTGGAACTTGGACTCTAGGGCATATGAGCTCAATAGTTGCGGCTCATAGGCTCAATAGTTGCAGCTCCGAGGCCCTGGAGCACAGGCTCAATAGTTGTGGCTTATGGGCTTAGTTGCTCCTCCCCATGTGGGATCATCCTAGATCAGGGATGGAACCCATGACTGCTGCATTAGTAGGCAAACTCTTCACCACTGAGCTACCACTTTATACTTTTACCGTCCACATAAACCACATTCTGTCAAACTATAGTGCCTCCTTAAATAGTAGTGAAGGATCTAGAAGAATAAGATGGTACAATTTCCATAGAGAAGGACAAGGTGAATTCAGTAATTGTTATTACTCCCTAGCAAAATTCTAGAATTATTCATTAAATAACAGTTATGTGACAATTGAGACATTGGAAAGGATAGCAATATAGAAAGAAATAGGAAAGCTGTAAGTGACCATATACCTTCTCAAAAGCCATGTAATTTTTATCTCGTTTCCTTTTTTATTGTTCCGTACATTATCAGATTCTTAGTTCAAGAGAATTCTTAAGGTATAGGACAATATTTCAACAATCTATGTACGCATATGTAAGCTGTGCATATGCATATATATATATATATGTGTGTGTGTATATATATATATATATATATATATATATATATACTCGTAACTTATCAAAAGACTTTTTAAAAAGAATGTTTTGAGGATAAGCATGACCCTGAGAGGAGATCTCTAGGTATATGTTTTTGTGCTATCATGATGAATGTATTCAATGTGTTGAATTAAAAAACATAAAGCATACTCCTAAAATGTTTATATTTCTTTCCTTATTCAGCAAACATTTATTAGTTTATCAAATTGCTAGGTCAAAAATGAAAAGACTGATCTCCTACATTTGATAAACTCACAGTCTAGTAGGAAAGACAGATGTAAATAACTACCACAAAATATGAAAAGTGCTATAATGGATGCATATGTCAGTGATTTAAAGGGAAATCTAATGGATGACAGAGTGATATATTGATTACAAGATCAATATAAGTCAACAGTGTGATGGCTGCCGAAAATTAAACAAAAAAGCTAGCCTGGATTTTTGTGGTTAGGGCTTAAAGTGAAAGAAATCATTTTATAGTGCAACTTAAAAATTTGACCATATCTGGATCATTTCTCACTTTTGGCTATTACATTTAAAATATAGTTTGAGCAGGGCCATTCTAGAAATGGAATCCAGGATAAAGATTTATGATATTATGTAATTGAAACGTATGGAATGGGACTGTCTAATATAGATCATTAGTCAGGAAACCCATGACTGCTGCATTAGTAGGCAAACTCTTCACCACTGAGCTACCACTTTATACTTTTACCGTCCACATAAACCACATTCTGTCAAACTATAGTGCCTCCTTAAATAGTAGTGAAGGATCTAGAAGAATAAGATGGTACAATTTCCATAGAGAAGGACAAGGTGAATTCAGTAATTGTTATTACTCCCTAGCAAAATTCTAGAATTATTCATTAAATAACAGTTATGTGACAATTGAGACATTGGAAAGGATAGCAATATAGAAAGAAATAGGAAAGCTGTAAGTGACCATATACCTTCTCAAAAGCCATGTAATTTTTATCTCGTTTCCTTTTTTATTGTTCCGTACATTATCAGATTCTTAGTTCAAGAGAATTCTTAAGGTATAGGACAATATTTCAACAATCTATGTACGCATATGTAAGCTGTGTATATGCATATATATATATATATATGTGTGTGTGTATATATATATATATATATATATATATATATATATATATATATACTCGTAACTTATCAAAAGACTTTTTAAAAAGAATGTTTTGAGGATAAGCATGACCCTGAGAGGAGATCTCTAGGTATATGTTTTTGTGCTATCATGATGAATGTATTCAATGTGTTGAATTAAAAAACATAAAGCATACTCCTAAAATGTTTATATTTCTTTCCTTATTCAGCAAACATTTATTAGTTTATCAAATTGCTAGGTCAAAAATGAAAAGACTGATCTCCTACATTTGATAAACTCACAGTCTAGTAGGAAAGACAGATGTAAATAACTACCACAAAATATGAAAAGTGCTATAATGGATGCATATGTCAGTGATTTAAAGGGAAATCTAATGGATGACAGAGTGATATATTGATTACAAGATCAATATAAGTCAACAGTGTGATGGCTGCCGAAAATTAAACAAAAAAGCTAGCCTGGATTTTTGTGGTTAGGGCTTAAAGTGAAAGAAATCATTTTATAGTGCAACTTAAAAATTTGACCATATCTGGATCATTTCTCACTTTTGGCTATTACATTTAAAATATAGTTTGAGCAGGGCCATTCTAGAAATGGAATCCAGGATAAAGATTTATGATATTATGTAATTGAAACGTATGGAATGGGACTGTCTAATATAGAAAATTTAATGGAAGAGTGCATTGTATATGAGTGCAAACCTCAAACCTTTGAAGAGTTGTCACATTAAAAAAGATCATAGTTTGGGCTTTCCTGGTGGTCCAGTGGGTAAAGAGTCTGCCTTGCAGTGCAAGGGGCACTGGTTTGATCCCTGACCGGGGAAGATCCCACGTGCCATGGAGCAGCTGGACCAGTGTGTCCAATTACGAGCCAGAGCTCTGGAGCGCATGTGCCTAGAGACGGTGCTCTGCAATGAGAGAGGCCACTGCAAGGGGAGGCCCACACAGGCCAAAGAATAAAGATGGATGAAAGTAAATAAATTGAAAAACCAATAAAAGTGGCCAAAAAAAAAAAAAATCACAGTTTAGAAGTGTAGAGCTAAGATGCTTTGGAACACTGCAGAAAGAAAATTTTCGTTATAACACAGAAAGCTCCTTTCTAATAATAGAACTATACAGAAATTGAAGGAACATTTCTTAAACTTACTCTTTTTGACTGTCCTCAACTTAGAGATAAGGTGTGAACTGTCAGAATTGTTGCAGTGTAGATTGGTACACTGAGTGGATGATCAGTGAATTGGGTTACTTTATGTTATTTCTACAGCTCATCTTTCTCAATTTCTCTTTTGCACATATATACAGTATCCTTTCTGTCAAGGTCATAGATCTCCCCATCACTCAAACACATACATAAACACACACACACACACACACACACACACATTATGTACCTGTGTAACAAATATCTGACTTCTTTGGAACAATTTTCATTTGAAATAAAATAAGGGCAAAACTCGTTACCTATAGAGCATGTCAACAAAGACACAGCCAATGATTATACATGACAATAAGTATATAAGTATAAGAAGAAATTATTTTAATGAACTGCTTAGTCTTTGAAAGTAGAACATTTTTAAGCAGAGAAAGGTATAAGGACCTTTATATCAATAGCTTATAATGTTGGCATCCAATTTTTCTTTCTATAGGCTTGATCTTTCACCTGATTTTTATGTGGGCTTTTACAAAGATCTCTAGTGCCAGACCCATTCCATGCACTGTAATTTCTACAGGCAAAGCTATTTTTCATGTGCTTGTTAACTGAGTTTTAAACGTTTGTCTGCATCCTTACCTTTGAATTTTTTTAGTTTCCCACTATTGTAAAAAAACCCCTCACCTCTGCTTTCCCATCTGTTATCTACCAAGTACTTAGTTCCTGCATTGCTAGTCCATTGATGATGACTGCTTCCCATTTATTTTGTTGCTGGGCTTTCCTGGAACAAGTTTCCTAGTTTTGTATCTTTGCATTGACTTATGAGCGGGTCTCCCTGAGACTTGAGACAATTTTGAATGTTAGACTTATCTTTCAAGTCTCTGTTGCTGACCTCCTCTTCCAAACCGAGCTACAACTATGGCATTATTGTTTTTAATGGAAATAGTCTTCTCCTTACAAAAGCTGAAGACTCATCATGTATCAGACATCGAGCTAGTTCTTTGAGAAATATTTTATAATTTGCTTCTTTTATTGCTACCCTATGTACTGGATTTTCATTCCTCCATTTTAAAGAGATAATGACAGTTGCCAAATAAAATTTTGTAAGTGTCTCACATTTTCAATATTCAAGATAAATTGAACCCAAGTCATGACATTTTTTTTGACTGTCCTCAACTTAGGATGGGAACTGTCAGAATTGTTGCAGTGTAGATTGGTACACTGAGTGGATGATCAGTGAATTGGGTTACTTTATGTTATTTCTACAGCTCATCTTTCTCAATTTCTCTTTTGCACATATATACAGTATCCTTTCTGTCAAGGTCATAGATCTCCCCATCACTCAAACACATACATAAACACACACACACACACACACACACACACATTATGTACCTGTGTAACAAATATCTGACTTCTTTGGAACAATTTTCATTTGAAATAAAATAAGGGCAAAACTCGTTACCTATAGAGCATGTCAACAAAGACACAGCCAATGATTATACATGACAATAAGTATATAAGTATAAGAAGAAATTATTTTAATGAACTGCTTAGTCTTTGAAAGTAGAACATTTTTAAGCAGAGAAAGGTATAAGGACCTTTATATCAATAGCTTATAATGTTGGCATCCAATTTTTCTTTCTATAGGCTTGATCTTTCACCTGATTTTTATGTGGGCTTTTACAAAGATCTCTAGTGCCAGACCCATTCCATGCACTGTAATTTCTACAGGCAAAGCTATTTTTCATGTGCTTGTTAACTGAGTTTTAAACGTTTGTCTGCATCCTTACCTTTGAATTTTTTTAGTTTCCCACTATTGTAAAAAAACCCCTCACCTCTGCTTTCCCATCTGTTATCTACCAAGTACTTAGTTCCTGCATTGCTAGTCCATTGATGATGACTGCTTCCCATTTATTTTGTTGCTGGGCTTTCCTGGAACAAGTTTCCTAGTTTTGTATCTTTGCATTGACTTATGAGCGGGTCTCCCTGAGACTTGAGACAATTTTGAATGTTAGACTTATCTTTCAAGTCTCTGTTGCTGACCTCCTCTTCCAAACCGAGCTACAACTATGGCATTATTGTTTTTAATGGAAATAGTCTTCTCCTTACAAAAGCTGAAGACTCATCATGTATCAGACATCGAGCTAGTTCTTTGAGAAATATTTTATAATTTGCTTCTTTTATTGCTACCCTATGTACTGGATTTTCATTCCTCCATTTTAAAGAGATAATGACAGTTGCCAAATAAAATTTTTGTAAGTGTCTCACATTTTCAATATTCAAGATAAAAATTGAACCCAAGTCATATATTTTAAAGTGTAGTAATTAGTAAGCAAGTTGAAACAGGAACATTTCATCTACATTTTAGATTTTTATCATGTGTCAAAATTTCACAGATTAGCACAATAAGAAAAATTAATACAGTAGCACAAACTTAAACATGGAATGGCAATGTAATATAAGACCTAATATTACAATAGGAATCTATTAGAGAAAAAGTAGACTTGGATTTAAATATTAAAATATGTTTAGTTACAAGAGATGAGAAAATGAAAAAACTTCAGTAGTTATGAAGAAACATTACATCTAAATCAAACTTATCTTACGATCACTTACAATTTGGCTTCCTCAGTTATTACTAGGTTCTCCATACTACTTATCATGTATTTTTACATCAGTTTTCCAAGTAAATACATTAATATTATTTTAATGGTATATGGTATGTGCCAAAATGTAAAACTTGTTGAGATTAAGTATGGTTAAAGAAGCAAATTATTTCTGTAACAGAATAATTTTCATATAGCAACAAAAGAATTGTTTTGCTATTTTCCATAGTAGTTAGAGCTCAGAATCTTGTCCCTACTGAATCTGTACCATTAGAATACTCAGTAGGAAAAGTCAGGAAGTTGTTTCTTTTATTTTAATTCTTTCTTTGTTTGTTTTGAAGTGGGATTTTTTGGCCACTTTTTTTTTTTATTGGTCTTTCATTTATTTAATTTCATCCATCTGCGTTCTTTAGCTTGTGTGGACCTCCCATTGCAGTGGCCTTTTTCGTTTTGGAGCACTGGCTCTGGGCGCATGCACTCCAGAGCTCTGGCTGGTAATTGGACACACCCATCCACCC
Organism: Tragulus kanchil; assembly: GCA_022376925.1. Classification (NCBI taxonomy): domain Eukaryota; kingdom Metazoa; phylum Chordata; class Mammalia; order Artiodactyla; family Tragulidae; genus Tragulus; species Tragulus kanchil. Next base: position 93,925,759 of record JAIOJX010000028.1, on the reverse strand, counting down.
ACTCCGCTGCACGTGGGATCTTCCCAGGCCACGGATCGAACTGGTGCCCCTTGCACTGCAAGGCAGACTCTTTCCCCACTGGATCACCAGGGCGACTTTTTTTTGAAGTGTTTAATAGAAAGAGACAATTTTATGAAAGTAGTGCTTATTACAGAAATTATTTTATTTTTGAAGAGGCAGGGATATTAGACTATGGTAAGAATCCTTAAATTTCAGTGTCATACATTTAACAGATATTTGCAACTCATTCATGTGACATGTTGACTATATACTGGCTGCAGCTTTGTAGCTTGAATCTCAAGTTGAAGGGTAAGTGAATCAAAGCTAACAAGGGTATAAGAATGTTTTTATCATGTGTCAAAATTTCACAGATTAGCACAATAAGAAAAATTAATACAGTAGCACAAACTTAAACATGGAATGGCAATGTAATATAAGACCTAATATTACAATAGGAATCTATTAGAGAAAAAGTAGACTTGGATTTAAATATTAAAATATGTTTAGTTACAAGAGATGAGAAAATGAAAAAACTTCAGTAGTTATGAAGAAACATTACATCTAAATCAAACTTATCTTACGATCACTTACAATTTGGCTTCCTCAGTTATTACTAGGTTCTCCATACTACTTATCATGTATTTTTACATCAGTTTTCCAAGTAAATACATTAATATTATTTTAATGGTATATGGTATGTGCCAAAATGTAAAACTTGTTGAGATTAAGTATGGTTAAAGAAGCAAATTATTTCTGTAACAGAATAATTTTCATATAGCAACAAAAGAATTGTTTTGCTATTTTCCATAGTAGTTAGAGCTCAGAATCTTGTCCCTACTGAATCTGTACCATTAGAATACTCAGTAGGAAAAGTCAGGAAGTTGTTTCTTTTATTTTAATTCTTTCTTTGTTTGTTTTGAAGTGGGATTTTTTGGCCACTTTTTTTTTTTATTGGTCTTTCATTTATTTAATTTCATCCATCTGCGTTCTTTAGCTTGTGTGGACCTCCCATTGCAGTGGCCTTTTTCGTTTTGGAGCACTGGCTCTGGGCGCATGCACTCCAGAGCTCTGGCTGGTAATTGGACACACCCATCCACCCACTCCGCTGCACGTGGGATCTTCCCAGGCCACGGATCGAACTGGTGCCCCTTGCACTGCAAGGCAGACTCTTTCCCCACTGGATCACCAGGGCGACTTTTTTTTGAAGTGTTTAATAGAAAGAGACAATTTTATGAAAGTAGTGCTTATTACAGAAATTATTTTATTTTTGAAGAGGCAGGGATATTAGACTATGGTAAGAATCCTTAAATTTCAGTGTCATACATTTAACAGATATTTGCAACTCATTCATGTGACATGTTGACTATATACTGGCTGCAGCTTTGTAGCTTGAATCTCAAGTTGAAGGGTAAGTGAATCAAAGCTAACAAGGGTATAAGAATGTATTTATCGTTTTGTTGGAACCATGTTTACTTGAAAATTGGTGAATCAATTTTAATATGTAAGGAAAAAAGTGCACTGTTGTATGTAAAGGGTTATTGGCAAATATTTCTACTTTCCTCTATCAGGCACATAGTGGGTATGGTAGACGGCAATAATGGATGCCATGTTTTATCCCTCCATGCATCTCTGACCTTTGCTGTGTGATGTCACATTTCTCCTATTAAACAGGAAGAACATGTATTTTTGTCAAGTTTATGGTTAGCCTATGACTTGTGCACATTTGAATAAAATAGAAATGTCATTGTGCCAGGTCCAAGTCTTGGTGTTAGGAGGACTTTCCAGTATCTGCTTACCTTCTTATGCTTCTACCACTGATGTAGGCAGAACATGCCTGAACAGGTCTGTGGCCTAGAAAAAGGAAGACAGATATCCCAATGACAGCTGAGGTCTGAGGTGCAAATAAGTCCGACATAAACAGGAGAGCTCTCTAGCCAAGCTCAGCCTAAATCAGCCATCACCCAAGAGATCCACAGACTCATAAGCTCACTGTTTGCTATATTTACTATGTCTCTAATTATGTAATATCATAGATTAACGTCACCTTCCTCTTAGAACTAACTGTGGCCATGTGTCTTTTTTTTTTGCCATTGGAAGTTTAGGAACTGATATGCAGTTTACAAATCTCTCTGTGTCATAATAAAAGAAGTATTCTGAAGAAAGAGGAGTCCAATAATTCAGATTTTTGAGTCCAGACAAGATGCAGCAAAACACCAGAGAATCAAGATAGGCAATAGGCAATACATCAGAAATGAAAATAAACATTGTTGTTCTTAGCCCCTCATAAATGATGTTATTCTTTTTTCCTTTGTCAATTATTTAAAAAACAGAAGTGACAATAATAAGATAAGTTTTAATAAAAATACTTGTTCTAACAGATCATTGTAAATCAACTATACTGCAATAAAATATTTTTTTTAAATTTAATCAATTGATAATAACATGAAATAAAAATAGATATGCAGTTTTCTTATGCTCTGATAAAGTACTGAAAATCTGTCCTCATAGTTGTATATTTTGAGCAAACCACAATCATATATTTTTTCTAAACAAACAGTTAGAACATTTTATTGACATGTGAAGAGGTTTATTTTGTTCATGACATTCTTTCACATGTTGAATTTTTATGCCTGTTTTCTTACAAAATCAAAATCCAGACATTTTTTCATAATTTTTAGTCTCTTATGTCTTAAGTCTTATTATAACTAGAAGATAAAAAGAAACATTTCAATAAGCATATGGGTATCCAGAGACAAGAACACACACCTACATAATTCAGGTCCTAAATAAGTTGCTATTTGATAAATATTTGATATTATCATTGAATATATCATTCTCTTATAGCAAGTGTTTTTAATCCACCATCCCATTTATTTTTTCAAGAATTCCTTGAGTTATTTATGATCATCGCCAGTTTTTTCAGGGGATCTATACTCTGAGCCTGTGCTTCGCCAGGCTCCATTGTCCCTCTTCTGGACATACCTCTCTCCAAGGGGTAAAGAGTTTGAGGGCTCAGTGGCATGTAGCTATCTGTAGCTCATGTTTCCCATCATGGACTATGATCCAGGGAAAACTGGATTCTGAAATTCTCTCTCCAAAATGGCCCATGTTCACTTCTAAGGAGTGTGTAAACCTCCTTCTGGTGTCCATTCTCCCAGTACTTACTATCTTCCCAGATTTGGGGTGTACATCACGATCAAGGGGCAACTGCTAGAAGCAACTGTGGATGGAAATTGGAGGTTCTGGCTGAGGTATTCCTACTCACATGGTCTTGGAAGAAACTTCATGGTCTGAGATAGAACTAGGTGTCCAAAGAGAAGTGATATAGGCTGAGGACCAGGTCTAATGAAAGCTGAGTTGTGATGAAAGTGCCCTGTATTTCTGATGGTAGAAGATTAAAACCTGTTATTAACAGTTTTTGAATTTGATTTTTCACTTTTAAATGATACAGCAATTCGATCCTCATTAATACTCTTGCCCCAATATAGAAATGAGTTGATTGGGGTTACCACTTCTTCAACTAGTAAATAGAAACTGTAATGGAAACTCAGAATACTTTAAAGTTGTACATGCTGGTCATTTTAATTTCACACTTCCCAGAAATGAAATGATAAAGTCAAGCAGCTATAATTTTTCAGGATATGAGATGAGTGAAAACTTCCATAATTTTGCCATTAAAAGTACACGTTATATATATGTACTTGGGACCACAAATATCTTAGCTCAAATATTTTGGTCATTTATCATTTTTATTGCAATTAATTTGATACCTCTCAAATTTTTAGTAAAATGGTATAAATTCTTTGACCTTGGTATCTTTAACTTAACAAAGCAATATTGTATCTCCATTGCCATATACAGTGCCAAACATAAGAATAATTATTCAAAAAATTATATCCCATCTCAAAGAGATATAAGCTTCTTGAATATATTTGTATTTGACTTAACACATCTTTATATGAATGACTGAAAGATTAAATGAAAAAGCTTTAATCCAACCATCCCATTTATTTTTTCAAGAATTCCTTGAGTTATTTATGATCATCGCCAGTTTTTTCAGGGGATCTATACTCTGAGCCTGTGCTTCGCCAGGCTCCATTGTCCCTCTTCTGGACATACCTCTCTCCAAGGGGTAAAGAGTTTGAGGGCTCAGTGGCATGTAGCTATCTGTAGCTCATGTTTCCCATCATGGACTATGATCCAGGGAAAACTGGATTCTGAAATTCTCTCTCCAAAATGGCCCATGTTCACTTCTAAGGAGTGTGTAAACCTCCTTCTGGTGTCCATTCTCCCAGTACTTACTATCTTCCCAGATTTGGGGTGTACATCACGATCAAGGGGCAACTGCTAGAAGCAACTGTGGATGGAAATTGGAGGTTCTGGCTGAGGTATTCCTACTCACATGGTCTTGGAAGAAACTTCATGGTCTGAGATAGAACTAGGTGTCCAAAGAGAAGTGATATAGGCTGAGGACCAGGTCTAATGAAAGCTGAGTTGTGATGAAAGTGCCCTGTATTTCTGATGGTAGAAGATTAAAACCTGTTATTAACAGTTTTTGAATTTGATTTTTCACTTTTAAATGATACAGCAATTCGATCCTCATTAATACTCTTGCCCCAATATAGAAATGAGTTGATTGGGGTTACCACTTCTTCAACTAGTAAATAGAAACTGTAATGGAAACTCAGAATACTTTAAAGTTGTACATGCTGGTCATTTTAATTTCACACTTCCCAGAAATGAAATGATAAAGTCAAGCAGCTATAATTTTTCAGGATATGAGATGAGTGAAAACTTCCATAATTTTGCCATTAAAAGTACACGTTATATATATGTACTTGGGACCACAAATATCTTAGCTCAAATATTTTGGTCATTTATCATTTTTATTGCAATTAATTTGATACCTCTCAAATTTTTAGTAAAATGGTATAAATTCTTTGACCTTGGTATCTTTAACTTAACAAAGCAATATTGTATCTCCATTGCCATATACAGTGCCAAACATAAGAATAATTATTCAAAAAATTATATCCCATCTCAAAGAGATATAAGCTTCTTGAATATATTTGTATTTGACTTAACACATCTTTATATGAATGACTGAAAGATTAAATGAAAAAGCTTTCTTAGTTCATGTATAATCGGCTCTGAAATTATTAAAATCCTGTAGGTAAAACAGTAAGCCTGAGTAAGGATTACAATGATTTCATTTTTTATCAATAATTGGTCATAAATTCATAAGTCTGAAGCAATTGTGTCATCATCTGTGCAATGTGAGAAAAAGAAAACAAACTCCTAGAGTAACTATTTTTGATAAGATAAATATTTTATTTTGTTAGTATATTAAAATGAAATTCCATATCATTATTCCATTTCTGTCATTTAATTTTTTCCCATTTCAAGCATATATTATCCAGTGATTGTCACAATATAGTTCTCATCAAATGTGACATTTCCTTTAAATATTCTGAGTGTAGTTTTAAAGACACCAAATTGTTTTCTTAGAATTCCATAAATCAAATTCTGATATCTGATTTAATTGCATTTTACTTGGGCTTTGTGACATATTCAGTCTTCACAAGATACGATTTTTGCATCTATTTTCACACCTTAAAATGTATTTATTCTTAAATGTGAAATTAAGTATAATTTTATTATTCAGCATTATCATCTGATGTGTCGCAGTCAGTTTTATATACAGTGCTATTAGACATTTTAGAGGTCATTTTATTATAACTATAAGGTAAGGAAATAACAAAATGTTATAAAATAGATGGGAAAACAATTTTGGTTTTATACAAAAAAGTTGCACCCTATTATTTATCATCTAGCTTTATTCCTTCTCAAAATGGTAAAATGGGCTTTCATTTCACTCAGTCTATAGTTTCATTAATGGAAAATAAAATTTATCCTTTCTTTTTTTTTTTTTGGTATATGGATCTCCTAGGTTATTCTGTCATCTGTCTATATACAATTAAATATACTGAAATTTTATTCCTTGGGATACTATTATCACAAAAATTCTTAAAGTCAGAGTGAATTTCATCAAATAATGAAAATGTTCTATTATTTAACATTGTTTTAAGAGATTGATTTGCTTTAACAAGGCATATAGAATCTCAGAAATGTTCTGCATTTTAAACTGTATTTAGTGATTTCCTAATTTCCTTATAACAATTTTATAAATATTATTTGCATGTATTTTTTGAAAATTTATTAAACAAATGAGTTACATTTGCAATGTATTAATCTAAAGCATTTCAAAGCTAATTTGATCAACACAGAACCATTTCAGAATTTTTCCATAATAGCTATCAATCAAGGCAAGTTAATTGTTTTCTTCTCCCATATATTATAGTCATCTTGCTATTTCTGGTTCTTGGAACATTTAAACAATTTTCAAAGTACATTTACATCAATAGATTATCAAATTAAAGAGATTTTTATAATTGCTTTTCCATGTTGGCTAACTGGTGTACCAAATCAATTGGAAATTATTCTTAGATTAATCCTGCCTCTGAAGCTATTATATATACACTCTCATATTGTCTTTGAAATATATTTCTGACATAGTAAGCTTATCTTCTCTTGATGATATGTTGTAAATATAATTTTGCCCTAAATATAGCTTTCCTAATAAACAAAATGCAAACAATGATTACTTGTAGCTTTTCTGCCCACTGACATGCATTTATATCTTTCAATCTGTAGCTGCAGAATGTCAAAATAGTGACATGCAGAGTGAAAACAGGAAAAAAGGCTTCTCACCAGTTCCTTTGAAAATAGACAAGAGTCGTGGGAAGTAAAAGTGATAGGGATTGCCCACAAAGTGGATGTGTGTGTAATAAAACTGAAAATATTTAAGATATTTTTAATGCAGACATGAGCCAGTTAATTATAGTATCTCAGTGGTTTTGAAGCAAATCAAATAGATCAGTGTTTCCAAATAGGAGTACAAATGGGAAACTTCTGAAGAACTGTTTAATGATGAATGTGCATAGGTCTCACTACAAACCTACTAAATAAGCATCTCCTGGAATCCATAAGAAAGAAAGAAACATGTATGATAGTTAAAGACTTTTAAATTATATCTTGAAAAGTGTTACATTTTATGTAGTCACTGACTATGTCTGTTGATGGGGAAATAAAACATCTTACACACATTATGATGTTAAGTTTTATCCAAATGTCTTAAAAATGTCACTGTGATATTATAGTGGACACTGAGTAACCCATTCAATGTTGATATCACATGGTTTATTTTTTCAGGAAATAAAATAATTTTTCTGTATCTCAGTTTCATATGTATTTGACCTTGATACTTTGGACAGAATAGTATTGTGATTTCTGAAACCACTGAAGAAACTACATTGCACTGAAATAGTAGCTTAACAAAAGTTGGACTGCCACATTTCTCATCTGTGGGCATAAAATCAGTTTGACTAAAACAGTATTAGAGCATTTAAGTCAGTGCATTGTCTCATCATCTTCAAAACCATGCCTAGACAGAAAACTAAGACAAATTTCACTGATAATTCCTTGTTTGATAACTATTTCCTTTATCTCTCCCAGAAGTGTATCCTGATATTTTATTAATTTTACAGATGCATATAAACATCGATCATGAATTGACAGCAATCTCAAGAAATTTTATGAATAAGACTACCCAGAAAATAGCTAATACTTATTTCTGCCCTAAATATAGCTTTCCTAATAAATAAAATGCAAACAATGATTACTTGTAGCTTTTCTGCCCACTGACATGCATTTATATCTTTCAATCTGTAGCTGCAGAATGTCAAAATAGTGACATGCAGAGTGAAAACAGGAAAAAAGGCTTCTCACCAGTTCCTTTGAAAATAGACAAGAGTCGTGGGAAGTAAAAGTGATAGGGATTGCCCACAAAGTGGATGTGTGTGTAATAAAACTGAAAATATTTAAGATATTTTTAATGCAGACATGAGCCAGTTAATTATAGTATCTCAGTGGTTTTGAAGCAAATCAAATAGATCAGTGTTTCCAAATAGGAGTACAAATGGGAAACTTCTGAAGAACTGTTTAATGATGAATGTGCATAGGTCTCACTACAAACCTACTAAATAAGCATCTCCTGGAATCCATAAGAAAGAAAGAAACATGTATGATAGTTAAAGACTTTTAAATTATATCTTGAAAAGTGTTACATTTTATGTAGTCACTGACTATGTCTGTTGATGGGGAAATAAAACATCTTACACACATTATGATGTTAAGTTTTATCCAAATGTCTTAAAAATGTCACTGTGATATTATAGTGGACACTGAGTAACCCATTCAATGTTGATATCACATGGTTTATTTTTTCAGGAAATAAAATAATTTTTCTGTATCTCAGTTTCATATGTATTTGACCTTGATACTTTGGACAGAATAGTATTGTGATTTCTGAAACCACTGAAGAAACTACATTGCACTGAAATAGTAGCTTAACAAAAGTTGGACTGCCACATTTCTCATCTGTGGGCATAAAATCAGTTTGACTAAAACAGTATTAGAGCATTTAAGTCAGTGCATTGTCTCATCATCTTCAAAACCATGCCTAGACAGAAAACTAAGACAAATTTCACTGATAATTCCTTGTTTGATAACTATTTCCTTTATCTCTCCCAGAAGTGTATCCTGATATTTTATTAATTTTACAGATGCATATAAACATCGATCATGAATTGACAGCAATCTCAAGAAATTTTATGAATAAGACTACCCAGAAAATAGCTAATACTTATTGAACGGTTAATGGATGTTAGGTACTCTTTCTAGCACTTTAAATGGATAAACTTGTTTAGTTCTTCTAACCACCTTATGAAATACCCTTATTATTATCTCACATTGTGGGGTAGGAGACTTACGTACAAACAGCTTACATAAGGTAGCCACAGTTGTTCTGGTAGTAAGAGAAAAATCTGCCATTTGAGCCAGGCATTCTGGCTTAGAAGTCTGTGCGCATAATTGCTACGAAATGCTGAATGCTACTCTATATTTTCCACACGACTAGAAAAGCCCAGGAAAATTAATGACCATACCTAAGGCTGTATGTTGTGAAAATTGTGTTTCCTCTCACACCATGCTTGAAACTATAGCAACCTACCTCTCTCATTTGTTCTTTATCTCAGGCACAGTATCATACGAAGCTCCGGACATCCTCCCTGCCACCTTTGCTGTGCTGCAGCACTGAAGGTTTGTCATTTTCATTCTTATATGCCTGTCATTGAAACATAATTGTTCTGAGTTGCTAGTTTCTAGCTTTCAGAGCTTCCTTGCCTTCAAAAAATGAAATAAAATACTTTAGATATACCACTATCATTAAGAAAAGGCAGAACAATTTTTTCATAAAGAATCAAATGTACATTCTAAACACAAACTGCTGAACTTTGTTGGGATAGTTAATAAAACATGCTTAGCAAGAAGATAACTCCTTCAGAATTCTCACTTTTTTGTTGCTGTTATTCATGCCTGGCCGGTTGTGGAGAGAACAGAGCATTTCCTAGTTGTAAGCAACTGGTACTGTCTTCTGAGGCCTAGAATAACAATGTTGTTTAAAAATGGATGGTTAAGAAACCAAAGGGAAACTGTGGTGATCTCTCATCATTCTGGAAAAATAAGTTGAATATAATGATCTAATTTCGAGGTATTAGTCACCTGACTTTTTTGTGGAGGAAGGTTATGAAAAACTCATGCTATTTAACCACTTATTTTATTTTGTGATTACTCCCAACATGAATTTTATATATTAAGATATTCTTGGTTTTAAATATATTAGCTTAATATATCTAGAAAATAGGTTAGTTTCTCATTGCTGATAGTGTTGACATTTTTCTTTTCTGTCTTTGCTTTGTTTCAGGTGAGGTTTATAATATATTATTGATAACTATTTATGATATAGTAGCGATTTTAATGTACTATACATATCTGATAAGTATTTTTTATTTTATTCTTTTTTACTTTTTTTTTTTCTATTGTTTACTTTGTTCTTCTTTTGCTTTCAATTTAGTTGTTCTCATGTATAGGTTAAGATTTTTATAGCCCCAAAACAAATTGTATATGCTTGATTGCATATAGAAGCTCGTATCCTCTTCTGAGACTGGATGAATACTTACAGACATCATCTTTTTAGTTAGTATTAGTCTCTTAGTATTTTCGGACTCTTTACGACCCTGAGGACTGTAGCCCGTCAGGCTCCTCTATCCATGGAATTTTCCAAGCAAGAGTATGGGAATGGGTTGCCATACCCTCCTCCAGGATCCGGATGTTCCCAAACCAGGGATCAATGGTAGGTCTCCCACATTGCACGCAGATTCTTTACCTTCTGAGCCACCAGGAAAGCCCGACATAATCTTTTAGTAGTTTTTGTTTCACTTCTTAACATTTATCTCATAAATCTATCTTGAATTTGTCATGATGTATTGTGATCAGTTGCCTTACCTGAGTTTTTTTCCTCTATTGAACTTCATAGAGAGAAAGAAAACAACTTACTGTTTTTATCTTATCTACAGATAATTTTATTTATTTGGGTACTGATGATGATTCTGAAGTTTATATGCATAAGTATTTCTAATGTATTTATTTGACACAAAAACAAAGAAAATACCTGTATAAGTGAAGAGCTATTTAAATTCTTTATATTCTGGTGGAAGCAGAGAAGAAAGTTTAAAAATGTTCTAGTTTGAATTTATTGACATGTAATTATTTAATTCATAATTATATCAAGGAAATATTTTATTTGGAAGTAAAACAGCTCATACTTAAAGATTTTCTGGCAGAAAACCTTAATTCTAAATGTGCTGTCTAGGTTTGTCATAGTTTTTCTCCTAAGGAGAAAATGCTTTTTAATTTCATGATTGTGGTATCCATCCACAGTGATTTTGGAGCCCAAGAAAATAAAGTTTGTCACTGCTTCCACTGTTATCTAATCTACCTGACATGAAATGTTGGGATGCCATGCTTTTATTTTTTTTGGCATTGAACTATAATCCAGCTTTTTCACTCTTTTCTTTGACCTCATCAAGAGGCTCTTTAGTTCCTCTTCACTTTCTGCCATAAGAATGGTGTCATGTTCATATATGAGGTTATTGATATTTCTCCCAGCATGCTTTATTTTAGCTTGAACTTTATCCAGCACAGCATTTTGCATGATGTACTCTCTCAGAAGTTAAAATAAACAGAGTGACAACATACAACCTTGATGTACTCCTTTCCCAATTTGGAACCAGTCCATTCATTACAACATGTCTAGTTCTAACTGTCACTTCTTGTCCTGCACACAGGTTTCTCAGGAGATAGGTAAAGTGGTCTGATATTCCCATCTATTTAAGAATTATCCATGGTTTATTGTGATACACACAGTCAAAAGTTTTGGCATAATCAATGAAACAGAAGTAGATGTTTTTCTGAAATTCTCTTGCTTTTTCTATAATCTAAAGGATATTGGCAATTTGATCTCTGGTTCCTCTGCCATTTCAAATCCAGCTTATACATCAGTTCACATAATGTTGAAGCCCAGCTTGAAGGGTTTTGAACATTACCTTGCTAACTTGTGAAATGAGTGCAATTGAGTGGTAGTTTGAACATTCTTTGGGACTAGAATGAAAATGACCTTTTCCAGTCCTGTGGCCACCATCAAATTTTGTTTTCAAATGCAAAATCATTTTGAAAAAACCAAAAAATAGTTGAATATATGTAATTTTTAGGGTTTTTTTTGGTGGAAGCAGAGAAGAAAGTTTAAAATGTTCTAGTTTGAATTTATTGACATGTAATTATTTAATTCATAATTATATCAAGGAAATATTTTATTTGGAAGTAAAACAGCTCATACTTAAAGATTTTCTGGCAGAAAACCTTAATTCTAAATGTGCTGTCTAGGTTTGTCATAGTTTTTCTCCTAAGGAGAAAATGCTTTTTAATTTCATGATTGTGGTATCCATCCACAGTGATTTTGGAGCCCAAGAAAATAAAGTTTGTCACTGCTTCCACTGTTATCTAATCTACCTGACATGAAATGTTGGGATGCCATGCTTTTATTTTTTTTGGCATTGAACTATAATCCAGCTTTTTCACTCTTTTCTTTGACCTCATCAAGAGGCTCTTTAGTTCCTCTTCACTTTCTGCCATAAGAATGGTGTCATGTTCATATATGAGGTTATTGATATTTCTCCCAGCATGCTTTATTTTAGCTTGAACTTTATCCAGCACAGCATTTTGCATGATGTACTCTCTCAGAAGTTAAAATAAACAGAGTGACAACATACAACCTTGATGTACTCCTTTCCCAATTTGGAACCAGTCCATTCATTACAACATGTCTAGTTCTAACTGTCACTTCTTGTCCTGCACACAGGTTTCTCAGGAGATAGGTAAAGTGGTCTGATATTCCCATCTATTTAAGAATTATCCATGGTTTATTGTGATACACACAGTCAAAAGTTTTGGCATAATCAATGAAACAGAAGTAGATGTTTTTCTGAAATTCTCTTGCTTTTTCTATAATCTAAAGGATATTGGCAATTTGATCTCTGGTTCCTCTGCCATTTCAAATCCAGCTTATACATCAGTTCACATAATGTTGAAGCCCAGCTTGAAGGGTTTTGAACATTACCTTGCTAACTTGTGAAATGAGTGCAATTGAGTGGTAGTTTGAACATTCTTTGGGACTAGAATGAAAAATGACCTTTTCCAGTCCTGTGGCCACCATCAAATTGTTCAAATGAATCATTTTGACCAAATTAGCTTGCTTTCAAATATAGCTTCTCATCTATTCTTTGAAAACAAGGCAAAAATAAAGATTGAGGTTGTGTTCTACCTTTCTACCTACTATTTTCTAAGTACATGCTTTGTAAGGAATGTAATTGTGATTTTTGCTGAGAAAACTTTTATGATTCCAAGTAATTGCTCTCTCTGTTACCTTTCTCCCATTCACATACACTCCTTCTCACTAGAGTCCCTGGCAGAGTGTCTGGTGACTAGTTGCCAGGAAAATTATGAAAATGAAGCCTATAAGGCAAGACCCTTATCACCTAAGCAAAATCTTTTAACAATCGTTTCAATTTACTGTTCAAAAATATAAAGTTCCAATATTCTAGGGTTGTCACATTTTTATTGACTATTTTGATCAAAAATGTATTTCAATAAAAATAATTTTCTTATGCCCAAACACATTTAGAAAGTTAAAATACTTAAATACACTCTGAGTTAAAGAGTTACACTGAATTTTGAAAGGTCATTTTTTTTTCCATATGCGTATAAATGGTTCACAAAAGTTCTGTAATATTTCTACAAAATTAAAGGGAGATAAAGTGGAACAGTTAAGAAAATATCCAGATTAATTCAGGAAAACACATTGCTTTTTAGGAAGAAAATGGTTGCTTAGATTTCTGTTTTTCAGCTTATATATCTATTCATAAAGTCTGCAGAAAACTGCTTATACCTTTCCTCACTTTCAATATTTATGTTAGTGTTTTATATTTAAAGGCAAATTTCTGGTAGCAAAATATGACAGTATGTTAAGAAATTGTGCAAATTTCCTAAGAATTATCCATGGTTTATTGTGATACACACAGTCAAAAGTTTTGGCATAATCAATGAAACAGAAGTAGATGTTTTTCTGAAATTCTCTTGCTTTTTCTATAATCTAAAGGATATTGGCAATTTGATCTCTGGTTCCTCTGCCATTTCAAATCCAGCTTATACATCAGTTCACATAATGTTGAAGCCCAGCTTGAAGGGTTTTGAACATTACCTTGCTAACTTGTGAAATGAGTGCAATTGAGTGGTAGTTTGAACATTCTTTGGGACTAGAATGAAAATGACCTTTTCCAGTCCTGTGGCCACCATCAAATTGTTCAAATGAATCATTTTGACCAAATTAGCTTGCTTTCAAATATAGCTTCTCATCTATTCTTTGAAAACAAGGCAAAAATAAAGATTGAGGTTGTGTTCTACCTTTCTACCTACTATTTTCTAAGTACATGCTTTGTAAGGAATGTAATTGTGATTTTTGCTGAGAAAACTTTTATGATTCCAAGTAATTGCTCTCTCTGTTACCTTTCTCCCATTCACATACACTCCTTCTCACTAGAGTCCCTGGCAGAGTGTCTGGTGACTAGTTGCCAGGAAAATTATGAAAATGAAGCCTATAAGGCAAGACCCTTATCACCTAAGCAAAATCTTTTAACAATCGTTTCAATTTACTGTTCAAAAATATAAAGTTCCAATATTCTAGGGTTGTCACATTTTTATTGACTATTTTGATCAAAAATGTATTTCAATAAAAATAATTTTCTTATGCCCAAACACATTTAGAAAGTTAAAATACTTAAATACACTCTGAGTTAAAGAGTTACACTGAATTTTGAAAGGTCATTTTTTTTTCCATATGCGTATAAATGGTTCAAAAAAGTTCTGTAATATTTCTACAAAATTAAAGGGAGATAAAGTGGAACAGTTAAGAAAATATCCAGATTAATTCAGGAAAACACATTGCTTTTTAGGAAGAAAATGGTTGCTTAGATTTCTGTTTTTCAGCTTATATATCTATTCATAAAGTCTGCAGAAAACTGCTTATACCTTTCCTCACTTTCAATATTTATGTTAGTGTTTTATATTTAAAGGCAAATTTCTGGTAGCAAAATATGACAGTATGTTAAGAAATTGTGCAAATTTACATTGCTAAGTAACAAACTTATGCTAATATTTCACACCTCAACTATGAAAGTGAGCTACATTGAGTTTATATATACATATAATTTAGCCAGTTAATTTACATAAGCATGTCTTTATAATAGAATAAGCTTCATTTCACTGTGTTTTTTTTTTCAAAATAGTATTATTTGGATGTCTAGTTATAAGATTTTAATATTTGGTCTTAATTATCATGTGTATCAGTAGGATAATCTGTGATTTGGTTGTGTTGTAATTTTATGGAAGATCAATTTAGACATAGTGAAGCTAAACCCAATGGAATATATTTGCTAGAACTTGAGAGGAGGTTTCATTAGTGATATTGCACCCTAGATGCTATACATAGTATAAATTACATATTATAATGTAAATACTCAAATCAACTTTTACAACAGTTACTTCAGAGACCATTCAACTTTTCAGATTGTAGAGAAGTGTTTCTACACTTAGAGTTTGACTTTAAGATAATTAAAAAACAAAAAGGAAAATTAAATTTATAAACAGTTATATTACAAAAAAGATAGAAAAATAATAATTTCTACTATTAATACTTTTTTATGCTAACTTTATATTAGCTTTAGGTGAAATTAAGATATTTTATTTACTGCATCTCTTAGCAAGTAGAAAATACTTCTTTTCAAACATGTGCTGATATGTTTTTGCTAACAAGGAATTTTTATTTCTAGATAGTCTTTCATCATGGTTTGTTTGTATTTAGAGAGAAAGGAAAAAAAAGAAATTTGTCTTTGATATAAATTTATAATTTTTACTTTTGTGTTTACTAATGCTAAGATTTGTTTTATTTTGGTAAATATATTTCATGGATACAGACTAATTATATTAACTTTTTTATCAGTCCTAAACTATAGGACTTCATCTATAGGTGTTTTAGTATGTTACACTTGTGGTTGCACATTAATAATACATTTTTATATTTCAGAAAATATCCAGATTAATTCAGGAAAACACATTGCTTTTTAGGAAGAAAATGGTTGCTTAGATTTCTGTTTTTCAGCTTATATATCTATTCATAAAGTCTGCAGAAAACTGCTTATACCTTTCCTCACTTTCAATATTTATGTTAGTGTTTTATATTTAAAGGCAAATTTCTGGTAGCAAAATATGACAGTATGTTAAGAAATTGTGCAAATTTACATTGCTAAGTAACAAACTTATGCTAATATTTCACACCTCAACTATGAAAGTGAGCTACATTGAGTTTATATATACATATAATTTAGCCAGTTAATTTACATAAGCATGTCTTTATAATAGAATAAGCTTCATTTCACTGTGTTTTTTTTTTCAAAATAGTATTATTTGGATGTCTAGTTATAAGATTTTAATATTTGGTCTTAATTATCATGTGTATCAGTAGGATAATCTGTGATTTGGTTGTGTTGTAATTTTATGGAAGATCAATTTAGACATAGTGAAGCTAAACCCAATGGAATATATTTGCTAGAACTTGAGAGGAGGTTTCATTAGTGATATTGCACCCTAGATGCTATACATAGTATAAATTACATATTATAATGTAAATACTCAAATCAACTTTTACAACAGTTACTTCAGAGACCATTCAACTTTTCAGATTGTAGAGAAGTGTTTTTACACTTAGAGTTTGACTTTAAGATAATTAAAAAACAAAAAGGAAAATTAAATTTATAAACAGTTATATTACAAAAAAGATAGAAAAATAATAATTTCTACTATTAATACTTTTTTATGCTAACTTTATATTAGCTTTAGGTGAAATTAAGATATTTTATTTACTGCATCTCTTAGCAAGTAGAAAATACTTCTTTTCAAACATGTGCTGATATGTTTTTGCTAACAAGGAATTTTTATTTCTAGATAGTCTTTCATCATGGTTTGTTTGTATTTAGAGAGAAAGGAAAAAAAAGAAATTTGTCTTTGATATAAATTTATAATTTTTACTTTTGTGTTTACTAATGCTAAGATTTGTTTTATTTTGGTAAATATATTTCATGGATACAGACTAATTATATTAACTTTTTTTTTATCAGTCCTAAACTATAGGACTTCATCTATAGGTGTTTTAGTATGTTACACTTGTGGTTGCACATTAATAATACATTTTTTATATTTCCTGCCATTTTAATTGATAACATAGTGGTTTATTTTTCAGGCTAGCAGTGCTATTAGTTTTAAAATTGTAAGCTTTCACACACCTTGATATATCATCATTATTTTTAGCCTCTGCTTCTTAAATAATTTCTACAACTTGAAAATTGTTCAAAAGTTTTTGCTGTGTTATTTATATTCTGATATACTGTGCAACATGTACATAGATATAATTTAGAGAAAATCCACAGAGACGAAGACCATATATACGAAAGTCTGGCTCAGCTCTCATGCACTACCTAGCCTCATGCTTGTCCAGTTTTCACCAGTGTACCTTGAGAGAAAGTATGTTTGAGGAGCAAACATATTTTAAATTAATGCTCACCAAAAGATTATAATTGAGATTCCCTTGTAACTCAGCTGGTAGAGTCCACCTGTCATGTAGAAGACCTTGGTTGATCTGTGGGTTGGGAAAATCCTCTGGAGAAGTGAAAAGCAACCCATTCCAGTATTCTTGCCTGGAGAATTCCATGGGTAGTCCATGGATTGCAAAGACTCAGACACAACTGAGTGACTTCACTCTCACTTTTCAATGGATTCTATTTAGAGTGTTGATTTAAAAAAGTATATCAGTAGTATTTGACTGCTCCAAATGATTTTCTCCATCTGTACTTTTGCTTGTCTTATGTTTAGATGTATCTATAATACATTTAGTATTTCAACAAAGTACCTATATATTAATAATTTCATAGACCTTAGTTGCTCATTATGAGGAAAGCTAAGTATCTGTACTTTAATAAAAGAAATCAACCATTAATAGTATACTGATTAAGAGATATCAACCTTATTTGTTGAATTTTGATCATAGTGATCTGGAAGTGATTATATGAGATATAATTGTACATCAATTCCTAATAAGTGTTTCAAATGATCAGAAGTCTATGTAAATGTCATTCTTAGGTCACATTCAATTTTTAGGTGATAGGCCCTTATGAAAGTCTCTTCTCAATAAGCAAAATTAAATTCTGTACAGGGCTGCCCCTGGTCACAGAAGAGAAAGTGAACATTTCAGTGACAATACCCAATAATATTTGAAAATAAATAAATCAAATTCCCATGGTTATGAAAATAATTGGAAGAATTAAAGGTGCTCAATCTTTGTAATCCTAAGAAGCACATCCTAATATCCATTATATCCAGACACAGCTTTTGCTTTATGAGGCAGCTAACAGGAGAATTATATAGTTCTTACTGTGAGGAAAATAGATAGCATTAGGCAAAGGAGGCTGCTCTCACAAAATTATTGCATAGTTTGTTGAAAAAAATACCTGAAAGATTAATGATATTTTTCTTTAAAATGTTAGAGTGATTTTTTAAATTTATGCTGCCAATAAAAGAATCATAGATAAAAATGAAGAGGAGTTTGTAACATGAGTCCCTTGTTTAAATCAAAATATTATTGTTCTCTCTTTTTTTTAACAGTGCTTTAATTGTAGGAACAAAATAATATAACTTCACTGTAGAGGGTCCTTAAAACTCTTCTATTTGCATTCTTTATTATCATTTTTTTTAAAAATCTAGACAAAACTGTACCTTTGTTTTTGTAATAATCTCATTGATTTTATTGGGCGAAGGAGTAGTCTTTAGCTACATCCATCATCCATTTAAGCATTTCTGTTTCTAGAAATGTCCTTTATTTATTTTTTGACTACTTCTATTAGTCTTTCATTTATTTATTTTCATCCATCTTTGTTCTTTGGCCTGTGTGGGCCTCCCATCACATGCGCTCCAGAGCTCCAACTCGATAGTTGGACACATTGATCTAGCTGTTCTGTGACACGTGGATTCTTCCCAGGCTAGGGATTGAACCAGTTCCCCTTGCACTGCAAGGCTGTGTCCTTACCCACTGGACCACCAGGGAAGCCCTGGAAATGTCCTTTTAAAGGTTTGGATATACCATAAAATTTTCCATTTCAATTTTAAATATTACTAAATGCAGAGTTCAAATTGTTATTGTTTTATTTCTCCTTTTATAATAGATTACTCTGCTGTTGTATTTTTTTTTACATTATGACTGTTAGAAATTTGTTAAAGAAATTTATCTTATATTGACTATATAAGATGCAATTAAAAAGTGCAAACACAGATACATTCTCTTTGAAATTAAACTTATTGTCATTGTTTGTAACAAGTCTAGACCGGGGATTCTAGATTTGAGGCTCCTCATCTGTTGTTAGTTTGGTTTATGTGGTCCCAAGAGGCCCAGGATGACAAAGGCTTGGACTTTGTAAACTGTGGCTGTTGAGGTCAGCACGGTTATCTCCATGCCCACCTGCAGGAAAGGGGAAACATCACATGAGAGGTTCATAGAAACCAGGCCAGAAAGCAGGAAGTATCATTTTCACTTAAGGTGACCACCCAGCTCAGTTTACCTGCCTCTTTCCTGAATGTAGCACTGAAATCCCCATATCCTGAGAATCACCTTATTTATAAACAAATATAGTTAGTCATTCGATTTCCATTTACATTCCATTATGAAGAACTTAGCCACATGGCTACAGCTAAAGGCAGGAAACTCAGAAACAACTAGCTCTAGCTCTGCGATTATGAGAAGGAGGAGGATTTGAGATTTGATGGACTGCTGGCAATGTGCTCCACCAAGGACTTTGTTTTATTAATGTTCAAAACAAAAACCTCTAGTTTACTACTTGGCGAAGGAGTAGTCTTTAGCTACATCCATCATCCATTTAAGCATTTCTGTTTCTAGAAATGTCCTTTATTTATTTTTTGACTACTTCTATTAGTCTTTCATTTATTTATTTTCATCCATCTTTGTTCTTTGGCCTGTGTGGGCCTCCCATCACATGCGCTCCAGAGCTCCAACTCGATAGTTGGACACATTGATCTAGCTGTTCTGTGACACGTGGATTCTTCCCAGGCTAGGGATTGAACCAGTTCCCCTTGCACTGCAAGGCTGTGTCCTTACCCACTGGACCACCAGGGAAGCCCTGGAAATGTCCTTTTAAAGGTTTGGATATACCATAAAATTTTCCATTTCAATTTTAAATATTACTAAATGCAGAGTTCAAATTGTTATTGTTTTATTTCTCCTTTTATAATAGATTACTCTGCTGTTGTATTTTTTTTTACATTATGACTGTTAGAAATTTGTTAAAGAAATTTATCTTATATTGACTATATAAGATGCAATTAAAAAGTGCAAACACAGATACATTCTCTTTGAAATTAAACTTATTGTCATTGTTTGTAACAAGTCTAGACCGGGGATTCTAGATTTGAGGCTCCTCATCTGTTGTTAGTTTGGTTTATGTGGTCCCAAGAGGCCCAGGATGACAAAGGCTTGGACTTTGTAAACTGTGGCTGTTGAGGTCAGCACGGTTATCTCCATGCCCACCTGCAGGAAAGGGGAAACATCACATGAGAGGTTCATAGAAACCAGGCCAGAAAGCAGGAAGTATCATTTTCACTTAAGGTGACCACCCAGCTCAGTTTACCTGCCTCTTTCCTGAATGTAGCACTGAAATCCCCATATCCTGAGAATCACCTTATTTATAAACAAATATAGTTAGTCATTCGATTTCCATTTACATTCCATTATGAAGAACTTAGCCACATGGCTACAGCTAAAGGCAGGAAACTCAGAAACAACTAGCTCTAGCTCTGCGATTATGAGAAGGAGGAGGATTTGAGATTTGATGGACTGCTGGCAATGTGCTCCACCAAGGACTTTGTTTTATTAATGTTCAAAACAAAAACCTCTAGTTTACTACTTGGCTTAGAGTAGGATATAAATAAAAACAGGTGAAATGAAAATAGCAGCACTGTTATTTTATTGCTCATTTTTAGCTTAAAAAATGACATAGCTAAACAGATACATGACTTTTTAAAAAAAAAACTGAAGTATAGTTGGTTAAATATCATGCTAGCGTCAAGTGTCCAGCAGTGTGATTAAAATATATGTATATATATTCTTATTCAGATTCATTTCCTTCATAGGTTATTATGGTCATAGTTCCCTGTGCTCTACGGTACATCCATGTTAGTTATGTAACATTATCATGCTCAGTTGCTAATGCCTGACTGACTTTTAGTGACTCCATGGGCTGTAGCCCACCGTGCTCCTCTCTCCGTGGGGTTTCCCCGTGGAGTGAGTTGGCATTTCCTTCTCCAGAGGATCTGACCAACCCAAGGATCAAACCCATGTCTCCTGCCTTGGTAGGCAGATTCTTTACCACTGAGCCACCAGGAAATTATGTATAGTAGTGTCTATATGTTAATACCAATTTTAAAATTTATCCAACCCCCTGTTTCCAGTTTGGTAATCACATGTTTGTTTCCTAGATACTGCTTTTTGTATGAAGCTCTGATAAAAGTCTTTGTTCTAAGAAAACAATTTGCCTAATATGATTACTTAGTACTATTAACGAAGTCAGCTTTCTATCTTTATACACATCTTTTTTTTTAAAAAACATTTATTTTACTTTTAACTTTTACAGAGTTTTGTTGTTTACAGATATGTATGTTCTCAGATTAGTCATATATATATATATTCCCCCCTTCCCTCCCCTCCCGACCATCACACTGCACCCCTGAAGGATCCCCTTTTCTCACAGAGCAATGACTAGAGCTATTTTCTTCACTTATGATAGTACAGGCCTTCATGCTACTTCCTTTACGCCTCTCACCCACTGTTCCTTCCCCACAATGTCCATATGTCCACTGTCCATGTCTGTCTTTCTGTTGCTTCACTGCATGTGCCATCGTCACCATCCTACTAGATTCCATATATATGTGTTAATATGCTGTATTTGTCCTTCTCTTTCTGACTGACTTCACTTTTGATGATACGTTCTAGATCCAACCACCTCATTAGGGTTGATTCTTCTGCATTTCTCTTTACAGCTGTGTAGGATTCCATTGTATATATGTACCAGAGCTTTTGGATCCATTCGTTCGTCGATGGGCATCTAGGTTCCTTCTATGTTCTAGCTATTGTATAGAGAGCTGCAATGAACATTGGGGTACAGGTGCTTCTTTCAGTTTTTATTTCATCAGGGTATAAGCCTAAGAGTGGGATTGCTGGGTCATATGGTGCTTCTATTTTTAGATTTTTAAGAAATCTCCAGACTGTCTTCCATAGAGGCTGAATCAATTTACACTCCCACCAGCAATGCAGGAGTGTTCCCTTTTCTCCGCAGCCTCTCCAGCATTTATTGTCTGTCGATTTGTGGATGATGGCCATTCTGATGGGTGTGAGGTGATATCTCATTGTAGTTTTGATTTGCATTTCTCTAATTATTAGTGAAGTTGAGCATCGTTTCATGTGTTTTTGGGCCATCTGTATGTCATCGTTGGAGAGGTGTCTGTTTAGGTCCTTTTCCCATTTTTTGATTGGGTTGTTCGTTTTTCCAGTGCTGAGTTGTCTCAGTTGCTTGTAGATTTTGGAGATTAATTCTTCGTCTGTTGTTTCATTTGCTATGATTTTCTCCCACTCTGTGGGCTATCTGTTCAGTTTTTTTTGTAATTTCTTTAGCTGTGCAAAAACTTTTAAGTTTCATTAGGTCCCACATGTTCATTTGTCTTTTTAGTTCCACTATTCTAGTAGGTGGGTCAGAGAAGATCATGCTTTGATTGATGTCCTTGAGGGTTTTGCCTATATTCTCCTCTAAGAGTTTGATGGTTTCTGGCTTTACATTTAAGTCTTTAATCCATTTTGAGTTGATCTTTGTGTATGGTGTCAGGGTATGTTCCAACTTCATTTTTGCATGTAGTCTTTAATCCACTAGTACAGGCCTTCATGCTACTTCCTTTACGCCTCTCACCCACTGTTCCTTCCCCACAATGTCCATATGTCCACTGTCCATGTCTGTCTTTCTGTTGCTTCACTGCATGTGCCATCGTCACCATCCTACTAGATTCCATATATATGTGTTAATATGCTGTATTTGTCCTTCTCTTTCTGACTGACTTCACTTTTGATGATACGTTCTAGATCCAACCACCTCATTAGGGTTGATTCTTCTGCATTTCTCTTTACAGCTGTGTAGGATTCCATTGTATATATGTACCAGAGCTTTTGGATCCATTCGTTCGTCGATGGGCATCTAGGTTCCTTCTATGTTCTAGCTATTGTATAGAGAGCTGCAATGAACATTGGGGTACAGGTGCTTCTTTCAGTTTTTATTTCATCAGGGTATAAGCCTAAGAGTGGGATTGCTGGGTCATATGGTGCTTCTATTTTTAGATTTTTAAGAAATCTCCAGACTGTCTTCCATAGAGGCTGAATCAATTTACACTCCCACCAGCAATGCAGGAGTGTTCCCTTTTCTCCGCAGCCTCTCCAGCATTTATTGTCTGTCGATTTGTGGATGATGGCCATTCTGATGGGTGTGAGGTGATATCTCATTGTAGTTTTGATTTGCATTTCTCTAATTATTAGTGAAGTTGAGCATCGTTTCATGTGTTTTTGGGCCATCTGTATGTCATCGTTGGAGAGGTGTCTGTTTAGGTCCTTTTCCCATTTTTTGATTGGGTTGTTCGTTTTTCCAGTGCTGAGTTGTCTCAGTTGCTTGTAGATTTTGGAGATTAATTCTTCGTCTGTTGTTTCATTTGCTATGATTTTCTCCCACTCTGTGGGCTATCTGTTCAGTTTTTTTTGTAATTTCTTTAGCTGTGCAAAAACTTTTAAGTTTCATTAGGTCCCACATGTTCATTTGTCTTTTTAGTTCCACTATTCTAGTAGGTGGGTCAGAGAAGATCATGCTTTGATTGATGTCCTTGAGGGTTTTGCCTATATTCTCCTCTAAGAGTTTGATGGTTTCTGGCTTTACATTTAAGTCTTTAATCCATTTTGAGTTGATCTTTGTGTATGGTGTCAGGGTATGTTCCAACTTCATTTTTTTGCATGTAGCTGTCCAATTTTCCCAACACCATTTGTTGAAGAGGCTGTCTTTGTCCCATTTTATATGTTCGCCAGAGTGGGTGTGTTCATGTCCTTCTATACACATCTTATTTGTCTCAATCAGCTGGTCTTGTATTTAATAAAGTAAGAAAATGTTTTTTCCTTAAATGAACTATTCAGAATTATACTTAATTACCTTCTCTTTTTGTGACTTTGGATGCTCACCTAATTTTAGCTGAATGTGTAATACTTAATTGGCAAGATGATCTAGTAAAAATAACAAGGATACAGGATTTAGATCACCTAAGCCTTATCTCTTAGCAAGTAAATAGTTTAAAGCACGTCACGTAAACTGCCTAATGTCAATTTCATTATCCTTCAGAATGAAATATAATGTGTTTCCAATCTATACCAAAAAGGTTATGTTGAAGGTAAAACTGAAAATATAAATAGGGTATTTGTGAATGCTAAAGTGATATGTGAATGTTTCCTCTCCTAAACCACAATGTCTCTCTGCTTATGGGACTGTGTATAGCAGCATGTTTGAATTTAAAACTATGACTGAATGCAAGTTTCAGAAATCTGTGTTTGTTAGCATTCCCTCCACACTGTAGATGAAAATAACTAATAAATGGTCATGTTGCTGTGAACTTTGTTATTTCCTAAGACAAACACTTAAGAATGGAGACAATAATATTATCAAATCTTGTCCATACTTTCCTGAATACTGACAGAAAAATTTAGGTTGAGAAGTTTTATAAGTTGCTTCCAGACACAATACATACTTAAATTACAGGATGGTGATCAATGAGAAAGAAAATGCTCAAAGTGATAGCTTTGTCCATGCAATATAAAATTATCTGCTTATTAAAAAAGTGTTAAGGTAAACATATACATTTGGATATATAATTAATCATACTGTAAACTGAAGGATAGGTTTTAGTCAATGTATAAGATAAGCATTTTTATGTCTCAATTCCTTTACATTTGAATTGGCCAGAAACACTCTGAGTTCTTTCTTCTTTCTGATAATATAAAAAAAATTGAAGAAGCAGATAACAGAGTTCTATTAGAAAAAGCAGGGGTGGAGTTAGAGCAGGGATTTTTGAATTTTATCTCTTCGGCGACTCAGAATGCCTCAGCTGCTAGGCAGAGAATGAAAGGAAAACACTGCAGCCAAGCTCAAGTTCTGCCCTTATGTTTCAGTCACACAGTGTTGCTTTTTTCTGCTCAAGGTGTCTTGAAAAGGAATTAATTCTATTCCATTAATGGGATTTGAAATCTAGTTTTTTTTAAAGATATTCTTTAATCTTTACATACTATATGAATATTTTATATGTTGCAAAAATTAGACAAAGTGCCAAGCAAGTGTACTAGAAGGAAAGGAGAAACCCACTATCTGATGTAGACTAGATTATGCTTTTTACAGTGAACATGTGTCTAGGAAATATTCTGAAGTGTAAACAAAATATTGGAGATTATTTATGATAAAAGTCATAGAGTTGAATGCATAATTTGTTGAAGATCACTCAGGATGAGGAGAGAGCCCTGAAGAAATACATGAAATGAGATGATGTCTTTGCTCAAACTCACCATGTCACTTGCCATGGTTAGCACCACCTAGAGATGAAGCATCTGCTGGTTAGAGGTGCTAGATGTTTGGAAATATCACTGGACAGAGTAAGAAACTAAAGTGCTGTTAGAGCAGAATTAATTTGATTTTTGAGTTAATAATATCAGTAATTAGCAGGGATAGAATGCTTATTATGAACCAGATACCTTCTTAAAAACTTATACTCAGTATCTCATGCATATATATCAAAATTATTATTACCATGAGTTGGAAAGTAGAGTACATTTTAGAGTGTGGGTTATTTCCCATGATCATGCAGTGGTAAATTCTAAAGTAAGAATATGGACCAATTGGACCATAGTTCATAACTTCATTGCAGTATCCTACTTCATTTTAAATTCATGAGCAATTTCAATATATCCCTTCAAAATAAAATTATTACTTTTTGTTCAGTCTCCTTAGACTCGACATACAATGGTCCTTTACAGTTTTAAGGAATTACGTTGAGCAAAATTTGTCAATTTTGATCTATCTTTAATTGAATATTTGAAGGCAGCATAAGCTTATTGTTCACTTTTAGGGAGGCCTGGTTGAAATCTCAAATCCATCTTTATTCCATTTTTACATGTAATATGAGGAAAGGAGAACCGATTATGAAGGATGCTTTTAAGGGGTAGATGATATCATATATAAAAGTGCTTAGTTGTGGGCCTGATGACTTGCTTTGCAATTGTTTCTTCCCCTTGATTTATATTTCATATTCACAGTGTCCTTTGTCATTTACATATATGCTGCTGCTAAGGTGCTTCAGTCATGTCTGACTCTTTGTGATCCCATGGACTGTAGCCCACCAGGTTGCTCTGTTCATGGGGTTCTCCAAGCAAGAATACCAGAGTGGGTTGCCATTTCCTCTTTCAGGGGATCATCCCATTCCAGGGATCAAACCTATGTCACCTGCATTTCAGGTAAAACTTTACTGACTGGGCTATACCAGGGAATGTATATGTATATGTATGTGTGCATATATATATATATACACATACATACACACACATATGTATACATACATACACACACATATATATATGTACACACATACACACACACACACACACACATATAGGCTTCCATGATGGCTCAGATTATAAGGAACATACAGAAAACACATAGGGAAGTTATTTAAAATTAGTCTTTATTCTTAAAATCCTGAATAGAATTCAGACTAGGGTAACTCCTGTCTCCTAATGGATTAGACTTTTTTATATCAGTTAGATGAATGCTATAGATTCTTTGTTCTTTCATCTGAATTCCTTTCAAAATATTAACATTTCCTTTTGTTACATGATACTTTTCAGAGAAAAATAAAAGGCAATATTGAATTTTTCAACATTTAAAAGGTCTAAACAAAAGGCAAACTTTTCCTTCCACAGGTGAAATCAGATTCTATAGGATGAAAGGAAAGGGCAAGAATCAGACACCCTTATATGCTGATAAAGGTCCCCTAGGAGAAGCTCTGCAATGTTTTTCTGACTCACAGTGAGGTCAAAAACCCAGAGAAAGGATGAAATCCTCAATTAAATTTTGGAGTCTGGACAGAGGAATCCTGAGCATTGTTTCCTAAATGGGATTGAGAAAATACACATGTTTCCAGAATCTCCTCACAAGTTGTGTGGTTCAGTAACAAATAAAGTATATTTGATATTGGCTTAGTCACCTGTCTGAATTTTCTATAGACCATAGTTACATGAGAATGCTCCAAAATTCTCCAGTGTGTACCATAAGGATGCCAGAGATACATGGAGAAGGTCGGTAGATTTGAAGACTCCTATTGTCAGGGCAAAGAGATCACTAGTGATATCCACTGGGCTCTTGACCATATAGGAATTAGGCCCTGATGAATTCAGAGAGTACATACAATGAGTGATAACCAGTGAAGTAGAAGAGTTAGGGCAGTGAATCCAGACAATACTTGAGTGTGGATAATTATCTTTGCTGAAACTTTGGAAATGGACAGATTATTTAGCCAAAAAAAAAAAAAGAACCAGAATTCATTGAAATAAATCTGTTTGACTAAGTTCACAATAAGAGTGTGGGTAATTTTTCCATTTTAATAATATTTTTCATTACTACTAAACAGACAAAACCTTGTATTGGTTGTGTGTGTGTGTGTGTGTGTGTGTGTGTGTGTCCAGATCTTTGTGACTGCGTGAACTGTGTCCCACCAGGCTTCTCTGCCCATGGAGTTTTTCAGGTAGGAACACTACAAATGGGTTACAATTTCCTATTCCAGGGAATCTCTCAACTCAGGGATCAAACCTGTATCTCCTGCATCTCCTGCATTGGCAGGTGGATTCTTTATGTGTTGGTTAAGTTTAGTTTAATAAAGTAATGGCAATTAAAATGAGATCATCTTCACACCTCCCTCATATTTTTGGACAGTGTTATTTATAGCCAACATAATAGTATTCCATATTTTCTACATTTTATTTGATGAGTTCTCATCATCTAAGTTCATCAGTTAAGAATACCTTAGACCCAGAATGTCTCTTTTAAAATTCTGGCTTGGTCAATTCTTTGCTGTGTGGTCTAAGACAGACTTACCTGGGTGTCACTCCAGCTCAATTTGTTCATATTTAAAATGGAGTTACTTACATTGCCTGCATTGCTTTGTCTTATGAAGATTAAATGAGATAATACATGAAAGGATTTAGAAAGTATTTTGTGTCTTGTAAGTACTCAAGAAATCTTTACCGTTACTAGTATTGCCATTACCTTCACTATCAGCAGGAACGCTTTGTTGTAATAAAAATGATTGAAAGTGGGGAGCATTTTCAAGAGAGCACAGTTAAAAAAAAATAGACAGCACAGTAAAATTTTACAGTTTTCCTCATGTATTTGGAATAAATCTTCAGAGTGATTCTGATATTTATGTATTTATATCAGTATGCTCAAAATTGGCCTGGCTAGATGAGATTCTCCTATTGTCAGGGCAAAGAGATCACTAGTGATATCCACTGGGCTCTTGACCATATAGGAATTAGGCCCTGATGAATTCAGAGAGTACATACAATGAGTGATAACCAGTGAAGTAGAAGAGTTAGGGCAGTGAATCCAGACAATACTTGAGTGTGGATAATTATCTTTGCTGAAACTTTGGAAATGGACAGATTATTTAGCCAAAAAAAAAAAAAGAACCAGAATTCATTGAAATAAATCTGTTTGACTAAGTTCACAATAAGAGTGTGGGTAATTTTTCCATTTTAATAATATTTTTCATTACTACTAAACAGACAAAACCTTGTATTGGTTGTGTGTGTGTGTGTGTGTGTGTGTGTGTGTGTGTCCAGATCTTTGTGACTGCGTGAACTGTGTCCCACCAGGCTTCTCTGCCCATGGAGTTTTTCAGGTAGGAACACTACAAATGGGTTACAATTTCCTATTCCAGGGAATCTCTCAACTCAGGGATCAAACCTGTATCTCCTGCATCTCCTGCATTGGCAGGTGGATTCTTTATGTGTTGGTTAAGTTTAGTTTAATAAAGTAATGGCAATTAAAATGAGATCATCTTCACACCTCCCTCATATTTTTGGACAGTGTTATTTATAGCCAACATAATAGTATTCCATATTTTCTACATTTTATTTGATGAGTTCTCATCATCTAAGTTCATCAGTTAAGAATACCTTAGACCCAGAATGTCTCTTTTAAAATTCTGGCTTGGTCAATTCTTTGCTGTGTGGTCTAAGACAGACTTACCTGGGTGTCACTCCAGCTCAATTTGTTCATATTTAAAATGGAGTTACTTACATTGCCTGCATTGCTTTGTCTTATGAAGATTAAATGAGATAATACATGAAAGGATTTAGAAAGTATTTTGTGTCTTGTAAGTACTCAAGAAATCTTTACCGTTACTAGTATTGCCATTACCTTCACTATCAGCAGGAACGCTTTGTTGTAATAAAAATGATTGAAAGTGGGGAGCATTTTCAAGAGAGCACAGTTAAAAAAAAATAGACAGCACAGTAAAATTTTTACAGTTTTCCTCATGTATTTGGAATAAATCTTCAGAGTGATTCTGATATTTATGTATTTATATCAGTTCATCCATGCATTTATTCAATTATTTATTCCAAAAGCAAATTGAGTATGTTTATAGAGCACCTATTACATGTGATATAGTATTAAAAAAATTGTCTCATGAAGTATGCATTCTACTTATAGGAGCAAACAGTGAAGTAATAAACACAATTTCATGTGGTAAACACTGGAGTAGGACATCAGCTGAAACAAACATCATCATCTCAGAGCTCAAAACAATTTATTTTTCAATCATGTCACAAATAATACCAGGCAATGATGAAAAAGGTGAAATGTGACTTCTTCTCTGAACAGTCATTTAGTGACGCAAATTCTTTAACTCTGTGGTTGCACCATTTTCATAAGCTATTTCTTTGCCTGGTAGATAAGAATAAGAACAGACTTTTGGAAGATTGTACAAAAACATTCATTTCTAGAGACCAGCTGTGAATCCCTTCAGTTATGTTTAATTAACCAGGACTCAGTGACTCATTAAGTGCAAGAAGGACGGAGAAATATGATCTTCATACCTACAGGAAACAAGAAATAGATTTGGTGAATGTCTAACACATTCGTAGCTCAAGTCAGTAAGGAATCTGCCTGCAATGTAGGAGACTCAGGTTTGATTTCTGGGTTGGAAAGATCCCCTGGTGAAGGAAATGACAACCCACTCCAGTATTCTTGCCTGGAGAATCTCATGGGCAAAGTAGCCAAGGAGGCTACAGTCCATGGGGTTGCAAGAGTTGGACTATGGGGTGAGCAACATGGCAAAAATTGCTGTAGAGAAAAATATTCAGTTAAGATGATACAGGCATAGGACAAATGTGTATATGATATTTTATGATGATATTTTAAGTGTAATGATATTTTCAGTGTAATCTTTCAGGAAGGCCTAACTGGGAGATTTTTGTGTAGAGATCTGAATTAAGAGAATAAATGAGCTCTTCAGGTAGCTGAAGAAAGAGTAGCCCAAAATAATAAGTTCAACAGGAAGAAGGAAACCAAAGGTTGTGTTCTAGTAAGAATGCAAGGACCATGATTTGAAAAAGGAAGTTTACATCCAAAAGAAGGATACTCCTCAGATACCTTGTCTTTAGATTCTTAGCATGAGCTTGCCAAAATATTTGTGTAGAGAACAGATAGTAAATATCTCAGTTTTCTTTAGGATTGACTGATTTGATCTCCTTGCTGTCTGTTCAAGGAACTCTCAAGAGTCTTCCCCAGCACCACAATTTTACAGCATCAATTCTTTGGCATTCAGCCTTCTTTATGAGTGAGATATCAGATCACTTTAATATGAGGAATATTTATGGAATACTATTTTCAAAATTATTTCAGTATAGAACTTAGGAAAACAAATCAGTAGAGAGACTAAAACATGTTAAAAATATTAGTGATGTTTTCCTGTGAATCTCTACCTGTGCTATAAATTTTTAAAATGTTCATACCTTAGATTTTAAATAAAGCAGTGGTTTTTTTCTTTATGTTTGATTAAATAAGTGGCTAATTTTTAGTTTGACTGAGGAAATATCAAAGCCAACCTCCATTCCACTTAACTCAAGGTGTTTCTTTTAATTACATTTCCAAAATCTTAATATGACCTCAGAACTATGGAGGCATCAGTGCAGTAATTTTGTTGAAAATAGTGTCATAGAAACATGATATTTACTAAATTAATGCTTGATTATTGAAATGTTTATAGTCTGAAAGACATGAAAATTTTCATTAAATAATGCAAGAAGTGTTAAAATTACACTTGTGCAATAAGATTTCTTTCCTTAACAAATAAGAGCTGAATAAATTGATAATAGCTTTGGGAACTATTGTGTATAACCACAGTTCACAAAATTAAATTATGGTTTTGATTCAATATTATTTCAGAGAAAGTGATCATTTTTTACTTGCTTTTAGTAAAACTTATAGCATTCTCAATTCTCAAATTTAGGGGCCAATAATAGCATAAAGAAATAATAAACAATAGTGTGTGTATATATTTCTGTATATACATCTATTCTAGATATATAATAATCTATCAATCTAGATTAGTCACTTTAACCACTAAGAATATACCCTTAAAATTTCAGAGATCTGAATTAAGAGAATAAATGAGCTCTTCAGGTAGCTGAAGAAAGAGTAGCCCAAAATAATAAGTTCAACAGGAAGAAGGAAACCAAAGGTTGTGTTCTAGTAAGAATGCAAGGACCATGATTTGAAAAGGAAGTTTACATCCAAAAGAAGGATACTCCTCAGATACCTTGTCTTTAGATTCTTAGCATGAGCTTGCCAAAATATTTGTGTAGAGAACAGATAGTAAATATCTCAGTTTTCTTTAGGATTGACTGATTTGATCTCCTTGCTGTCTGTTCAAGGAACTCTCAAGAGTCTTCCCCAGCACCACAATTTTACAGCATCAATTCTTTGGCATTCAGCCTTCTTTATGAGTGAGATATCAGATCACTTTAATATGAGGAATATTTATGGAATACTATTTTCAAAATTATTTCAGTATAGAACTTAGGAAAACAAATCAGTAGAGAGACTAAAACATGTTAAAAATATTAGTGATGTTTTCCTGTGAATCTCTACCTGTGCTATAAATTTTTAAAATGTTCATACCTTAGATTTTAAATAAAGCAGTGGTTTTTTTCTTTATGTTTGATTAAATAAGTGGCTAATTTTTAGTTTGACTGAGGAAATATCAAAGCCAACCTCCATTCCACTTAACTCAAGGTGTTTCTTTTAATTACATTTCCAAAATCTTAATATGACCTCAGAACTATGGAGGCATCAGTGCAGTAATTTTGTTGAAAATAGTGTCATAGAAACATGATATTTACTAAATTAATGCTTGATTATTGAAATGTTTATAGTCTGAAAGACATGAAAATTTTCATTAAATAATGCAAGAAGTGTTAAAATTACACTTGTGCAATAAGATTTCTTTCCTTAACAAATAAGAGCTGAATAAATTGATAATAGCTTTGGGAACTATTGTGTATAACCACAGTTCACAAAATTAAATTATGGTTTTGATTCAATATTATTTCAGAGAAAGTGATCATTTTTTACTTGCTTTTAGTAAAACTTATAGCATTCTCAATTCTCAAATTTAGGGGCCAATAATAGCATAAAGAAATAATAAACAATAGTGTGTGTATATATTTCTGTATATACATCTATTCTAGATATATAATAATCTATCAATCTAGATTAGTCACTTTAACCACTAAGAATATACCCTTAAAATTTCAGAATAGCATATTCATCTTTTAATTGATTTTTACTTTTTTTAAAAGTAACTTAACAGAAGTAATGGTCAACCTAGCTCTCTCTCTCTCTCTATCTGTATATGTATATTATATATATATATATATATAATATAAGGTTCTAGAGATTAATGACATATGGTGTCCATTCAAAGTCCTCTTATATTAACATCTCTGAATTCCCCTTGCTCTTGTGCAAGGGTAACCATTTTGTAATTGCTATTGCTTATAATTGTGTAAATTAGGATACTTTTCACAAATGGATAAATGCAAATTCTTATAGTGTGTCAACACATAATTTAAGCACCATTCAAAGAAGTAACATTGATTCTGGTTGTTGTTTGGGTATATTCTGACAAAATTTCTGGTCTGGAAATAAAGTGATCTTCCGAATTTTGCAGAATGAAAGTTACAGTTTGGAAAAAAATTCCAGCTGACAGTAATGTAAAACTTTATAGAAATTCTGTACTTGATGCACAAAGAATATTTTCTGTAGAAATACGAATTTGATAACACTAAGTAGAAAAATGTTTTGAAGAATAAGATTCAAAAGACTTTAGAGATGCCTTTTCTATCTATATTGACAACATTTATTTATATCTGTCTAAATTTATGCTAATAAGATAGCTCTTTTAATTATATATTACTAACTTAAATGTAATTACCTATAATTACTTTCTAATGAAAGCATCATTTCATGTTTTAATTATCATATATGATGATGATATGTTTTACAATTGATAGCATTCTCAATTCTCAAATTTAGGGGCCAATAATAGCATAAAGAAATAATAAACAATAGTGTGTGTATATATTTCTGTATATACATCTATTCTAGATATATAATAATCTATCAATCTAGATTAGTCACTTTAACCACTAAGAATATACCCTTAAAATTTCAGAATAGCATATTCATCTTTTAATTGATTTTTACTTTTTTTAAAAGTAACTTAACAGAAGTAATGGTCAACCTAGCTCTCTCTCTCTCTCTATCTGTATATGTATATTATATATATATATATATATAATATAAGGTTCTAGAGATTAATGACATATGGTGTCCATTCAAAGTCCTCTTATATTAACATCTCTGAATTCCCCTTGCTCTTGTGCAAGGGTAACCATTTTGTAATTGCTATTGCTTATAATTGTGTAAATTAGGATACTTTTCACAAATGGATAAATGCAAATTCTTATAGTGTGTCAACACATAATTTAAGCACCATTCAAAGAAGTAACATTGATTCTGGTTGTTGTTTGGGTATATTCTGACAAAATTTCTGGTCTGGAAATAAAGTGATCTTCCGAATTTTGCAGAATGAAAGTTACAGTTTGGAAAAAAATTCCAGCTGACAGTAATGTAAAACTTTATAGAAATTCTGTACTTGATGCACAAAGAATATTTTCTGTAGAAATACGAATTTGATAACACTAAGTAGAAAAATGTTTTGAAGAATAAGATTCAAAAGACTTTAGAGATGCCTTTTCTATCTATATTGACAACATTTATTTATATCTGTCTAAATTTATGCTAATAAGATAGCTCTTTTAATTATATATTACTAACTTAAATGTAATTACCTATAATTACTTTCTAATGAAAGCATCATTTCATGTTTTAATTATCATATATGATGATGATATGTTTTACAATTGATAGCATCCTCAATTTCATTAAATAAAATTGAATTATATTATAAATTAAGGCAACATATGTTTAAAAAAAATAACCTTGTAGATATTTCTGAAATTATTCTGCTGTAGTAACTTTCAGAAATAAAAAGTAATACACTATTTAATTTTAAATATGAAGAGAAAACAGTATTTGGTTTAACAGTGTATGTTGAAAGTAGCCTAATGTCATTTCCTTTTAAAAAACATGATAAAATAATTCACTGTACCAAAATTTACCAAAAAAATTAACTGTACCACCAAGTAGAGGATAAGCAAATGTCATATTGATGGGTATTCATAAATTTAGTATCTCATATCTAAAAGCTATCTCATTTCATTTCTTATATTTTTCAAATATACATATTACATTTAGAATGCTACAACATTAGAGAGAGAAATTAGAGGTCTTTGGGAGATACTGTTTTATAGAAGATGATCAATAATGTTTTCTAATAATGGGCCAATTGAACAGAGACCTGACGTAACAGGCAGAAGATATATGATGTTCAGATTCAAAAATTTCCCAGACAGATGGAGGATCATGTACAAGGAATTTGAGATTAGGAGATCCTTTGATATAAGGGGACACTTTGATAAATCAGCCTAGAATTTGACATGGTTATCCAAACTGTAATTTCTTTAGTTATTAAGAGAGATGATATAAATTGCTCACTGGTAAATAAAAATATATATAATGCTCATATCAATTTGAAGATTCCCATGTGGGGAAAGTTTACTCTGGATTTTAAAGAAGAAAATAAGAGAAAAGTAGAGTTTTGATTTGGGGTAGAAAATGGAACCAAAATGGAGATTTTCATGTAGGCTAGAAGCTGTGCTTTCTAAACCTCCCACCAGCCTGCCAAGGTAGAGGGCATGCATAGGTGGCCATCATTGTAAGTCTCAAAAGTGATAAGGTGATAGGTGTGTAAGAAGTGGAGAGGGAACCAGGGAGTCAATCTAAGGTCAAACATCAATGATAGACTTATCTTTTTTATTACAGAAAATTAATTTAATTCCAAAGCATAAACAATATGAAAAATGTATAAGTAGTGCAGAGTAATAAATGAAACAAGATTTGTCACATAAAACTTTGTAAAAAGTAATACACTATTTAATTTTAAATATGAAGAGAAAACAGTATTTGGTTTAACAGTGTATGTTGAAAGTAGCCTAATGTCATTTCCTTTTAAAAACACTTTTAACACTTTCCTTTTAATTCACTGTACCAAAATTTACCAAAAATTAACTGTACCACCAAGTAGAGGATAAGCAAATGTCATATTGATGGGTATTCATAAATTTAGTATCTCATATCTAAAAGCTATCTCATTTCATTTCTTATATTTTTCAAATATACATATTACATTTAGAATGCTACAACATTAGAGAGAGAAATTAGAGGTCTTTGGGAGATACTGTTTTATAGAAGATGATCAATAATGTTTTCTAATAATGGGCCAATTGAACAGAGACCTGACGTAACAGGCAGAAGATATATGATGTTCAGATTCAAAAATTTCCCAGACAGATGGAGGATCATGTACAAGGAATTTGAGATTAGGAGATCCTTTGATATAAGGGGACACTTTGATAAATCAGCCTAGAATTTGACATGGTTATCCAAACTGTAATTTCTTTAGTTATTAAGAGAGATGATATAAATTGCTCACTGGTAAATAAAAATATATATAATGCTCATATCAATTTGAAGATTCCCATGTGGGGAAAGTTTACTCTGGATTTTAAAGAAGAAAATAAGAGAAAAGTAGAGTTTTGATTTGGGGTAGAAAATGGAACCAAAATGGAGATTTTCATGTAGGCTAGAAGCTGTGCTTTCTAAACCTCCCACCAGCCTGCCAAGGTAGAGGGCATGCATAGGTGGCCATCATTGTAAGTCTCAAAAGTGATAAGGTGATAGGTGTGTAAGAAGTGGAGAGGGAACCAGGGAGTCAATCTAAGGTCAAACATCAATGATAGACTTATCTTTTTTATTACAGAAAATTAATTTAATTCCAAAGCATAAACAATATGAAAAATGTATAAGTAGTGCAGAGTAATAAATGAAACAAGATTTGTCACATAAAACTTTATAAATAAAACATCAAGAATACCAATAGTTCAAGTTAATGGACAAAATCGCTTAGGTTTTACATGTTTCCAATTATTTTCTTTTCGTAGCAATTCAACACTCTCCAATTTAAAAATGTTTTTTCTTTATCACCTGATGTCCAAATGGTAATCTCTAGCATATCTCAAATAATGAGAAATAATCTAAAAGCAAGTGAATACATAGGCGTCTTGGATGGCTCAATGAGTTAAAGATCTGCCTGCCAAACAGGAGACATGGATTTGATCCTTGGGTCAGAAAGACTCCCTGGAGAAGGAAATGGCAGCCCACTCCAGTAGTCTTTTTTTTTTTTTTTTCAATAGTTTTTTTTTTTAAGATTTTATTTTGCCTCTAAGTCATCATTTATTTTATTATTATTATTATTTTAATTTTGGCCACTTTTATTGGTTTTTCATTTATTTATTTTCATCCATCTTTGTTCTTTGGCCTTTGTGGGCCTCCCATTGTGGTGGCCTCTCATTGCAGAGCACCAGCTCTGGACACATGAGGGTCAGAGCTCTGGCTGGGTAATTGGACACATCTGTACAGCTGCTCCGCAGCATGTGGGATCTTCCCAGGCCAGGGAACGAACCCGCATCCCTTACACTGCAAGGCAGTCTTGACCCACTAGACCAGCAGGGAAGCCCTGTCGTTTATTTATTTATTTTTCTTCCATCTTTATTGTTTGGTATGTGTGAACCTCCCATGGCAGTGAGCTCTCTCATTGCAGAGCAACGGCTCTAGGTGCATGCACTCCAGAGTGCTGGCATGTAATTGGACACACCAGCCCAGCCATTCATCGGCATGTGAGATCATCCCCAGGGATCAAACCAGTGCCTCTTGTAATGTAAGGCAGACTCTTTACCCAATGGATCACCAATGAAGCCCCACTCCAGTATTCTTACCTGGGAAATTCTGTGGACATAGGAGCCTGGTGGGGTACACCAGGTTCCATATGCTCACAAGGGGTAAAAGCATAGAAAATTAATTTAATTCCAAAGCAAAAATGAAAAATGTATAAGTAGTGCAGAGTAATAAATGAAACAAGATTTGTCACATAAAACTTTATAAATAAAACATCAAGAATACCAATAGTTCAAGTTAATGGACAAAATCGCTTAGGTTTTACATGTTTCCAATTATTTTCTTTTCGTAGCAATTCAACACTCTCCAATTTAAAAATGTTTTTTCTTTATCACCTGATGTCCAAATGGTAATCTCTAGCATATCTCAAATAATGAGAAATAATCTAAAAGCAAGTGAATACATAGGCGTCTTGGATGGCTCAATGAGTTAA
The DNA here is from genome assembly GCA_022376925.1 of Tragulus kanchil. Lineage (NCBI taxonomy): Eukaryota > Metazoa > Chordata > Mammalia > Artiodactyla > Tragulidae > Tragulus > Tragulus kanchil. Next base: position 93,888,037 of record JAIOJX010000028.1, on the reverse strand, counting down.
AGATCTGCCTGCCAAACAGGAGACATGGATTTGATCCTTGGGTCAGAAAGACTCCCTGGAGAAGGAAATGGCAGCCCACTCCAGTAGTCTTTTTTTTTTTTTTTTCAATAGTTTTTTTTTTTAAGATTTTATTTTGCCTCTAAGTCATCATTTATTTTATTATTATTATTATTTTAATTTTGGCCACTTTTATTGGTTTTTCATTTATTTATTTTCATCCATCTTTGTTCTTTGGCCTTTGTGGGCCTCCCATTGTGGTGGCCTCTCATTGCAGAGCACCAGCTCTGGACACATGGGGGTCAGAGCTCTGGCTGGGTAATTGGACACATCTGTACAGCTGCTCCGCAGCATGTGGGATCTTCCCAGGCCAGGGAACGAACCCGCATCCCTTACACTGCAAGGCAGTCTTGACCCACTAGACCAGCAGGGAAGCCCTGTCGTTTATTTATTTATTTTTCTTCCATCTTTATTGTTTGGTATGTGTGAACCTCCCATGGCAGTGAGCTCTCTCATTGCAGAGCAACGGCTCTAGGTGCATGCACTCCAGAGTGCTGGCATGTAATTGGACACACCAGCCCAGCCATTCATCGGCATGTGAGATCATCCCCAGGGATCAAACCAGTGCCTCTTGTAATGTAAGGCAGACTCTTTACCCAATGGATCACCAATGAAGCCCCACTCCAGTATTCTTACCTGGGAAATTCTGTGGACATAGGAGCCTGGTGGGGTACACCAGGTTCCATATGCTCACAAGGGGTCAAATACAACTTAGCAATTGAACAGGAGCAGCAGCAAGTGAATACATTCATTTACAGATATGTAAAATTTTCATAAAATTTACAGGTAGGTCGTGAAGAAGTTGCCAGACTAGGGCCTGTGGACTAAATCCAATATGTCTCCTGTTTTTTTAAATAAACTTATGGAACACAGACCTACTTGCTGTGGAATTGCCTGTGGCTACTCTATGCTATAATAATGGAGTTGAATATTTGTGATAGAGGCTCTAAAATGTTCAAAGCTTCTAGTATTTATTCTCTATCTCTTTACAGAAAATGTTGGAAGAAAAGTGATCTTGTTTTATTAATATGACCTTTGCCATTCATAGAAATAAAATTCATAGAAATAAAATTATGTGAAAGTATAATTACCACGGTACATGCAATACTAGAGAGCTCAAAACTTTTTAAAAGTTTTAAAAGTAATGGTAAGAATTTCACATTAGGATATTCAGAGTTCCACTACAATCAAAACCAGTCATATAGTTTAAAAAGAATTTAAAAAATCAGACTCATATCAGAATCTAAACCCTTTTTTTTTCACATACTATGCTTTATTATATATTTTAATGTTATTTATTTATTTATTTTTGGCTATTCTGGGTTTTCACTGCTTCTACAGGTTCCTCTCTAGCTGCAGGCAGAGAGGGCTACTCTCTAGTTGAGATGCACAGGCTTCTTGTTGGCGGTGACTTTTCTTGTTGTGGAACTCGGGCTCCAGGGCACATGGGCTTCAGTAGTTGAGGCACATGGGCTCGATAGTTGAGGCTCTGAGGCTCTAGAGCACAGGCTCCATAGTTGTGGCTCACAGGCTTAACTGCTCCGCAGCCTGTGAGATCTTCCCGGATCAGGGATCGAATTCCCTGCACTGGCAGGCGAGCTCTCCACCACTGAGCCACAAGGGAAACCCCACATACTATCCTTTATTATTTCAAGAAAGGGGAAAATGCAAACTGAAATGCAAAAACATATTTGTGCCGTGTACGGAAAAGGTGCTGTGACTGAACAAACACATGGAAGTGGTCTGCACAGTTCTGTGAGGGAAACTGCTTGCTGGATCAGGCTCCATGGTCAGGTAGACCGGTTGAAGTTGATCATGATCAAACTGAGACATTCACTGAGAGCAACCACTGTTATACTACATGGGAGGTTGCTGATATATTCAAAACACACAAATCAAGTGCTGAACCTCATTTGTACCGCTTGGCTATGTTCATCGCTTTGATGTCTGAATTCCACATTAGTTAAGCGGAAAAAAAAAAAAAAAATCCTCGACCATATTTCTACATGTGATTCTCAACTTAAACATAGTGATAGCATTCCATTTTTAAAACAAATTGTGACAGGCAATGAAAAGTGGATCCTGCACAATAATAGGGAATGGAAGAAGAGATCATGTGGCAGGCGAAATGAATCACTACCCCATAGACCTGTCTTCATCCACAGAAGGTGATGCTGGGGGTGTGTGGGCCTCCTCAGACGTGTGTGCGAGGACTGAGCGCCTCTTGGAGGGCATGGGCATCTTCCTCTCTTTGTATTTGGCCAAAGCTGCCTGCATGGCCTTCGTGTGAACATTTGACTTGAAGCGCTTGTCTGACGTGTTGCTGGGTATTGCTCGGGCTACTTGGGTGCAGGGGCCGGAGTTTGTGCGGACCCAGAGGTGTGATTCTCCACTTGCAGGGATGGGTCTACTCCTTGAACGAGGGGCACGTAGCGTTCAAGCAGCTTTGCCCTTTTATTTTCATATTCTTTTTGAGTGATGTCACCTTCCGACAGCTCCAGCTCCATCTCGGCCAGGATCTCCTGCACCTCCGCGGGCAGCGGCAGCGCCTCCAGCGGGCATCCGCGCTCAATGATGGCCCCGTGGCAGGACGGCCGCCTCGCGCCAGGCGAGGGCGGGGCCGGGGTCGGGCCAGTCTCAGCCCAGGTAGCCGCGCGGGCGGCACCTACGTCGCTGCCCACAGTCCGGCGACCCGCGTCGGCCCGCGGGGAGCTGAGGCGGCGGGCAGGCGGGCGGCCCAAGATGCTCCACAGAGACACGTGCGCGGGCACGAGCACCGGCGGCTCCCTTGCCGCTAAACCCACTCTTTAATTAATGCATTAACTACTACATAGCATTTACAGACCTTTTCATGCCCATATCTAGAAAAATTCAGTGAATGACCATTAATATCATCAAAAGAGTTTCTTTTTCCTACGACAATGTTCATTAATACCAGTGTTTTGGTAGTCACTGATAATAAGTCAGCTCTTCTTTCTTTAATTTTATATTTGTCTCGGTGAACCTGATGTGCGACTAACGGTTCTTTATGATCACGTATCTTGGGAAATCAGACCAAGTAAATAGTAAGTGGTAATAGTATCATTTAAAATTTAACTTAAAAACCCTTAATATCAGGTAAATTGATATGATCCTCCATAGCAAAAAATTCATGTCAACTTTGCCCTAATCCTTAAATCACTACCAGTCTTTCCCATAAATTCTATCTCTCTTCCTCTCATTTCCTTCATTCATCTCTCCCTCCTTTTCCTTGTTTTTCTACCTCTTCTCTTTCTTTCCTTCTCTATGTTTCTATGTTTCCCTTTTTTTCCAATTCCGTCTTTTTCTTCACTTTTTTTCCAAACTGGAAGTAAATGAACCCATTCCACAGGGTTCTCGAAGTTCCAAAAACAAACCATGACTTAGGAGCAATCATGTTTCAGAGTTTTGGCCTCATGATTATGACTCTGAATATGAATTATACTCTGACTGATGCCAAGCATTTCTGGTATATTAAGAGCCACTTGAATAATCATACAAAACATTTAAGTAAGGAAAAGGGAAAGTATTTTTGGTGAAACACACCTATAGGCTATGGAATGCCCACAAGTTACTGCAAATTGGAGCAACTCTATTTGATGGATCCATTTATAAAACAAGAATCTTTGGGGAATTAGACCTACCCCTAAATGTGTTTTCTAAGTTTAGCATTTCACAAATGGCAAATCATAAAATTAGATTCCTAATGATTAGGGAAATAATAATATTAATGGTTTAATTCTAACTGTGCCATTGAACATTGAGTATATAGCTTAGAATACTTTGATTGTAAGGGAAGAACCAATTAAAAAGTGATTAAAATGATAAACCAATTCAACGAACATGAATTTGAGCAAATTCTAGGAGACAGTAGAAGACAAAGGAGTCTGGCATGCTGCAGTCAATGGGGTCATAAAGAGCTGGGCATGACTGAGTGACTGAAAAACAGTAACAGCAAACCTACTTAACCAAAACCAAAGAGTCAGGGAGCTCCGGTGTGATTCGTAGCCTGGCCAGCTCTCTAATAGCATCTACATCCAAATCACACATAGGAAATCACCACCTCAGTATTAAGTTCACTCTTCCTAACTTCTTCCTTGGTTCCATAATCCGCACAGCCATAGCTTTCCATAACATTGAATTGTAATATTAATATTTATAATTTTTGCATGTCTAAATTTGCAATTGTGTATTCATACATTAGTTTTATATTTATGTCATTTATAAACTCCCTTAAGGTAGGATTTTGCTGCTTATACTCATTCCTTTCTCCCTAGCACCAAGTTTAAACACCTAAATGATTCGTTTGTTTAATTAAAAAATGTATTGCAAGAATTTTTAATGGTATAACGAGTATTAAAACATTCCACATGATTGACTATTGAGTCCCTTAGGATAGAGTAAGAGATGTGAATGCACACATGATGAAATCTGAAAAGGATTACTTCAGAGTCACATACATAGGGAGAAGGCCTGTGAGGTATTCATCAGTCACTAAATACAAGAGGTGATTGGAAAATGTCCTTTCTATTTCCCTTGTACAGGATGGCACTCAGGCTCAGATAATTATTTTATCACTTTCTGGAAAATATTCATATATGATAAATTATCTGCTTATCCTCTCCTTCAAATTGAGTGTTGCTTAAGATCATAAATCTTGTTTGTTTCTGCTTTAAAAAGAAATATGAGCTTTTAGTCTTTCAGTCTGTTATTCAGATAAACGAAGGCCACAGCGATTATCTGGGTATTTTTCTTTAGGCAGTTTTTCAAGCTGGATCATTCAGGTCAAATATAAATGTTTTTCAATTGTGAAGTTTTCTTTTTTTCTTCCTCAATTTAATTTCCTCATCATTCGACTTCACATTGCCTATGGAAATTATGCTGTTGTGCTGTAAACCACAGTTCCCCCTTGTCTATCTCCTCAGTAACAGCTTCAAAGTACTGAAAAGTTAAAATAGCTACAAAAGAACAATTAATTTGTGCAAAATCACAAGGGGGGCCCGGGGTTTTGGTTAAAAAGGTATTAAAAACACTACAATAGAGCCTAAATAGCATGCTACATCCAAATCACAAAAAATAGGGAGCTCCGGTGTGATTCGTAGCCTGGCCAGCTCTCTAATAGCATCTACATCCAAATCACACATAGGAAATCACCACCTCAGTATTAAGTTCACTCTTCCTAACTTCTTCCTTGGTTCCATAATCCGCACAGCCATAGCTTTCCATAACATTGAATTGTAATATTAATATTTATAATTTTTGCATGTCTAAATTTGCAATTGTGTATTCATACATTAGTTTTATATTTATGTCATTTATAAACTCCCTTAAGGTAGGATTTTGCTGCTTATACTCATTCCTTTCTCCCTAGCACCAAGTTTAAACACCTAAATGATTCGTTTGTTTAATTAAAAAATGTATTGCAAGAATTTTTAATGGTATAACGAGTATTAAAACATTCCACATGATTGACTATTGAGTCCCTTAGGATAGAGTAAGAGATGTGAATGCACACATGATGAAATCTGAAAAGGATTACTTCAGAGTCACATACATAGGGAGAAGGCCTGTGAGGTATTCATCAGTCACTAAATACAAGAGGTGATTGGAAAAATGTCCTTTCTATTTCCCTTGTACAGGGATGGCACTCAGGCTCAGATAATTATTTTATCACTTTCTGGAAAATATTCATATATGATAAATTATCTGCTTATCCTCTCCTTCAAATTGAGTGTTGCTTAAGATCATAAATCTTGTTTGTTTCTGCTTTAAAAAGAAATATGAGCTTTTAGTCTTTCAGTCTGTTATTCAGATAAACGAAGGCCACAGCGATTATCTGGGTATTTTTCTTTAGGCAGTTTTTCAAGCTGGATCATTCAGGTCAAATATAAATGTTTTTCAATTGTGAAGTTTTCTTTTTTTCTTCCTCAATTTAATTTCCTCATCATTCGACTTCACATTGCCTATGGAAATTATGCTGTTGTGCTGTAAACCACAGTTCCCCCTTGTCTATCTCCTCAGTAACAGCTTCAAAGTACTGAAAAGTTAAAATAGCTACAAAAGAACAATTAATTTGTGCAAAATCACAGAGGCGCTGTAGGTATTAAAAACACTACAATGAGGCTTTTATCAGCAAGCTAAACTGCACAGCATTAAGCTCAAAACTAATAGGGCTGAACATGCAGCACAATGATGAGGATGATAAAGGAATCTCAAAGACATGCAGAGCACTGGGGTAACATGATTTAGAAGTGATGCAGTTATTTCAAATAAACATCTACAGAAGTACATAGGAAAAATGCTGATCTATTGGGAAAGGCAAGTTTGGACCAATAATGAAATTTACATCTATTTTTGAAGAAACTCACATTTTCATGGAAATTACTGTTGAAGATTCTGATAATGCACTCTGAGGTCACTCAGTATATACTTGTTGATTAGCAATTGGCTGACAGTTTGATATTTAAAAACTTAAATCTCTGAACTGTAAGAAAACAAAAAAAAAGAAAGAGAGAAAGATAGGTGGTTATATCTAAAACTGCCTAAAAGGATAACACTAACACAAAATCAGGAGTGCCACCACCTCCTGTGTTGAAGCAGCAGTGGAAACAATTACTTTAATCATCAATTGTTTATTTAATGGCTGCTTGTAGCTCAAATTTGTGTTAGGTGCTATGGGCTGGAAAGGAAGTTAAGCTATTGCTGTAATTTCTAAGCAAATGTATTAAATGCTTCCAGAGCTAGATAAAGAAGGATGAATTTCTAATTGTGAAGTAAATACAGAGGAAGCACTAGGACCTAAAAAGGAGGGATGGTTTAATTTTATTGAAGCTATGCCTGTATTCCTTTGTAGCCAGATAAATCTAGGTTTAAATTCCGAGCCTTCCACTAACATAATGTGAGATTTTCTGCAAACTAGTCTTTTTCTTTGAGACTGAGTTTTCTTAACTGGACAATGGGGAGAATAAAGCAGAACTCACAAAGTTGTTATAAAGAAGAAATAAGAAAAATGCTTTAAGGTGGAGCACATAGTAGGTTTTCAAGCACATGTTCAGTTTATCTTGAATAAAGATGCTCCCATGACAGCAAGTGCATGCCTATTATGGTTACTGTAGTTCATAGGGTGAAATATATTAAGAATAGAGGTGTTTTTTTTGTTTGTTTTAATAAGAAATCATCTGGTTGGATGCCTTTAATTTGCAAATAAGAACATTGAAATTCAACAGCAGACCTCTGAGATTCCTTTCAAAAATATACACCATGTTCAGGGTACCCTATAAAGAGCCAACAAATGTTACAATGCTTTTTGGAATATTAGGTTCTAGTCTCTGTCTAACACCAGAGAATATTATCGGTCTGTTATTTCAGTCTGTCCTTCTTATTCCAATGTCATACTTCAAGAAAGTCTGACTTATTTATTACCTAGATTGGCATGCTTTCATTATCATGTGGCCACATGTCAAATATCTGTCTGTACATAATGCAATGCATAACTTAATATAAATACAGACTCCCAAGTTTATTTAGACTGGCTTGTGTGAAACACAGTTGGGGATTATAAAGAGGGATTTCTGTAACGGTAGTTTTTCAATATCAGAAAAGAATATTAACAAAATGCAAGATATCTGTGCCCAAAACTTATAGAAAAAGCCTGCTGCTTACTTTTGGTGATAACTCTGTTGTGCTAGTTCAATATATGTATTTAAAATTCAGTGGCATTCTTCATTAACAAATTCTGTGATGGACAAATAATTATTAAATGTTACTAGGCACATGGAAAAATTATTATTAGAGTGGCCCTCATTTCAAATTTTCTAGATATGTAATTTAAGATTTTATACCCAGACATTTACTTGAAAAATTTTCAAACCTGGATAGTGGTAGAGAAAAAGCAGGTATAGGTATACCCTCAATGATACTCACACATTTTTTTCTTGCTTTCTTTATTTCTGTATTTTTTTTTTTTACTGAATCATTTGAAATCATTGCAGACATCTTAAGACTTCACTCCTAAAATACTTTAGTGTTTAAATTATATACTACTCAAAGGGGAAAAGAGGTGAGGGATAAATTGGGAGATTGAAATTGACATGTACATATTACTATATATAAAATAGAAAACTAATAAGAACTTACTGTGTAGCACACAGAAATCTACTCAATACTCTGTAATGACCTATATGAGAAAAGATGTAAAGCAACTAACTCCAACAAAAATTACTTTAAAGTTACATGCTACTTTATACACAGACAAAAATTTATCATTGATATAACATTATCTAATAAAGAAACCATAGTCAAAGTATTCCTTGGAGCTGGTTTAAAATTCATATAGGAAGCTTTCTTGTACTTAAATGTCTACAAACTTACAAATATTATAGATATGCCGCATTTGTACTTTTAAATGAATTCTACTATGAGTGTACAGGGAAAAGTCTCTTATTTTCCCATAATGATATTTTATAACAATACCAAAGAACAATGTTTGTATTCATCTTTTCACACCACAAAGTTGCAATATGCACATAAGAGTGACCCTTAGAAAGTTTAAGTAATATTGAGAGTATTTTTACAAGGTTATAAGTATAAATAGATTCCTTTTATAGATAAATTGAATTTTGACTTAAAGCTGAAAGCTAGTCATCACAGAACAATTTGGAGCACTAACATTTGGGGTATACATTTATGCATTTCATCAACTAAGTGTGTTAGAGACTCATGGACTGTAGTCTATCAGGATCCTTTGTACATGGAATTCTCCAGTTAAGAATGCTGGTGTGGGTTGCCCTTCCGTTCTCCAGGAGATCTTACTAACCCAGGCATTGAACTTGTGGCTTCCACATTGTAGGCAGATTCTTTAGTGTTTGAGCCACCAGAAAAGTCCTTTAGAGACATTTACTATAATATTACACAATTTTAAACATTGAACTGGATTAAAGATTTTTTGATTAACAGACAATTTGATAACTGATATTTCCTAGATTTTTTTTTTTTACCATTTGTTTTTTTGGGAGGGAGGTGGGTGGGGGGGGGAGGGGGGCGGGCGGACCACTTCTATTGGTCTTTCATTTATCCATTTTCATCCATCTGTGTTCCTTGGCCCATGTGGGCCTCCCATCGCCGAGGTCTCTGTTGTCACAGAGCACCGGCCCTAGGCGCATGTGCTCCAGAGTTCGCGCTCGGTAATTGGACACATCGGTCCAGCCACTCCACGGCACGTGGGATCTTCCCAGGCTAATAAGAACTTACTGTGTAGCACACAGAATCTACTATTTAAAAGGAAAATGTAAAGCAACTAACTCCAACAAATTACTTTAAAGTTACATGCTACTTTATACACAGACAAAAATTTATCATTGATATAACATTATCTAATAAAGAAACCATAGTCAAAGTATTCCTTGGAGCTGGTTTAAAATTCATATAGGAAGCTTTCTTGTACTTAAATGTCTACAAACTTACAAATATTATAGATATGCCGCATTTGTACTTTTAAATGAATTCTACTATGAGTGTACAGGGAAAAGTCTCTTATTTTCCCATAATGATATTTTATAACAATACCAAAGAACAATGTTTGTATTCATCTTTTCACACCACAAAGTTGCAATATGCACATAAGAGTGACCCTTAGAAAGTTTAAGTAATATTGAGAGTATTTTTACAAGGTTATAAGTATAAATAGATTCCTTTTATAGATAAATTGAATTTTGACTTAAAGCTGAAAGCTAGTCATCACAGAACAATTTGGAGCACTAACATTTGGGGTATACATTTATGCATTTCATCAACTAAGTGTGTTAGAGACTCATGGACTGTAGTCTATCAGGATCCTTTGTACATGGAATTCTCCAGTTAAGAATGCTGGTGTGGGTTGCCCTTCCGTTCTCCAGGAGATCTTACTAACCCAGGCATTGAACTTGTGGCTTCCACATTGTAGGCAGATTCTTTAGTGTTTGAGCCACCAGAAAAGTCCTTTAGAGACATTTACTATAATATTACACAATTTTAAACATTGAACTGGATTAAAGATTTTTTGATTAACAGACAATTTGATAACTGATATTTCCTAGATTTTTTTTTTTTACCATTTGTTTTTTTGGGAGGGAGGTGGGTTGGGGAGGGAGGAGGGCGGGCGGACCACTTCTATTGGTCTTTCATTTATCCATTTTCATCCATCTGTGTTCCTTGGCCCATGTGGGCCTCCCATCGCCGAGGTCTCTGTTGTCACAGAGCACCGGCCCTAGGCGCATGTGCTCCAGAGTTCGGGCTCGGTAATTGGACACATCGGTCCAGCCACTCCACGGCACGTGGGATCTTCCCAGGCCAGGGACCGAACTGGCGGCCCTTGCACTGGATCACCAGGGAAGCCCCTACTAGAATTTTTAAATGCATGCATTCTATCAATAAATATTGAGTGTTTATTGTCCAATGCACAATGGAGAATACAAATATGAATTAGAAATGTTACTTGTTCACAAAATACAAAATTTCACAAAAGAGGCAAAAAAAACAGTGTTCAAAATGCCTTAAATAGCTAGGACACGATCTATGCTGAGAATAGTGTCTTCATTACTGTTGGGAGCAAATGTCTTCAGCTGGTCAGTGTCACAGGCATATTAAAGAAAACAGAAATGGAATACATGTTTAGTATGAAAATATCATGATGCAAGGAATATCCAAAAGTGCTAATTTCCTGACAGTTTTCATTTTTTGTATTTATTGTGTAGTTTTCCACTACATAATGAGTTGCAAATACACTAAAATTGATTTTCTTACCAAGAGACAAACACTTAACCATAGTATCATGCATTAATTCAATATTTACTAAACTCGAGTATGTTTTAGTGACTTCTCTCACAGCTCAGTTGGTAAAGAATCTGTCTGCAATGCAGGAGACCCAGGTTTGATTCCTGGGTCATCAAGATCCCCTGGAGAAGGAAATGGCAACCCATTCCAGAATTCTTGCCTGGAGAATCTCATGGACAGAGGAGCCTGGCAGGCTAGAGTCCATGGGGTCCCGGGAGTCAGACACGACAAAGCAACTAAACCACCACCACTATGTTTTTGGCATTTTCTACATGTTGTGGGTAGTGGGAGAGATCTTACTGCTTGAACCTACTTCAAACAAAAAACTACACAGCCTTGATATGATGGGGATGATAGAGAAGAATGGCCCTAAGTCTGAGTAAGGTGTTAGATAGAATGGAACAGAGAGGGGCTTCCCCTGGTGGTCCAGTGGGTAAGGACACCGCCTTGCAATGCAAGGGGCGCCGGTTCGAGCCCTGGCCTGGGAAGATCCCACGTGCCGCGGAGCGGCTGGACTGATGTGTCCAATCACCGAGCCAGAGCTCTGGAGCGCATGCACCCAGAGCCAGCGCTCTGCAACAACAGATGCCACCACGATGGGAGGCCCACAGGAGCCAAAGAACGAAGACGAATGAAAATAGAGAAACGAAAGACCAATAGAAGTGGCCCGCCCACTCCCCTCCCTCCCCAACCCGACCCCACCCAAAGTAAATAAATAAATAAATCTAAAAAAAAAAAAAAAAAAGAATGGAACAGAGAGATTTTTCCTTTTTGTAAATGGACTTAAAGAATTACTTACAAAAGTATAAAGATTGAAATTGATACTGTACTCTATCTTTCCTGAAAAGGCATAAATTTGATGGTGAGTGGAAAGCAAAGAGGAGGCTCCATGAATTTTAATGTTGGGAAAAGAAATAGATCATTAAAAACCTGTTCACGGGTTTCCCTGGTGGTCCGGTGGGTAGGGACACTGCCTTGCAGTGCAAGGGGCGTCAGTTCCATCCCTGGGCTGGGAAGATCCCACGTGCCACAGAGTGGCTGGACTGATATGTCCAACTACTAAGCCTGAGCTCTGGGGCTCATGGGAGGCTCACAAAGGCCACAGAACAAAGACGGATGAAAATAAATAAATGAAAGACCAATAAAAGAGGCCAAGATTAAAAAAAAAAAAAAACCTGTTAAGTTTGTCAGATGAATTTTCAAAACCATTGTTATACTGATCATCAAAGCTACAGATTATTTATATTCAATTCTTCTGTGGCTCTCCTGCCATAGCTGGATGACTTTAATTTCATGTAAACTTATTTTAAACAACATAATGAATCTTTTCTCTTCAGATCAGATTTGGCTTTGATGCATTACAAAAGATGGAGGAAAATTATGTGCTTCTGATTCTCCTAATAATTGTGGGTGAAAACATGCCCAAAACATATTGGGGTGGAGGGAAATAAACATAATGGAGCATCTATAGGAAGTAGTGAACAAGACATGGGAGAAAGTAAATAGTAACCCTGCTTTAAAAACTTCTTCATACAGAATACAAAGATATACATGGAAGAACATTGTCTCCTTTTGTTAAGAGTTATATGCTGTCTTTCCTCCTGGTCTGTTCTCATGGACAATTTAGTAGCAATAATCCTTCACTTTGAGGGGCCAAAAGTACTGTGCATAGCAGAAGGCAAACGAGCAGTGAAGAGTAATAATAGCACTTCCCCACTGAAACAAGTAAGGGGACAGCATTGAGGCTGGATAGCATGTCTTTCTGTCTGAGGTAAAATTGATTTGATAGGAGGAGAGCAAAGTTGGGTTGAATACATTTCTTGGGTGACATAAGCAGAGTTCCTTATTCTGATAACTAGACAGATCCAGTGGAAAAGCTAGGTGTTTCTGAGTTTTTTTTTTTTTCATAAAACACTTTTATTGTTCTTGCTACGCATTATTCATTTCCCTGCTGGCTTAAGGAAACCAGGGGTGCTTTCTTACAGAAACACTTTGAAATGAGAGATAATGTTATAGACTGCTTATTGGACACCGTAACTAAAGAGAAGATACTAGTGATAATCACAGTGTTCTGGGTTTTAGCATTTGAGTGTTAATAATCTCCGAGAGCTTGATTGCAACCACAAATTTTAATTAAAAATTGCAAGAGCTCACACCCATATATTCCTGTGATGTGTTGCTGATCCACACACAAGGCTAGAGAATGGTACATGGATAAGTTGGAAATCAGGTTTCAGAGAGAAAGCCACTAAGAAAGAATGAAATTTTTGAAAAGAAAAAAGAATTTTGTGTGAAAATAGAGCAAAACATTCTTTCTAAAATATGAAAACTAATTCCATAGTATGGAAGTGTTCATGTTATTATTGTCCATCTGTTTTTGTGTTACATTCTACTTCTGCACATACATAAACAATAATAACAATTAACATTTTAGCAATTAAAATGTTGGGTTCAGATCTCAGGTACTCCATTCATTAGCAAAAAACTTAGTTTTCACTTCTCTAAAACCTATTGGGGTGGAGGGAAATAAACATAATGGAGCATCTATAGGAAGTAGTGAACAAGACATGGGAGAAAGTAAATAGTAACCCTGCTTTAAAAACTTCTTCATACAGAATACAAAGATATACATGGAAGAACATTGTCTCCTTTTGTTAAGAGTTATATGCTGTCTTTCCTCCTGGTCTGTTCTCATGGACAATTTAGTAGCAATAATCCTTCACTTTGAGGGGCCAAAAGTACTGTGCATAGCAGAAGGCAAACGAGCAGTGAAGAGTAATAATAGCACTTCCCCACTGAAACAAGTAAGGGGACAGCATTGAGGCTGGATAGCATGTCTTTCTGTCTGAGGTAAAATTGATTTGATAGGAGGAGAGCAAAGTTGGGTTGAATACATTTCTTGGGTGACATAAGCAGAGTTCCTTATTCTGATAACTAGACAGATCCAGTGGAAAAGCTAGGTGTTTCTGAGTTTTTTTTTTTTTCATAAAACACTTTTATTTTTCTTGCTACGCATTATTCATTTCCCTGCTGGCTTAAGGAAACCAGGGGTGCTTTCTTACAGAAACACTTTGAAATGAGAGATAATGTTATAGACTGCTTATTGGACACCGTAACTAAAGAGAAGATACTAGTGATAATCACAGTGTTCTGGGTTTTAGCATTTGAGTGTTAATAATCTCCGAGAGCTTGATTGCAACCACAAATTTTAATTAAAAATTGCAAGAGCTCACACCCATATATTCCTGTGATGTGTTGCTGATCCACACACAAGGCTAGAGAATGGTACATGGATAAGTTGGAAATCAGGTTTCAGAGAGAAAGCCACTAAGAAAGAATGAAATTTTTGAAAAGAAAAAAGAATTTTGTGTGAAAATAGAGCAAAACATTCTTTCTAAAATATGAAAACTAATTCCATAGTATGGAAGTGTTCATGTTATTATTGTCCATCTGTTTTTGTGTTACATTCTACTTCTGCACATACATAAACAATAATAACAATTAACATTTTAGCAATTAAAATGTTGGGTTCAGATCTCAGGTACTCCATTCATTAGCAACTTAGAAAATTACCTATTTTCTGATCGCTAGTTTTCACTTCTCTAAACTTGAGAAAACAACATAATAGTAGTTATCATATACTAAGAACCTAGCATTGTGTTTGGCATACTAGAGTTCGGTGCATTATGGTTCCACTTCTTCCACATTTTTAAGAATTATTCCTTGTATAAATTTTATTGAAAACCTGATATGAAGCTAGATAGTAAGGGAAACAAATTCAAATATGTGTATATAGGCTCAAGTGTGAAGAAAAAAATAAAACCTAAGGTACACACAATTTTAATACAAAATAAGCATTAGGACTTCCCTGGTGGTCCAGTGGGTAAGGACACCGCCTTGCACTGCAAGGGGTGCCAGTTCGATCCCTGGCCTGGGAAGATCCCACGTGCCATGAGGTGGCTGGACCGATGTGTCCAATTACCGAGCCGGAGCTCTGGAGCGCTTGCGCCCAGGGCCGGTGCTCTGCAACAACAGAGGCCGCCGCGATGGGAGGCCCACATGGGCCAAGGAACACAGGTGGATGAAAATGGATAAATGAAAGACCAAAAGAAGTGGCCCGCCCGCCCCCCTCCCTCCCCAACCCACACCCCCAGAATAAATAACTAAATATTAAAAAAATAATAATAAGCATTAAAAGGCAAAACATCAAGTTTATGGTTCTTTTAGTAAGAAAGAAGTAGAATGCACAAACTATTAAAATAAGACAATCAAAAAAATTAGAGCCAAATGAATTTATGTAATCTCCGAGCTTGATTGCAACCACAAATTTTAAT
Source organism: Tragulus kanchil (assembly GCA_022376925.1). Lineage (NCBI taxonomy): Eukaryota > Metazoa > Chordata > Mammalia > Artiodactyla > Tragulidae > Tragulus > Tragulus kanchil. The sequence continues at coordinate 93,872,819 of JAIOJX010000028.1, read as the reverse complement.
TAAAATTGCAAGAGCTCACACCCATATACGACAAAAGGCTAGAGAATGGTACATGGATAAGTAGGAAGTCAGGTTTCAGAGAGAAAGCCACTAAGAAAGAATGAAATTTTTGAAAAGAAAAAAGAATTTTGTGTGAAAATAGAGCAAAACATTCTTTCTAAAATATGAAAACTAATTCCATAGTATGGAAGTGTTCATGTTATTATTGTCCATCTGTTTTTGTGTTACATTCTACTTCTGCACATACATAAACAATAATAACAATTAACATTTTAGCAATTAAAATGTTGGGTTCAGATCTCAGGTACTCCATTCATTAGCAACTTAGAAAATTACCTATTTTCTGATCGCTAGTTTTCACTTCTCTAAACTTGAGAAAACAACATAATAGTAGTTATCATATACTAAGAACCTAGCATTGTGTTTGGCATACTAGAGTTCGGTGCATTATGGTTCCACTTCTTCCACATTTTTAAGAATTATTCCTTGTATAAATTTTATTGAAAACCTGATATGAAGCTAGATAGTAAGGGAAACAAATTCAAATATGTGTATATAGGCTCAAGTGTGAAGAAAAAAATAAAACCTAAGGTACACACAATTTTAATACAAAATAAGCATTAGGACTTCCCTGGTGGTCCAGTGGGTAAGGACACCGCCTTGCACTGCAAGGGGTGCCAGTTCGATCCCTGGCCTGGGAAGATCCCACGTGCCATGAGGTGGCTGGACCGATGTGTCCAATTACCGAGCCGGAGCTCTGGAGCGCTTGCGCCCAGGGCCGGTGCTCTGCAACAACAGAGGCCGCCGCGATGGGAGGCCCACATGGGCCAAGGAACACAGGTGGATGAAAATGGATAAATGAAAGACCAAAAGAAGTGGCCCGCCCGCCCCCCTCCCTCCCCAACCCACACCCCCAGAATAAATAACTAAATATTAAAAAAATAATAATAAGCATTAAAAGGCAAAACATCAAGTTTATGGTTCTTTTAGTAAGAAAGAAGTAGAATGCACAAACTATTAAAATAAGACAATATGTAGTTAACAAGGTAAATATTGATATATTTATTTGTATAAGAGTCCAAAAAATGGAAAATAATAGTAGATGTGCTGATTAGGAAATATTTCATGGGGTCAGTGACAAAGTACAGGGCATGGATGAGAAAGTGAGGAGAAGAAACTGCTTTTATGAGCCATAAAGTCTCAAAGCAAGTCTGGGAGCACTGGCAATGTAGTACAGTCAGGAGCGGTTTCACTAGTTCCCTATTCATAAATTATATGATCAGTGATAACTTCAGATTCAGCCATTAAATTGTATACAGGGAAAGATATTGTATCTTATTTTCTTACCAATTTTATGAATTCTCATTGCTACTGACTTTCTCTATAAACTTCCCTAAGTCTTAATTTTCTTGCCTAAACTCTGACTCAGAAATGTGGGAGTTCCATTTTAACTTAGTAACACTATGAAAGTGTAGCTTTAGAAAGGTATGCCCATAGAAAGGAGGATCCTGATTCTTATTTTGTATATTTTTAAAATTTCTATTATATTTTGTATATTTTATAAAATTCTAAATTAGGAGTATTATAAAACCTCATTACTCAGCTTTTGTAGTTACCACTATTTTGAAAGTCTTCCACAAATTTCAATTATTATTATTTTGATATTTTGGTCCTAAAAACACTAGGTATGATTTTATTTTCCCAATGCGCACTGCAACATTCACCTCTAACAAATACAGACTTTGTTAAAACAGTCAACTAGTGGGTAAGGACACCGCCTTGCACTGCAAGGTGCCAGTTCGATCCCTGCAGATCCCAATGGGGGACCGATGTGTCCAATTACCGAGCGGAGCTCTGGGCGCTTGCGCCCAGGGCCGGTGCTCTGCAACAACAGAGGCCGCATGGGAGGCCCACACAGGCCAAAGAACAAAGATGGATGAAAATGGATAAATGAAAGACCAAAAGAAGTGGCCCGCCTCCCTCCAACCAACACCCCCAGAATAAATAACTAAATATTAAAAAAATAATAATAAGCATTAAAAGGCAAAACATCAAGTTTATGGTTCTTTTAGTAAGAAAGAAGTAGAATGCACAAACTATTAAAATAAGACAATATGTAGTTAACAAGGTAAATATTGATATATTTATTTGTATAAGAGTCCAAAAAATGGAAAATAATAGTAGATGTGCTGATTAGGAAATATTTCATGGGGTCAGTGACAAAGTACAGGGCATGGATGAGAAAGTGAGGAGAAGAAACTGCTTTTATGAGCCATAAAGTCTCAAAGCAAGTCTGGGAGCACTGGCAATGTAGTACAGTCAGGAGCGGTTTCACTAGTTCCCTATTCATAAATTATATGATCAGTGATAACTTCAGATTCAGCCATTAAATTGTATACAGGGAAAGATATTGTATCTTATTTTCTTACCAATTTTATGAATTCTCATTGCTACTGACTTTCTCTATAAACTTCCCTAAGTCTTAATTTTCTTGCCTAAACTCTGACTCAGAAATGTGGGAGTTCCATTTTAACTTAGTAACACTATGAAAGTGTAGCTTTAGAAAGGTATGCCCATAGAAAGGAGGATCCTGATTCTTATTTTGTATATTTTTAAAATTTCTATTATATTTTGTATATTTTATAAAATTCTAAATTAGGAGTATTATAAAACCTCATTACTCAGCTTTTGTAGTTACCACTATTTTGAAAGTCTTCCACAAATTTCAATTATTATTATTTTGATATTTTGGTCCTAAAAAAACACTAGGTATGATTTTATTTTCCCAATGCGCACTGCAACATTCACCTCTAACAAATACAGACTTTGTTAAAACAGTCAACTAAAAGTTATTGAACTGAATTCATTAATATCTACTCAACACTAAGACCTTAGTTCCATTAAAATTTCTGTATTTTATTTGTAAAAATCTATTTGCACTAGATATTTGAATCAAGAGCTAAATGGGTTGTGTTTACTTGATGTATTGCTTTTTCTTCAATTTTATTGAAATATAACTAGAAAATAAAACTGTAAGTTATTTATTTATGCATATAAAATATAAACTAGATATAAATTTATTTGTGGCCATATTCCTTCCATTGAACTAATTATCATATCCCTCACCTCACATATTTACATTTTTTCTTTTCTGATGAAAGCATTTAAATTCTGCTCTCTTAGTAAATTTCAATTGTACACTACTATATTTTCAACTGTACTCACCATGTTATAAATTCAATCCTCAAAACTTACCCATCTTGTAGTTGAAAGTTTGAAACTTTTTACCTATCTCTTCCTCTTCTCCAGCCCTCCAGCCCCTGGTGACTACTTTTCTACTCTCTCTGTTTCTATGAGTTCATCTATTTTTTAATTTTTAGATTCCATATACAGGTGATATTCCAGCATTATTTTACTTAACTTATTTTAGTTGACATAATGCCCTCTAGGTCAACCCATTTGTCACACAATAATAGGATTTCCTACTTTTTTCAGGCTGAAAAATATTTTATCTATATTTCTATAAATATATTTGTATACATTTATATAAATATTTATTCACATATAAATATTTCTACATTCATACATAAATGTTATATATAAATATATGTATATATGTATATATATGTAATTTTCTTATATACATTATATGTGTGTGTGTGTGTGTATGTGTATATATAGATGTGTGCACATATCTATATATATGTATATCTATATAATTTTCTTGATATCTTCATCTTCTGATGAACACTGAGGTTGTTTCCAAGCCTTGGCTTTTGTGAATACAGTGAACATAAGAGTATAGATATACCTTTGAGATATAGTGGGTTTTTTTGAATATATACCTAGAAATAGAATTTCTGGGTCACATGATGTCCTAATTTTAATTTACTGAAGAATTTCCATACTGTTTTCCATAGTGGTTGAACCAATTTACATTCCCGCCACCAGTGTACAGGGATTCTCTTTTTTTCATATCCTTTCTGTCTGTGTTATCTCTTGACTTTATAAGAGCCCCTCTGACAGGTGTGAGGTGACATCTCATTATCATTTTTTTCTGCATTTCTCTGATGATTAGTAATGTTGAGCACCTTTACATATACCTGTGGGCCATTTGCATGGCTTCTTTGAATGAATCTGCTATATTCCATATCTCTTATATGCTATAACAGCTTCTCTTCCTTGCACTCCTATTTATTGGTTGAAGAAGTTAATTTGTTGTGTAGAATTTTTGACTAATTACCACTTTGTGGAGTTTTTGAACATATACCTCTATTTTCTATGTTTATTATGACCCACTTTATTTTTTATAGAGGCCTGATTAAAATTTTTATTAATAATTTTGAAAACTTAACCTTATTTAAAAGTTGACATAATGCCCTCTAGGTCAACCCATTTGTCACACAATAATAGGATTTCCTACTTTTTTCAGGCTGAAAAATATTTTATCTATATTTCTATAAATATATTTGTATACATTTATATAAATATTTATTCACATATAAATATTTCTACATTCATACATAAATGTTATATATAAATATATGTATATATGTATATATATGTAATTTTCTTATATACATTATATGTGTGTGTGTGTGTGTATGTGTATATATAGATGTGTGCACATATCTATATATATGTATATCTATATAATTTTCTTGATATCTTCATCTTCTGATGAACACTGAGGTTGTTTCCAAGCCTTGGCTTTTGTGAATACAGTGAACATAAGAGTATAGATATACCTTTGAGATATAGTGGGTTTTTTTGAATATATACCTAGAAATAGAATTTCTGGGTCACATGATGTCCTAATTTTAATTTACTGAAGAATTTCCATACTGTTTTCCATAGTGGTTGAACCAATTTACATTCCCGCCACCAGTGTACAGGGATTCTCTTTTTTTCATATCCTTTCTGTCTGTGTTATCTCTTGACTTTATAAGAGCCCCTCTGACAGGTGTGAGGTGACATCTCATTATCATTTTTTTCTGCATTTCTCTGATGATTAGTAATGTTGAGCACCTTTACATATACCTGTGGGCCATTTGCATGGCTTCTTTGAATGAATCTGCTATATTCCATATCTCTTATATGCTATAACAGCTTCTCTTCCTTGCACTCCTATTTATTGGTTGAAGAAGTTAATTTGTTGTGTAGAATTTTTGACTAATTACCACTTTGTGGAGTTTTTGAACATATACCTCTATTTTCTATGTTTATTATGACCCACTTTATTTTTTATAGAGGCCTGATTAAAATTTTTATTAATAATTTTGAAAACAAAACATTTTAACAAATCTGTTTATGCTGTCTCTCAGCAGATCAAGCAGCACACATCATGTATGATTTTCAGACACTTAGTCATGTGAAGTTTGATCATATTAATTTCTCATATTGTTATTCTGATACATCCATTGCCCTCTATCACTTTTTCTCCAACTAATTTTGATAACTTGAAGTGGTTTGTCTATATTAATTATTCTATTGCAAATTATGCAATGATGTCTAATTCTATCACTGCTTCTGTAATTATTACTGGGAGTCGTTCATTTGTAAACTCTCACTCATCAGCCATAGTTACCCTGAAATTTAGTTGTATAAGAAATACAATATCAATGCTTGATTACATTCATGCATTTATCATTTTCAGAATTGCTAATTGTATATGTTTTGTTGAGTTACAGTCCTTATTTTGTTTGATGTTCTACTTGTCAGCCTTGACCCATGACTGCCCCTTCATCTTGGCCTCTGTATTCTTTTAGGGACATTGATCTTTTAGGAATTTCACCATATTTTCTAGTAAAAGAAAATATACAAATCTGATTTATCATATTTAGGGATTGCAATCTAAATCTTCCATGTGCTTATTGTCAATCATGATTCTAAAATGTTTATAAAGACAGAGAGAAAAAATTATTATTTAGAAAAGTAGAAAAAAGTTTTATTTTCTAATTCAGGTCTAAGTTGAATTAACTTCATCTATTTTATGTTTGTATTGAGTTAATGTACACACAAAATATTTTCTCCTAATGATGTTTACATAATACCTCATTTGCTTTAACTTATGTTTAGTGATATTTTTGAATACTATCGTCCTTACTAAAATTAAAAACATGTTGCAATAAATTAGTTTTTAGCTATTGCTTTAGTCTAAATCCAGTGAGAATATACAATCATTAAATAATTTTTATGTGCTATATGAAATCAATTTAAAAGCTATAGTCATTGGTTTCTATTTACTTTTTACTTATAGTTACTATGCAAAATACATTCCTTTAGAAATCATTATCCTGATGAGGGTAACATTTTTTTCCATATGAGATTTGAAGTTTATTCCAGATATGATATTTTTCCCTGTGATTCCCAATTTTTTCCCCCAGCATTATAATCTATAGAGTTACAGAAAAGCCTCATTCATTGCTCTGTTATCCATAACATTGTCTCTGTGAGTACAAATAATATATTTTACAAAGCAAAAGGTTCCTGATCAGTGGAGTCCATGGAATTCGCTGGTCCCACCACACACTCCATCATCCAGTAACAACTGTCCTGTCAGAATAATGACATTGTCTGCTGAAAGCTCAGCGACAGCTTCTCATGTGGCTAGGATGTGTCCTTAAACCAGTGTCCACGATTTTATGTCATTTTCCCTAATGCCTGAATGCAGGACTTATTTTTTATCTTTCCTTCATTATCCTCTGTGCCACTGTGAATCTTACTGTTCTCCTTGTTATAAGTGACTTAGAAGACCCACTTGCATTCTGAGGTACTTGAGCATACTAAGCCACTAGTTTTATTGAAATATTTTTGTTGATTACCATCCTAATTGCTCAATTTATTTCTATCAAGGGATTTGAGGAAATTTATAAACACAATTGAATGATCCTTCTCTTCCAAGCTTATTTCATTTTTTAATTGTTTTTCCTATTTTTAGTAAAAGAAAATATACAAATCTGATTATTTTAGGGATTGCAATCTAAATCTTCCATGTGCTTATTGTCAATCATGATTCTAAAATGTTTATAAAGACAGAGAGAAAAAATTATTATTTAGAAAAGTAGAAAAAAGTTTTATTTTCTAATTCAGGTCTAAGTTGAATTAACTTCATCTATTTTATGTTTGTATTGAGTTAATGTACACACAAAATATTTTCTCCTAATGATGTTTACATAATACCTCATTTGCTTTAACTTATGTTTAGTGATATTTTTGAATACTATCGTCCTTACTAAAATTAAAAACATGTTGCAATAAATTAGTTTTTAGCTATTGCTTTAGTCTAAATCCAGTGAGAATATACAATCATTAAATAATTTTTATGTGCTATATGAAATCAATTTAAAAGCTATAGTCATTGGTTTCTATTTACTTTTTACTTATAGTTACTATGCAAAATACATTCCTTTAGAAATCATTATCCTGATGAGGGTAACATTTTTTTCCATATGAGATTTGAAGTTTATTCCAGATATGATATTTTTCCCTGTGATTCCCAATTTTTTCCCCCAGCATTATAATCTATAGAGTTACAGAAAAGCCTCATTCATTGCTCTGTTATCCATAACATTGTCTCTGTGAGTACAAATAATATATTTTACAAAGCAAAAGGTTCCTGATCAGTGGAGTCCATGGAATTCGCTGGTCCCACCACACACTCCATCATCCAGTAACAACTGTCCTGTCAGAATAATGACATTGTCTGCTGAAAGCTCAGCGACAGCTTCTCATGTGGCTAGGATGTGTCCTTAAACCAGTGTCCACGATTTTATGTCATTTTCCCTAATGCCTGAATGCAGGACTTATTTTTTATCTTTCCTTCATTATCCTCTGTGCCACTGTGAATCTTACTGTTCTCCTTGTTATAAGTGACTTAGAAGACCCACTTGCATTCTGAGGTACTTGAGCATACTAAGCCACTAGTTTTATTGAAATATTTTTGTTGATTACCATCCTAATTGCTCAATTTATTTCTATCAAGGGATTTGAGGAAATTTATAAACACAATTGAATGATCCTTTTCTTCCAACTGTTCATTTGCTTTTTAAACTATTATATGTATGCCTACTCAGTCACTCAGTAGTACCTGACGTTTTGCAGCCCCATGGGCTGTAACCCATTAAGCTCCTCTGTCCATGGAATTTTCCAGGCAAGAATACTGGAGTAGGTTGCCATTTCCTATTCCAGGGAATCTTCCAGACTCAAGAATGGAATCCAAGTCCTCTGTGCCTCCTACACTGGCAGGCAGATTATTTATAACTAGCACCACCTGGGAAGCTCTTCTAAACTATGGTATATTACATTACTCATTCAATTCTAGTTTTCAATCCACAATGTCATCAAATCTTTTCTCTTATGTTTCTTTAGGAGAGTTCACATGAAGAATTTCAGGTCAGAGTCAATAAGATCTAGGTTTTGATTTATGGATCTGTAGCTTGTTTGAGAATTTTAATAATTTACTTAATTTTGAAAATTTTTGCTTACCATTTCTAAAAAGAGAAGGTGAAAAGATGATGATCATATTTACCTCAGAGAGTGAGGGATATATACATTAATTAAGGACTTAGAGAACTAACCATAATGCAAATACATGGACATTTGCCTTTTCTTTTCAGTTTTATTCACTCACATGTAATTTGTTAATGGTATCAATTAAGAAACAGTTTCTGCTTTTCTTTGTCAATTCTGTACATTGGGAATAAATTCCTTAGGAAGAAAATTGTCTGGCATCCAAAGAAAGATAATGATAGAAACACATTTGGTTTATGTCTTTTCAATAAAATGTTTCCCAAAGAATGCCACACACTCCATCATCCAGTAACAACTGTCCTGTCAGAATAATGACATTGTCTGCTGAAAGCTCAGCGACAGCTTCTCATGTGGCTAGGATGTGTCCTTAAACCAGTGTCCACGATTTTATGTCATTTTCCCTAATGCCTGAATGCAGGACTTATTTTTTATCTTTCCTTCATTATCCTCTGTGCCACTGTGAATCTTACTGTTCTCCTTGTTATAAGTGACTTAGAAGACCCACTTGCATTCTGAGGTACTTGAGCATACTAAGCCACTAGTTTTATTGAAATATTTTTGTTGATTACCATCCTAATTGCTCAATTTATTTCTATCAAGGGATTTGAGGAAATTTATAAACACAATTGAATGATCCTTTTCTTCCAACTGTTCATTTGCTTTTTAAACTATTATATGTATGCCTACTCAGTCACTCAGTAGTACCTGACGTTTTGCAGCCCCATGGGCTGTAACCCATTAAGCTCCTCTGTCCATGGAATTTTCCAGGCAAGAATACTGGAGTAGGTTGCCATTTCCTATTCCAGGGAATCTTCCAGACTCAAGAATGGAATCCAAGTCCTCTGTGCCTCCTACACTGGCAGGCAGATTATTTATAACTAGCACCACCTGGGAAGCTCTTCTAAACTATGGTATATTACATTACTCATTCAATTCTAGTTTTCAATCCACAATGTCATCAAATCTTTTCTCTTATGTTTCTTTAGGAGAGTTCACATGAAGAATTTCAGGTCAGAGTCAATAAGATCTAGGTTTTGATTTATGGATCTGTAGCTTGTTTGAGAATTTTAATAATTTACTTAATTTTGAAAATTTTTGCTTACCATTTCTAAAAAGAGAAGGTGAAAAGATGATGATCATATTTACCTCAGAGAGTGAGGGATATATACATTAATTAAGGACTTAGAGAACTAACCATAATGCAAATACATGGACATTTGCCTTTTCTTTTCAGTTTTATTCACTCACATGTAATTTGTTAATGGTATCAATTAAGAAACAGTTTCTGCTTTTCTTTGTCAATTCTGTACATTGGGAATAAATTCCTTAGGAAGAAAATTGTCTGGCATCCAAAGAAAGATAATGATAGAAACACATTTGGTTTATGTCTTTTCAATAAAATGTTTCCCAAATGAATGCCACCCAATAGCAGTTCCATCAAAAATATTTTGGAAGCAAGCCATCAGAAAGTTTAACTGCATTGGCTGAAGGGACTGGTTTCATTAAAACTATTTATCACCCATTTCTTCCAAAGTACTTGTGTGGATTTGTCATATCAAATACACTTTACAAATAGTCACTGACAAAAAGAGTAAAGTGTGTTTGTGTCTGTAATATTTATTTGTAGCCAATATATGCAACACTTTACTTTAAAATATAGATTCCTAGAAATTGAAGACCATGTTGGATATATTTTCTGTATCACTCCCAACATATTGTGAGAGATTAATAAATGTTAAATCAACACACTGTGCTTCCACAAAACTAGACATGAATCCATAAAGTGACAACCCAAGTACCAGGCAAAATATTTCATTTGGAACTAACCATGTAAAGAGGCAATAGGGAACAGATTAAAGGGCACAGCTGGCTCGTTCCACAAGTTTAGCTGGAAAATAGCCCAGAGGATATGGGGCTATGTGACTGTACATCTTTCCTATAGATTCATCTCTACTGGGCTCCATGGGGTTTTACAACAGCACCTTTCCTCCTCCCTGCAAACCTGAGATGCTCACACATTGAGAGCAGTTAGTTATTTTACTGATTAAACTAAAATTTTAGTGTGGCACTCATACCCCCAATGACTAATGAAGATTCTGAAAAACATGTACTACTTTCAGTGCAGATTCATACAACCTTAGTTGTTTATATATGAAATGATAGCAGAAAAGTTAAAGAAAATGAAAGACAAAATTTACCTTTTCTTTAAATAGTAGTTTACAGAGTATTTCACCTAGTAAAGCTACTTCTTTAGTCTTGAATTGCATTAAGGTGCAACTTGTATCTTCTCATATATCAGATATCATCAGGCAAACTGGTCTCTTTAAAATTACAACATTTTATATTCATTATGGGTGTTTATTTTGTAGTTAACATTGTGGAAGGCTTCTGGAACTTCAAGAAAACTGTATCTGGGGCTGGGTGAAGGCGAATTGGAGGAAGGTGGCCAAAAGGTACAAACTTCCAGGTACAAAATACATAGCAAGGATGTAATATACAGTGTGATGACTCTAGTCAACACTGATGTGTGCTACAAAAGAACACTAAGACAGAAAATCCTAAAGTTTCCCATCACAAATTTTCTTTCACTTTTTATTGTGTCTGTGTGAGTTGATGAATATTAGCTAAACTTACTGTGGTAATCATTTCACAGTATAGTGACATATGTCAATTATATCTCAATAAAACTGAGAAAAAAACAAAGCAGAAACTGAAAAGTTGACTTTGAATTTGGTAACAAGACCCTGTTTAAAAAAGTTTAGACACATTTACTCATTTCTTTGTCTGCCACCCTTGCTCCCTGCCTTTCGAAACTACCATTCTCTTCTCTGTGTCTATTTGGCTTATTGTTTCTTTATTACTTCTATTCCACTTATTTGTTGTTGCTCTTTTTCAGTCTCTAAGTCATGTTCGACTCTGTATGACCCCATGGGCTACAGTATGTCAGGTTGCCTTCTCCTTCACTATTTCCCAGAGTTAGCTCAAATTCATGTGCATTGAGTTAGTGATGCTCTCTAATCATCTCCTCCTCAGCTGCCCAACTTACTTCCAATGGCTGCCAAACCCTTTCCTCCTCCCTGCAAACCTGAGATGCTCACACATTGAGAGCAGTTAGTTATTTTACTGATTAAACTAAAATTTTAGTGTGGCACTCATACCCCCAATGACTAATGAAGATTCTGAAAAACATGTACTACTTTCAGTGCAGATTCATACAACCTTAGTTGTTTATATATGAAATGATAGCAGAAAAGTTAAAGAAAATGAAAGACAAAATTTACCTTTTCTTTAAATAGTAGTTTACAGAGTATTTCACCTAGTAAAGCTACTTCTTTAGTCTTGAATTGCATTAAGGTGCAACTTGTATCTTCTCATATATCAGATATCATCAGGCAAACTGGTCTCTTTAAAATTACAACATTTTATATTCATTATGGGTGTTTATTTTGTAGTTAACATTGTGGAAGGCTTCTGGAACTTCAAGAAAACTGTATCTGGGGCTGGGTGAAGGCGAATTGGAGGAAGGTGGCCAAAAGGTACAAACTTCCAGGTACAAAATACATAGCAAGGATGTAATATACAGTGTGATGACTCTAGTCAACACTGATGTGTGCTAAAAAAGAACACTAAGACAGAAAATCCTAAAGTTTCCCATCACAAATTTTCTTTCACTTTTTATTGTGTCTGTGTGAGTTGATGAATATTAGCTAAACTTACTGTGGTAATCATTTCACAGTATAGTGACATATGTCAATTATATCTCAATAAAACTGAGAAAAAAACAAAGCAGAAACTGAAAAGTTGACTTTGAATTTGGTAACAAGACCCTGTTTAAAAAAGTTTAGACACATTTACTCATTTCTTTGTCTGCCACCCTTGCTCCCTGCCTTTCGAAACTACCATTCTCTTCTCTGTGTCTATTTGGCTTATTGTTTCTTTATTACTTCTATTCCACTTATTTGTTGTTGCTCTTTTTCAGTCTCTAAGTCATGTTCGACTCTGTATGACCCCATGGGCTACAGTATGTCAGGTTGCCTTCTCCTTCACTATTTCCCAGAGTTAGCTCAAATTCATGTGCATTGAGTTAGTGATGCTCTCTAATCATCTCCTCCTCAGCTGCCCACTTCTCCATTTTCCTTCAGTCTTTCCCAGTATCTGGGTCATTTCACATATTAGACAGACCATATGGTATTTGTCTTTCTCTGTCTGACCTGTGTCATGTAGCATTATGCCCTGAAAGTCAGTGTTGACTTTAAAAATAAGATTTTTTTTTAAATTTTGGCCTCTTTTATTGTTTTTTTTTTTTTTAATTTATTTTCATCCATCTTTATTATTTGGCCTGTGTGAGCCTCCCATCGCAGTGGCCCCTCTTGCTGCAGAACACTGGCTCTGGGCACATGTGCTCCAGAGCACATGCTCAAAATTGGACACACTGGTAGAGCCACTCCGCAGCAAGTGGAATCTTCCTGAGCCAGGAATTGAACCAGTACCCCTTGCACTGCTAAGCAGACTCCCTACCCACTGGATCACCAGGGAAGTCCAATAATAAGAATTTTTATGACTGAATAATATTTAGTTGTATGCATATGTATGCATTTTATGGATCCATTCATCTATTAATGGACACATGTTGTTTCTATATCTTGGATGAGTAAATAATGTTACAGTGAATATGGGGGCTATGTATACATATATTTATGTTTTTTGAATTAATGTTTTCATTTCTTTTGTATAAGTGCCCAGTAGTGTTATTGCTAGATAATATGGTAGTTTTATTTTTAATTTTTGAGGAAACTACATGCTATTTTCAATGGTGATTGTACCAATTTACATTGCCAGGAACAGTGCACAAGGGTTCCCTTTTCTCCGATCCTCCCAACAGTTGTTTTCTCTTGTCTTCTTGTAATAACCATTACGACAGATATGAGGTGATATCTCATTGTGGATTTGAGTTGCATTTGTCTAATGTTTAGTGATGTAGAGCATCTTATCGTGTACCAGTTGGCCCTCTGTATGTCTTCTTTGGAAAACTGTTCATATCTTCTGCCAATTTTTAATTGCTTTTTTTTTTTTTTTTACTATTGAATTGTATGAGCTTTATATTTTAGATATTAGCCTCTTATAAGACATATAATTGCAAATGTTTTCTCCCAGTGGTTTCTATTGCTCTTTAGACACTTTTGAAATTAATGTAGTCCTGCTTGTTTATTTTTGGTTTTGTTGCTTTGGCTTTTGATGTCATATTCAAAATATTATTGTCAAGGTCTATGTCAAAGAGCATACTTATGGTTTCAGGCAGATCTTACATTCAATTCTTTAATCCATTTTGAGTTAACTTTTGTGTCTGGTGTAAGATAATGACTGTACAGTTTCTCCAGCAGCATTCATTAACTTTTTATTTGGCCTGTGAGCCTCCCATTGCAGTGGCCCTCTTGCTGCAGAACACTGGCTCTGGGCACATGTGCTCCAGAGCACATGCTCAAAATTGGACACACTGGTAGAGCCACTCCGCAGCAAGTGGAATCTTCCTGAGCCAGGAATTGAACCAGTACCCCTTGCACTGCTAAGCAGACTCCCTACCCACTGGATCACCAGGGAAGTCCAATAATAAGAATTTTTATGACTGAATAATATTTAGTTGTATGCATATGTATGCATTTTATGGATCCATTCATCTATTAATGGACACATGTTGTTTCTATATCTTGGATGAGTAAATAATGTTACAGTGAATATGGGGGCTATGTATACATATATTTATGTTTTTTGAATTAATGTTTTCATTTCTTTTGTATAAGTGCCCAGTAGTGTTATTGCTAGATAATATGGTAGTTTTATTTTTAATTTTTGAGGAAACTACATGCTATTTTCAATGGTGATTGTACCAATTTACATTGCCAGGAACAGTGCACAAGGGTTCCCTTTTCTCCGATCCTCCCAACAGTTGTTTTCTCTTGTCTTCTTGTAATAACCATTACGACAGATATGAGGTGATATCTCATTGTGGATTTGAGTTGCATTTGTCTAATGTTTAGTGATGTAGAGCATCTTATCGTGTACCAGTTGGCCCTCTGTATGTCTTCTTTGGAAAACTGTTCATATCTTCTGCCAATTTTTAATTGCTTTTTTTTTTTTTTTTACTATTGAATTGTATGAGCTTTATATTTTAGATATTAGCCTCTTATAAGACATATAATTGCAAATGTTTTCTCCCAGTGGTTTCTATTGCTCTTTAGACACTTTTGAAATTAATGTAGTCCTGCTTGTTTATTTTTGGTTTTGTTGCTTTGGCTTTTGATGTCATATTCAAAATATTATTGTCAAGGTCTATGTCAAAGAGCATACTTATGGTTTCAGGCAGATCTTACATTCAATTCTTTAATCCATTTTGAGTTAACTTTTGTGTCTGGTGTAAGATAATGACTGTACAGTTTCTCCAGCAGCATTCATTGAAGAGGCTAGTCTTCCTGCTTTGTAAATTATTGGCGCCTTTTTCACTAAGGAATGGTCATCTATTTGTGGGTTTACTTCTGGACTTTTTATTTTATTCCATTGATCAATATGTCTGTCTTTATGCTAATATCATGCTGTTTTAATTACTTTATCTTTTAATACAGTTTGAATTAAAAAAGCACAATGTCTCTAGTTTTGCTCTTCTTTCTTCAGCCTTGCTTTGGCCACTCGGCATCATTTATGGTTCCGTAAGAGAACTATAAGAGGTTTTTTCCTATTTATGTGAAAAATGTAATGACATTGAGTCTATATACTGTTTTGCGTAGTATGGCCTTTTTTTTTTTTTTTAAAGATTTATTTATGTATTTATTTATTTATTTATTTATTTTGGACGGGGGTCAGGCTGGGGAGGGAGGGGAGCAGGCGGGCCACTTCTCTTGGTCTTTCATTTCTCCATTTTCAACCGTCTTTGTTCTTTGGCTCCTGTGGGCCTCCCATCGCGGTGGCATCTGTTGTTGCAGAGCGCCGGCTGTGGGTGCATGCGCTCCAGAGCTCCAGCTCGGTAATTGGACACATCAGTCCAGCCGCTCCGCGGCACATGGGATCTTCCCAGGCCAGGGATCGAATCGGCGCCCCTTGCACTGCAAGGCGATGTCCTTACCCACTGGACCACCTGGGGAAGCCCCTGGCCATTTTAACAATATTCATTTTCATTGTAGTTTTCATAGTACTGGTTTCTTTTTATTTTTAGATATTAGCCTCTTATAAGACATATAATTGCAAATGTTTTCTCCCAGTGGTTTCTATTGCTCTTTAGACACTTTTGAAATTAATGTAGTCCTGCTTGTTTATTTTTGGTTTTGTTGCTTTGGCTTTTGATGTCATATTCAAAATATTATTGTCAAGGTCTATGTCAAAGAGCATACTTATGGTTTCAGGCAGATCTTACATTCAATTCTTTAATCCATTTTGAGTTAACTTTTGTGTCTGGTGTAAGATAATGACTGTACAGTTTCTCCAGCAGCATTCATTGAAGAGGCTAGTCTTCCTGCTTTGTAAATTATTGGCGCCTTTTTCACTAAGGAATGGTCATCTATTTGTGGGTTTACTTCTGGACTTTTTATTTTATTCCATTGATCAATATGTCTGTCTTTATGCTAATATCATGCTGTTTTAATTACTTTATCTTTTAATACAGTTTGAATTAAAAAAGCACAATGTCTCTAGTTTTGCTCTTCTTTCTTCAGCCTTGCTTTGGCCACTCGGCATCATTTATGGTTCCGTAAGAGAACTATAAGAGGTTTTTTTTTTTTCCTATTTATGTGAAAAATGTAATGACATTGAGTCTATATACTGTTTTGCGTAGTATGGCCTTTTTTTTTTTTTTTAAAGATTTATTTATGTATTTATTTATTTATTTATTTATTTTGGACGGGGGTCAGGCTGGGGAGGGAGGGGAGCAGGCGGGCCACTTCTCTTGGTCTTTCATTTCTCCATTTTCAACCGTCTTTGTTCTTTGGCTCCTGTGGGCCTCCCATCGCGGTGGCATCTGTTGTTGCAGAGCGCCGGCTGTGGGTGCATGCGCTCCAGAGCTCCAGCTCGGTAATTGGACACATCAGTCCAGCCGCTCCGCGGCACATGGGATCTTCCCAGGCCAGGGATCGAATCGGCGCCCCTTGCACTGCAAGGCGATGTCCTTACCCACTGGACCACCTGGGGAAGCCCCTGGCCATTTTAACAATATTCATTTTCATTGTAGTTTTCATAGTACTGGTTTCTTTTTATTTTTAGAAATTTAGTAAAATATAAAAAATGTTATAAACAGTAGGATTTTTTAGTCTTTCTGTGAATCAAGAAGACTGGTATTGTTTTTTCCAATATGGAGATGAAAAATCTGCCCCTCAGAAAATTATGAAATTTGCATAAACTAATTGGCAGGAGACGGTAAGAGGCCAGGTTAGAATCCAGGCGTCTGACTCTTAACTGGCATAGTTTTCTAAATAATACATTAATGTATTCATTAGTGAGTTACGTATTCAGTGCCTACTATGTGCCTGAAAAGGATACTTTAAAAAAATAATTTAAAAAGTCACTGTACTCCTGGGCCTTAGTAATATGCTTAAGTAAATATATAAATAAACAAGGCAATCACAAGTTGTGCTAAGTACAATAAAAGCAATATTCAGGGTGAGATGCTGGAAGCCAGAGAAGGCCTCTTAGAGTTGGATTACCAGACTGAGTAAATAAAACTACATTTTACCCTTTAAATATAAATTTAAAAATGGCCAAACTATTTTTATTTGTATGTTTGGATCCTATGTAATAGTTGCAGTGTTCCTACACTAAAAAACTATTGTTGATCTGAAATTCAAATTTAGCTACATAGCCTGTATTTTATTTGGCAATTCTGTTTCAGAGATGATATTGAAGCCAAATGAAACGAAAATGCCAACTATACAACAATTCAGACACCAAATGTCCAATAGAAGATCAGTTAAATGATTGAATCCAGAAAGGTTTTGATTCAGGCATTTAGCTGACTAAATAAATGCACTTGTGGGCTTTGATCTTAGTGAATGAAAGATAATGATGGTTCAAGATGATGTTAGAGAGATAAGCAGAGCCAGAAATTACAGGTGAAACTTTGAGAATTTGCAGATTTAATTCCAGATCACCACAATAAAGTGACTATCACAATAAACTGAGTTCTAGGAATTTTGGTTTCCCAGTACATAGAAAAGATATATTCATACCATACAGTAGTCTCTTAAATATACAATAGCATTATGACTAAAACAATGTGCATGCCTTAATTAAAAATACTTTATTATGAAAAATACTAATCATCTGAGTCTTTAGTAAGTCATAATCTTTTTGCTGGTTTAAGGAATTTGACTCAGTATTGATGAGTGCTGTCTGATCAGGGTCATGGCTGCTGGAGATTAGGGTGACTGTAGTAATTTCTTAATATAAAACAGCAATGAAGTTTGCTGCATGAGTTTTCTCTTCCTTTGACAAATGATTTCTCCATAGCATGCAGTGCTGTTTAATGGCATTTTACCCACAGTGGAACATCTTTCCAAATTGGAGTTAAGCCTCTAACTCTTACTGCTGCTTTATCTAGGAAACTTATGCAATATTCTAAATTCTTTTCTGTCATTTTGACAACCTTCACAATATCTTTACCAGGAGAAGATTCCATCTCAACAAATCACTTTCTTGGTTCATTCATAAGAAGCTAATCTACATCCATTCAAGTTTCTTCGTGATTTTGTAGCAGTTTAGTCACATCGTCAGACACTTACTCTAATTCTACTTCCCTTGCTACATCCCACCTGAGATGCTGGAAGCCAGAGAAGGCCTCTTAGAGTTGGATTACCAGACTGAGTAAATAAAACTACATTTTACCCTTTAAATATAAATTTAAAAATGGCCAAACTATTTTTATTTGTATGTTTGGATCCTATGTAATAGTTGCAGTGTTCCTACACTAAAAAACTATTGTTGATCTGAAATTCAAATTTAGCTACATAGCCTGTATTTTATTTGGCAATTCTGTTTCAGAGATGATATTGAAGCCAAATGAAACGAAAATGCCAACTATACAACAATTCAGACACCAAATGTCCAATAGAAGATCAGTTAAATGATTGAATCCAGAAAGGTTTTGATTCAGGCATTTAGCTGACTAAATAAATGCACTTGTGGGCTTTGATCTTAGTGAATGAAAGATAATGATGGTTCAAGATGATGTTAGAGAGATAAGCAGAGCCAGAAATTACAGGTGAAACTTTGAGAATTTGCAGATTTAATTCCAGATCACCACAATAAAGTGACTATCACAATAAACTGAGTTCTAGGAATTTTGGTTTCCCAGTACATAGAAAAGATATATTCATACCATACAGTAGTCTCTTAAATATACAATAGCATTATGACTAAAACAATGTGCATGCCTTAATTAAAAATACTTTATTATGAAAAATACTAATCATCTGAGTCTTTAGTAAGTCATAATCTTTTTGCTGGTTTAAGGAATTTGACTCAGTATTGATGAGTGCTGTCTGATCAGGGTCATGGCTGCTGGAGATTAGGGTGACTGTAGTAATTTCTTAATATAAAACAGCAATGAAGTTTGCTGCATGAGTTTTCTCTTCCTTTGACAAATGATTTCTCCATAGCATGCAGTGCTGTTTAATGGCATTTTACCCACAGTGGAACATCTTTCCAAATTGGAGTTAAGCCTCTAACTCTTACTGCTGCTTTATCTAGGAAACTTATGCAATATTCTAAATTCTTTTCTGTCATTTTGACAACCTTCACAATATCTTTACCAGGAGAAGATTCCATCTCAACAAATCACTTTCTTGGTTCATTCATAAGAAGCTAATCTACATCCATTCAAGTTTCTTCGTGATTTTGTAGCAGTTTAGTCACATCGTCAGACACTTACTCTAATTCTACTTCCCTTGCTACATCCACTGCACCTGCAGGTACTTTCTCCACTGAAGTCTAAAACCCCTAAAAGGCATCCATAAGCATTAGAATCAACCTCTTCCAAACTCCTGTTAATGTTCATATTTTGAGCTCCTTCCATGAATCACGAATGTTCTTAATGATCTCAGGTGGTGATTTGTTTCCAGAGCTTTTCAACTGCCTTTACCCAGATTCATCAGAGAAATAACTACTTGTGGCAGCTAGAGTCTTATGAAACGCATTGTTTAAATAATAAGAGTTCATAGTAATAATGACTCCTTGATTCATGGGTTACAGAATGGCTGTGGTGCTAGCAGGCATGGAAACAACATGAATCTTCTTGTACATCTCCATCAGAGCTTTTGGGAGACCAGGCGTACAATGTGCAGTCATATTTTGAAATAATTTTCTTTTTTCTGACCAGTAGTTCTCAACATTTGGCTTAAATATTCAATAAACCATATTGTAAGCAGATGTGGTAATTTACTGTTTGTCGTTCCATTGATAGAGCTCAGAGTAGGCTTAGCAAATTCTTAAGAGCCCTAGGATTTTCAGAATTTTAAATGAGTATTGGTTTTAACGTTTATTCGACAGCTGCACTAGGCACTAACAAGGGAGCCATCCTGTCCTTTGAAGTCAGGCACTGACTTCTCCTCTCTAGCTATGGAAGTCCATATGGCATCCTCTTCTGATATAAGGCTGTTGTATCTAAAATGAAAATCTATTGTTTGGTTTAGCTACCTTAATTATCTTATCTAGATCTTCTGGATCACTTGCTAGAGCTTCTTTATTAGAGTTTGCTGCTTCCTTGCAGTTTCGTGTTGTGGAAAGGGCTTTCTTTTCTTAAATCTCACAAACTAATCTCAGATATATTTGACCTAAGCCCACAGTGGAACATCTTTCAAAAACTCTTACTGCTGCTTTATCTAGGAAACTTATGCAATATTCTAAATTCTTTTCTGTCATTTTGACAACCTTCACAATATCTTTACCAGGAGAAGATTCCATCTCAACAAATCACTTTCTTGGTTCATTCATAAGAAGCTAATCTACATCCATTCAAGTTTCTTCGTGATTTTGTAGCAGTTTAGTCACATCGTCAGACACTTACTCTAATTCTACTTCCCTTGCTACATCCACTGCACCTGCAGGTACTTTCTCCACTGAAGTCTAAAACCCCTAAAAGGCATCCATAAGCATTAGAATCAACCTCTTCCAAACTCCTGTTAATGTTCATATTTTGAGCTCCTTCCATGAATCACGAATGTTCTTAATGATCTCAGGTGGTGATTTGTTTCCAGAGCTTTTCAACTGCCTTTACCCAGATTCATCAGAGAAATAACTACTTGTGGCAGCTAGAGTCTTATGAAACGCATTGTTTAAATAATAAGAGTTCATAGTAATAATGACTCCTTGATTCATGGGTTACAGAATGGCTGTGGTGCTAGCAGGCATGGAAACAACATGAATCTTCTTGTACATCTCCATCAGAGCTTTTGGGAGACCAGGCGTACAATGTGCAGTCATATTTTGAAATAATTTTCTTTTTTCTGACCAGTAGTTCTCAACATTTGGCTTAAATATTCAATAAACCATATTGTAAGCAGATGTGGTAATTTACTGTTTGTCGTTCCATTGATAGAGCTCAGAGTAGGCTTAGCAAATTCTTAAGAGCCCTAGGATTTTCAGAATTTTAAATGAGTATTGGTTTTAACGTTTATTCGACAGCTGCACTAGGCACTAACAAGGGAGCCATCCTGTCCTTTGAAGTCAGGCACTGACTTCTCCTCTCTAGCTATGGAAGTCCATATGGCATCCTCTTCTGATATAAGGCTGTTGTATCTAAAATGAAAATCTATTGTTTGGTTTAGCTACCTTAATTATCTTATCTAGATCTTCTGGATCACTTGCTAGAGCTTCTTTATTAGAGTTTGCTGCTTCCCTTTGCAGTTTCGTGTTGTGGAAAGGGCTTTCTTTTCTTAAATCTCACAAACTAATCTCAGATATATTTGACCTTTCTTCTGTAACTGTCTCAGCTCTTTCAAACTTCATAAAATTAAGGAGAGGGCACTGTTCTGGATTAGATTTTGGCTTAAGGGAATATTGTGACTTATTTATTCACTAAAACTTTCTCTTTCTCAGCAATAGAGCTATTCCATTTTCTTACCATTTTTGCGTTCACTGGAATAGCACTTTTAATTTCCTTTATTTCGCATACACAATGTGACTGTTTGGCACAACAGTCTTTGTGTTTGACTTCCCTTTGCTTTGGATTTGCCTTCCTCACTAAGATTAATTGATTCCATCTTTTTGTTTAAATTGAGATTTGTATGATTCTTCCTTTTACTTAAACATTTAGAGGCCATCTTAGTTATTACTTGACCTAAATTCAGTATCATTGTGTCTCAGGGAATATGAAGGCCTGAGAAGAGAAAGAGAGAGAGATGGATGAATGGTTAGTTAGTGGAGTCCTCAGAACACACACACACAGAGATTTTATTGATCAATTTCACCATATTGTATGGGTGTGGTTTATGGTACCCCAGAACAATTACACTAGTAACATCAAAAATAACTGATCACACATTACCATAACAAATTCAATAAAAATAAAGAAGGTTGAATATTACAAATATTACCAAAATATGACACAGAGACATGATGTGAGCAAGTATTGTTAGAAAAACTCCACCAATAGACTTCCTCAATGCAGAGTTGCTTCAACTAAAAAAAAAAAAATGTGAAGTGCAATACAGCAAAGTGCAATAAAATGAAATATGCCTATACAGAACCCTCCAGATAGGGAACATAGACTATATTCTGAGTATATCATGTGTCTAGGAAGAGGTTCTAAGCTAGAAAACTACTGTTTGACTTATGATTTTAAAACAAATTCTCTAGCCTCTGTGGACTTCCCCTTTAGCTCAGTTAGTGAAGAATCTGCCTGCAATCCAGGAGACCTGGGTTCAACTCCTGGGTTGGAAAGATCCCCTTGAGAAGGAAATGGCAATCCACACACCATATTCCTGCCTGGAGAATCCCATGGACAAAAGAGCCAGGTCTGCTACAGTCCATGGGGTCTCAAGAGTCAGACATGACTTAGGGACTAAACTACTACTATTACTAACCCCAGTATAGAAAACAGGTTGAAAGATGAGGAAAAAACTGAAGCAGGGAATGTGACTGGGACACATTTTCTCAACTAGGACACAGTGAGAAAAATCTTAACTTGGGTTCAGTGGTAGTGGCAGGAGCAGAGAAGGGTACTGGATTTGAGTTTGGCAATTAAAATAGAATCTATACGACATGGTAGGAGGATTGAGAAAATGGTGAAATTAAGAATTCACCCTAAGTTTTAGACTCAAGCAATTGGGTATATAATCATGGCATTTCTTGAGATAAAAATGTATAAAGAAGGGCTTCCCCTGGTGGTCCAGTGGGTGGGGACACTGCCTTGCAGTGCAAGGGGTGCCGGTTCGATCTCTGGCCTGGGAAGATCCCATGTGCTGCAGAGCAGCTGGACTGATGTGTCCAATTACCAAGCCGGCGTTCTGTGATGACAGAGGCCACTGCGATGGGAGGCCCACAGGAGCCAAAGAACAAAGACAGATGAAAATAGAGAAATGAAAGATGAATAGAAGTGGCCCGCCTGTCCCCCTCCCTCCCCACCCCACCCCCCAAAAGATAAATAATTTTTTTTTAAAATGTACAAAGAAAATATAAGTAAGGGCTGCATTGATAAAATTATTGTTTTTTTTTTTTTTTTCCAGCATGTAAAGTCTGAGAGACCTGTTAGACTTAGGAATAGAGAGGTTGAATAGATTTGGTTCTCATCTGAGAGAAGAAACTAAGAATCATCAATGAAATGGCTTGGAGCAAGGCCAAGGATGATGCTAGAAAGAATAGAATTTATATTAAGAAAATCAAAAGCTTCACAGTAGGTCTTGGTGTAATGCAACATTTAATACAGTAAGAGTCAGCAACAGAGACTTAGGAGAGTCTAAAAAGTTAAATGAAAGATAATAAGATAGAAAAATATTTAGAAAAGATCAAATGATTGATCATCTATATTCTAATAGATTGTTCAGACTTAGAGTTTAGACAGAAATTTATTCATTTGATTTGACTAAACAAGGTCCATGTTCACTTTAATCTGAAGAGTTCTTCAAAGGAATTAAGGAAAAGAAAACCCGTTTACGAAAAAGATTTGTAGGTTAAAATACTGAGTCAGACACTATTTATCTAACCCCAGTATAGAAAACAGGTTGAAAGATGAGGAAAAAACTGAAGCAGGGAATGTGACTGGGACACATTTTCTCAACTAGGACACAGTGAGAAAAATCTTAACTTGGGTTCAGTGGTAGTGGCAGGAGCAGAGAAGGGTACTGGATTTGAGTTTGGCAATTAAAATAGAATCTATACGACATGGTAGGAGGATTGAGAAAATGGTGAAATTAAGAATTCACCCTAAGTTTTAGACTCAAGCAATTGGGTATATAATCATGGCATTTCTTGAGATAAAAATGTATAAAGAAGGGCTTCCCCTGGTGGTCCAGTGGGTGGGGACACTGCCTTGCAGTGCAAGGGGTGCCGGTTCGATCTCTGGCCTGGGAAGATCCCATGTGCTGCAGAGCAGCTGGACTGATGTGTCCAATTACCAAGCCGGCGTTCTGTGATGACAGAGGCCACTGCGATGGGAGGCCCACAGGAGCCAAAGAACAAAGACAGATGAAAATAGAGAAATGAAAGATGAATAGAAGTGGCCCGCCTGTCCCCCTCCCTCCCCACCCCACCCCCCAAAAGATAAATAATTTTTTTTTAAAATGTACAAAGAAAATATAAGTAAGGGCTGCATTGATAAAATTATTGTTTTTTTTTTTTTTTTTCCAGCATGTAAAGTCTGAGAGACCTGTTAGACTTAGGAATAGAGAGGTTGAATAGATTTGGTTCTCATCTGAGAGAAGAAACTAAGAATCATCAATGAAATGGCTTGGAGCAAGGCCAAGGATGATGCTAGAAAGAATAGAATTTATATTAAGAAAATCAAAAGCTTCACAGTAGGTCTTGGTGTAATGCAACATTTAATACAGTAAGAGTCAGCAACAGAGACTTAGGAGAGTCTAAAAAGTTAAATGAAAGATAATAAGATAGAAAAATATTTAGAAAAGATCAAATGATTGATCATCTATATTCTAATAGATTGTTCAGACTTAGAGTTTAGACAGAAATTTATTCATTTGATTTGACTAAACAAGGTCCATGTTCACTTTAATCTGAAGAGTTCTTCAAAGGAATTAAGGGAAAAGTTCAAACACAATCCTCAGAAATCTTATGGCTGAAATCTGGATTTAAATAACGTTTATATTGCTACCATTTGTAGGTTAAAATACTAGAAAGTCTCTAATACGACCTACCCATCTCTAAAATATCATTCCCTATTAACTTTTCCTTAGCCAAGCTTTTATATAACACATATTAAATAAAATCACTGGTTCAATTTTTTACAAATCCAAAGATATTAAGGATATATTTCTTAATTTCAGAAAGGAAATTAGAAGACACTGAAAAGTCTGTAACAAACTGTACAATGCTGCTTCATAAATGCAAAAATAGAAATATTGAGAAAGTTATACAAAATTCTGTTTTGGAAGTTTAGTATATCTACTTTTAAATCAGAACACCAAACAGTATGCTGATCCTCAAATTCCAACTAAGTGAGTCTTTTTGGATTATCACTTCTTCCCAATGCCTAGAAACCAAATCTGGTATATCACTTGGTTAAAAAAAATCAGTATTATCATATTGTCTACTGTCTTTTGGCCTTCACAAAGAAACTTTAGTGCTCCATTATTAGAGTAGATGACATTAACGCCACTCTAAATGTTAATTAGTTATTTTAGTGAAGAGACAGAATATTATGAAAGGAGTTTAAAATACACTAAGTGTATCAATTACAACACCATGACTATTTTTTATCTGAATGATCCAAATGCATTGTCTAAACTTTGTTCATTTAATTTTTCCAAATCCACTGAAAAACAACTAAATTGATATGCATTTTTATAATCTAGAAGTTAGTCCATAATGTTGCACTTCATGCATCAATCTATATTTGTGCCTTCCCTAGAGGCAAGAACGGCTCATATGCATGATCCTGATGCATATTTATGCTTCACTGTTTTGTAACCAATTAAAATGTGTTATAGATTGCACAGAGAGGTGATTTACTTCATATTTATATTTGTAGGGAAAAAAATGTGTTTGGTCTTTCCATAATGCTTAATTGGAAGTAGTTCCTTAAAGGAAATAGTCCAAAAAGAGACATCTGAATGGCTGGGACTATCATTACTAAGTCTGACAGAAATGAAATACTATGCTGAGTCTTCTGTAGGAAGAAAGAAATTATGAAATTTGAAACATTAGATATATAATTCTCTCCCACATTAATTTAATGTCTGTAGAACATTGAAAATACCATTTCTATTCACCAGAGTCTTCTAATAGAGTTACCAATTGGACATGTTTACACTACGATAAACAGCGCAACTGATAACTATACTGGAGAATTAATAGTATTGCTAACAAAAAGGAAGTTATCGACTATAGAAATATGAATAATTTGTACATTTTGTACCTAGTTTGGAGAAAACCATGAAAACTTTGCTATATGATCATTATCATCAGCAACTAGATATCATAGACCTACTTGTGGCCATCAATGTAAATAAGGAAATGGTAATATAACTCTAACAAAGCATATTCAATTGATTAGCTCTATCATTGGAATCTATTTCAATTGACAGTTTTAATATTGTGGAAAACAAACAAAGGAAAAAATAGGAAAGAATCTTGGTTCCAGTAAAAAAATATATGTATATTAACTACTAGTTCAGTGACTTCTGTTGCTGTGGCTAATGAACTAATATTGTAAAAATTGCTTAAAGAAAATCTTGAAGTTTATTATATTCCCATAATATTAAGGTGTAGTATTTCCTCTTTTGTTCTTCCTTAGCAGTTACATTTCTACTGCTTTACCAAAGAAAATATGCAATGATTTAAACAATTCAAATAATATTTATGAATTTTGTGCATTCCACTCTATTTTCATTCCCTGGAGAGAAAGATTTTCAGCAGTATTAGTTATTTCTTGTGACTATTACCTTCGTGTTTGTAAAGAATGTTTCAGTATTATTTTGTAATTGAAACATAATTAGTTTCTAACAGCATGAATCAACTATATGTAAACATATACCCCTTCCCACATAAGACTCCCTCTCCAGTCCCTCTCACCTCTCTAATCACAGAGCACTGAGCTGAACACCCTATTGCATGCAGTGGGTTTCTGTAGCTATCTCTCTGACATATGGCATCTATATGTGTCAATGCTTCAATATTATTATTTCCCAGGTATCAGAAACATACAAAACCCTGGTTATTGGGAAACTTCTATAAAAAGACTAAAGTTACTTCATACTAGAATTTCATTTGTTCTGGTTTGGTGTTCATGCTGATTTCTTTTTTTCCTGCTAATTTCTTATGTCATTATCATCCCCCCACCTGTACAAATATTACTCATATATTCTTATATCCTCATAGCTTTTTGGCAGGGAGGAGAGGTGTTTTTTTTTTTTTTTTTTTTTTTTTTGCTCTTAGCTTGAGTATCACAAGGGACTAGATAAAAACAGATATTCAATTTACTGTTATCTTAAAAATCTAAATTCATTTGTAGCTTAAATTAAGTGCATTTTTTTTGTACTGTTATCCTGGATTCGTTATTGTTTTCTTTTTAATCTCAGTGTTTGTCCTATTATATGTTAGATCCTAAACAATAGCATGACTTGAGAAATACAGGTAAATAAGATCTACTTGCCCAATAATCTGAATAGTTCATTCATATTAGTCAACATATATTTATTGAATGCTTGAACTATGTGAATTAATAAAAAGACAAAGATTTCTACTCTCAGTGAGATTGCATTTCAATGGGGAAAACAGGTATTAAACAATAGACATTATTATCCACAATTAGTCATACAAACCATAGTATACCTTAAATATATAGTATGTTAGGTAATGATACATTCCATTGGAAAAAAAAAAAGTAGAATAGGAAAAGAGGCTTAAGAATGCTAGACAGGATGAGGCATGTACATGTCAAAGTATTAACCGATGGTCTTCTGTGGCTTTATTTTAGAAGTTAATATCTGAGCAGATTTTGAAGGGAAGTAATGGAGTAAATCAAATCCTCCCCTTTAGAAGAAGGAACATTAAACAAAGATGTGAAAGCAGGAGTGGGCTTTCTAATGAACATGTTCAAGGAATAATTAGAAGCCTTGTGGTTGCAGCAGGATATAACAAATAGTGCTATGAATTTCATTTTGTACCTGGGGCACTGTATACATAGCACTGGGTTTTGAATTTTATAAATTGAAGACTTCATTAGTTCATTATATTAGGGAGATTGCCTTTTTATTTATCAAATGCTGAATGGAACTGAATATTTATTCTACAAACATCAAAGTTATACTTATGTTAATTTTTCTGGAATTTAGCCCTCAAGAATATAGCATTGTTTCCTCCGAAGTCTGCTTAGTATGAACACACCATTCACTTGGCAACTTAGGTTAATTGCTAGTTTTACTATTTTTAATTTATGGTTAATTACTAGTTTTACATTTTTTTTTAATTTGTGCTAAAGTGATGACTGCCTCTGACCTTTTAAACTTTGTTTCTGAAATATCTGGCACAAATTAAAAATCTTTTAAATGTGTAAAATACTTCTATAAATTTTAGAGGAAGAAATTATGTTCCAATT
Organism: Tragulus kanchil; assembly: GCA_022376925.1. Classification (NCBI taxonomy): domain Eukaryota; kingdom Metazoa; phylum Chordata; class Mammalia; order Artiodactyla; family Tragulidae; genus Tragulus; species Tragulus kanchil. Next base: position 93,844,543 of record JAIOJX010000028.1, on the reverse strand, counting down.
CAAAATAGTCACATGATTTTAGCCAAAAGAAATAAAAATCAATTGAACAATAAAAAGTTTTAAATGAGTAACTAATATATTGAAAGTAAGCAAACCATTGTAAAAATGTAATATAGTGAGCATTTATGGTACTTTGGTGCTAAAGAAAGGAGAACTTAATATTGGTTGGGTGAAGCAAGGATGTGAAAGAAGCATTCATTGGAATCTGACAGAGAATTAGGTGATCAATTTTCAGCTAGACAGCTTTTGTGACTTGAAGCTAATGGATATTTTACACTCAAATTGCCCTTGGACACATATATATATAATGCCGAAATATCTTTAAGGAAGGATTGTGTGGAGTGGGAGGAGATTAAATACAAAAGTACATGAAAATATAATACAGAAAGACCAGATTGATGATTCTGCCTCATTTGCTGGGGTTAGGCACACAAAATAACCATTTGGAGTCCATGTAAATTTGATACACAATTCAGTTTATTGTTATGATATTATCTGACTAGAAGCAAGTGAATCATGTAAAACATCAAATATGCATGTTCACCTGAAACTTTCAGGTCAAAATACCAACCCCTGGAACATAATAATTTAGTAAATTTTGAGGCAAAAATGAAATCACTTTGTGAAAAATGGTATGTTTTCAAGAGCCTTGGCAAAAAGAAATATAAGCAAATTATCATTAAGTGAATTGTTGCCATTGTACTTTAGTAGCTAAGTCACATCAGACTCTTTGCAACCTCATGGACTGCAGTTCAACAGTCCTCTACGCCCAAAGGATTTCCCAAGCAAGAATACTGGATTGTGTTGGTTGCCATTTTCTTTTCCAAGAGATCTTTCTGACCCAGGATTGAACCTGCATCTCTTTCGTTCCAGGCAGATTCTTTATCACTGAGCCACCTGGGAAACCCCCTTAAATGAATAAGATAGTTCAAACACTGAACTCACTCTGTAGATATTCAGTTTGCATCTTCAAACTTGTCACTTGTCTTCCACACAAAAATGAATTGAAAACCCAGTGATATCAAATGGATCTTTATCCAAAATAAATCAAATGCTTCAGTACAATTTTCCTAGTTTGTTGTTGCTGCTTTTTTTTTTTTTAACAAGCTTTTATTACCATCGGTGACTTTAATATTTTTAAAATTTTATACATATGCATGCATCCATTCTTTTTCAAATTCATTGACTTTATCAATAATTAGTTTCCTAGTTAACTATATCTTCAAAACTAACTTGAATTCACTAATAAGAAAATCAATTTGACTTTTGATGGTAGAAATGTAAGAAATTCTGAAATCCCATATTTAAAAGAAACAAATAATTTTGTTAATGAAAGTCAAAAATGCCTGTTTCTTTCTCATATGTGTGAGCCTATTTGGGTAAATCATGACTGTGAAAGTATAAATCTTAGTTTAGGTCATATTTTCATTTTCCTTCATCATGTGTATGAGCTCAGTCAAATTAATTATTTTTTCAGAATAATCTTACTAATATGTGTGCAGTTGTTATTTGTACAGGTATATGCATGTGTGGGTGTGTTATATATGCTAAATCACTCCTGTAACTTTCTTTGCTATCCTTTTGTGGGATGGAAGCCTCATGGATGACCAGAAAGCATCAACTAAACTGACCTCATTTAGTGGACTTAGTAAAGGGCTTTAGAGATTCCCTTTAATTTCTTTGGTTCTATATTTTACAGACTAGTTGGATTCTCTTAGTTCTGGTGACCTGACAAACCTTGTGCACAGAGGATACTGGGGGCTTACAGGAAATTTTTCCAACATCCTATATGAAAAACTCTCTGCCTTTGTTGTTTTTGTTCATTCACCAAGTCATGTCTGACTCTGCCACCCTATGGACTGTGGTACACCAGACCTCCCTGTCTCTCACCATCTCCTGGAGTTTGCCCAAGGCTCTGCCCTTAATATTACTCAAAGGAAAACCTTATCGTTGTCCTCTTTTCAGTCATATTCATAGACGCTTGCTATCCCAAGGGATAACGTTCCTATTACCATTTAATATTTTTTGAATATTATATAATATATGTTCATATTAAAATATGTTAAAATTGAGTTAATGACAAGAGAAAATAGAGCAGAACATGACTATATCTAAAAGCAATCTAATGAAGTGTGCTGTTACTTCCTGTGATTATTTTTACAAGATTTTAAATGGTTTACTATGGATTAGCTCTGAAGTCTAGTAAGCCAAGTAAGTTTACATGTCAATGGTCAATAAATTTGTATTTAACTGCTCACTCTGACAGTTGAGCTTCCTTTTTTTTTTAGTAGAAGCAAAGGTGTTTTAAATCTACAAATGCCCTAACATGCATGTGAGAGAAAATCAAGACATCAGTGATCTCTCACCACAACAAAAGTCCTGTCTCCCAAATGAAATCATTATGTAATATTAACATTAGAGCTCATTAATATTGATAATTATCTTAGAAAATGTGTACAGTTTTCCTGACAACTTTCAGTGTATTTGAGTCCCCATTAAGGAGACAGATTTCTTGGCTTCCAACTCAGAGTCTATCCTTCCTAGCTTATAAGTTTGAAAGAGTTGGTAAGTTCTTAAAGATTCAGGTTTTTTTAATTCTCTCTCTCCTCTCTAAAAAATGCAGTATTACTGCCTACTGCATAGCTATGATTATGGGTAAGTAATATCATAACTGAAATATCACAGGCATAAAACAATGGTTTGCTGTTGCCAGTATGATTGCTGCTACTCTTAATATCACCTTTCAAAAGCTTTAGCTAGTAGGAAGAGTTTCCCTTCCATTAGGGCAAAAATCTTTATTTTGTAAGTTATTTTTTTTCTCCTTCCTGTATGTTTTGTTTGTTTGCTTTTCTAGGATTCATTTTGATTGGTGAAGATAGTCAAAATGAAGCTAGATAAATTTTAAATGGTACTGTCTACTAAGGGATAAGAGGTATTTCAAGATTCTAGAGAATTTTACAGTTTCAGGAATCTATAAATTAAGAGTTAGGGTGGCCTTATAATCTATAGGCTCAAGTAGGATTCTTTTAAAAGTGAAAAGGATTGTTATTAATTACAAAGGAACTACAATCAGAATGTTTGATTGCACTTCAGGTATGTTAATGTATACTTCTTAAAATGATGAAAAACTGGGCTTCCCTGGTCGTCCGGTGGGTAAGGACACAGCCTTGCAGTGCAAGGGCCGCCAGTTTGATCCCTGGCCTGGGAAGATCCCATGTGCCGTGGAGCAGCTGGACCAATGTGTCCAATTACCGAGCTGGTGCTCTGCGATAACAGAGGCCACTGTGATGGTAGTCCCACATGAGCCAAAGAACAAAGATGGATGAAAAAATAGGTAAATGAAAGACCAATAGAAGTGGCCCGCACGACCCCCCCCCCACAAAAAAAAAGATGAAAAACCTCCTTTTGGGAGCTTTTGGGAAATTTTGTAATGTTTAATCTTAAAATAGCTGCTATGATATTCCCTATGAAAGTCTATCAAATTAAAAAAAAGGCATGTGTTCTTGTGCTTAAATCTGTTCCATTACAAAGACAGTAAAATTTGGAAAATGATTTTACCTTCAGTTCTATGGAATTGCATAGGCATTTTCATGGTTTTATAGGAAAGAACATATTTTAGAAAACTAGAACTGAGAGGAAGCTTGTCCTGCATTGTGCTCAGTCTCTTCAGTCATGTCTGACTCTGTAATCTCATGGACCATAGCCCACCAGTCTCCTCTGTCGATGGAATTCTCCAGGCAAGAATACTAGAGCAAGTTGACATGCCCTTTTCCAGGTTATCTTCACGATCCAGGTATCAAACCCATGCTTCCTGCATCATAGGCAGATTCTTTACCTGCTGGACCAGTGGGGAAGCTAGACAGGAAGCTTAGGCACATTTTCTGTACAGTTTCATACTGTAGATGAGAAAATGACAATTGAAATGTAGATAAACATCCCCCAATTGCACTAGTGTTGGAGCAAAGATCCCCAGCTACATTATAATGTGTCACGATGACTGACAGGAGCAAAAACGAAGATCAAATAAATGAAGAAAGGACTCCATATTTCCCAGTGATCATTTGTTATATAGGATGGAGAACAGAAACGTCACATGAGGTGAGAGTTGAATCAAACCTTTCCTCACATTTTTCAGTTTCTTTGGAAATAGTAATTCACACAGTAGTTTTAAAAGAAATAATCAAGTAAATTAATAGGTGACTAGCTTGAAGAGAAAGTCCGAGGAAGTACTATGGCTTGCAATAGTGGGCTTAAGAAGTAGTTTTGTTTAGTCTATACAAAATATTTCATTCAATGTAAGTTCTGTATTTAAGTTCTCATCTTGTAAATATTTATTTTCATGTTATTTCCATGTCATATTTATTCTAAAATGTTTGTTGACATGATAATATTTTAGGCATGATTTTATTTTGATGTATTAAAGGACAGAAAGAAATTACCTAAGTGAAATAGAATTGTTTTTCATATTTAAAGTCACCACCTAGAATGCTGTTGATATGAAGCCCATCTTTAATTTTCCTAAAGTTTTCTAGTGTGTTACTACTCTAGGTCCTCAAATGTGGGGATGGGACAGGGATAAGAGTATATGGTAAGCAGAGAATGTGAACATGTGGCTTTATGTGTACATGAGAAACCTCTTGACACAAGACAATTTGAAACACACTTTCAACTTAAAGTTATTGTTACTAGATGTAGCCCCAACACCAACATACAATACTTGAAGGAATTAAGAATTTAGAAATGAAGATGAAAAATAATATTATTATATTTTTAAACATGGAATCATAAGTAATCAGCTATAGGCAAATCTATAGAAGCAAGTCTCTTTTTCTTGCTAGAAATATGAATGCATGTGTGGTTTTGCCTATAAATGATTGATAGACATCAATTCCACTTTTTGAAAAGAAAAATGTCATATATCAAAAAGTGCCATGGTTATTTTGTTTCCCCCTTATGTTGGAAAATTTTTTCCTGAGTTTATACGATTTTTGCCAATTTTTAAAAGCAGAGTTAATTAGCATACATTAAAATGTGTTATTAAATTACCTGCATATATTGATACTTATATTTTAGGAAAAACTAACAGAAAACTTTGAGCAAAATAAGAGTGGGGAAAATTGGATTTCCAATATGAATTTGTCCCCTCTTCTCCTTTAGCCAGATTAGAGATGTGTAATGATGCTGTGTAAAATGATTCCATGGAAGTTATTTATTCTCACCACTCATTGAGCTACACAATTGTCCTACTTTCTTGGAGACTTGTCTTCCCACAGGTAGTTAGGTAAGCACACAGAAGCAATGAATAGGCTAAAAAACAGTAATTTATCTAATGAGATCTAGGGTAAAACAATTTCTACAAATAGGTACTCAAGCAATTTAGAATATTGTGAGTATCTACTTTCTTTATTTAATCAGACAACTGCAATTTTCAAGAGATTGTGTTAAATGTACTTAACCTAAGTCATGTTGATTTTTATAGTTTGTAATATTGTTAAGTGTGTGGCATTAACAATTGCACACACTTCCACATATTCTTGTAAACTTTTTCTCCTCTTTAAGCAATTGCTCTGGGCGCTATAAGTATGCTAATTTTATAGAGCTATTTCAGAGACTCGCCTTTGAAAGCGTTTGTTTTAACAGAATCTACCAGCTATCAGAATGTCCCTTTTGTTACCACCAATTTTTGATTTTTGAAAGATGACTTTCACTTTTTCAAATAGTTAAGAATTCTTATCAAAATCCACAATTTAACAACAATGCTGCTAAAGTTATGAGACTGTTTACTTGTGTGGATCAGAAATTCTCTGTAATGTTAACTGTCAATGGTGGCCAAAAATCTCAAGAGCAGTGACATTAACTCTGTAAAATTCAACATGCAAAAGGCTTTGTTATGAATCATGCTAGTAAATGATTAAAAATTTTCTTGCTAGAAATATGAATGCATGTGTGGTTTTGCCTATAAATGATTGATAGACATCAATTCCACTTTTTGAAAAGAAAAATGTCATATATCAAAAAGTGCCATGGTTATTTTGTTTCCCCCTTATGTTGGAAAATTTTTTCCTGAGTTTATACGATTTTTGCCAATTTTTAAAAGCAGAGTTAATTAGCATACATTAAAATGTGTTATTAAATTACCTGCATATATTGATACTTATATTTTAGGAAAAACTAACAGAAAACTTTGAGCAAAATAAGAGTGGGGAAAATTGGATTTCCAATATGAATTTGTCCCCTCTTCTCCTTTAGCCAGATTAGAGATGTGTAATGATGCTGTGTAAAATGATTCCATGGAAGTTATTTATTCTCACCACTCATTGAGCTACACAATTGTCCTACTTTCTTGGAGACTTGTCTTCCCACAGGTAGTTAGGTAAGCACACAGAAGCAATGAATAGGCTAAAAAACAGTAATTTATCTAATGAGATCTAGGGTAAAACAATTTCTACAAATAGGTACTCAAGCAATTTAGAATATTGTGAGTATCTACTTTCTTTATTTAATCAGACAACTGCAATTTTCAAGAGATTGTGTTAAATGTACTTAACCTAAGTCATGTTGATTTTTATAGTTTGTAATATTGTTAAGTGTGTGGCATTAACAATTGCACACACTTCCACATATTCTTGTAAACTTTTTCTCCTCTTTAAGCAATTGCTCTGGGCGCTATAAGTATGCTAATTTTATAGAGCTATTTCAGAGACTCGCCTTTGAAAGCGTTTGTTTTAACAGAATCTACCAGCTATCAGAATGTCCCTTTTGTTACCACCAATTTTTGATTTTTGAAAGATGACTTTCACTTTTTCAAATAGTTAAGAATTCTTATCAAAATCCACAATTTAACAACAATGCTGCTAAAGTTATGAGACTGTTTACTTGTGTGGATCAGAAATTCTCTGTAATGTTAACTGTCAATGGTGGCCAAAAATCTCAAGAGCAGTGACATTAACTCTGTAATAAAGGTGATTCAACATGCAAAAGGCAAGTAATTATTTAGTGGGGTAGAGTTTTTAATTTATATGAAAGGTGCATGCAAATTATTTTTCAAGTGAACTAATTAAATATACAAATGCAAGCTCACATAGTCACAAATGATAAAAACATAATACCTGAAGATAGTAAAATAAGGTGATAACCTGGAAATTAACCCAGAAACTCTATCAAATTCTAAATGGCAGGTAAAAATTTTCTTACAAGGAAATGCATGAAGAAATGAAAATTTGTAGATTCCATCCTCTATTTCTGGACACTTTATAGATTCATAACATTGAAATATGAAAACAATCTAAGTGTCCAGAATGGAGGATGGATAATTGTGCAGTCATTAAAATGCTTATGAACATATACATGCTATAAAAAATTGTCATAACAACTGTAATAATCAGGATATAAAATGAATGTACAATATAAGTGCAACAATGATTTATGCTAGAGTGGAGAAACACAATAATAGCTGTTTCTGTGGTGGCAAAAGGAGGATATTGTCCGGTGACTAATTTTTTTTATGTATGCACTTCCTACGATATATTATTAATAACAAGCATATCTTCCTTTCATGGCCAGAGGGAAGGAACTGAAGATGAGATTTACTACCTTTTTAAAGGGAGATAAGTAAGAGGGTCATGACACAGATACTGACGCCAGGAGTTCCAGACCTTATTCTGGTAAACAATTTGTGAAGAATGCTGCAGATTGTCTGAGAAATGCGACTCGATAGATGTAGTCTTCCTGTCAAAGTTCCTGGAAAAGTTGCTGGGGTTTAAAACAGACTTCAGTCCTCTTCATGCATCTCTGTCTAAACTCTCTAATTCTTCCTTCTACCTGCCCAATCCCACCACTTTGTTGCTTGCAGAAACAGCCCATTCTTCACTTCTTCTCTCCTTGATAAAACTCACTTCATTTTGTACTACATTAACTTGCAGAAAAATCATTATTATTTATGTGCAGTAAATAATGAATTGTCATTTAAGTTGGAAGAAATGATAGGTTTAAAAACCCTTTCTGTAAGAAAAGGGGGGGGAAATTCAACAGTGACATTAACTCTGTAATAAAGGTGATTCAACATGCAAAAGGCAAGTAATTATTTAGTGGGGTAGAGTTTTTAATTTATATGAAAGGTGCATGCAAATTATTTTTCAAGTGAACTAATTAAATATACAAATGCAAGCTCACATAGTCACAAATGATAAAAACATAATACCTGAAGATAGTAAAATAAGGTGATAACCTGGAAATTAACCCAGAAACTCTATCAAATTCTAAATGGCAGGTAAAAATTTTCTTACAAGGAAATGCATGAAGAAATGAAAATTTGTAGATTCCATCCTCTATTTCTGGACACTTTATAGATTCATAACATTGAAATATGAAAACAATCTAAGTGTCCAGAATGGAGGATGGATAATTGTGCAGTCATTAAAATGCTTATGAACATATACATGCTATAAAAAATTGTCATAACAACTGTAATAATCAGGATATAAAATGAATGTACAATATAAGTGCAACAATGATTTATGCTAGAGTGGAGAAACACAATAATAGCTGTTTCTGTGGTGGAAAAAGGAGGATATTGTCCGGTGACTAATTTTTTTTATGTATGCACTTCCTACGATATATTATTAATAACAAGCATATCTTCCTTTCATGGCCAGAGGGAAGGAACTGAAGATGAGATTTACTACCTTTTTAAAGGGAGATAAGTAAGAGGGTCATGACACAGATACTGACGCCAGGAGTTCCAGACCTTATTCTGGTAAACAATTTGTGAAGAATGCTGCAGATTGTCTGAGAAATGCGACTCGATAGATGTAGTCTTCCTGTCAAAGTTCCTGGAAAAGTTGCTGGGGTTTAAAACAGACTTCAGTCCTCTTCATGCATCTCTGTCTAAACTCTCTAATTCTTCCTTCTACCTGCCCAATCCCACCACTTTGTTGCTTGCAGAAACAGCCCATTCTTCACTTCTTCTCTCCTTGATAAAACTCACTTCATTTTGTACTACATTAACTTGCAGAAAAATCATTATTATTTATGTGCAGTAAATAATGAATTGTCATTTAAGTTGGAAGAAATGATAGGTTTAAATATCTAGGATATGTTTGCTTATTTAATGAGAGACCTAATATTCTGGCCCAAATAATCTTTTATTGAATCTGTGTAATTTCCTATGTCCTTGAAATTATGCTCTAAGCACTTTCTTTTGTGCTGTTAAAATTCATTTCTGAAAGATAAGTGCAGCTGAATTAAGCCATCTAGTTCTTAAGAGTTTTTCACAGATACGTCTCCATAATAAAGCATATACATTTTCTTATTTTCAATGAGTTTTCACACAGGCCTTCAAGAAATTCTTCTTTATAGCAACAACAAAAGAACCTGATATCCCTTCTTTCAATGAAAACTGATTTACTGGGACTTCCCTGGCAGTCAGATGGTTAAAAATCTGTGTTTCTAATACAGAGTGTGTGGTTTCAGTCCCTGGTTGGGGATCTATGGTCTCACATGCCATGCAACACGGCCATTTTTTTTCTTTAAATGAGCTATGTATTTATATGTTAAACTTAGGTATATTGAGTTATGATTTATCTATGGAAAAAGTCACAATAGTTTGATTTCTCCTTCAAGCCAAAAAAGAATAGCAGGGACCATATCCACATTTTACATGAACCAACTGAAAATTTGGGAAAATTATAGGAAACAATGGTTTTTAGATATGGTTTATCAGGCAGGACAGAACTCTAGCCCATGACAGAGGAAAAATAAAAGGAATACTATGATTGACCCAGAATATTGATGCAGAGAGCTCCAGGTCACAGCACAGAACCATGGAAGCCAGGAGGAAATGGTCAGGATTTATGTGTTGAGGAGAGGAAACTGAAAATTTCAGGAAGGATGCTCAGATAGTGTTTGAAAGACAGTGAACCAGAAAGCAAAGAGCTCCAGAAAGACTTAGTGAGATCTTCAGGGTTCTTCTCTTAATGTTCAGCTAAACAATATCAACACATGTAGGTCAGGACATGGAACAGTGCTGGATAAGTAAGTAGCCAAAAGAAGTGGATGAAATCACCTGACACCCACAAGACCAGAAATCATTTATATCCTCACTGTTCTTATAATTCACAATGTATCAGACAGAGTACTGAGATGTATTGCCTATGGAGTGGGACAAACTGAACTCTAAAGTTCTTCTCCATCTAACAAAACTATAGCAAACAAGAGTTTATGACTTTTCATTGCCTGAGATCTTAGCAAGCAAGAAAAGGAAGTCTTTTTCCTGTGGGCTCTCCTATTGCTGTAGGGTGTCAAAACTCCCTTCTAGTCTCTTAATTCTTTAGTTGAGGATTCTCTTTATTAATTTTTAAAGTAATAAATGAAACTAGAAACTTAAGTAACATAGAAAACATTAAGAAAAACATGGCTTGTTCATAAACAGATATTGCTCCTAAAATTAAGCATAAGGTAATATTACTTCCTATCTCTAAATAGGTAACCTTGTGTTTATCTCTAAAGGATTTTAATTTTTTATTCTTTTGAAGAAAGATATGGATGATACAGATGAATATCAAAATCATAACATGAGTGAAAAATCAATTTTCAGAAAGACATGTATGAATATATTAACGAAAGAGTGTGTGGTTTCAGTCCCTGGTTGGGGATCTATGGTCTCACATGCCATGCAACACGGCCATTTTTTCTTTAAATGAGCTATGTATTTATATGTTAAACTTAGGTATATTGAGTTATGATTTATCTATGGAAAAAGTCACAATAGTTTGATTTCTCCTTCAAGCCAAAAAAGAATAGCAGGGACCATATCCACATTTTACATGAACCAACTGAAAATTTGGGAAAATTATAGGAAACAATGGTTTTTAGATATGGTTTATCAGGCAGGACAGAACTCTAGCCCATGACAGAGGAAAAATAAAAGGAATACTATGATTGACCCAGAATATTGATGCAGAGAGCTCCAGGTCACAGCACAGAACCATGGAAGCCAGGAGGAAATGGTCAGGATTTATGTGTTGAGGAGAGGAAACTGAAAATTTCAGGAAGGATGCTCAGATAGTGTTTGAAAGACAGTGAACCAGAAAGCAAAGAGCTCCAGAAAGACTTAGTGAGATCTTCAGGGTTCTTCTCTTAATGTTCAGCTAAACAATATCAACACATGTAGGTCAGGACATGGAACAGTGCTGGATAAGTAAGTAGCCAAAAGAAGTGGATGAAATCACCTGACACCCACAAGACCAGAAATCATTTATATCCTCACTGTTCTTATAATTCACAATGTATCAGACAGAGTACTGAGATGTATTGCCTATGGAGTGGGACAAACTGAACTCTAAAGTTCTTCTCCATCTAACAAAACTATAGCAAACAAGAGTTTATGACTTTTCATTGCCTGAGATCTTAGCAAGCAAGAAAAGGAAGTCTTTTTCCTGTGGGCTCTCCTATTGCTGTAGGGTGTCAAAACTCCCTTCTAGTCTCTTAATTCTTTAGTTGAGGATTCTCTTTATTAATTTTTAAAGTAATAAATGAAACTAGAAACTTAAGTAACATAGAAAACATTAAGAAAAACATGGCTTGTTCATAAACAGATATTGCTCCTAAAATTAAGCATAAGGTAATATTACTTCCTATCTCTAAATAGGTAACCTTGTGTTTATCTCTAAAGGATTTTAATTTTTTATTCTTTTGAAGAAAGATATGGATGATACAGATGAATATCAAAATCATAACATGAGTGAAAAATCAATTTTCAGAAAGACATGTATGAATATATTTATGAAAAATTTGTATAATATAGTTATAAGTGTCTTTGAAATCTGTGCATCTATGTGTGCATGCAATATTATATAAAACATAGACATCACACACCAAACTCATAATAGTGATAGATTATAGTGATGAAAGAAAAGAGAAAAAAGAAATTGGGGTTATTGCAAATTTGATTTCAACCTTATCAATGATTTTTTACTATTAAAATAACATAAAGCAATTATGACAAAATTTATTTTTTATTAATATTTTGTCAAACTATACCACCATTTATTTTACTCTTTGTATTGTCTGAATATTATGTTTAGAAGTTATAAAAAATATTACATTGGTTATAATTTACAATTAGTTTTGAAACTTCCCTGCTTTATTCTGAGCTATCCTCTGCCTTTTCCAAGAAATATTACTTCCTATTTCTAAAATAGGTGATCTTGAATTTATCACTAATGGGTTTTATTTGTTTTCTTTGGATTGTTAACTGAATCTTAGAAGTTTTTTTTTTTTTTTAATTTTAACAACACTAACTGCATAAAATTATTACCTGTGAATTTAACATATTGGCAATTCCTTTATCCAGATAATTGAGATATTGCTATTGAATGCAAAGAAATAATGTTTCCTGTTGAATAGTACACAACTAGAGGTGATGTTTAGCTACTGGAAACCACTCTTGCAGTTCAGCACTAAGGTCTATTTTTTGTCTCATCACAAGAGTCACTATTCTCAGACCTAATAAGAAGTAGAGATGAACACCAAAGATATTGTCTAGAAACTGAATAAACAGAATTGTTAACAGTTTTTTTTTGTAATAGGACACAGATTTACATAGTGGGTTCTGCTTAGCCATACAAGAACGCTACCAAACTTCCAACTAAGGGACTAAAACCATGTGGGAATTCTAACAGGGTCTGAAACATTAAGTGTGAAGTATATGAAAGAGAATGTATATTCTCTTTTTCTTTATAAGAAAAGCATAAGAATGTTTGTCAGAGCAATCTAAGAGGCAAGGTTGCATCATATTCATTGTCAAGCATTCCCACATTCTTCTGTGAGCAGATTTAGAAGCTAGGGCAAAAGCTTGTTGACAAAATAAGCATGGCTTGAAACAAAAGTCAATATGAAGAGCATCAAAGTAAGCGCCTATTCAGATTTCTAGAATTCAATTAAATTGATTGCTTTATTCTTACCTATGTTATATGACAGTCTTCATAAAAGAAAATAAGTGATAAAAGTCACCATCATTTAGTTACTACTGGAAAACCTCATTTTGTTGCACTTGACCTTGTGCTTTTCACAAATGGAAGATTTAGGGCCACCTCACCTCAAACAAGTCTGTTAGCACCATTTTTCCAACAACATTTGCAAACTTCATGTTTATGTGTCATATTTTGATAACTTTAATAATTTTCAAGCTTTTTCATTATTAGTATATTTGTTATGGTGATCTGAGATCAGTGATCTTGGATATACTATTATGAACAGATTGTTAGTGCTTTTTTCTTAATCAATAAAGCAATATTAAAATATGTGTGTTTTTAGACACACTTGATAGACTACAGTAGAGTATAAATACATATGTTAGTGCTTTTTATATGCATTGGGTAAACCAAATTTGATCAATTCTTTAAAACACTAACTGCATAAAATTATTACCTGTGAATTTAACATATTGGCAATTCCTTTATCCAGATAATTGAGATATTGCTATTGAATGCAAAGAAATAATGTTTCCTGTTGAATAGTACACAACTAGAGGTGATGTTTAGCTACTGGAAACCACTCTTGCAGTTCAGCACTAAGGTCTATTTTTTGTCTCATCACAAGAGTCACTATTCTCAGACCTAATAAGAAGTAGAGATGAACACCAAAGATATTGTCTAGAAACTGAATAAACAGAATTGTTAACAGTTTTTTTTTGTAATAGGACACAGATTTACATAGTGGGTTCTGCTTAGCCATACAAGAACGCTACCAAACTTCCAACTAAGGGACTAAAACCATGTGGGAATTCTAACAGGGTCTGAAACATTAAGTGTGAAGTATATGAAAGAGAATGTATATTCTCTTTTTCTTTATAAGAAAAGCATAAGAATGTTTGTCAGAGCAATCTAAGAGGCAAGGTTGCATCATATTCATTGTCAAGCATTCCCACATTCTTCTGTGAGCAGATTTAGAAGCTAGGGCAAAAGCTTGTTGACAAAATAAGCATGGCTTGAAACAAAAGTCAATATGAAGAGCATCAAAGTAAGCGCCTATTCAGATTTCTAGAATTCAATTAAATTGATTGCTTTATTCTTACCTATGTTATATGACAGTCTTCATAAAAGAAAATAAGTGATAAAAGTCACCATCATTTAGTTACTACTGGAAAACCTCATTTTGTTGCACTTGACCTTGTGCTTTTCACAAATGGAAGATTTAGGGCCACCTCACCTCAAACAAGTCTGTTAGCACCATTTTTCCAACAACATTTGCAAACTTCATGTTTATGTGTCATATTTTGATAACTTTAATAATTTTCAAGCTTTTTCATTATTAGTATATTTGTTATGGTGATCTGAGATCAGTGATCTTGGATATACTATTATGAACAGATTGTTAGTGCTTTTTTCTTAATCAATAAAGCAATATTAAAATATGTGTGTTTTTAGACACACTTGATAGACTACAGTAGAGTATAAATACATATGCATTGGGAAACCAAAAATTTGCATGACTTGATTTATCATACTATTTGCTTTATTGTGGTGGTCAAAAACCAAAGTTGTGATACCTCCATATATAGTATTTCATTCAATAATGAAAATAATAAATGTAAATTGTCTTTTAACTTAGAAAATCAACCTATACTTATAGTCCCTTGAACCAACTCTATCAGTGTCATCTGAATTTAGTTTTGTCTTCTAGATTCTTTTTGATTTATAAACCCATTTTAAGGAAACATTTTTGTATGATATATATTTTCCAAGGCCATATTCTTTTGCAGAAGTTTTTAATATACATGAAGATATTACACATTTATATTACCATCATTATATATATACATACTTTTACATGCTTATGTAATCTGGGGACTCACATATCATATTTCACTTTGGTTTTGCATATATAAATGCATTTCATTATCACCTTCTTCAAATTTATAATTTTAATGATTTTTTATGATTTTAATGATTGTGGCAATTAGGTTGAGACATGTTTCTCAGTTTATTTGCATTTTCCTATTATTTGCAGTTGGGCTTTCGTTACTAAAATTTACAACTAAAACATTTGTGTTTTTAAAATATTTTCCATAATATAAGAATTGTCTGCATATTAATCAACCTATAAAACCTTTTGATGAATTTTATAAATTTTTTTGACAATTCATACTATTTAAAAGTCAAGATATTTAGTGAAGATACATGTCTTTCAAATTCTCACACAGAATATCAAATAATAGAATTTTTTTGTGTTTGCCTTGTTAGACATTCTATCCATGATTTTCCAGGAAATTTTGACTGTGAATCTGAGGTATTAATGATTTGCCCTGGAATGGATTTTCAGCTGACCAGTATATAACAGGGCCATTAAAGGAAAATAAGAATGGACACAACATTTTCCTTTCTCCAGTCCTCCGGGACTCCTTGTCCTGCATGGTTTCCGCAAGATAATGGTATACGGCTCATCAATGACATCTGACATTTCCTTAATTACCCTGAGGACACAGGACATGAGATGTTCTGATTTGAATTCTTCAATTTTTCTAGAAGATATTTTCTCATTTTAGCCTGATTCTCATTCCATGCTCCAGGTAACAGGCTTCTTCCAATGTTAAAAGCTTTATTGCTGGCTATTATCAGTTTCTCCTTACCTGTCAGAGTAAGGTAATTTCCTCTGATTCTCCTTTTTGCCTAATATATTAACATACTTTAATTTTTTGAAAGGGCAGATAATTTTTATGCACTGTGTGAGGGGCATTTCCTCTCTATCTTTGGCCTTCCTGCATTAAAACTATACAAGTCTACTGCTTAGGTGTTTTGCTTTTTAATCCGACCTTGAATTATCTGTTTTATGCATAGTTTTAAAAATCAACAACCAGGGCTTCCCCTGGTGGTCCAGTGGGTAAGGACACCGCCTTGCAGTGCAAGGGGCACTGGTTCGATCCCTGACCTGGGAAGATCTCACATGCTGCGGAGTGGCTGGACTGATGCGTCCAATTACCGAGCCGGAGCTTTAGAGCGCATGCTCCCAGAGCCGGTGCTCTGCAACGACAGACGCCACTGAGATGGGAGGCCCACAGGAGCCAAAGAACAAAGACGGATGAAAATAGAGAAATGAAAGACCAATAGAAGTGGCTCACCCAACCCCCTCCCTCCCCAACCCGACCCCCACCCAAAATAAATGAATAAATAAATATTAAAAAAAAAATCAACAACCAATTAGCGAGTTTCCAGGTATAGTTTCACATTCAATTTAGTTCTACGATGAGATTTCTCTTCAAAATTAATCCCTAGTAAGTGAAAATTTAAAATACTTTCTATTGTATTCAAGCTAGAATTTTCCCCAGGCAAAAATCTGTGTCAGACTTACATCAGAAATATCCCATTCATGAGGGAGAAGTATTGAATTTGGAAACCAAAGGATATGGGTTAAATTATTTTTCTTTGTGACTCTGAAACAAATTTAATCACCCTCCTATATTTTGTTACAGCGTATAAAAAGCATGACTAAGAATCCCTGCCTTACCTACTTCACAAGAGAAAGTGCCTAGGAAAACACTTGGTAGACCATGAAGTTATAGACAAATTCAGCCTACTATTGTTTAAAACTACATCCTATAGAGTACAAATAAAGAAAATACAGTTTTCTGAGGAACTGAGAACTGCTGAGGTCATGTCTTCTAAACTTAAGCATTCCCAAAGCATGTACAGTCATCTTTCAGGTACTCCACTGTACACTTTATTTAGTCAGATGTTACAGGGTATGAGAAACCTCCTGCTTCCGTAGCTTTATACTGAAAAAATGAATAATCCCTATGTCATTCCCTGAGGGAGTAGGAGGCTATCAAAAACTCTTCCCACACAACTCTCTCCAGCTGAGTTGATACACATACCTTTTCAGTTCAATGTCAAGCTCCTATTGAACTCTGTGTCAGCTGAACAGCTCCTCAAGTTTCCTTACAACCTTCATTGTGACTTTGCTCACTGATGCTGAGATGTTGCAACTTGATGTGCTCTCACTGCCTGTGCCCGGGGCTAAAATTCCAACATAAATACCAGACAACTGGAAAACATGAAATGTTTAAGTCTTCCTGGGGGGCTGTCTTTCTTTAATACTTCACATTTGTCATTCCATTTCATTAGGCCACGCATTGTAGAAAACAAAGAGGGAAAAAAAAAGGGCTTCATATTTGTCTTAAGGTAGGGGATAGAGTGGAAAAGGTATAATGCATTTTAGACTTGATTCATTCATTTTTAAGAAATTGATATTAACAGTTAAAGTGCCTAAAATTAATCCCATGGAAAACTAGTTTTGTTTTTTTTTTTTTTCCAGTGAACGCTACGGTCTTTGTTTTTTTCTAAGACAATTACTTGGAATTTAATTACTTATTGGCAAAGTTCTAAACCTAGGTTTTGGACAATTCACTCAACTTCTTTCAAATTCCTTGTAAAATGTAAAATGGAGTTGATATCACTAAGTTGGCCCAAATTCTATGAAGAGTAATTGAAAAAAATATAATAAAATATGTTATAAATGAATAGGTAACATTATAATCAGTATATGGTTAACATTCAGCAAGATCTATAGAATGAATATAGACAAATCACCAGACAAAAAATCAGACATAAGACTGTTTATTAAAGAGCATAAAATATAATTATGGATCTATCAACTACTTACAGCTACTCAAGAATAGAATACAAAGATATAAATATGCCAAATTTTGTGCCTTAATTATTATAACTAGGTACTCAGGGAAGTGAAGCTTAATAAAAGCTGAATTAGTGGGAGGGGTTACAGAGAAATTTTCTAGGAGGCTTGGGAATATATTGGATTTAGATAGGCGGAGTACTGGACAGAGAAGCTCACAAGTGAATATAGTAGCAGTCATGAATACATAATGAGAAGGTATATGTCTACAGCAAGAAGAATTGCAAGCCCTTATAAATGAAAAAAAATATATCCTTAGACACTATTTTAACAGTAAAGATGTTCATGCAAAAAAATTTTACCCATGTCATTCCCTGAGGGAGTAGCTCTCCCAAAGCTGAGTTGATACACATACCTTTTCAGTTCAATGTCAAGCTCCTATTGAACTCTGTGTCAGCTGAACAGCTCCTCAAGTTTCCTTACAACCTTCATTGTGACTTTGCTCACTGATGCTGAGATGTTGCAACTTGATGTGCTCTCACTGCCTGTGCCCGGGGCTAAAATTCCAACATAAATACCAGACAACTGGAAAACATGAAATGTTTAAGTCTTCCTGGGGGGCTGTCTTTCTTTAATACTTCACATTTGTCATTCCATTTCATTAGGCCACGCATTGTAGAAAACAAAGAGGGAAAAAAAAAGGGCTTCATCTTTGTCTTTAGGTGGGGGATAGAGTGGAAAAGGTATAATGCATTTTAGACTTGATTCATTCATTTTTAAGAAATTGATATTAACAGTTAAAGTGCCTAAAATTAATCCCATGGAAAACTAGTTTTGTTTTTTTTTTTTTTCCAGTGAACGCTACGGTCTTTGTTTTTTTCTAAGACAATTACTTGGAATTTAATTACTTATTGGCAAAGTTCTAAACCTAGGTTTTGGACAATTCACTCAACTTCTTTCAAATTCCTTGTAAAATGTAAAATGGAGTTGATATCACTAAGTTGGCCCAAATTCTATGAAGAGTAATTGAAAAAAATATAATAAAATATGTTATAAATGAATAGGTAACATTATAATCAGTATATGGTTAACATTCAGCAAGATCTATAGAATGAATATAGACAAATCACCAGACAAAAAATCAGACATAAGACTGTTTATTAAAGAGCATAAAATATAATTATGGATCTATCAACTACTTACAGCTACTCAAGAATAGAATACAAAGATATAAATATGCCAAATTTTGTGCCTTAATTATTATAACTAGGTACTCAGGGAAGTGAAGCTTAATAAAAGCTGAATTAGTGGGAGGGGTTACAGAGAAATTTTCTAGGAGGCTTGGGAATATATTGGATTTAGATAGGCGGAGTACTGGACAGAGAAGCTCACAAGTGAATATAGTAGCAGTCATGAATACATAATGAGAAGGTATATGTCTACAGCAAGAAGAATTGCAAGCCCTTATAAATGAAAAAAAATATATCCTTGAAATATCTTCATGTAGGTAATGTGCAATAAGCTTAGACACTATTTTAACAGTAAAGATGTACAAAAAATATTCATGGAAAATACAAATTATATAAAAATTTCTGAGAAATGAATTTTTGTTACAATTTTTCTGAATTGGTCTTCTTTCTAAAAAAGAAATAGTCTAACAATGATGAAAAGAGAAACTGGAGTTGGGGAACCTTGCTGTGAGTTTGGAGCAGCTATTTATGCTATAGGTGGTAATGTTGTATACAGAAATACTAAGGCAGAAGTAAATAAAATGAAAACACTTAACTCAAAGGAAAACAATAGTATAATAGAGACAAAGTATCACCTCTAAGAAGAACAGAAACTGGAGCAAAGCACACAGTGACTCTTTCCTGAGGATTCCTCCTAGAGTACCTATTCAATATGAGTAAAATCAAGTAAAAATTAACATCTATAACAGCTATAAAGAAAGAAAATAACTCACCAAGAGGGGAACCTGATATCTAGTGTTAACAAGAAAGAGTTTCTTTGTTCTCACAACGATGTCAGTTTCTGGATTGATTTTAAAAATGTTTAGATATCACTCACCTGATATGTATATATATACATTATACTTTCAGTGTGCTAAGCTGTCTTTGCACAGTGACTCTTTTAGTGACTAAATAGGATTCAATAACATGGAACTCTCAAGAGTCTTGGGTCTGGGCTGATTTTGCAAAATTGCTCTCTGCTAGATATACTTCTGAAAGCAGTTGTCAAATCAAACAAGGCTGTATTGGCTGCAAGCTATTGAAAGCAAAGAGACACACATAAAATAAATGGTTGACCTGGCTCAACACTGCAGTGAAGGAAAGCTAAGCATGTCAGTCAGATCACTGTACAATTCTTCCTGGAACTATAGATAAAACATCTAGGAGAAGAGGAAAAAAAATAAAACCTGAAACCTGGAAAGGATGAAAGACTAAGGAAAGTAATAAAACCCTGTGGAAAACAAAAGGCAGGCACAGCACAGGAGAAAAGCCAGATTCATTTTTATTTAGTAGGAAATTCAAGCATTCATTTCCCCTTTCTTTCAAGTTGATCACCTTAAGGCCATAATGGTTCACAGAAACAACCCAAAAAGCACAGGAGAGCAGCAAGAGCAGCTGATGGGGAAAAGAATCAATGAAGACAAGCTGGTTTACCTTTGAAGAATTATTAACCACCAGAAAAGTCAAAATGCTTAAGAAGCAAGGCTATGTAAGTCAAAGAGGAGAATGTGAAAGATTTATTTTTAAATCCAGTTGACATGCCAGTTTACCCAGTCAAAAACTAAGGTAATAGCTTAAAACATCTTGGGAACTTTTCTATGAAGTATGGCAAAACAGGAATAGAAGGGCTTGCCAGTTCTGTAGGCATTCGCAGACTTATTGAATTTCTAATTACACAAAGGCATCTTTTTTTATTTTTTAAATCTGATGATCTTTGTTCACTGCTGCTAAAAAAAGTAATATCACTATAAAAGTCACACTGACTCTATGATGGATTAAATTGGAAGAAGCAGTCCTTTCTGATGAGTCTCTGAGTTTTCTTTCAATGACATTCTTTTATGCAACTGGACAGCTGCAGAGTTTACTGAGAAACAAAACCGATGGCCATTTTCAACTTATTTAAAGAGAGTTTGGAAAATAATTTAATCACAGTATAAACCACCAAAAATTGTAACTTCATATTAACTTACATAAGCACGGCACAAGCAGCTTATGTACATAATTTGGCTTCAGTATATTTGCAAATGTGCTAAAGATAAACACAAAATATAATGTTTCCCCAGGTTTCCTATTGCCTTTCAGGAATGTTAAATACATAGAATATTAAAACTGCATTAAATCTTTCAAAGTATTTTACATACAGCTAATGTCTTTGTTAAACAAATAGACAGAAAAGATAGCTAGACACCTCCTCACACACGTACACATGCACACACACAAATATCTGCTTTGTAACCCCTGTTGACTGAAGAAAAAACCTGAAACCTGGAAAGGATGAAAGACTAAGGAAAGTAATAAAACCCTGTGGAAAACAAAAGGCAGGCACAGCACAGGAGAAAAGCCAGATTCATTTTTATTTAGTAGGAAATTCAAGCATTCATTTCCCCTTTCTTTCAAGTTGATCACCTTAAGGCCATAATGGTTCACAGAAACAACCCAAAAAGCACAGGAGAGCAGCAAGAGCAGCTGATGGGGAAAAGAATCAATGAAGACAAGCTGGTTTACCTTTGAAGAATTATTAACCACCAGAAAAGTCAAAATGCTTAAGAAGCAAGGCTATGTAAGTCAAAGAGGAGAATGTGAAAGATTTATTTTTAAATCCAGTTGACATGCCAGTTTACCCAGTCAAAAACTAAGGTAATAGCTTAAAACATCTTGGGAACTTTTCTATGAAGTATGGCAAAACAGGAATAGAAGGGCTTGCCAGTTCTGTAGGCATTCGCAGACTTATTGAATTTCTAATTACACAAAGGCATCTTTTTTTATTTTTTAAATCTGATGATCTTTGTTCACTGCTGCTAAAAAAAGTAATATCACTATAAAAGTCACACTGACTCTATGATGGATTAAATTGGAAGAAGCAGTCCTTTCTGATGAGTCTCTGAGTTTTCTTTCAATGACATTCTTTTATGCAACTGGACAGCTGCAGAGTTTACTGAGAAACAAAACCGATGGCCATTTTCAACTTATTTAAAGAGAGTTTGGAAAATAATTTAATCACAGTATAAACCACCAAAAATTGTAACTTCATATTAACTTACATAAGCACGGCACAAGCAGCTTATGTACATAATTTGGCTTCAGTATATTTGCAAATGTGCTAAAGATAAACACAAAATATAATGTTTCCCCAGGTTTCCTATTGCCTTTCAGGAATGTTAAATACATAGAATATTAAAACTGCATTAAATCTTTCAAAGTATTTTACATACAGCTAATGTCTTTGTTAAACAAATAGACAGAAAAGATAGCTAGACACCTCCTCACACACGTACACATGCACACACACAAATATCTGCTTTGTAACCCCTGTTGACTGAAAAAAAAGCACACTGTAAGAGTTGTCAGTTGTGTTATTCAAAGCAAAAGGGGGACTATAGCCCAAGAGATAGCATTTCAGATAGCTCTAAGGTACCGCTCCCAAGAGATAGATGGGGAGTTCAGTATATGTGTGATTTTTGTGAAGAGGGTACACACAATCAAGCACAAATTTTTGTGGAAGTCTGCTGCTAGTCTCCTGAAGGTCACTGCTAGTCACAAAGAGTAGGCATCACTATTTATGATTTTAGTGCTTTTCTCAATATGAGGAGCTGCAAGAATTGGGTTCATAAAATCTCTTGAAAATATATAGCTTTTGGAAGACCTATTCTGTCAGTTTTTCCCAGTGTACACAGTGCCTCATTCTTGATCTCCACCCTAAATTCCTCTCAGGGTGTCTTGAAGATCAGTGACTGCAGTAGTTTATGGTTTAATCCTCGTAGAGGCAGATTTGAAGTTGTGAAGTTGGTCTTCCTCTCAACTCTATTGCTGACACAGAGTTTCTAAGATCTTGGAGTCTTCCCTAATGAGGGTGATTAAAGTGTCTCCTGTTATGTTATTGGTGGCTTTTGAATCAAATGTAGGGTGAAAACTGGTTGTCAGAAAAGCCAATCATGCCACTGGAAGGTCAACACTTTCAGTCTCACCCTCACCCCAGTTCCAACGGAAGAGGAGGAGGGGTTGAAGTTTGAGTTCAGCCACCAAGGGCTAATAATTCAATTATTCATGTCAGTATAATCAAGTCTTCCTAAAATGGAGAGCAAGGATTGTGTTCTGAGAACCTGATTGATGAACTCAGAAATTTGGAGAAAGGGGTGTATTTGCAGAAGATACAGAAGCTTTTCATATCCTTCCCCTTGCCTTGCTCTATGCATCTTTTCCATTTGGCTGTTCCTAAGTTACACCCTTTCGTAAATAATCAGTAGTTTAGAAAAAATGTTCTCAGAGTTCTGTGTAACTCTCTAGCAAATTAATCAAGCTCAAGGAAGGGGTCTTAGGAACCTCCAGTCTACAACCAGACAGTTTTTGACTGAAAAAGATAAACAACTTGAGAGCAGCAATTTAAGTTTTACTTGTGGCAAAATAAGGACTGCAGCCTGGGAGGCAGCATCACTGATAGCTCTGAGAGACTGTTCCAAAGAAGTAGTGGGGAAAAGTCAATACATAAGTTTTTGATGAAGAAGGAGCCGAATTCCATTAAACACTCATTTTACAAAGGGTTTCTGGTTAGTGACAAGGATCTGATGTCACATGAAGGGATTTAGTGCTTTTCTAGATATGAAGAGATGCAAGGATTGAGATCATAAAATCTGTTCCTAAAAACATCCACCTGTCTAAACACCTGTCCCACCAGATTCCCTGGAGCACAGAGTGCCTTGCTTTACCCTGAACTACCTCAAGGATTGTTGAAGGTCAACAGCTTCCGACAGCACAGGGTTCAGTCTCTGCACAGGCAAATGGCCAATGGCCTTTTTGTTTAGTCATTGGCAATGTAACTGGTAAATGCGAATCTGTAGTTGACACAGTCAGCAGAAGTGATATAAGGAAGTACAAGTGGCAACTTGGATTTAAGACTGATGTGTGAATTGACTGTGAGAAAGCCAGTCTAATAAGACTAAATGCTTGACCTGTGGGGTCTCAGAATTGAAATGAATTATAAGACAACCCACTGGTGTCTAAAATTGCTTGGTGTTTGTAAAGTTGGGGGGAAAGGAAACACACATTGGAACTGGTGTCAGAATCACATTACCCATCTCACTGTAAAATTTCACATCCTTTTGACTCCCTTAACTTAGTTACTCTCTTCACCTTTTATTCTACCTAGTAATCTTCTCTAATCCCTTGATAGCACTGCTATTTTATTAAATCATTTTTCACTTTTTTAAACTTCTAACCCTGTGATATCCTTATTGATTCTTAGCCAATGATTTATATTCTTAATTCAAAGATAGTAAGGAAGTAATCAAACAGAAAAGCCTTCAACTTTCTCTACCCTCATTTTTGGCTGTTCCTAGCAAATAATCAGTAGTTTAGAAAAAATGTTCTCAGAGTTCTGTGTAACTCTCTAGCAAATTAATCAAGCTCAAGGAAGGGGTCTTAGGAACCTCCAGTCTACAACCAGACAGTTTTTGACTGAAAAAGATAAACAACTTGAGAGCAGCAATTTAAGTTTTACTTGTGGCAAAATAAGGACTGCAGCCTGGGAGGCAGCATCACTGATAGCTCTGAGAGACTGTTCCAAAGAAGTAGTGGGGAAAAGTCAATACATAAGTTTTTGATGAAGAAGGAGCCGAATTCCATTAAACACTCATTTTACAAAGGGTTTCTGGTTAGTGACAAGGATCTGATGTCACATGAAGGGATTTAGTGCTTTTCTAGATATGAAGAGATGCAAGGATTGAGATCATAAAATCTGTTCCTAAAAACATCCACCTGTCTAAACACCTGTCCCACCAGATTCCCTGGAGCACAGAGTGCCTTGCTTTACCCTGAACTACCTCAAGGATTGTTGAAGGTCAACAGCTTCCGACAGCACAGGGTTCAGTCTCTGCACAGGCAAATGGCCAATGGCCTTTTTGTTTAGTCATTGGCAATGTAACTGGTAAATGCGAATCTGTAGTTGACACAGTCAGCAGAAGTGATATAAGGAAGTACAAGTGGCAACTTGGATTTAAGACTGATGTGTGAATTGACTGTGAGAAAGCCAGTCTAATAAGACTAAATGCTTGACCTGTGGGGTCTCAGAATTGAAATGAATTATAAGACAACCCACTGGTGTCTAAAATTGCTTGGTGTTTGTAAAGTTGGGGGGAAAGGAAACACACATTGGAACTGGTGTCAGAATCACATTACCCATCTCACTGTAAAATTTCACATCCTTTTGACTCCCTTAACTTAGTTACTCTCTTCACCTTTTATTCTACCTAGTAATCTTCTCTAATCCCTTGATAGCACTGCTATTTTATTAAATCATTTTTCACTTTTTTAAACTTCTAACCCTGTGATATCCTTATTGATTCTTAGCCAATGATTTATATTCTTAATTCAAAGATAGTAAGGAAGTAATCAAACAGAAAAGCCTTCAACTTTCTCTAAATCCAGTTTATCTTATTATTAACATCTTACTGTAGTATAGTTAATTTGTTACAATTGATGAACTACTGTTAATACATTATTTTTAAAATTCATGGTTTAGATTTTCTTAGTTTTTTTTTTTTTTTCATATTTCTTTTTCTGTTTTAGAATCCCATCCAAAATACCATATTGTGTCTAGTTACTTTAGTCATGTCCCCTTAGTCTTCTCTTGACTGGAATAGTTTTTCAGAATTTCCTTGTTTTTATGACCTCAACAGTAGTAAATGCTATTTCTTAGATGCCTCACTATTTGATTTTGGAGCTTTTTTCTCATGTTAAGACTGGGGTTTTGGGTTACTGGCAGGAAGATCAGAGATGTAAAGTATAGCATCTTACCTATTATTAAGGCACATAATGTCAACATGATTTGTGATTGTTGATGTTGACTGTTGATCTTGATTGCCTGACTGAGGAAGACTTTGCCAGGATTCTCCACTTTAGAGTTACTCTCACATTTCGATACTGTGCCTTTTTTTTTTTTTTTTTTGAAGAAATTAATTAAGAAGTTAAGTTCTTTCCTTGAGGGCAGATTTATCTACATAAATTATTTAGAATTCTTCCTTATGGAAGATTTGCCTCTTCTCTCCCATTTAATAATTTGTTTAATCATTACTTATATCACTGATGGCTCATTGGTATTAGGTTCATATGGATCATAATCCTGTACTACTTTTTTTTTTAATTGTTCAAATTGTTCAAGCTATGACCATTGGGAGCCTTCAAATGGATTCTGTGCTATTTAGGCATACTCCTGTTATTGTGTTACTGTATGCATGTCTGTGTGTTGGGTTTTTGCTCATTTGTTTATTTTTAGTTATTTCTTGATTTTCTGGCAGTGTCTGGGCTCATCTTGTATGTTTCTTACATCAGTCCTAGCATTAGCCATTTCTTAAGGAGCCTGAGAAATGAAATGAAATCCTTTCATTGCTGACTAGTATGAGAAACCAAGATCTGGATACTAGTTGTGCTCATTGCTATGGTCCATGTATTCCCTTTAGGCCTTTCAGCTGTCAGAATGAGGAAATACATGTGTATACTGAGGTGTATATGTTCATATATCTATGCATATTTGTAATCATAGATATCTATGTTAAGCTAAACACGAATTATTACAGATGGATACCTACAACATGAATCCACTGCTACATGGATCTGTCTAGTTTACTACCTTTATTTATGTTTTAATTCCCACACCAACCTGAAAACCTGGCTCCCAAAGTCTGCCATAATTTCCTTGAGTTTGCACTTCTAGTACACTTATATATCTGTATCAGAATTGTCAACCATTTCCCCTATAGAAACAATTTTATCTACTAGACTACAGTACTTGTGTTCTACTTCTTTTACCCTTGTTCTTAGTGATATCACTTGTTTCCAGGTGAGCAAGGTGCTGATAGAATCTGTTTCCCTAAAAAGTAAAGCTTTTTCCTTTGCTTTTTTGTGAATAATACTCTGGGTGTATTTTAAAAGGATGTCGCTACACTTTCCAGACATGCAAAGATATTTTTCAAGATTTGTCACCTAGAGAATCTGATGGGTTTCCGGGAGATAGTATGAATAAGTGGAGGTACTCCTAAGGTCGAGGCCCCCATGATTCTCTCATGTTCATACTAGTCCAGACTTAGCCTTCAGTAAATTGTCAAAATTAGCATTTAAGTGTTCCCACTACTTAAGCTGCTTCAAAAGCTGCCTCTTTAGGAAAGCAGATCTCAGTTGTGATTCTCTCTATTTACCTGACACTCCAGACTTTAGGGTGGCAGTTTGACAGCTTGATGGATTTAAGAAAAATAGTTGATTTATAGTTTGTCAGCTTTTCTGTTGTTGTTGTAAGGAGAGAAGTGATGACTCTCAAGCTGACTTTACCTGTTGTAGCTGAAACCAGTTCTTTATGTAATTTTAAGAAAACAATTAGACTAT
Organism: Tragulus kanchil; assembly: GCA_022376925.1. Lineage (NCBI taxonomy): Eukaryota > Metazoa > Chordata > Mammalia > Artiodactyla > Tragulidae > Tragulus > Tragulus kanchil. Next base: position 93,817,316 of record JAIOJX010000028.1, on the reverse strand, counting down.
GCAGACTTTCTTGAATAATGCAGATAACTCTTTTTCCATCTCCCCAAAATCACCATCTGAGAGTGTTATGAATTCAGTTATTGTACAGACATACTCATTAGTTATCTGCTCAGGCCAAAAATTAGAGTCAGAGTTTATTCACTTTATATGTATAATGATGAGATAAAACCTGTTATGGTAATAATTCCAAAGGTAGATGTACTAACAAAATTAATAAAATAGAGAAAACTGGGGAAAAATAAAAGCTGTTTCAAATGCCAAAAAGTGATGCCAGTGAGTCAACTTTTAGTGAAGGGACTCACAGTCTTACATGTTATGTAGACCCTGCAGTAATTTATATATAGAATATATAATATCAATGTAATGATCAGAATCTACAAGTATAAGCTCATCATGAAAACAAAAGAATAAACGTCTAACATGATAGTATCAGAATTGTCAACCATTTCCCTATAGAAACAATTTTATCTACTAGACTACAGTACTTGTGTTCTACTTCTTTTACCCTTGTTCTTAGTGATATCACTTGTTTCCAGGTGAGCAAGGTGCTGATAGAATCTGTTTCCCTAAAAAGTAAAGCTTTTTCCTTTGCTTTTTTGTGAATAATACTCTGGGTGTATTTTAAAAGGATGTCGCTACACTTTCCAGACATGCAAAGATATTTTTCAAGATTTGTCACCTAGAGAATCTGATGGGTTTCCGGGAGATAGTATGAATAAGTGGAGGTACTCCTAAGGTCGAGGCCCCCATGATTCTCTCATGTTCATACTAGTCCAGACTTAGCCTTCAGTAAATTGTCAAAATTAGCATTTAAGTGTTCCCACTACTTAAGCTGCTTCAAAAGCTGCCTCTTTAGGAAAGCAGATCTCAGTTGTGATTCTCTCTATTTACCTGACACTCCAGACTTTAGGGTGGCAGTTTGACAGCTTGATGGATTTAAGAAAAATAGTTGATTTATAGTTTGTCAGCTTTTCTGTTGTTGTTGTAAGGAGAGAAGTGATGACTCTCAAGCTGACTTTACCTGTTGTAGCTGAAACCAGTTCTTTATGTAATTTTAAGAAAACAATTAGACTATGCAGACTTTCTTGAATAATGCAGATAACTCTTTTTCCATCTCCCCAAAATCACCATCTGAGAGTGTTATGAATTCAGTTATTGTACAGACATACTCATTAGTTATCTGCTCAGGCCAAAAATTAGAGTCAGAGTTTATTCACTTTATATGTATAATGATGAGATAAAACCTGTTATGGTAATAATTCCAAAGGTAGATGTACTAACAAAATTAATAAAATAGAGAAAACTGGGGAAAAATAAAAGCTGTTTCAAATGCCAAAAAGTGATGCCAGTGAGTCAACTTTTAGTGAAGGGACTCACAGTCTTACATGTTATGTAGACCCTGCAGTAATTTATATATAGAATATATAATATCAATGTAATGATCAGAATCTACAAGTATAAGCTCATCATGAAAACAAAAGAAATACAAAACTTGGTCTAACATGATAAATATAGTAAAGCAGGGATGCATCTAGTATATTTTAGAGAAAACCCTATACTTAACTTCATTGACACTTAGAAACCAAATGGGCCTTAAATTAGCTTCTAGTGTCTTGAAAATTACTTATATAGAATAACTCAGTCCACCAGTGTTCCAAGTAGGCAAATCATTTCTGCGTATTTTTCTATGAACTATCTGGTATCATGTGTCATTGTAGAAATCAGGAGCCATATTAAAATAAATCTTTTTTTTTTTTTTTACCAAGACAGTACTATTATGCATAATTCTCTACCAAATATCCTAACAATATGTGTCCAATTAGAATTGGCTAACAGCTGCCTTACTTCTTTTCAGTGAAAATGAAAAGAGAGCACTAAAATATTCCCTAATGACAGATTTTTCTTTTAGGTACACGGAAAACTATTTGACTGTTAGTGACAGAACCATCCTTTACTCTTGACAGAACAACAAATGCTCACCTTGTGACTGTTTCTTGTAGGCATTGTTTAAAAGCAATTTGGAAAAGGGAACTCAGGTTTTCCTTGTGAAGATGTCTCTAGTAGGTACTTGCAGTGCTTCTGCAGCTGATTATGGATTCTTACTGGATGCCTTATGACTGACTAATGGCTCTCAGTGACTAAAAATTTATCAAAAGATCTTTCCAAATTGCACACCAACAAGCATTTTAGTACAGCAGACACAATTTATAGAGCTTATTGTAGTTCAGCGTTATATTCCTTTGCTCCAAAATCTGGCCTGGTGCACTTCAAAGTCTTAGCAAAAGAGTGACATTATCAAAATGGCACTTTCAGGAGATGATTTTTGTGGCTGCTGGGTGTAATAGATTAGAGCAGCAGAAGCTAGTGCTGAAGAGGTTAGAAAGGAAGCACTTTATAGACATTTAGATTCAGGCTGAGTTAGGCTCAATAAAAGCTCCAGTTTATGGCTAAAGCAATGTGGATGAATGGCAGCTATGTGAAAAAATTAAGGGGAAAGTTTAGCAAGAGTTGGAGACAATCTTAAAATTGAAAGACAACAATATTCGCTTGCTTCTTCCTCAGTAGAAATATCATGGATTATGAGTTTGGGAAAGGTTTTATATAAGAAATGAATTATCTGTTGTCTGTCTGAATTAAGGACTGGTGATATTTTCTGAAATAATGAATGTTTTCATATGGAGAAATATTGTACATCCTCTGGGATATGTATATTGTCCAGTAATCACAACTAATACATGGTGCTGAGAACAGATGTCTTACAGGGCTCTATTTCCAAAAATGTGAGTCAATCACTTTCTTACAGCCTTAGTAGTAGTTGATAGAAATAGCTCTATTATTAGCCAGATCCTTAAGCTCTCCTCAGGAAATAAGAAGTGAAAACAAACCACGTGATTGTTTTCTGGAGAATGCTGATTATCACACCATGTATAGTATTCCCTTCTCTTCTGTGATTTTTTTTTTTCTATCCAGAATCAAGTGCAGGAATATTCAAGAACATCATTTGTAGAAATTAGAAAGTCCTAGGGAAAAGAGGATAGTAAGGTTGTCAAATAAGATACAGAAATCTTAGTTAACTATGGCTTTCTTATGAATAACATAATATTTGTATGTCAAAAAAGTCTTATGCAATATTTGGGATATGCTTATCATAAGCTGTTATTCATCTACAATTCAAGTTTATCTGAGCACCTTACATTTTAATTAGCTGAACATGGCAACCTAAATATGGTAACCTGGGTGATAGACATCTTATTTCCTGACTAGATACCCATTGAGTGACAGAACATTCAGTTTTATTCTGATACTACCACCTGGCTCCAGCATGGTTAGAAAAAAATTTACAGTGTGTTATGGGAGGATCAGTGTATGGTATGGTGTTGGGAACCCAGAATTACTTTTTTTCACTTAAAAGATGTGCCAGCACTTTCAGGAGATGATTTTTGTGGCTGCTGGGTGTAATAGATTAGAGCAGCAGAAGCTAGTGCTGAAGAGGTTAGAAAGGAAGCACTTTATAGACATTTAGATTCAGGCTGAGTTAGGCTCAATAAAAGCTCCAGTTTATGGCTAAAGCAATGTGGATGAATGGCAGCTATGTGAAAAAATTAAGGGGAAAGTTTAGCAAGAGTTGGAGACAATCTTAAAATTGAAAGACAACAATATTCGCTTGCTTCTTCCTCAGTAGAAATATCATGGATTATGAGTTTGGGAAAGGTTTTATATAAGAAATGAATTATCTGTTGTCTGTCTGAATTAAGGACTGGTGATATTTTCTGAAATAATGAATGTTTTCATATGGAGAAATATTGTACATCCTCTGGGATATGTATATTGTCCAGTAATCACAACTAATACATGGTGCTGAGAACAGATGTCTTACAGGGCTCTTTTTCCCAAAAAATGTGAGTCAATCACTTTCTTACAGCCTTAGTAGTAGTTGATAGAAATAGCTCTATTATTAGCCAGATCCTTAAGCTCTCCTCAGGAAATAAGAAGTGAAAACAAACCACGTGATTGTTTTCTGGAGAATGCTGATTATCACACCATGTATAGTATTCCCTTCTCTTCTGTGATTTTTTTTTTTCTATCCAGAATCAAGTGCAGGAATATTCAAGAACATCATTTGTAGAAATTAGAAAGTCCTAGGGAAAAGAGGATAGTAAGGTTGTCAAATAAGATACAGAAATCTTAGTTAACTATGGCTTTCTTATGAATAACATAATATTTGTATGTCAAAAAAGTCTTATGCAATATTTGGGATATGCTTATCATAAGCTGTTATTCATCTACAATTCAAGTTTATCTGAGCACCTTACATTTTAATTAGCTGAACATGGCAACCTAAATATGGTAACCTGGGTGATAGACATCTTATTTCCTGACTAGATACCCATTGAGTGACAGAACATTCAGTTTTATTCTGATACTACCACCTGGCTCCAGCATGGTTAGAAAAAAATTTACAGTGTGTTATGGGAGGATCAGTGTATGGTATGGTGTTGGGAAACCCTAATGAATCAGTTTCATGCTTTTGAGATTTTTTTGATAACCTAAGTTGTCTTCCCACAAAAACAGGATGCCTGCCAGCATACTTCAAAGAGTAGAACTATCTCAGAGCAGGACTCCTAAAACATACTGTGGCAAAGAATTCCCTGGGGGTCTTGATACTTATAAAAATATATTTCAGAACATCTAGGATAACACCTGAGATGCTACACTTCAAATAAATGCCAGGTCATTTCCCAGGCTGAAGTTCCACCTACCACACTTTAGGTAGCAATGCAGTTGAGCATTGTCTAGAGTCCATAGGCTGACTCTCAAAATTTTACTTACGAAAACTTTGTCTTGTCAATCACCTTAGAGAGTTTGGTGATCTAGAAACACTAACATGTTTAATTAAGGAAACAAGACTGATATAAGAATCTAGACATCTATGCTATTGGCCACCCTTTTTCTCAATAATAAATTAAAACCTCACCTAGAATGCCAGTTCCCTACTTAAAGTCCTTTGTAGCCTCCTGTTTCTCCCAGAGTAAAAGCCAATCTCTTCATGGCTTCTAAGGCTCTCTGTGTCCTGCCTCTCCCTCAGCATCCTGACCTCCACTGCTAAGTAAGGCTCTCTGTTCACCCCACCACCTCCTTATCTGCTGCCCTAGCTTCCCTGTTGTTCCTAGGACACACAAGACACTAACCTAACACACATTCTCCTGATCCCCATTCTTGCTTTTCCCAAACTCTTTTTCTTCCAATTTCAACACAGCTTTCTTTCCCACTTACTTCAGGACTTAGCTTAAAATGTACCTGCTGAATGAGACCACCCTGCTGGGCCCGTTTTAAATTACATCTCCTTACCGCACACCCCAGATGTTCTCTCATTCTTACTTTGTTTTTTCACAGCACTAATTCTCTAAGACAATATATTTACTAATATATTTAATTGTTTTTTTTTTTATAAATTTATTTATTTATTTATTTATTTATTTTTGTACATGTATGTTCCCAGATCAATCAGATGCATATCCCTTGGCCCTCCCCCCACCCAGGTTCCCCCCCCCCATCCCTCCAGACCATTGCTCCAAGTGGTTGTAGGTACTCCTATTCCCCTAGCACAATGACAATAGCTATCCTTTCTACACATGACAGTATAGGTTCCCATGTTTATTACCTATAATCTTGTACTATAATATAAACTACATGAAGGCAAGGATGTAACACTACGGCTTTGAACAGTGTCCGGGCCATAGTAAACTCTTGATACAGACTTTTTCATTTGATTTCAACATCTAGGATAACACCTGAGATGCTACACTTCAAATAAATGCCAGGTCATTTCCCAGGCTGAAGTTCCACCTACCACACTTTAGGTAGCAATGCAGTTGAGCATTGTCTAGAGTCCATAGGCTGACTCTCAAAATTTTACTTACGAAAACTTTGTCTTGTCAATCACCTTAGAGAGTTTGGTGATCTAGAAACACTAACATGTTTAATTAAGGAAACAAGACTGATATAAGAATCTAGACATCTATGCTATTGGCCACCCTTTTTCTCAATAATAAATTAAAACCTCACCTAGAATGCCAGTTCCCTACTTAAAGTCCTTTGTAGCCTCCTGTTTCTCCCAGAGTAAAAGCCAATCTCTTCATGGCTTCTAAGGCTCTCTGTGTCCTGCCTCTCCCTCAGCATCCTGACCTCCACTGCTAAGTAAGGCTCTCTGTTCACCCCACCACCTCCTTATCTGCTGCCCTAGCTTCCCTGTTGTTCCTAGGACACACAAGACACTAACCTAACACACATTCTCCTGATCCCCATTCTTGCTTTTCCCAAACTCTTTTTCTTCCAATTTCAACACAGCTTTCTTTCCCACTTACTTCAGGACTTAGCTTAAAATGTACCTGCTGAATGAGACCACCCTGCTGGGCCCGTTTTAAATTACATCTCCTTACCGCACACCCCAGATGTTCTCTCATTCTTACTTTGTTTTTTCACAGCACTAATTCTCTAAGACAATATATTTACTAATATATTTAATTGTTTTTTTTTTTATAAATTTATTTATTTATTTATTTATTTATTTTTGTACATGTATGTTCCCAGATCAATCAGATGCATATCCCTTGGCCCTCCCCCCACCCAGGTTCCCCCATCCCTCCAGACCATTGCTCCAAGTGGTTGTAGGTACTCCTATTCCCCTAGCACAATGACAATAGCTATCCTTTCTACACATGACAGTATAGGTTCCCATGTTTATTACCTATAATCTTGTACTATAATATAAACTACATGAAGGCAAGGATGTAACACTACGGCTTTGAACAGTGTCCGGGCCATAGTAAACTCTTGATACAGACTTTTTCATTTGATTTCAACTAAATTATTAGAAAGGAATAATTAATGAATGGAAAGCTACTTTCAAAGACCCAAACAAGGGGAAGGGAGCTGGAAAGTCTTAAAATACATTTAATTCATGGGACAGTAAGTCTAACAATCACTCCTCACCCTTACCATCTTTAGAAATCTGATTGTTATTCTGCTGGAGTCAATGTGTTTTTAGCCACTGAATTCTAAAAAGCCCATTTTCAGATACATGTTTTCTGTCTTATTCTCCTTTCTTCTTAATGGAAATATCCATTTTGCCAAATCAATATTTTTTAAAAATACCATGGCTGAGTTAGCTATTATGTGGAAGATGTTCATTTTTTCTTGATGGTTTGTCAATTATTTGATATGATCCCATATAAGCTGATTTTAATATCCACATTTTCAGAAATTTGGGAACTTTTAGACATCAAATTAAATTATTCATTTTGTTTATCAGTGTCTGATAACATAAGATGTCTTAAAGAACTAATGCTAAAAGATAAGGACATAGAAATGTTCTTTGTGTTAATACTCTCAATTATGATGAAGGAGGAAAAAGCAATAGTAAGATAGCTCATGGTATATAGGGGAAAATTCTTATAGAAAATTTAATCTCAAACTAATTTCAACTAACCCATATTTAGTAGAACAGTGTAAGTTTCATTTTATCAATCTCCTAGAAATATATGACCTTTAAAGCATAAGAAAGAAACTAGTTGAGAAAAACAATAATGGTTAAAAAAAATCTCTAGTTGTGAAGAATCCACCTGCCAATGCAGGAGATGTAAGAGACACAGGTTCAACTCATGGGCTGGGAAAATCCCCTGAAGAAGTGTATGGCAATCCACTCCAGTATTCTTGTGTGAGTAAACCCATGGACAGAGCAACCTGGGCTGGGGAAACATCCCCCACCCAGGTTCCCCCATCCCTCCAGACCATTGCTCCAAGTGGTTGTAGGTACTCCTATTCCCCTAGCACAATGACAATAGCTATCCTTTCTACACATGACAGTATAGGTTCCCATGTTTATTACCTATAATCTTGTACTATAATATAAACTACATGAAGGCAAGGATGTAACACTACGGCTTTGAACAGTGTCCGGGCCATAGTAAACTCTTGATACAGACTTTTTCATTTGATTTCAACTAAATTATTAGAAAGGAATAATTAATGAATGGAAAGCTACTTTCAAAGACCCAAACAAGGGGAAGGGAGCTGGAAAGTCTTAAAATACATTTAATTCATGGGACAGTAAGTCTAACAATCACTCCTCACCCTTACCATCTTTAGAAATCTGATTGTTATTCTGCTGGAGTCAATGTGTTTTTAGCCACTGAATTCTAAAAAGCCCATTTTCAGATACATGTTTTCTGTCTTATTCTCCTTTCTTCTTAATGGAAATATCCATTTTGCCAAATCAATATTTTTAATAATACCATGGCTGAGTTAGCTATTATGTGGAAGATGTTCATTTTTTCTTGATGGTTTGTCAATTATTTGATATGATCCCATATAAGCTGATTTTAATATCCACATTTTCAGAAATTTGGGAACTTTTAGACATCAAATTAAATTATTCATTTTGTTTATCAGTGTCTGATAACATAAGATGTCTTAAAGAACTAATGCTAAAAGATAAGGACATAGAAATGTTCTTTGTGTTAATACTCTCAATTATGATGAAGGAGGAAAAAGCAATAGTAAGATAGCTCATGGTATATAGGGGAAAATTCTTATAGAAAATTTAATCTCAAACTAATTTCAACTAACCCATATTTAGTAGAACAGTGTAAGTTTCATTTTATCAATCTCCTAGAAATATATGACCTTTAAAGCATAAGAAAGAAACTAGTTGAGAAAAACAATAATGGTTAAAAAAAATCTCTAGTTGTGAAGAATCCACCTGCCAATGCAGGAGATGTAAGAGACACAGGTTCAACTCATGGGCTGGGAAAATCCCCTGAAGAAGTGTATGGCAATCCACTCCAGTATTCTTGTGTGAGTAAACCCATGGACAGAGCAACCTGGCAGGCTACAGTTCCTGGGGTTACACAGAGTCAGACATGACTGAATCAACTGAGCAGACACACACACACACAGATAGGATACAAATCTTTCATAAGATATAAGGGTAAGGGTTAAGAATAACATTAACTTATTAGGAAATTATTCAGCACATGCTATGTGCCATCTATGTGATTTGGAGAAGATTAACATAACATAGAAATTTGAAAATTATATCAAGGGAAAAACACGGAGAAACAAACCTGAATTCCAAGGCAATGAAATCATCTGGAAAATGTCATATTTTTCTCCCCCAAATTTTACACATTTTGGGAATTAAATTCTTTTTGTAGTGTTTTTCCTTAAATCTCTATCAACACAGTCTGTATCCAGCTTTTTAAAAAAATTTTATGATCAATCAAATCAAAATTGCATTGGAAACAAAGTCTTAGCAATGACATTAATTAAAATGATTAAAATAACTTCTTTTTGTACCTTAACAGCTAACGGTAAGCACTAGCATGTGTTTTAATATTACTTTCAATTTAAGACAATATCTCAAGGCAAATTTGTATTGCTGGTTGATGTTATTATCATTCCTTTGAAAATAAGCTCAAACTCTCAAAAACATGTTGAATAGTTTCCTAAAGGTCCATAACACATGCATTTGGTCTTATATCTAAATATTGGAAATTGAGCACGTATTAGAACTTCCATTTTCTTTCCTCTAACAAATTTTTAAAAAGATAAAAGTTATTATTATGGTAGAAAATATCATCTCCAACATGCCAAAATTAATTGTTAATACTATCCATGTAATGTCATAAAAAAATTTCAGATTTCATATTATGTTCAAAGAACTGACTCTTTTTCTTTTTACTATAGGTGTCAAAGCATTGCTGCATACCTTGGCTATATTCTGATTCTTGTTTCTGCAATAGAAAAGTTTTGTAGCAAAAGTTATCAACATCTTCACTCTCAACTGGAGCTAATTAAACTATCTGGCAAAGCCTGACCTATATCATCTTGCCACTTCACCTTCACTTAACGAGGTAAATTAAGACAGTCAGATTCTCTAATTCAGATATTTAAATTCAGGATCTAAGAAAGAATTGCCTACTTAAAAATAAGGAGAGAAAATAATATGTAAAAAATGTGTGACTGAGCAGACTATGATACATCATGCAATACACAAACTAATGGCAAAACTGAGTCTGTGAGCAAGCAGAATAAGTCAGTTTAAGGTGTGATGAATAAAGCAGACATACACATTGTCAATAGAAACATATTACCTGGGCTTCCCTGGTGGTCCAGTGGGTAAGGACACCGTCTTGCAGTGCAAGGCGCGGTTCGATCCCTGGCCTGGGAAGATCCCACGTGCCGTGGAGCGGCTGGACCGATGTGTTCAATTACCAAACTGGAGCTCTGGAGCGCATGCACCCAGAGCCGGTGCTCTGCGACAACAGATGCCACCGCAATGGGAGGCCTGCACAGGCCAAAGAACAAAGATGGATGAAACTAGACAGACGGAAACCAGTGGAAGTGGCCTACCCACACCCCTCCCTCCCCACCCCCACCAAAATAAATAAATAAATAAATGTTAAAGAAACATATTACCAGCAAAGGACTAGAGCAAAGATTGATGACCTCCATCTAGTGTGCCTTGAGCCAGTGTGAATCTAGAACTGCCCTCCACTCAATTCTCTTCAGCCTACCCTATTACAATCATCATGGAAAAATTTTATAACTTCGTGTACATCATTATAATAATATCTTCCCACTTGATTTAGTTTGACTGCTCTCTGTACTTTGCAACCAAAACATTCTACTATTTAAACTATATCATAGTAGCTGGGAGAGTGGTCCCCCTAAAGATTTGTCCATGGAAACTGTGCATGTGACTTCTTTTAGGAAAAAAAGTTCTTTGCATATGAATGAAGTTAGGGATCTCAGAATGAGATCAGTCTGCGTCATCCTGGTGGGTCCCAAATCCAATGAAGTTTAGGGATCTCAGAATGAGATCATCCTATATTCTGTTTTTTCTGCAATAGAAAAGTTTTGTAGCAAAAGTTATCACTCTTCACTCTCAACTGGAGCTAATTAAACTATCTGGCAAAGCCTGACCTATATCATCTTGCCACTTCACCTTCACTTAACGAGGTAAATTAAGACAGTCAGATTCTCTAATTCAGATATTTAAATTCAGGATCTAAGAAAGAATTGCCTACTTAAAAATAAGGAGAGAAAATAATATGTAAAAAATGTGTGACTGAGCAGACTATGATACATCATGCAATACACAAACTAATGGCAAAACTGAGTCTGTGAGCAAGCAGAATAAGTCAGTTTAAGGTGTGATGAATAAAGCAGACATACACATTGTCAATAGAAACATATTACCTGGGCTTCCCTGGTGGTCCAGTGGGTAAGGACACCGTCTTGCAGTGCAAGGGGCGCCGGTTCGATCCCTGGCCTGGGAAGATCCCACGTGCCGTGGAGCGGCTGGACCGATGTGTTCAATTACCAAACTGGAGCTCTGGAGCGCATGCACCCAGAGCCGGTGCTCTGCGACAACAGATGCCACCGCAATGGGAGGCCTGCACAGGCCAAAGAACAAAGATGGATGAAACTAGACAGACGGAAACCAGTGGAAGTGGCCTACCCACACCCCTCCCTCCCCACCCCCACCAAAATAAATAAATAAATAAATGTTAAAGAAACATATTACCAGCAAAGGACTAGAGCAAAGATTGATGACCTCCATCTAGTGTGCCTTGAGCCAGTGTGAATCTAGAACTGCCCTCCACTCAATTCTCTTCAGCCTACCCTATTACAATCATCATGGAAAAATTTTATAACTTCGTGTACATCATTATAATAATATCTTCCCACTTGATTTAGTTTGACTGCTCTCTGTACTTTGCAACCAAAACATTCTACTATTTAAACTATATCATAGTAGCTGGGAGAGTGGTCCCCCTAAAGATTTGTCCATGGAAACTGTGCATGTGACTTCTTTTAGGAAAAAAAGTTCTTTGCATATGAATGAAGTTAGGGATCTCAGAATGAGATCAGTCTGCGTCATCCTGGTGGGTCCCAAATCCAATGACAGGCATTTACAAAACAGAGAGACATGAAGGCACAGATACAGGTAACGGCCATATGGAGACAGAGGCAGAGATTGGAGTAATACAGCTGCAGGAAATATTTTGAGTCAACAAGAACCTGGAAGAGGCACAAAAGATTCTCCCCTAGACGCTTTGAAGGGAGTGAAGTCTTACTAACAGCCTGGTTTGGAACTTCTGGTCCAGAAACATGAGACAATAAAGTTTGTTATTTTAAGCCACCAAAATTGTTACAGTTTGCTACAGCAACCATAAGAAACTCACACAGATATTAAGAATTATTCACCCAGGAAGAGAGTAGCAAGAATTTTCATTAAATAGGCTTTGAATGTATAAACTTAGCCTCAATTTTCTTAAATAGAATACTGTGAATATGATTTAAACTATTTTCATTTTCTTAACTCTGGATAAACTTTATAAACTTTACTTTTGTATTTTGCAAAGATAATGATGTGCCAAGGACTGTAGATGGGGATAGAGCTGTTGGTCCCTTACACCAAGTGACCCTAAGTTGTCAGATCTTCTTGAATTATTATTTTTTCTTTATGGTAGTTTTCTGGTTTATTTGTCTACTCGCTAATTGTTCTGTTTTTATTTGTTACTAACTAAACAATATTTTAACAAGAGTTATTCATGTAGGACTTTATTATGCATAGTAGTGTTTGTCTTCTATAGAAATGCAGTTGTTTCAAAATCTATTACAGGTAGTTGAACAAAACATTGTGATTTTTTTCAAGTTATTTTTAGATTTGCATTTTAAGAGAGACATTATATCATTACGTCTTATCTATAAAATTTTGACTGTTATTTAGTATTTTTTAACCTTAGTTTTTCTATTTGTAAAATGGCGATAAGGTTAACTACTTCAGAGATGTGTAAGAGATTAATATATATAATTGCTTGATCAGTATAGTTTTATAGTAAACATTCAATGTGTGGTCTAGTGTTAACCAGTCAAACTCATTATAATACACAACTATTAATAACTTGGGGGCTTCAGTGGTGGCTCAGTGACAAAGAATTCAACTGTTAACGCAGAAGTACAGATTTGATTCCTGGGTTGGGAAGATTCTTTAGAGAAGGAAATAGCAACCCACTGTAGTGCTCTTGCCTGGGAAATCCCATGGACAGAGAAGCCTGGTGGGCTATAGTCGATGGGGGTTATAAAAGAGTTGGACACGATTTAATAACTTAACAACAACATTAATAAATTAGTTATAACCATTTTTGGTTTTGTGTATTTACCAGTGCTTTCATTTTCTAAAGAATTTACTCGTATTAGAAACAATATAATTGTGTTTTATATCTATCTATCTCCACATATTTTTTTAAAGTATGAGTATGTCGTCTCAGCTGAAATACCAAATGGGAGTAGGGTTTCTTCTGCATGACTGAATTTTTGTGCTTGCTATTTTATAGTACATGTTTTATTTATGAGTCATTTTAATACCCTACTCATAACAAAGTTTGCTAATTCTCCTGACATCCTTCATTTGATATACATGCACAAAAACATAACTAGATTTCATCTTCCCCAAATTCAAATACAGAAATTAGGGCTTCCCTGGTGATCCAGTGGGTAAGGACACTGCCTTGCAGTGCAGGGGGCCCCGGTTCGATCCCTGGCCTAGGAAGATCTCACGTGCCATGGAGCGGCTGGACCAATGTGTCCAATTACTGAGCCAGATAAGTTGTCAGATCTTCTTGAATTATTATTTTTTCTTTATGGTAGTTTTCTGGTTTATTTGTCTACTCGCTAATTGTTCTGTTTTTATTTGTTACTAACTAAACAATATTTTAACAAGAGTTATTCATGTAGGACTTTATTATGCATAGTAGTGTTTGTCTTCTATAGAAATGCAGTTGTTTCAAAATCTATTACAGGTAGTTGAACAAAACATTGTGATTTTTTTCAAGTTATTTTTAGATTTGCATTTTAAGAGAGACATTATATCATTACGTCTTATCTATAAAATTTTGACTGTTATTTAGTATTTTTTAACCTTAGTTTTTCTATTTGTAAAATGGCGATAAGGTTAACTACTTCAGAGATGTGTAAGAGATTAATATATATAATTGCTTGATCAGTATAGTTTTATAGTAAACATTCAATGTGTGGTCTAGTGTTAACCAGTCAAACTCATTATAATACACAACTATTAATAACTTGGGAGCTTCAGTGGTGGCTCAGTGACAAAGAATTCAACTGTTAACGCAGAAGTACAGATTTGATTCCTGGGTTGGGAAGATTCTTTAGAGAAGGAAATAGCAACCCACTGTAGTGCTCTTGCCTGGGAAATCCCATGGACAGAGAAGCCTGGTGGGCTATAGTCGATGGGGGTTATAAAAGAGTTGGACACGATTTAATAACTTAACAACAACATTAATAAATTAGTTATAACCATTTTTGGTTTTGTGTATTTACCAGTGCTTTCATTTTCTAAAGAATTTACTCGTATTAGAAACAATATAATTGTGTTTTATATCTATCTATCTCCACATATTTTTTTAAAGTATGAGTATGTCGTCTCAGCTGAAATACCAAATGGGAGTAGGGTTTCTTCTGCATGACTGAATTTTTGTGCTTGCTATTTTATAGTACATGTTTTTATTTATGAGTCATTTTTAATACCCTACTCATAACAAAGTTTGCTAATTCTCCTGACATCCTTCATTTGATATACATGCACAAAAACATAACTAGATTTCATCTTCCCCAAATTCAAATACAGAAATTAGGGCTTCCCTGGTGATCCAGTGGGTAAGGACACTGCCTTGCAGTGCAGGGGGCCCCGGTTCGATCCCTGGCCTAGGAAGATCTCACGTGCCATGGAGCGGCTGGACCAATGTGTCCAATTACTGAGCCAGAGCTCTGGAGCGCATGCGCCCAGAATTAGTGCTCTGTGACAACGGAGGCCACCGTGATGGGAGGCCCACATGGGCCAAAGAACAAAGATGGGTTAAAACAGACAAATGAAAGACCAATAGAAGTAGCCCACCTGCTCCCCTCCCTCCTCACCCCTCTCCCCAAAGTAAATAAAATAAATAAATCTTTAAAAAAATACCGAAATTATGTTCAATTTTTCTTCCTTTTAAATTATATTCAGTTTGTGAACAATTCTTTCAATTCCATCCCTAAAACCCCACACTTTTAGACCTAGTCCTACTTCCACTTCTATAGTTCAAGTCTTACTTTCTATGGCATGAGATATGGAGAAAGCCATCTAACTTGCCTCTTCTAGAATATGTGTGTGTGTGTGTGAGAGAGAGAGATTGAAGAAAAATAACATAAATATACTCCAAAGTTAGTGCATGATACGTTATAAAGGAAAGAAGCTGTTGTTTTCTCTCACCTCTAATGTTTCAGAAGGACTCCCATTCCTTGATATTGAAAAACCTAAGTGTGATTAACAATTATGGCACAATAAATGTTTAAAAAATCACTTTTACCCTTCACAACTCTTATTTCACGTATTATTCCAGCCACTAGCATCAGTCACATTCCTGTACAGGTCCCAGACCAAGTCCTGGAGGACAGAAATTCTTTCCTATTAGAGCTTTTGTGCCTCCACAGTATCCTTTGGCATAAAGTGTATTTTAATGAGATGATTACCTACATAATATCATGAAAGATTACTAATATGGGCAAGATGAATTTATTGTCTTTGGGTAGTCACTCTACAGAGTCTAATAATCGAGGTGCCTACCCAAATTGCCTGTAACAGGATCAGCAATAACACTCTAAAAGGTAAGAGTTGGGCACTTCCCTGGTGGTCCAGTGATTGAGATTCTAGTGCTTCTAATGAAAGGAAAATCTCTGGTCAGGGAACTAAGATCACACATGCTGCCTGGTACAGACAAAAAATAAAAATAAAATCTTGACAGTTTCCCAGCGGTCAAGTGGTTAAGACTCAGCTCTTCAACTGCTGTGGACCTAGGTCCAAAAATAATTTTAGGTCCAAAAAATAATTTTAAAATAAAGTCTTTTTTAAAACGGATAAAAAAAGGTGAAAAGGCAGCATGAAATGGGCCCAGAAGAACGAAATTTCAGAGGTCCCATGTGAGGTTCACTCTCCGACAAGTGAAAGGTATATTTCATTGTTTTCAGAACTTCCTCACTAACAGGCACTTCATTTCCTTGCTTTGAAAGTTTTAGATAGAGGGAATATCCTTGGCAATTGCACTCAAATGTTTTAGCCAGGAGAGGGAAAAGGGATCTGTCCTGTCTTTAGAGAATCCCCTGCAATGACGAGAGAAAACTGAGCAGACTGGACCTATAACTGAGGAAATGTATTTGGGCTCCAGGATCAAGGCAGGTGGGCCAATAGACACAGGTCTCAGTTCATGCCTGCTGCCAATACTTCTCCAACAAAGCACCACCTGGCAACTCAAGGACTTTCTCTTGGAATCTTAGATCACAACAAAAATAGACTAGAAATAAAGATGAGTGTTTTGTTGATAAGCAAAAATGGAAAGGCCACCTTTCCATTTCAACCACACAGAATTGATTGAAAATTGTTACTACCAGGAAAACACTACATATACACAAATATTTAGTCAATCTTCATAGCAAGAAATGAAAAACTCAGTTAAAAATAAAATTTAACTCCAAATCATAACAGTCAGAAAAGACTGAAGTCAACAGGTTCTCAAAAGTGACAATCATCTATGACCTCAGAGTAACAGGCCATTGAAAGTTCAGAAAGTAGGTGCAGATGCTCAGGGAGTTTTACCTGAGGTCCCTTTATAAAGCTGGGAACTATGGAAAGTTATATAGTCAATCTTTGGGCCTAGTAAACTCTGACTGTGTCTGGGAATGTATCACAGAAGCATGACACCTGGCTGGGCCATAAGAAGAAAATACCTCTTGCTAGAAATCGGACCCAGAAAACAATTCTGTTTACAATAAGTGATTTGGGAGTTAGTGCCTATGGATGGTAAGGCCAAGTGCTTAAGTTCACATGGATATGGTTCCCATTGTAACTACCAGAATAGTCTGTTCAGAAGGTATGTGACTGCATTTGGTTTCATCTATGTTAAATGCCCTTGCTTTCTGCTCTGAGACGTCTCTAACTGGAATACCAACTCATTCCCATAAGCCTGGAAATTCCAGGGATTTGCCACCATAAGGGGCAACCATTGACCAATTGAGAGCAAAAGCAAATAAAAATACCAGACAGTAATTAGATTTGAATTGTATGTAAAAATAAAATTGTACTTAAGTAAATTTCATGCAACATTTATGATTATTTACTTTAATAATTTTCTAAATTTATCTATTTTGGCTTTGATGGGCCTTTGTTGCTGCACCCGGCCTTCCTTTGGAGAGTGGGAGCTACTCTATAGTTCGTGCTTGGGCTTCCCATTGAGTTGGCTTCTCTTGTTGCAGAGCACAGTCTTTGGGGCAAGCTTCAGTGTTTGGGGTTCCTGACCTCTGAGCACAGGCTCAATAGTTGTGGCACGTGGGCTTCGTTGCTCCAGGGCATGTAGGATCTTCCTTGACTAAAGATTAAACCTGTGTCTCCTGCATTGGCAGGCAGAGCCTTTACCATGAGCCACCAGGCAAGCCCTGGGATTTATTTTTCAATTGCTGTTTATGTGAAATTCATATTTACCTGGTATTCTGTATTTTTTCCCCCAATCCTGCTTGAGAGAAAAACTATGTGAGTCATTCAAAATGGCCAGGGGGTGAGTAGAGTCCTATTTCCACACAATGGTGACCAGCTCGATAGGTCGCCATTCAATTGGCTTCCTTCTTTCTTATTTTATGCCAGCTAGTATCTTATTCTTATAACATAAAATTTGCCTAGTAAACTTTCTGACTCAGGAGTTTTACCTGAGGTCCCTTTATAAAGCTGGGAACTATGGAAAGTTATATAGTCAATCTTTGGGCCTAGTAAACTCTGACTGTGTCTGGGAATGTATCACAGAAGCATGACACCTGGCTGGGCCATAAGAAGAAAATACCTCTTGCTAGAAATCGGACCCAGAAAACAATTCTGTTTACAATAAGTGATTTGGGAGTTAGTGCCTATGGATGGTAAGGCCAAGTGCTTAAGTTCACATGGATATGGTTCCCATTGTAACTACCAGAATAGTCTGTTCAGAAGGTATGTGACTGCATTTGGTTTCATCTATGTTAAATGCCCTTGCTTTCTGCTCTGAGACGTCTCTAACTGGAATACCAACTCATTCCCATAAGCCTGGAAATTCCAGGGATTTGCCACCATAAGGGGCAACCATTGACCAATTGAGAGCAAAAGCAAATAAAAATACCAGACAGTAATTAGATTTGAATTGTATGTAAAAATAAAATTGTACTTAAGTAAATTTCATGCAACATTTATGATTATTTACTTTAATAATTTTCTAAATTTATCTATTTTGGCTTTGATGGGCCTTTGTTGCTGCACCCGGCCTTCCTTTGGAGAGTGGGAGCTACTCTATAGTTGCGGTGCTTGGGCTTCCCATTGAGTTGGCTTCTCTTGTTGCAGAGCACAGTCTTTGGGGCAAGCTTCAGTGTTTGGGGTTCCTGACCTCTGAGCACAGGCTCAATAGTTGTGGCACGTGGGCTTCGTTGCTCCAGGGCATGTAGGATCTTCCTTGACTAAAGATTAAACCTGTGTCTCCTGCATTGGCAGGCAGAGCCTTTACCATGAGCCACCAGGCAAGCCCTGGGATTTATTTTTCAATTGCTGTTTATGTGAAATTCATATTTACCTGGTATTCTGTATTTTTTCCCCCAATCCTGCTTGAGAGAAAAACTATGTGAGTCATTCAAAATGGCCAGGGGGTGAGTAGAGTCCTATTTCCACACAATGGTGACCAGCTCGATAGGTCGCCATTCAATTGGCTTCCTTCTTTCTTATTTTATGCCAGCTAGTATCTTATTCTTCTACATAGAGATCAGTTCTCAAAATAAAGCAACACCACACAGAGCTTGCTTACTTTGAGAGAAACCATAAAAGATGACTCTAAAGAAGACACCCTTAGGATGGAAGTCTAGAACTTGTTAGCTTACTGGGAAGCAATAATTGAGCTTTTGTATTCCCTTAAAATTCATATGCTAATGCCCAAGGCATTGCCTTTGGGAAGTAAAACCTGCAACCTGGAAGAGTCCTCATCTGACCTTCCAGCAGCCCTATCTCAGACTTCCAGACTCCAGAATTATGAGAAATAAATTTCTATTGCTTGTAAGCTAACCAATCTGTGGCATTTTATTACAGCATATTGAATGGGCTAAGAAGGTGATAATTCCTAGAATCATTATGATTGAATGGCAGTACAATTATTAAATTTTTCACATATGATGGATCCAGATGACGCATTGAGGAAAGTAGCTATCCTCAGTATCTCTCCAAGGACGGTGTAATTAGTTAGCTATTGTCAATGGATTAAAAACACAGTGTTTGTTAATTGCCTTGAAATAGAAAAAAATGAACAAACAAAACCCTAAGTCAACTCTTAAACTCAAGGAATGCTGTAAGAGATACTGTGTCTTTATCTTTGTTTATTTTATTATTGTATGTGGTGTTGTGGTATTCAAATTACATTTTCTTAAATAAGGAGAATCCGTTCCATCATTTCATTTATTGAAAAATTTGTCTTTTCTTCAATGATTGTGATGTGGTCTCTGTGATATGTTGTTTTCATATCCCTGGGTATCTGTATTTGGGCTTTCTAATTGGTAGTTATTTTTCTCTAAGTCAACACCATGATATTTTAGTTATTATAGATTAACACTAAATCTTTTAGCTGATAGAGAGTGTTCTATGTCAGTCCTCAAGAGAGAATATTGGATGTTCTCTTTGAAAAAACAAAACAAAACACTTTAGGTTCTGTATGTGATTGCATTGAGTTGATAAATCAGTTTGGAATTTTATCTTCATGATATTACATTTTACAATCCATAACTATTCTGTGTTGTCTATATAATTAGGTCCTTTTAAATGCTTCTCAATAGAGTTTTATGATTTTTCCTATATAGCATTCCTACATACATGGTGAGATTTTTTTCTAGATAATTCATATTTTCTCTAATACTGTAAATAGTATCCTTCAAAATTTCATTTGTTAATTGTTCATTGCTCAGAGGTAGAAAATAAGTAGATCTCTCTATTGATTTTGTATCTAGCATCCCTGATAAATTTTTTAATTTTTCTAATAATTTGCCTACAGATCTTTGGATTTTTCTCAGAATATAATCATATTATCTGCAAATAATGACAGTTTTATTTATTTCCTGCTCTTTCTTATATTTCTAGTTATTTTCTTTCTTTGCTTTACTGCTTAGGGTTTCCAGTGAAATTCTGATTAGAAATATTAGAAGTGCCCCTCTTGCTACATTCCTGATTCTATTCATCATTCATCACCAATATGTTTGCTCTAGGTTGTCCATACTCTTATGTAGGTCATTTTCTTCTAAATTCTCTGTGGAAATTTTTTAAATTGTCTCTGTGAATTTTTATCTTACATATATATTGAATTTATCTCTTTCCTGATGCTATCAATATAATAAATTCCATTATTTTGATCTGTTCATTCCTTGAATTGCAGTAATTGTTTTTTAAATTTAAATAACCTTGTAGTCATGATTGTCAAAAGACTAAATTTCTTTAAATTGAACTATAGGTAAAATGCAGTCCTAATTAAAATTCTGGAGGCATATTGAAAAAATTGGAAAGATGAAAGCATATTAGGAAATACACTTCTGCCTCTTTTTATAAATTTGTTTCTGTTGTGATTGCATATGCACCTGGGTATCTGTATTTGGGCTTTCTAATTGGTAGTTATTTTTCTGAGTCAACACCATGATATTTTAGTTATTATAGATTAACACTAAATCTTTTAGCTGATAGAGAGTGTTCTATGTCAGTCCTCAAGAGAGAATATTGGATGTTCTCTTTGAAAAAACAAAACAAAACACTTTAGGTTCTGTATGTGATTGCATTGAGTTGATAAATCAGTTTGGAATTTTATCTTCATGATATTACATTTTACAATCCATAACTATTCTGTGTTGTCTATATAATTAGGTCCTTTTAAATGCTTCTCAATAGAGTTTTATGATTTTTCCTATATAGCATTCCTACATACATGGTGAGATTTTTTTCTAGATAATTCATATTTTCTCTAATACTGTAAATAGTATCCTTCAAAATTTCATTTGTTAATTGTTCATTGCTCAGAGGTAGAAAATAAGTAGATCTCTCTATTGATTTTGTATCTAGCATCCCTGATAAATTTTTTAATTTTTCTAATAATTTGCCTACAGATCTTTGGATTTTTCTCAGAATATAATCATATTATCTGCAAATAATGACAGTTTTATTTATTTCCTGCTCTTTCTTATATTTCTAGTTATTTTCTTTCTTTGCTTTACTGCTTAGGGTTTCCAGTGAAATTCTGATTAGAAATATTAGAAGTGCCCCTCTTGCTACATTCCTGATTCTATTCATCATTCATCACCAATATGTTTGCTCTAGGTTGTCCATACTCTTATGTAGGTCATTTTCTCTTCTAAATTCTCTGTGGAAATTTTTTAAATTGTCTCTGTGAATTTTTATCTTACATATATATTGAATTTATCTCTTTCCTGATGCTATCAATATAATAAATTCCATTATTTTGATCTGTTCATTCCTTGAATTGCAGTAATTGTTTTTTAAATTTAAATAACCTTGTAGTCATGATTGTCAAAAGACTAAATTTCTTTAAATTGAACTATAGGTAAAATGCAGTCCTAATTAAAATTCTGGAGGCATATTGAAAAAATTGGAAAGATGTTTATAAAGTGCATATTAGGAATACACTTCTTGCCTCTTTCATACCTATGCAGTAGATCAGTTTGTTCTTCTAGAACTTTATATAAATGCAATAATTTGAGTGTACTGTTTTTGTCTTAATTCCTTCATTCAGTGTAGTTATTCTGAGATTCCTCCATGTTGTTGTGTGTAAAATCAGTTCCCTTACTTTTTAAAAAACCTTAATAAGCCTTATTTTTTATATTTAGAGCAATTTTAGGTTTACAATAAAAATGAGCAGAAAGTACAGAGAATTCCCATATCCCCTTCCGTATATTTCCAATCCAACAGATGCACAATCTCCCTCACTATTGACATGACTCACTGCTGATGCATTTGTTATAATTAAAAAAATCTATATTGATAAATCTTTATCACATAAAGTCTATAATTTATATAAAAGTTCATTCTTGGTTTTGTATATGCTATGTGTTTGTACAAATGTATAGTGACATTATACCACTGATGCAGAATAATTTCACTGTCTTCAAAATCCTCTGCTCTCTATTAATGTTTTACTCCCCCATAAACCCAAGCAACCACTGATTCTTCTATCATTTCTATCATGATGCCTTTTCCAAAATGTCATATAGTTGGAATCATGAGTTGTGTAGCCTTCTCAAATTGGTTTCTTTGACTCAGTGATATGCATTCACGGTTCTTCCATGTCTTTTTATGACTTGATAGCTCATTCTTTTTAGTTCTGAATAATACCCTGGTGTCTTAATGTATCACAAATTTATTTATTTAAATATGTTTTAATAATTTAATAATTTATTTATCCATTCACCTACTGAAAGACATATTGATAACTTTTAATTTTAATTTTAAGCAATTTTAAGCAATTTGAGTAAAGCTACTATAAACATCCATAGGGCAGGTGTTTGTGTGAATGTTTCTAATTCATTTGGATAAATAGCAATGATCATGATTTTATAGAGTATAGCTAGTTCTGTCTGAAACTACCATTTTGTCTAACAAAATGGCTGTAGCTTTTGCATTAGCACCATCAGAGAATGAGAGTACCTATTCATCAAAACCCTATCGGCACTTGGTGGTGTCAATGTTTTAGGATTTTAGCCTTTCTATCTATCTTTATTATTTTTAAGTTATGAAAATGTGATAGCACATTTGCAGGAAACCTGGAAAATACAGAGCAAAGTTGCATATAGTTCCAGTATACATTACAATTCTTTGCTTTAAGTAGGTGAATTAAGATTTTTAGTTGTAGTTTGAACATCAAACTATCAGAAAATAATAGAATCAAAATGCAGAGAAGTGGAAGAATATAGTAGATCTAAAAAAATTATGAACCAATTTGACATAATTATACAATTTTCATGCAACAGTAGGATACAAATTCTATTCAAGTAGACTATAAACTAGGAGACACTGGAACATATCCAGAGACTATAAATTTATATAAAAGTTCATTCTTGGTTTTGTATATGCTATGTGTTTGTACAAATGTATAGTGACATTATACCACTGATGCAGAATAATTTCACTGTCTTCAAAATCCTCTGCTCTCTATTAATGTTTTACTCCCCCATAAACCCAAGCAACCACTGATTCTTCTATCATTTCTATCATGATGCCTTTTCCAAAATGTCATATAGTTGGAATCATGAGTTGTGTAGCCTTCTCAAATTGGTTTCTTTGACTCAGTGATATGCATTCACGGTTCTTCCATGTCTTTTTATGACTTGATAGCTCATTCTTTTTAGTTCTGAATAATACCCTGGTGTCTTAATGTATCACAAATTTATTTATTTAAATATGTTTTAATAATTTAATAATTTATTTATCCATTCACCTACTGAAAGACATATTGATAACTTTTAATTTTAATTTTAAGCAATTTTAAGCAATTTGAGTAAAGCTACTATAAACATCCATAGGGCAGGTGTTTGTGTGAATGTTTCTAATTCATTTGGATAAATAGCAATGATCATGATTTTATAGAGTATTGGTAGTTCTGTCTGAAACTACCATTTTGTCTAACAAAATGGATGTAGCTTTGCATTAGCACCATCAGAGAATTAGAGTACCTATTCATCAAAACCCTATCGGCACTTGGTGGTGTCAATGTTTTAGGATTTTAGCCTTTCTATCTATCTTTATTATTTTTAAGTTATGAAAATGTGATAGCACATTTGCAGGAAACCTGGAAAATACAGAGCAAAGTTGCATATAGTTCCAGTATACATTACAATTCTTTGCTTTAAGTAGGTGAATTAAGATTTTTAGTTGTAGTTTGAACATCAAACTATCAGAAAATAATAGAATCAAAATGCAGAGAAGTGGAAGAATATAGTAGATCTAAAAAAATTATGAACCAATTTGACATAATTATACAATTTTCATGCAACAGTAGGATACAAATTCTATTCAAGTAGACTATAAACTAGGAGACACTGGAACATATCCAGAGACATAAGATCAGGTGCAGAAATTTCATGGTCTAAAAGTATGGAAATCATACATAGTCTGTTCTCTCACTAGGATTTTAGCCTTTCTAATAGATGCTCAGTGGTAGCTAATTGCTTTAATTTGTGATTCCCTGATAATATATATTTACTTGTCTTCTACTAATACATCTCTTCTTTGGAGAGATATCCACTCATATTCTTTTATCAGATTAGGTGTTTTCTTATCGTTAAGCGCTAAGACTTCTTTGTATGTTGAGAACACCAGTCTTTTATCAGATATGTCTTTTGCAAATATTTTCTCCCAATCTATGACTTGTCTTTTTATTCTCCTGACATTATCTTTTTTGTTATTGTTGCTAAGATTTTATTTATGTATTTATTTTTGACTGTAGTGGGGTCTTTATTGCTGCATTCAGGCCTTCTCTCGTTGAGGCAAGTGGGGGACTGCTATTCTTCACTGTCGTGTGTGTGCTTCTCATTGCAGTAACTTTTGTTGCAGAGCATAGGCTCTGGGTGCTTGGGCTTCAGCAGTTGTGACTCATGGGTTCTAGAGCACTCAGTAATTGAGACACACAGGCTTAGTTGCTCTGTGATATGTGGGATCTTCCTGGGCCAGGGATTAAACCAGTGTCCCTGGCATTGCAAGGCAGATTCTTAACTACTGGACCATCAGGGAAGCACTTGGCATTGTCTTCTGCAAAGCAGTTTTGATTTTAATTAAATCTAGCTTATTTCTGGATTTCATTTAACAAATGAAAAACAATTATTTCTTTCATGCTGCATTTGGCATGTATTTTAAAAGTTTTTGCCATATCCAAGGTCATATAAATATTTTCTCCAATGTTATCTTCTAGGAGTTTCATAGATTTACATTTAGATCTTTAATGCATTTTGATTTATTTTGTGTGAGGGTTATACTATCTGTATTTATATATTTTTGTTTTTCATCTGTATTTTCAGTTCTTCTGGAACCATTTGTTGCAGTGACTATCTTTATGCCATTGTATTTGCTTTCCTCTCATATCTAGGTGTCTGATTCATTTTAAGTTACATTTAGTATATAGTATAAGGTAGAAGTCCAAATTCTTCATTTTGCATGTGGATTATTTACTTAATTTTCAACTTAAACTTTTTATTTGAAATGTTTCCTAAATTCAGTTCATCTGACTTTATTATTAGAGACATTTCTTTGTGGAGAAATTTCAGGTTTTCTTGGTGAATTTTCTATTTTACCTTAATTCATGAATAATACCTTTCTGAAGTAAAATAGTCCAGGTTGGTAAATAATTCATTTTTGAGTACTTAATTGTTTTTGTTTTGTTTTTGTTTTTGTTTTTAAATTCACTTTTGGTTGATCTTGAGCATCAGTTGTCAATTTGCTTGTGTCTCTTTTGAAGGTAATCTTTTTATAATGCCTCATCTCAAGATTTTCTCCTTAACTCTGAATTTTATCCTTTTTATTATAATATGATCTTATGTGGGTTTATTTTTACTTGTCTCTCTGGGATTGACTTGATTTCTCCGATATGTGTTTTTAATAGTCGTGGAAAAACTTACCCATAATTTCAGCTATTAATTCTTTCCTTATTATCTCTCTTAATTTTGGAATAACCATTAAAACTAGCCTGTATTTTTCTGTGTGTGCACTACCTTTCTTCTGATGTAAACTCTAGTCTAAATTTTATTCTTCAACTTCACATAATCCCTTGTTGAATCCAATTTCTAAATTTAAGTTTGGAAATTGTATTTTTATTTCTAGAAGGTCTATTTGATTGTATTATTCAGTAGCAGTGTCCCTGGCATTGCAAGGCAGATTCTTAACTACTGGACCATCAGGAAGCACTTGGCATTGTCTTCTGCAAAGCAGTTTTGATTTTAATTAAATCTAGCTTATTTCTGGATTTCATTTAACAAATGAAAAACAATTATTTCTTTCATGCTGCATTTGGCATGTATTTTAAAAGTTTTTGCCATATCCAAGGTCATATAAATATTTTCTCCAATGTTATCTTCTAGGAGTTTCATAGATTTACATTTAGATCTTTAATGCATTTTGATTTATTTTGTGTGAGGGTTATACTATCTGTATTTATATATTTTTATTCTTTCATCTGTATTTTCAGTTCTTCTGGAACCATTTGTTGCAGTGACTATCTTTATGCCATTGTATTTGCTTTCCTCTCATATCTAGGTGTCTGATTCATTTTAAGTTACATTTAGTATATAGTATAAGGTAGAAGTCCAAATTCTTCATTTTGCATGTGGATTATTTACTTAATTTTCAACTTAAACTTTTTATTTGAAATGTTTCCTAAATTCAGTTCATCTGACTTTATTATTAGAGACATTTCTTTGTGGAGAAATTTCAGGTTTTCTTGGTGAATTTTCTATTTTACCTTAATTCATGAATAATACCTTTCTGAAGTAAAATAGTCCAGGTTGGTAAATAATTCATTTTTGAGTACTTAATTGTTTTTGTTTTGTTTTTGTTTTTGTTTTTAAATTCACTTTTGGTTGATCTTGAGCATCAGTTGTCAATTTGCTTGTGTCTCTTTTGAAGGTAATCTTTTTATAATGCCTCATCTCAAGATTTTCTCCTTAACTCTGAATTTTATCCTTTTTATTATAATATGATCTTATGTGGGTTTATTTTTACTTGTCTCTCTGGGATTGACTTGATTTCTCCGATATGTGTTTTTAATAGTCGTGGAAAAACTTACCCATAATTTCAGCTATTAATTCTTTCCTTATTATCTCTCTTAATTTTGGAATAACCATTAAAACTAGCCTGTATTTTTCTGTGTGTGCACTACCTTTCTTCTGATGTAAACTCTAGTCTAAATTTTATTCTTCAACTTCACATAATCCCTTGTTGAATCCAATTTCTAAATTTTTAAGTTTGGAAATTGTATTTTTTATTTCTAGAAGGTCTATTTGATTGTATACCTTCCAATTATTGTCCTTTATTCTTTCAAATTCCTTAGTGATGTTGTGAAGTAAGTTTTGTTTCTTTTGCCATATTCAATGCAATTGTTTGGAAGATGTGTCTGATAATTGCAGTATCTAAAATCTTTCCCATGTAATATTTCTGGCTATTTTGATTTCTGACACTTTATTTCTATGTTTGATATATCATTTCTCATGCTGTTGCACTACACTTATTATCTTTGAACAGTAGTTTGGAACCCATGTCAGAAGTACTCTTCTGTAGAGTGGATTTTTACTTGTTTTCACTAAGAAACTTGGACTACCAATTCAGTTGGTTCTTCAACCAAACTCACAGCTTAAGGTTTCCTGGACCTTCCTGCTGAGGAAAATCAAAACTGCCAATATGTGGCAGAGCCAGCTGTTTCCACAGCATTTCAGAGGACTTTTTCCTTTCCTTTCATGGCCCCTGTTGTCTCAGTGACAGGGAAAATTCTTGTTTGGGTATAAGAAGTCAGGTTTGCTTGTCTTTTTTCATTATCTTGGAAATATGCATTAAGATCCCATTTTAATATTCTTCTATTAAACTCACCTCTTTGGGAAGTTGCATAACCTTATTCCATCTCCTTTTCTCATGTAGGCATCATATTAAACTTAAGAGAGCCTGTTTAACAGACACTCTCAAGACAAAAGCATTTAATTACTTACTCAGATCTTTTCATACAATCCCCATGTTTATACTTATCTATTTTTTGATGAATAATTTATTTATGTCCTACATCTCTTAATGCAGGATATTGCTTAAATATTTTTAAATAATTTGGAAAATATTTTATTCAGCATTTCTTATTGTTTTCAGTGGAAGTGGTTCAAATAATCTTTTGCCTCTGGAAATAGAAGTCCTTCCTTTATGATACTTAATGCTGGAGAAGATCTTGGGTTGCTTGCTAATCTCACGTTTTGGTGTTAATATTAAGGATGAAGACTTGAAGAAATTTACCTAATAATTGTTCTAAGAGCTTGGCATAAGAGCACAAAGACAAACACTCTGTGATGGCACAGGAAGGATCTTTGCAGTAGACTTACACTCTAGACAATAAGAAAATATATGTTAATAGGTTATTTAAAGAAAGCACAATATGCAGTATCAGCGTATAAAGTCCCACCATACAAAACTGATAAGATACTGTGTTGCAATCACATTTGCCTTAGAGAACTAACAGGAGAAATAGAAACCATCTAATCCCAGGGTTTCCCTGGTGGCTCAAGTGGTAAAGAATCTGCCTGCAGTGCAGGAGATGCAGGAGATGTGGGTTCAATCCCTGGATCAGGATGATCCCCTGGAGGAAGCAATGGCAACCCATGCCAGTATTCTTACCTGAAAAATCCCATGGACAGAGGAGCCTGATGGGCTACAGTCCGTGGGGTCCCAAAGAGTGGATTTTACTTGTTTTCACTAAGAAACTTGGACTACCAATTCAGTTGGTTCTTCAACCAAACTCACAGCTTAAGGTTTCCTGGACCTTCCTGCTGAGGAAAATCAAAACTGCCAATATGTGGCAGAGCCAGCTGTTTCCACAGCATTTCAGAGGACTTTTTCCTTTCCTTTCATGGCCCCTGTTGTCTCAGTGACAGGGAAAATTCTTGTTTGGGTATAAGAAGTCAGGTTTGCTTGTCTTTTTTCATTATCTTGGAAATATGCATTAAGATCCCATTTTAATATTCTTCTATTAAACTCACCTCTTTGGGAAGTTGCATAACCTTATTCCATCTCCTTTTCTCATGTAGGCATCATATTAAACTTAAGAGAGCCTGTTTAACAGACACTCTCAAGACAAAAGCATTTAATTACTTACTCAGATCTTTTCATACAATCCCCATGTTTATACTTATCTATTTTTTGATGAATAATTTATTTATGTCCTACATCTCTTAATGCAGGATATTGCTTAAATATTTTTAAATAATTTGGAAAATATTTTATTCAGCATTTCTTATTGTTTTCAGTGGAAGTGGTTCAAATAATCTTTTGCCTCTGGAAATAGAAGTCCTTCCTTTATGATACTTAATGCTGGAGAAGATCTTGGGTTGCTTGCTAATCTCACGTTTTGGTGTTAATATTAAGGATGAAGACTTGAAGAAATTTACCTAATAATTGTTCTAAGAGCTTGGCATAAGAGCACAAAGACAAACACTCTGTGATGGCACAGGAAGGATCTTTGCAGTAGACTTACACTCTAGACAATAAGAAAATATATGTTAATAGGTTATTTAAAGAAAGCACAATATGCAGTATCAGCGTATAAAGTCCCACCATACAAAACTGATAAGATACTGTGTTGCAATCACATTTGCCTTAGAGAACTAACAGGAGAAATAGAAACCATCTAATCCCAGGGTTTCCCTGGTGGCTCAAGTGGTAAAGAATCTGCCTGCCATGCAGAAGTTACAGGAGACATGGGTTTGATCCCTAGGTCAGGAAGATCCCCTGGAGGAAAAAATGGCAATCCACTCCAGTATTCTTACCTGAAAAATCCCATGGACAGAGGAGCCTGATGGGCTACAGTCCATGGGGTCACATAGAGTCAGATTTAACTGAAGAGAATCAGTGGGTGCCAAATCCCTAGAGAACAAAAGAATTAGCAAATCATGTTTAGTGGAGAGAGCAGGGGGTGAGGGATAAACAAAATAATTATATTCTCCAAGTATACGAGAATTTGGACCACTTGGATTGTTTTTCTGGAGTATCAGTGCTTCTCCCTTAAGTTTAACCAGAAGACCTCAGACTTTACCAGATAATGGTATGAGAGTAAGAGTGCAGATAGAATATTGGTATCCAACTAAAGACCACAGAGGGCTACATATGTAGAAACAATTGGAGATTCCAAGAGATTCATCATCATATAAAACCAATTGATTCCACAGAAGTCACACCTATAAAGCAAAGTACAGCCTCCTGTGGAGAACACAGTTAGCATCATCCTCCTGATTTCTGTATTCAAACACAGAGTAGGAAGCATCACTCACTTTTGCTATGGCTTGGATAGAGAAAGGAGAAAGAGAAAATGTGATATACACTCTTCTTCCTCAGCACCTTCAGTTCTGCTGTGAAGCAGACTTTTTCTTTGATAATATGAGGATTCATGATTACATTAGCAAATGAAAAGTTGGTCTTTATTTATAGACACTCCAGCCTGAAACAATTGTATAGTCTGCTCTCTCCATGGTCTGAACATAAGGTGACAGAATAAGAAGCAATGACCCAGTCAGAGCATGGGAAATTAGAAAAAGAAAATGGGAGGGAGACGAAGAAAAAAGAGACTCCTATGGTTTCATTACTGGCTCTCTGTACAGCTTTTTTTTGTTTGTTTTTTCATTGATTGTACCTGAATCAGCATACTTTTTAAGTGAATTCAGGGTCTCAAGGCATGGGTACATTTATCTAACACCAATATATAAAATTTTTGTTTTGAATTTTTTTGTTTTTCCTAAAGCACGCTATAAGATAAAATATATGGCAAGTTATTTTACATGTTCCATAATTATTTTAAAAGTGATACAGTTCAAGGGTTTTAAAAGACAACCTAAACATAAATGTGTTCATTAACTATAGACATATTCAGTACAAAACATATTTGATATAAATGTCAGAAATAAAATATATTAGGTACTAGCAAATTCAGGAGAGTTGATGTGAGTAAAGCATTCCAATACACAGAAAAGTAGTGTTTCTAACCTAAATTACCTCTAGTTCCTAACAAAATTAAGTAATTCACTTCATCTTGTTTAGTTCTTTAATTGTCCAATGAAAATAAAAAGTCAGGGAGCACAGCTAAATCAAAGCAAAGAAAGATCTAATTTTCATCTTACGTTGAGACATACAGTTTAGTTGTTAGCAATAAAATGTTTTAAGCCATATGCTGCTTATGGTCTTTTAAGCTAGATTAGAAAGTGCTAATTAGAGTGTGGGCTGCATGTAAAAATACACTGCTCTCTTGCAAACATGCTTTGATAAGGACCTACATTGAATCTCAGTAGAAAAAATTCTAATTGTCAGATACCCAAATACGTAATTCACCTCAATCATGTTTTAATCTAACAATTCCTGGTTCACAAATTACTTAATTGTATTTTATGTAAACTTTTTGTAATAAAATATGTTATATGTAATAAAAGTGACTTCTGAAACAATAACGTAATTTTTTTCATATTCACCAGCTCTTAAATGTTCAAAACAGATTTATCTTAAATGTTCAGCAGATTTATTGGGGTTTCTCACTACTGTCTTCCCATTGGAGATCATTTCATAAAATGAAGCACAGAAGTCTATTTCTAATCTGAAAACAGATATTGTGATACTTTGGGTCACCTGCTATTTATTTTGCTGAAGTTATATACTAACATGGAATTACAGCCCATGGCAGTCACAAAGAATCAGACACAAGTTAACGACTGAGAATGCACATCTTTCTATGAAAAGAAAGCATTTTTTGAGAACAGTATATTAGTATAGTAAATGCATCTCCATAGTAACCATCATGTTTATTTCTGGAAATTTTAAAAAATAATACACAGCTTTAAATAGTAGCAGAAAAACACAGAAAATTATGTTTCCTTAATACTTTCACTTACAAATTAATGTCTAATAGTACAATAATATTACTACTGCTTTCAACGCTTGTATAATTGTTCCTGGATTGTGGAAAAACATAATTCTAAATATACAAGCTGGAATTAAACCCACATTGCAGAATTAAAGATAACAAATACAAAAGGAATAATTAGAGGAAAGGTCCATTTTAAAAATAAACAGCATTTTTTTTTTTTTCAGTATTAAGGGAAAACATTTTAAATTTCTATGACAATTTTAGGCTTTCTAATAGGAAAGGCAAAGAGCAGAAATAGAAAGTCCAGGGAGGTGATTTTACCTGGCTTTAAAAATGCAATAAGGCTTTAAATGATTTAATTTCTTTACCCTTTTGCACTCCTTATTTCTATATGCATTTTCATATGTCTCATTTCTTTTCACTGCTTCAATTCTTCGAACCTTAGAAGTAGGCTATAAAAGGAATAAGAGTACAGGTATGCTGCATGCATATTTGACTGAATGAAGAAAAGGATTCCTAGGAAAAATGGAATTGGTTACTTGGTCTTATTTTCAGAATATCTCCCTCTTATCCTTTCTCTTTCGTACGTATCTTCAAAGACAGCTCCTGTAAAACACCCATGCATTTTTCCTGCTTCATTAAGCTTTATTAAATCTCAGTATGTTTTGATGCTAGATTGCTGCTTTCCCATAAATGTGTTCATAAATATGGTGGATTAGTTCAAAGAGCTTAATTTTGTTAACATACAATATTATGTTTCCTTATGACTTCAAATTAGCTTGGGATATAGAAATTAAGTTACTTTATCATATATTTCAGGAAATACCATATTCTTTTAACAATCTCTCTTAAGACTGACTAACAGTTAACTAAAAATGGACTTGGACAACGCATTATTAGATTCATACCCATAACCCCTTGCAAGGAAATATATGTCTTTTAAGTGATGAATGGGAAGTGTGGCTTCTTATTCTGCCAAAAATTTACCATATCATTTGCTAGAAAGCCAAGTGTTGACATTGATCTTAATTGGTCCCCATCATATGACATATCTTCTTGACATAAGATTGATTTATGGCCATCACCAATCATCAGCACTCTAAATATTGATATAACATTGCTTTGCATTGGGGTTTAAAATTAAAGTAAATATGCAAGAAGTAGAAGCAGGACGAACCAAATTTAAGTTACTAAAGAATTCTCTGCCTGAGAACAAACATGACATACAGAATTGAGTGACATCTTCCTTTAAAATTCTAAGAATAGTTAGTATATTTTCCAAACCTAAAAAGCAGTTTCCTATGGTTCCAACCTAGTAAATTTCCATGGTGAGCACAAAGGAATTATAGAGGTAGATACTATTAATAATGATGAATAAGCTCTAATTTTTAGCACTTGTCTGGATGTGTCTTGTTATTTTTAACAGCATTTACTTACAGGGAAAATATGACTTCTTACTGAATGTCTTATAAGGAAAAAAAAGAAAAAACAAGAGGGGAGATAAAAATTTACTTAGCATCTCTCTCCTAAATAATAGGTATTTATTCGAAGTCATTTTTTTTCCCAAAGAGATACTGAATCTGGGAGCCTATAAATATACTCTGAGATGTCTTAGCAGGTTTGTTGTGCCAGGAAAACACCCCATGCAAAACTGTCTACATGAGAAAGATGGGATAGAAACTTCTGGGGAAAAAAAAATCACCTTTTAATTCCCCAGTTTTTTGTTCTTCTCTGTAATCAATAGAGTTTAAAATCAAAGAAAAAAATCAATGCTTTTTCTTTATAAAATGTATTTTATAGAGAGTATGGGATTTTGTAGCAATGAGGCCTAATGTCTTTTAACTGAACTCTCATATTTAAGCTTATTTAATCCTTATTATTCCTGTTACTATGTCCATATTTCACAGAAAACATATTTTTCATTTAGGTTAATAAACTTTTCCAGAATCACAGATTTAAAAAGTATTGAAGCTATATTTCAAACCCAGAGGAACTTTACATAAAATTCTATACTCATTGCCATGCTGTCTAGTCATCTAGGAGTTTGTATAATTGTGCAACCCCATTGCTCCACAGAAATGAATATCTTTTACACTAAAGCTCTGCATCCCATTTCATCAAAAAAAGTGCTCCAATACATTGGCAAATATATAGATTTTTCCTTATTTAAGGAAAAATTATCTTGCCTAAAGTCGCACAGCAAGTGACTGGCAAAGCTTAAATGAAAATATAAAAGTAATTTAAACATATCTAACAGTGAATATTATAATTTATAATATTGATATAACATTGCTTTGCATTGGGGTTTAAAATTAAAGTAAATATGCAAGAAGTAGAAGCAGGACGAACCAAATTTAAGTTACTAAAGAATTCTCTGCCTGAGAACAAACATGACATACAGAATTGAGTGACATCTTCCTTTAAAATTCTAAGAATAGTTAGTATATTTTCCAAACCTAAAAAGCAGTTTCCTATGGTTCCAACCTAGTAAATTTCCATGGTGAGCACAAAGGAATTATAGAGGTAGATACTATTAATAATGATGAATAAGCTCTAATTTTTAGCACTTGTCTGGATGTGTCTTGTTATTTTTAACAGCATTTACTTACAGGGAAAATATGACTTCTTACTGAATGTCTTATAAGGAAAAAAAAGAAAAAACAAGAGGGGAGATAAAAATTTACTTAGCATCTCTCTCCTAAATAATAGGTATTTATTCGAAGTCATTTTTTTTCCCAAAGAGATACTGAATCTGGGAGCCTATAAATATACTCTGAGATGTCTTAGCAGGTTTGTTGTGCCAGGAAAACACCCCATGCAAAACTGTCTACATGAGAAAGATGGGATAGAAACTTCTGGGGAAAAAAAAATCACCTTTTAATTCCCCAGTTTTTTGTTCTTCTCTGTAATCAATAGAGTTTAAAATCAAAGAAAAAAATCAATGCTTTTTCTTTATAAAATGTATTTTATAGAGAGTATGGGATTTTGTAGCAATGAGGCCTAATGTCTTTTAACTGAACTCTCATATTTAAGCTTATTTAATCCTTATTATTCCTGTTACTATGTCCATATTTCACAGAAAACATATTTTTCATTTAGGTTAATAAACTTTTCCAGAATCACAGATTTAAAAAGTATTGAAGCTATATTTCAAACCCAGAGGAACTTTACATAAAATTCTATACTCATTGCCATGCTGTCTAGTCATCTAGGAGTTTGTATAATTGTGCAACCCCATTGCTCCACAGAAATGAATATCTTTTACACTAAAGCTCTGCATCCCATTTCATCAAAAAAAAAGTGCTCCAATACATTGGCAAATATATAGATTTTTTCCTTATTTAAGGAAAAATTATCTTGCCTAAAGTCGCACAGCAAGTGACTGGCAAAGCTTAAATGAAAATATAAAAGTAATTTAAACATATCTAACAGTGAATATTATAATTTATAATATACACTATTTAAATGTATCTCTCCTGCTGGGGGCATTTGATTTAAAAAAAGACAAGGGGAAGTGTAATCAAATTATCTTTTTAAACTACCTTGCCCTGCAGAGTATATAGATTTAATAACCTAAAAGCAGGTCCAGTGGTAAAATATGATCTATAATTTTTATTAAAGCAAAACCGTTGCTGTTTTAGGTTATGCTCTTCTATAAAAAAGGTAAAAGCTGAAACAAATAAAAAAATATGAATGATATAAATGCCTACTGATATTTCTGTAGAAGTCATTCATTAGTTTTTGAAAGAAATCACACGTGAATCTTTTAGAATAGAGCAATATTCTAATGTCTCCATCAGAGAGAATGGTTAATCTTTGCCTTATAGGATTTCACTGTAGCCAAACCACAACTAGAAGAGAATCTGGCAGGAAATAAGTAGTAATGTATTTGTAAATAGAGTTTTACTTTATTTCAAGTGTTCAGCTTTATTTGTGTATTTGATGTCTCAGGTGATGTATAAATGGTATTTGCTTGACAGTCTCTGATTTGTGTGTGTTATGAGAAATGAAGTAAGTGTCCTTTTCGCAGTTTTCTTTTCTCTATTGCCCTGGAACACAGAACAATAGACCCTGTTTTTCATTTTTAGAGTTCTGCAGACTCCTTCTTTTGGACTCATGAAACTCTTTTCTTGTGTTCTGTAGATAATTCTACCTCTCCATTGCCTCCCAGTCTGTTACTATTCTTATGTTTTGGTTTTAGTCTGATAACTCGCAACATTTTTTGCTGCTCTAGTCATCTAGGAGTTTGTATAATTGTGCAACCCCATTGCTCCACAGAAATGAATATCTTTTACACTAAAGCTCTGCATCCCATTTCATCAAAAAAAAAGTGCTCCAATACATTGGCAAATATATAGATTTTTTCCTTATTTAAGGAAAAATTATCTTGCCTAAAGTCGCACAGCAAGTGACTGGCAAAGCTTAAATGAAAATATAAAAGTAATTTAAACATATCTAACAGTGAATATTATAATTTATAATATACACTATTTAAATGTATCTCTCCTGCTGGGGGCATTTGATTTAAAAAAAGACAAGGGGAAGTGTAATCAAATTATCTTTTTAAACTACCTTGCCCTGCAGAGTATATAGATTTAATAACCTAAAAGCAGGTCCAGTGGTAAAATATGATCTATAATTTTTATTAAAGCAAAACCGTTGCTGTTTTAGGTTATGCTCTTCTATAAAAAAGGTAAAAGCTGAAACAAATAAAAAAATATGAATGATATAAATGCCTACTGATATTTCTGTAGAAGTCATTCATTAGTTTTTGAAAGAAATCACACGTGAATCTTTTAGAATAGAGCAATATTCTAATGTCTCCATCAGAGAGAATGGTTAATCTTTGCCTTATAGGATTTCACTGTAGCCAAACCACAACTAGAAGAGAATCTGGCAGGAAATAAGTAGTAATGTATTTGTAAATAGAGTTTTACTTTATTTCAAGTGTTCAGCTTTATTTGTGTATTTGATGTCTCAGGTGATGTATAAATGGTATTTGCTTGACAGTCTCTGATTTGTGTGTGTTATGAGAAATGAAGTAAGTGTCCTTTTCGCAGTTTTCTTTTCTCTATTGCCCTGGAACACAGAACAATAGACCCTGTTTTTCATTTTTAGAGTTCTGCAGACTCCTTCTTTTGGACTCATGAAACTCTTTTCTTGTGTTCTGTAGATAATTCTACCTCTCCATTGCCTCCCAGTCTGTTACTATTCTTATGTTTTGGTTTTAGTCTGATAACTCGCAACAGTTTTAACTGTTCTATATTTTGTATACCCTTTTCTCCACATTAAAAAGGATATGTTACACTGAAAAATTCTAAACATTTAATAAAGGCTTCATTTACTCTGGAGAAATATGGAACACCAGGTTAGTTAAAAAGAAGCAAAATTGAATGACATCCCAACCACCTTGGTAAAGTTGAAAATTATTTACTGTATATATACCAGTAATATTCTTCAAATGAACTCACTTAAATGTTAGTAAATCAAAGATGTCACATAAATAAGTTCCTCATTTATATCCTTAGCAAACTCAACACTGGAATAGTAGCAAATTAAAGATGTCACAGAATTATGCTCCTAGTTTTCTATCTTTACAAACAGCAACATTGAAAATCACATTATAATCTCCTCTCAAGCAGTTCAAATTTTGGAAAATATGTAGCCTGAGAAAAGGAGTCCTGGGACAAAACAAATGCTCCTCTCAGAGGCAGATGTGACCTGGAGTTAACAGAGATCAAGCTTCAGTTGTATTTACATGTTCACAGATTGCTAGCAAATACCTGGCAAAAATACTTTGGCAAAATATACAGTATATGATAATTTTGAATTGTTTTCTTAAAAAATATTATCAACTTGCCCAAAATCTAGGCCCCCAAATTCTATTTCAGCACTTGATTCCTTATAATTTAAGGTATGAAAATAATACATTTCAGTAAGACAGCAACATCATACACTCTCAGCAGTATAAGAGTCAGTAAAGCTCATCCTTTCAACCTCACAACAAAATGATTTAAAATTCTTAAATTATGTCATTAAACCACAAACATAGAGCACTTTGGTGCTTTTTATTTATTTATTTATTAATTTTGGTGGGGGAGGAGTGGGCAGGGAGGAGAGCAGGCAGGTCACTTCTATTGGTCTTTCATTTGTCCATTTTCATCCATCTTCGTTCTTTGGCCCGTGTGGGCCTCCCATCGCGGTGGCCTCTGTTGTCGCATAGCACTGGCTCTGGGCGCACGTGCTGCAGAGCTCTGGCTTGGTAGTTGGACACATGGGTCCAGCCGCTCCGCGGCACGTGGGATCTTCCCAGGCCAGGGATCAAACCGGTAGCCCTTGCATTGCAAGGTGGTGTCCTTACCCACTGGACCACCAGGGAAGCCCCACTTGGGTGCTTTTTAAATAATATCCTTTCCTCTTAAATTGACAGAAAAAAGACTTTTAAGTAAAATTTATTAAAGTATAAATTAATTAGAATAAAAATGGTTCCATATTTGAGTTCATGTCCATGATTTTTGACTAATTTATATACTGATGTAACCACATTTGGATTCAAGAAAGGGAGGACCACTAATACCATGAAAGCATAAGCATTGAGCTGACATGCTCCCTAAAAATACTAGCAATAGGGGCTTCCCTGGTGGTCCAGTGGGTAAGGACACTGCCTTGCAGTGCAAGGGATGCCGGTTCGATCCCTGACCTGGGAAGATCCCACGTGCTGCGGAGCGGTTGGACCGATGTGTTCAACTACCGAGCCAGAGCTCTGGAGCACGTGCGCCCAGAGCTGGTGCTCTGCGACAACAGAGGCCACCGCGATGGGAGACCCACACGGGCCAAAGAATGAAGATGGATGAAAATGGACAAATGAAAGACCAATAGAAGTGGCCCGCCCACCTCCTCCCTCCCCAACCTGCCCCCCAAAAAATAAAAAATAAACAAAAAATAAACAAAAATACTAGCAATAAATTATTTCAAAATAAAAATGATATTTAAGTCTTTGGAAGTGATCCTAAAGACAAACCGCAAATGAAGAAAAATTCATTCAGGAAAATCTACTAATACTTAATGGGAACTCTAAGAGTCTATCTTATCTAAACCAAGACTACATTCCTTTCCTGCTAAAACTGAGTATGATGATGATTGCTGTGAAGACACAAATAATATTGGATTACACCGTTTAAAAATGTTTGAATTATAGTTGATGTAAACTGTACCTCAATAATGTAGTCATATAGATCATACCATGTATTGCCCTAAATAATTCCGTGGGTAAAACACTCACTTTGCCACAAGTAATCATTGATCTTCTTTCTTATAGACTAGATATGTGTTTTCTAGAATGGCATGCACATCACAGCTTAGTGGATATACTCTGTTGTTTTCAACATTTTTGTTCAGTGTAATTTGTTGGAGATTCATCCATATTGTGCATATTACCAGCCTGTTTTGCATATTACCAGCAATCATTTGATATCTATAATACCTACTGTGTAGGCATTGCTTTAGTCTCTTTATATGTACTAATTCATATAGTCCTCATTCAACTTGGGACACAAAATCCTAACAGTAATGATTTGAAATATTTGAATTTAACATTATAGAGTAAAATTCTATTTTAATAATTTAACTACAGTTATATTTTATTCCTATTTTGTCCCTGAGGAATGTGAGACAGTTTCCTCACAGAAATTCTTGGTATTATACATAAATACCAAGGACTTCTCAGGTGGCTCAGTTGTAAAGAATCCGACTGTAATGCAGGAGACACAGGAGATACAGTTTGGATTCCTGGGTGAGGAAATCCCTCTGGAGGAGGAAATGGAAACTCCCTCCAGTATTATCACCCAGAAAATACCATGGACAGAGGAGTCTAGCAGAAAGCAGTCTTTGGAGTCACAAAGAGTTCAATGCCACTGAGCAACTGAACACATACATAGATTACTATAGTATGAACAGACATAATGAAATTTAAAGATGTTATGATGTAGTCTACTATTAGTTTTTACTGAGAACAAAAGTCCAAATCTTTCCTTTACATGAAATGATCATTGGGGAAATTAAGAAAGTATTTAAAATTTACTTAAATTTGTGAAACTCGATAAATTTTAATCCCTTCAATTTTATCTCTTCTCGAGCTTTGTTTACTAATCACTCTCTCTTTTGTATCTACAATTTGTCATCCACTAACTCCTCCTTCTCAGGTTACTTGTATAGTCAAATAACTTCTATCCTCAACAACAATTATTATAATACCAATAATAGAATAACAACTTTCCCATTTAACTTTTTCTCTGCATCAGTGCACAATTAACTTTTAAAAATTCTTACAGTTAAATTTCAGAAAGGACCATATTCTTTGCTTTCTTCATCTTTAATTTGCTGATGTACAATATCTTGTACCCATAGGTGCGTGCCAGTTCCATACTGTCTTGATGACTGTTGCTTTGTAGTAGCATCTGAAGTGAGGAAGGCTGATCTCCCCAGCTACATTGCTCTTTCTCAGGATTGCTTTGGCTATTCAGGGTTTTTTGTGTTTCCACATGAACTGTGTTATATTTTGGTCTAGTTCTGTGAAGAATGTCATTGGTAGTTTGATAGGGATTGCATTGAATCTGTAGATGATATTTGGTAGTATGGTCATTTTCACAATATTGATTCTTCTGACCCAGGAACATGGAATATCTTTGCATCTGTTTAAATCTTCTTTAATTTCTTTATGAGTGTCATGTTGTTAACAGTAATTTTAATTTTCATTATAGAGTAAAATTCTATTTTAATAATTTAACTACAGTTATATTTTATTCCTATTTTGTCCCTGAGGAATGTGAGACAGTTTCCTCACAGAAATTCTTGGTATTATACATAAATACCAAGGACTTCTCAGGTGGCTCAGTTGTAAAGAATCCGACTGTAATGCAGGAGACACAGGAGATACAGTTTGGATTCCTGGGTGAGGAAATCCCTCTGGAGGAGGAAATGGAAACTCCCTCCAGTATTATCACCCAGAAAATACCATGGACAGAGGAGTCTAGCAGAAAGCAGTCTTTGGAGTCACAAAGAGTTCAATGCCACTGAGCAACTGAACACATACATAGATTACTATAGTATGAACAGACATAATGAAATTTAAAGATGTTATGATGTAGTCTACTATTAGTTTTTACTGAGAACAAAAGTCCAAATCTTTCCTTTACATGAAATGATCATTGGGGAAATTAAGAAAGTATTTAAAATTTACTTAAATTTGTGAAACTCGATAAATTTTAATCCCTTCAATTTTATCTCTTCTCGAGCTTTGTTTACTAATCACTCTCTCTCTTTTGTATCTACAATTTGTCATCCACTAACTCCTCCTTCTCAGGTTACTTGTATAGTCAAATAACTTCTATCCTCAACAACAATTATTATAATACCAATAATAGAATAACAACTTTCCCATTTAACTTTTTCTCTGCATCAGTGCACAATTAACTTTTAAAAATTCTTACAGTTAAATTTCAGAAAGGACCATATTCTTTGCTTTCTTCATCTTTAATTTGCTGATGTACAATATCTTGTACCCATAGGTGCGTGCCAGTTCCATACTGTCTTGATGACTGTTGCTTTGTAGTAGCATCTGAAGTGAGGAAGGCTGATCTCCCCAGCTACATTGCTCTTTCTCAGGATTGCTTTGGCTATTCAGGGTTTTTTGTGTTTCCACATGAACTGTGTTATATTTTGGTCTAGTTCTGTGAAGAATGTCATTGGTAGTTTGATAGGGATTGCATTGAATCTGTAGATGATATTTGGTAGTATGGTCATTTTCACAATATTGATTCTTCTGACCCAGGAACATGGAATATCTTTGCATCTGTTTAAATCTTCTTTAATTTCTTTTATGAGTGTCATGTAATTTTCTGTGTACAGTTCTTTTGTTTTGGGGGGGATAGGTTTATTCCAAGGTATTTTATTCTTTTGGTTGCGATGGTGAAGGGGATAGACTCTTTGATTTCATTTTCTAAATTTTTCATTGATTGTATATAGGAATGCCAGTGATTTCTGTATATTGATTTTGTATCCCGCGATTTTGGTGAATTTGTTGTTTAGCTCTAGTAGCTTTGTAATTGTGTCTTTGGGGTTTTCTATGTATAATATCATGTCATCTGCAAAAAGAGAGAACTTTGCTTCTTCTTTTCCAATCTGGATTCCTTCTATTTCATTCTCTTCTCTTACTGCTGTTGCTAGAACTTTGAGGACTATGCTGAATAATAGCGGTAAAAGTGGACACCTGTGTCTTCTTCCTGATCTTAGAGGGAATGCTTTCAGTGCTTCACCATTAAGGATAATGTTCACTGTGGACTTCTCATATATGGCTGTCACTATTTTGAGATAGGTTCCTTCTATGCCCATTTTTTGAAGGACTTTTGTCATAAATTGATGTTGTACTTTGTTGAAGGCTTTTTCTGCATCTATTGAGACGATCATGTGATTTTTGTCTCTCAATTTGTTGATTTGGTGTATCACATTATTGATTTGTGGATACTGAAGAATCCTTGCATGCCTGGGATGAACACAACTTGATCATGATGTATGAGTTTTTTGATGTGCTGTTGAGTATTTGGCATCTAAGTTCATCAGTGAAATTGGCCTATAATTTTCTTTTTTTGTCCTGTCTTTGTCTGGTTTTGGTATCAGGGTGATGGTGGCATTGAAGAATGTATTAGGAAATGTTCCTTCCTGTGCAATTTTTTGGAAGAGTTTTAGAAGGACAGGCATTAGCTCGTCTTTAAATGTTTGGTAGAATTCGGCTGTGAAGCCATCTGGCCCTGGGCTTTGATTTTTGGGTATATTTTTTATCACAAATTCAATTTATAAGCTTGTGACTGAATGGCTATAGTTTCTATTTCTTCCTGGTTCAGTCTTGGAAGATTAAGCTTTTCTAAGAAACTGTCCATTTCCTCCAGGTTGTCCAGTTTGTGGATATATAGTTGTGCATAACAGTTTCTCATAATCCTTTGGATTTCTGCATTATCTGATGTAATCTCTCCTTTTTCATTTTTATTTTGTGGATCTGGTTCTTCTCTCTCTTTTTCTTGATGAGTCTGGCGAGCAACTTGTATAATTCGTATGTCATTTCATTTTCTAAATTTTTCATTGATTGTATATAGGAATGCCAGTGATTTCTGTATATTGATTTTGTATCCCGCGATTTTGGTGAATTTGTTGTTTAGCTCTAGTAGCTTTGTAATTGTGTCTTTGGGGTTTTCTATGTATAATATCATGTCATCTGCAAAAAGAGAGAACTTTGCTTCTTCTTTTCCAATCTGGATTCCTTCTATTTCATTCTCTTCTCTTACTGCTGTTGCTAGAACTTTGAGGACTATGCTGAATAATAGCGGTAAAAGTGGACACCTGTGTCTTCTTCCTGATCTTAGAGGGAATGCTTTCAGTGCTTCACCATTAAGGATAATGTTCACTGTGGACTTCTCATATATGGCTGTCACTATTTTGAGATAGGTTCCTTCTATGCCCATTTTTTGAAGGACTTTTGTCATAAATTGATGTTGTACTTTGTTGAAGGCTTTTTCTGCATCTATTGAGACGATCATGTGATTTTTGTCTCTCAATTTGTTGATTTGGTGTATCACATTATTGATTTGTGGATACTGAAGAATCCTTGCATGCCTGGGATGAACACAACTTGATCATGATGTATGAGTTTTTTGATGTGCTGTTGAGTATTTGGCATCTAAGTTCATCAGTGAAA
Organism: Tragulus kanchil; assembly: GCA_022376925.1. Lineage (NCBI taxonomy): Eukaryota > Metazoa > Chordata > Mammalia > Artiodactyla > Tragulidae > Tragulus > Tragulus kanchil. Next base: position 93,773,816 of record JAIOJX010000028.1, on the reverse strand, counting down.
TTGGCCTATAATTTTCTTTTTTTGTCCTGTCTTTGTCTGGTTTTGGTATCAGGGTGATGGTGGCATTGAAGAATGTATTAGGAAATGTTCCTTCCTGTGCAATTTTTTGGAAGAGTTTTAGAAGGACAGGCATTAGCTCGTCTTTAAATGTTTGGTAGAATTCGGCTGTGAAGCCATCTGGCCCTGGGCTTTGATTTTTGGGTATATTTTTTTTTATCACAAATTCAATTTATAAGCTTGTGACTGAATGGCTATAGTTTCTATTTCTTCCTGGTTCAGTCTTGGAAGATTAAGCTTTTCTAAGAAACTGTCCATTTCCTCCAGGTTGTCCAGTTTGTGGATATATAGTTGTGCATAACAGTTTCTCATAATCCTTTGGATTTCTGCATTATCTGATGTAATCTCTCCTTTTTCATTTTTATTTTGTGGATCTGGTTCTTCTCTCTTTTTTTCATGATGAGTCTGGCGAGCAACTTGACAATCTTTTTATCTTTTCAAAGAACCAGCTTCTCATTTTAGTTATCTTTACTATTGTTTCTTTCATTTCTTTTTCATTTATTTCTGCTCTGATCGTTATGATTTCCCTTCTTCTGCTGGCTTTCAGATGTTTTTGTTCTTCTTTCTTGAGTTGTTTTAAACAGAGGGTTAGGTCATCTGTTTGATATTTTTCTTGTTTCTTGAGGTAGGATTGTATTGCTATAAATTTCTCTCTTAGAAATGCTTTTGCAGTATCCCATAGGTTTTGCACTGTTGTGTGTTCATTGTCATTTTCTACTACAAATTTTTTAATTTCTCCTTTGATTTGCTTGGTAATCAGTTTGTTCTTTAGGTATGTGCTGTTTAATCTCCATGTGTTTGTGTTTCTAGTGGTTTTTTTCCTATAGTTGATCTCTAGTCTCATGGCATTGTGGTCTGAGAAAATGGGTGATATCATTGCAATTTTCTTGAATTGACTAAGGTTTGATTTGTGGCCCAAGATGTGGTCTATCCTGGAGGTTGGTCCATGAGCACTTGAGAAGAAAGTGTATTCTCCTGCTTTTGAATGGAGGGTCCTAAAGATATCCATGAGGTCCATCTCTTCGAGTGTGGCATTTAAGGCTTGTGTTTCTTTATTAATTTTCTGTTTTAATGATCCGTCCATTGGTGGGAGAGGAGTGTTAAAGTCTCCTACTATTACTGTGTTATTGTCAATTTCCTCTTTTATGTCTCAAAGTGTTTGTCTAATATATTCAGGCATACCTGTGCTGGGTGCCCCAAGAGTTTTAGAAGGACAGGCATTAGCTCGTCTTTAAATGTTTGGTAGAATTCGGCTGTGAAGCCATCTGGCCCTGGGCTTTGATTTTTGGGTATATTTTTTATCACAAATTCAATTTATAAGCTTGTGACTGAATGGCTATAGTTTCTATTTCTTCCTGGTTCAGTCTTGGAAGATTAAGCTTTTCTAAGAAACTGTCCATTTCCTCCAGGTTGTCCAGTTTGTGGATATATAGTTGTGCATAACAGTTTCTCATAATCCTTTGGATTTCTGCATTATCTGATGTAATCTCTCCTTTTTCATTTTTATTTTGTGGATCTGGTTCTTCTCTCTTTTTTTCATGATGAGTCTGGCGAGCAACTTGACAATCTTTTTATCTTTTCAAAGAACCAGCTTCTCATTTTAGTTATCTTTACTATTGTTTCTTTCATTTCTTTTTCATTTATTTCTGCTCTGATCGTTATGATTTCCCTTCTTCTGCTGGCTTTCAGATGTTTTTGTTCTTCTTTCTTGAGTTGTTTTAAACAGAGGGTTAGGTCATCTGTTTGATATTTTTCTTGTTTCTTGAGGTAGGATTGTATTGCTATAAATTTCTCTCTTAGAAATGCTTTTGCAGTATCCCATAGGTTTTGCACTGTTGTGTGTTCATTGTCATTTTCTACTACAAATTTTTTAATTTCTCCTTTGATTTGCTTGGTAATCAGTTTGTTCTTTAGGTATGTGCTGTTTAATCTCCATGTGTTTGTGTTTCTAGTGGTTTTTTTCCTATAGTTGATCTCTAGTCTCATGGCATTGTGGTCTGAGAAAATGGGTGATATCATTGCAATTTTCTTGAATTGACTAAGGTTTGATTTGTGGCCCAAGATGTGGTCTATCCTGGAGGTTGGTCCATGAGCACTTGAGAAGAAAGTGTATTCTCCTGCTTTTGAATGGAGGGTCCTAAAGATATCCATGAGGTCCATCTCTTCGAGTGTGGCATTTAAGGCTTGTGTTTCTTTATTAATTTTCTGTTTTAATGATCCGTCCATTGGTGGGAGAGGAGTGTTAAAGTCTCCTACTATTACTGTGTTATTGTCAATTTCCTCTTTTATGTCTCAAAGTGTTTGTCTAATATATTCAGGCATACCTGTGCTGGGTGCATAGATATTCACGACTGTTATGTCTTCCTCGTGGATAGATCCCTTAATCATGATGTAGTGACCTGTCTTGTCTCTTAGAATCTTCTTTACTTTAAAATCCATTTTGTCTGGTATGTTTGCTACACCAGCTTTCTTTTGATTTCCATTTGCTTGGAGTATCTTTTTCCAGCCTCTCACTTTCAGTCTATGAGTGTCTCTAGGTCTGAAGTGGATCTCTTATAGACAGTATTTATATAGGTCTTGCTTCTGGATACATTCAGCAAGCATGTGTCGTTTGGTTGGAGCATTCAGTCCATTTATGTTCAAAGTAATTATTGTTACCAATGTTCCTATTGTCATCTTCCTAGATGTTTGGGGTTTGATTTGTAGGACTTCTCCTACTCTTGTATTTATTGGCTATATCACGCCCTTTAACACTTGTTGTAGGGCTGGTTTTGTGGCACAGAGTTCTTTTAGTTTTTGTCTGTCTGTGAAGCTTTTGACTTCACCATCAGTTCTGAATGAGATCCTTGCTGGGTAGGGAATTCTTGGTTGGAGGTTATTCTCCTTTAGCCGTTGAAATGTGTCTTGCCATTCTCTTCTGGCCTGCAGGGTTTCTGTCGAAAGATCCACAGTTAAACGTATGGGGTTTCCTTTATATGTTATTTGTTGTTTGCTCCTAGCTGCTTTTAGTAATCCGTCTTTATATTTAGTCTGCGTTAGTTTGATTAGAATGTGCCTTGGTGTGTTTCTTCTGGGCTTTCTCCTGTGTGGAACTCTTTGTGCTTCTTGGACTTGGTTGACTATTTCCTTTCCCATGCTGGGGAAGTTATCCACTATAACCTCTTCAATAATTTCTCCATAGCCTTTCTTCCCCTCTTCTTCCTCTGGAACTCGTATAATTCTAACGTTGGTGCGTTTGATGTCGTCCCATAAGGCTTTGTAGCTACCCTCAGTTCTTTTCATTCTTTCAGCTTTGTTCTGTTCTTCAGCACTTATTTCCACCATTCTCTCTTCCAGCTCACTTTTCCATTCTTCTGCCTCCGATACTCTACTGTTGAGGCCTTCTATAGTATTTTTGAGTTCCACAGTAGAGTTGGTGGTCTCTATTTGCTTATTTTTCATTTCCTTCATGTCTCTTCTCAATGCACTCATTTCCTCTAATATTCTGTTTTCAGTGTTTTGCGTCCTCATTAGTATAGCTTTTCTGAATTCTCTTTCAGATAATTTGTCTATCTCCTCCTCTGTCATTTGAAGCGGTGTTTCTCTAGCTTGGTCCTTCTTTTGTGCAGCGTTTCTCTGTCGTTTCATTATTAGGGTATTGTTTGTTTCTTTGTGTGTGTCTGTGTGTGTGGAGTTCTTTTTCCCACCAGGCTTTGTTGTTGAATTCTCCCTTCCTTTGTGTTTCTGTCCTTCTAGAAGTTTTCAGTGGTTTGTGACTTGGGTTGTGTTAGATCTTGTTTACAGGTGAACAATCTCTAGTGTTATATGTTCTTTGATAGTGTGGGGTCTTGGAATCAGGGCTTCCACTCTGAAGATCCTTGGTTTGATGATTGGTCAGGGGGTGTAGGCTCTATGTCTGATTTGCTATGATGTTCCGTGATATTAGTTCAAATACTAGCATCTGAGGAACAAGAGGTGCATCCCTGATGGGTGACAGTCATGAAAGCATGCAGATGTTTTCTAACACAGTTGTAAGATACACATACATACACAGCAATAACTACAACTGACCCTTCTTTCAGAGATAAAGCATAGGAAATTTTTTTGTCAAATGACTCAATCAAAAATGATGCCTTGGTGTGTTTCTTCTGGGCTTTCTCCTGTGTGGAACTCTTTGTGCTTCTTGGACTTGGTTGACTATTTCCTTTCCCATGCTGGGGAAGTTATCCACTATAACCTCTTCAATAATTTCTCCATAGCCTTTCTTCCCCTCTTCTTCCTCTGGAACTCGTATAATTCTAACGTTGGTGCGTTTGATGTCGTCCCATAAGGCTTTGTAGCTACCCTCAGTTCTTTTCATTCTTTCAGCTTTGTTCTGTTCTTCAGCACTTATTTCCACCATTCTCTCTTCCAGCTCACTTTTCCATTCTTCTGCCTCCGATACTCTACTGTTGAGGCCTTCTATAGTATTTTTGAGTTCCACAGTAGAGTTGGTGGTCTCTATTTGCTTATTTTTCATTTCCTTCATGTCTCTTCTCAATGCACTCATTTCCTCTAATATTCTGTTTTCAGTGTTTTGCGTCCTCATTAGTATAGCTTTTCTGAATTCTCTTTCAGATAATTTGTCTATCTCCTCCTCTGTCATTTGAAGCGGTGTTTCTCTAGCTTGGTCCTTCTTTTGTGCAGCGTTTCTCTGTCGTTTCATTATTAGGGTATTGTTTGTTTCTTTGTGTGTGTCTGTGTGTGTGGAGTTCTTTTTCCCACCAGGCTTTGTTGTTGAATTCTCCCTTCCTTTGTGTTTCTGTCCTTCTAGAAGTTTTCAGTGGTTTGTGACTTGGGTTGTGTTAGATCTTGTTTACAGGTGAACAATCTCTAGTGTTATATGTTCTTTGATAGTGTGGGGTCTTGGAATCAGGGCTTCCACTCTGAAGATCCTTGGTTTGATGATTGGTCAGGGGGTGTAGGCTCTATGTCTGATTTGCTATGATGTTCCGTGATATTAGTTCAAATACTAGCATCTGAGGAACAAGAGGTGCATCCCTGATGGGTGACAGTCATGAAAGCATGCAGATGTTTTCTAACACAGTTGTAAGATACACATACATACACAGCAATAACTACAACTGACCCTTCTTTCAGAGATAAAGCATAGGAAATTTTTTTGTCAAATGACGCAATCAAAGATGATACTTGTCCATTAGGCTCTTATTTAATTAAAATACTGCCTGGAAAAATAGATCCAGGGAAAGGTCCTGGCTTGGATTATTACAATGAGAGCAATTTTTAACTAGGACATTTGTTGGGGGTGCGGAGGAGGAGAGTTTATGGGTAATCAGAAGGAATAGATTTGTTTTGGAAAGATTTTACAGTGTTAGGTAGCAAAGGTTAGTGTTTTTGTATTGTTTTGTGCAACTGGAAGAGAATAGTGGAGACAGGAAGATAGGAAATATTTATCTAGAGGATATTGGTAGATGGGAAAGGGTTTTATATTTAGAACATAGAGGGAGCAAGCAGTGGCAAAGAGGAAAGAAATTTTGAAGTTTCCAAGAATTAAAATTTTAAAAATAAAATAAAATAAAAGTCAAAAAAACAAATTAAAAATTAAAAAATGGCAGAAAAAATTAATGAGACCAACGAACAAACCAAAAATAAAACCAAGTAGAATGAATAAACAAGCAAACAAAACAAAAGACCCCAAAGCACACCAATTAATCGAATAAACAAAATAGTCCACAACAAATAAACAAACAAAAAAAGCTATATACTGTCCCTGGTTTTATCTTCTCTTTTGCCTGTTAGAAAACAATCTGCTCTTGATGATGATGTTTTGAAGGCATACTCTTTCCCTTATAGTACCGGTTGCTATGGTTTCTGTTTTTGTTTTCAGCAAAACAAAGGCTTTGCTGCGAGCTTGGGTGCTGGCGGGGGCGGCGGTCAGATCCCAGTCCATCAGGTGGGGGCCATGGCATGCTCAGTCCCGTGTTGGAAGGGGGCGCCCCAGCTTTACCACGCACCCACTGGTAGCCTCCAATACCTGCTTTTCTCCCGGCTTCCTCCTTTGCCGCTGCAGCTCTAGGGTTGCGCAGGCTCCTCCACCACTGGCACACGCGCACTGTCGATTACAAGTCCAAGTCCCAAAGGAGAGTCCGAGCTTTCCCATCCTGGTCAGCAATCTGTGGGCGACTTTCCGTCTCCGTTCAGCAAGTCCTCCACTAGGAGTGTTTGAACTTAACCGGCGCCAAGCGGAACAGCGTGACTTTCATCTGGGGGCGCAGCAAGGTGTGGCTTTCCTTAGGCAGAAAGTCGTGACTTTCGTTTCTGCCGCTGAGTGCCGCCTTCTCTCCCCCACCCTCAAAGCTCTTCTCAGTCTCTCTCTTAGAGCACTTCCCAACGCGCTCTCTGCCTGTCCAGGGTGGGGTTTGGGATAGAGGGTGCTCAGAACAGAATATCCGGGAAAGTTTTGGCTGTTCACTCTTGACCCTCACAGACCTAAGGAGTTCTTCTGTCGTCTAGCGGCTGGTTTGATGTTGGTGTTTCATTTCTTGATCAGTTCTGGTGATTCTGTTGGGGAGCTTGTGAAATCTTCCCCTCATTCCTCCACCATCTTGGCCCCCTCATGCCCCCTTTCTATTTTCGTACCTTGTCTCATTTGCTTAGCTTTCAGAATGGCCTTCTCATCCCATGTGAACCACTGGCTACCTTAGAAACCCTACCACTATGTATTAACTTATCTATGTTTGTCATGGGACCTAGTATATATTAGAAATAAGTCTATCCTAATTGAGGTATATCACAGAGTTAGAGATATATTTCCACTTTCCTCTTAATGAAGCAACTGAAATCACACCCAATATCATAACTGAAATTATTTTACAATTGACTTATCTGAAAAGAAGAGAAAAACCAAAATAGGTCGTCTATTGTGGTCCAGAACAGCAGACAGATCTGACATCTCTCATACTGATTCATCAATGGAGCAGACATAGTACAAGTTTCCTAGTCACTTATAAAACAGAAGAGGGATGAGAAAGAAAGATCATTATTACAGTGGACATACTAACTTTGGTATAATCATCCAGACCAAAAAAATTGTTACTGTATTTTATACCTGTGGATATGACAACATATCTTCAATAATCACAGTACTACAAAGTAATTCTCTATTGTTAACAAATAATAAATCATAGATATTTCTGTGTTCCATATAACAAGTAATTAATTTTATGCTGCTTATTTACTTTATTCCAGAGAGCAAGCTCTAATAAAGATTTTTATTTATTTTGTGTACTTTTATATCCAAGGTCCATAGAACAATAACTAGTGCATAGTGTATATTCAGTAAGTTTTTATTAAATTACTGAATACTATGTTTCTTGTATTTGACATTTTATGTTTCAAAGGAAGAATCTTTTTAGCTAGGAGAAAAATTAAAGCTTCACAGAAGTCAACAAACGAATAATTCCCTTTTTTATAACTCTATTCATTACATTTATCATACAAATTAATTTCAATTTTAGGGAAACTTGAAACAAGTTGAAAATGTGATTTATGAGCCTGTGACACTAAGTATTCCTTTGTTCCATAAAGTAAAATCTTCATGAAATCTATCAGTATGATTTAAACTTTCAATAATCTGCAAAGAATGCCAACTTTTCTAGAAACTATGAACTTCGAGGAGTATTTTGATTCTCCCCATTTTCACTAAGCTCGAGTGTCTTTATCTAGATCTGGGGGATTTGAGGACAAAGAGGATGTATTTTCACATCTTCTATTTAAAATGTTTCCCTGAATCTCTTTAGCAATGGCATTTCAAGTGAAATTCTTACCCACACAATTCCTATAAATAAACTATGCCTATAAAATGCCAATATGTCTTGTGGAACAGTAAAACGATTACTTTTTTTGTATTACACCTATCTTACCAGTTTTGCAAGCAGAAAAAAAATGCTCTGCAGTCTTCAGAACTATTAATTCTATATTAATAATTCAGAAAGCATTCACATGAGGGAATTTGTTTAAAATTATTTTACAATTGACTTATCTGAAAAGAAGAAACCAAAATAGGTCGTCATGGTCCAGAACAGCAGACAGATCTGACATCTCTCATACTGATTCATCAATGGAGCAGACATAGTACAAGTTTCCTAGTCACTTATAAAACAGAAGAGGGATGAGAAAGAAAGATCATTATTACAGTGGACATACTAACTTTGGTATAATCATCCAGACCAAAAATTGTTACTGTATTTTATACCTGTGGATATGACAACATATCTTCAATAATCACAGTACTACAAAGTAATTCTCTATTGTTAACAAATAATAAATCATAGATATTTCTGTGTTCCATATAACAAGTAATTAATTTTATGCTGCTTATTTACTTTATTCCAGAGAGCAAGCTCTAATAAAGATTTTTATTTATTTTGTGTACTTTTATATCCAAGGTCCATAGAACAATAACTAGTGCATAGTGTATATTCAGTAAGTTTTTATTAAATTACTGAATACTATGTTTCTTGTATTTGACATTTTATGTTTCAAAGGAAGAATCTTTTTAGCTAGGAGAAAAATTAAAGCTTCACAGAAGTCAACAAACGAATAATTCCCTTTTTTATAACTCTATTCATTACATTTATCATACAAATTAATTTCAATTTTAGGGAAACTTGAAACAAGTTGAAAATGTGATTTATGAGCCTGTGACACTAAGTATTCCTTTGTTCCATAAAGTAAAATCTTCATGAAATCTATCAGTATGATTTAAACTTTCAATAATCTGCAAAGAATGCCAACTTTTCTAGAAACTATGAACTTCGAGGAGTATTTTGATTCTCCCCATTTTCACTAAGCTCGAGTGTCTTTATCTAGATCTGGGGGATTTGAGGACAAAGAGGATGTATTTTCACATCTTCTATTTAAAATGTTTCCCTGAATCTCTTTAGCAATGGCATTTCAAGTGAAATTCTTACCCACACAATTCCTATAAATAAACTATGCCTATAAAATGCCAATATGTCTTGTGGAACAGTAAAACGATTACTTTTTTTGTATTACACCTATCTTACCAGTTTTGCAAGCAGAAAAAAAATGCTCTGCAGTCTTCAGAACTATTAATTCTATATTAATAATTCAGAAAGCATTCACATGAGGGAATTTGTTTAAAAAGTGACCTCTTCATGCCAAGGTACAGATTGGTGGTAATGGTAACAGTCAAACATGAACAAAAAAAATCTATATGAAAAATCAGAAAATAAAGATTTCTTAGACAAAGGAAAAGTACACTGTGATGAGTATGTAGAATAGGTACTCCAGAGTTTCTGCCCTGGATGCTAATGTGAGAGAAGGACCACAGGAACAGCCACAAGGGCTTTGGCTCAATCAGCAAAATGTGGAAGTACAAAGCTAGGAAGTTAAATACCCTTCAATTTGGAAATTCTGTTACTAATTATCTCAGGAACTTTGTAACAAGTTATTTTTATCAATATGTGTTTATACAGGATATTCTAGGCATCAACTCCCCATCTCTGGTGATATGAATGCATCTTTGTTTTGGTGGGATTTCCTGTAGCTCATTTGCTAAACAATCCACCTGCAATGCAGGAGACTCCGGTTCATTTCCTGGTTTGGGAAGATCTTCTGGAGATGGAAAAGGCTACCTATTCCAGTGTTCTTGCCTGGAGAATTGCATGGCTTGTCCATGGGTCACAAAGAGTTGGACACAACTGAGAGACTTTGCTTTTTCTTTCTGGTACAAAGAGGGCCTCTTTCTTGAAAGAGATTTATCTCCTGCTTTCAGGAAGGCAAAGGGTAGGTGAGAGAGCCCTTCTTGTACCTGCCCTTTTCAAAGTGTCTTAAGCTCAAAAGAATCTTTATGCCCAAGTGGCATATTTTAGGGTGGTAAATACCATCACCTTTCAATGCTTCGCACAACATGGTCACAGGTCCCTGTAATGACAGGTGAAATCTTTGCAGAAAACTATTATTCTTTTTACCAACATTAGTAAAGCTGACTATTTAACATATGTTACTCTCAATTTGTACTTTTTCTGTGTATGCTTTACTTACGGTTTTTGCTGTTTCATTAGATAGTTGATTTTTTTTCTTGATTACTAGCTGTATCTATTAAATATATCTTAACCCTGTTATACATCCTTTAATCAAAATTTTTCATTTACCTTTAAATTCTGTCCTATTTTTACTCTCTTATAAATAAGGCTGTGTATGTTGATTCCCACTGCTTTTAATGACATTTTTGGTTACTTGTTTCAATTTTTCTCCTTTATTTCCACACATAGTATCATATTGATTTATTTTCATCCTGTTTTTAAGGATTTTCTTCTAATTTCTATTAATTTTATCTGTGAAGTCTTCATTCAGAACACATGCTTACTGAATGTTCCCCAAGGTCACAGAACAATGTTGTCTTTATGAATAAAGTATGTTTAGATGTAGATAATATTCATCTTGAAAATATATTGCTTCAATTTTTATTATGCTCTTTTTGTCTGATACACAACTTTATTCTTTGAATTAGCTTATAAGTTCATTAAGGATATAAGATGTATCTTCTATTTTCTTTTTATTGCTTTTGCTTCTTGACAAACAATGGTCTCATAAGAATTGTATTGACATAGAGAAAAATATTAGCAGATTCACAAGACTTTTTAGTTAAAAGGTGGTAACAAATTTCACAGCTACTGTCTGAAGTAATACCAAATCACAGAGCAACAATGTGGTGTGATATCTTTGTGTCTGTCGTGATTATGTAAATAAGACACAGTGAGAGTAAATTTGAATAACATTTATTTAAGGTTTAAGCTGAGAAATTGAAATGCAAATGATTATATATTTCAAATGTAGGTGGTCTTTTGAAGTGAACATTGTCATTCTTAGTTAATTTTATTATAATTCAGAATTAAATTAATTCAACAAGAACTTATTTTAGGAATTAAAAATTAGCACATGAATTTAATATATTTGTATTTTAAGGTGAGAATTTGATATCTGGGAAGTAGTCTGTTGTGTATAGTGCATTTACATTATAAATATAATTTTACTAAAATCATACCACTTCTCAAGCTTATAGGTTATTACTTTAGCTTCTTCCCAGTTGCTTCCAGTAGGACTCCTATGTTCCATTAATTAAATTGCCCAGATTTTCTTCATGGCTAGTTATTAATAGTACAATCAATAGGACTGGTCAAAACTATACAGTTATGCTATAGCTATCCTCTCATTTTTAACATTTCTTTTTGGTTCATTTTTAATATTGTTGAGTTCAGTATATTTTTTTCTTTGTGTGGTTTAAAGGGATAGTCTAAATTATCCTCTGACTTCAAAATGAAGAGAGGGGAGAATTAGTTTCAGCCCAAAGTACTAAATTTTAGTGATTACCATAGCATGCTCAAAACACAATCTATCTGATATTTATCAAAGCTGTAATATGCAAATGGCAGCTGTTTCAGAAAATTTCCCTGAATGAGAATTTAAATATGATTTTAACCAGATAAGTGTGTATGTGCGTGTGCAGTATGCAAAAAAAAAGTCTATGCACAAATAGAATGTATTTTCATGAAAATTTAAAATCATGAATGAATAAATTCATTTAACAAATATTTATTTATTGTACCCATGACATGGCTTGCATTCTAGTGAGAAGAGCAACATAATTATTTAGAATATAATTTGGAAAAAGAACCACGTTATGTATACAAAATTCTGTGAGTACAAGGACTCTGATTTGTAAATCAAGAAAGGCTTTGTGTTAGTCTAGGCTTCAATGAAATAAATACTAATAAAAAGTTGAGTTAGAAGTGCAAGGGATATGCATATGAATGATCTGGGAACATACATGTCTGTGAACAACAAAACTCTGTAAAATCTTTAGAATAAAGGGAAAAAAAAGAAGTGCAAGAGATTTATTGGGGATAATACATGACAAAAGTTAATGAGGAGAAAGGGTAAGAGGTGTTAGAGAGAGTTTCAGACGCTGACAAAGATCTGACCCCGCCTCAGGTCTATGAGGGTCTGAGAGCAAGCAGCCAGAACTTTCCCAGACCTCCTGTTCTGAGACCAGGCAGAGAGAGCACTGGGAAGTGCGCCTGGAGGACAGAAGGCAGCGCTCAGCGTGAAAATCCCGCCAGGACAGTACAGGTTCACTGGGCGCCAGGTGAACTGAGACATCGCTAGTGGGGGCATTTGGAATGGAACAAGGAAATCCCCTGCTGGTTGTAGCCCAAAAACCTAGCTCGAGCCGGACGGGGAAACTTGTGCACGCGTTTGGGGCTTAGTCCCATATGAGGCAGTGCATGTGCACCAGCAGCCTGAAAAGTCAGTGCAACTCCATAGCTACAGAGGGGAAGCCACCATCCTGCAGGCAGCAGAGAGCTGCAGCAGAGAAAACCAGGAGAATAGTAGGGATTGGAGGCTATGAGCAGGTGCTCAGTGGAATAATGGAGCCCCCTCCAACAGGGGACCGCAAGTGTGGACTCTACCCGACTAACAAGGAACAGCCCGCCAATCCGGCAAGCACCTGAGCTGGCTGCAGAGCCTTTGTTTTTTTGAAAGCAAAAACAGAAGCAGAGCAACCAGCAGTGCAAGGGAAAGACTAGGGAAACCTGGGACAACATCAAGAGCAAACTAGTGGAAAGTCCACACGCAGATGAGAAGATAAAAACCAGGGACAGTATTTACCCTTTTTTTTTGGTGTTTGGCTTTATTCTGTTTGTTCACTTGTTTGGTTTGTTTTGTTTTTTTGTCTTTACTTTTTAATTATTTTCTTTTTAAAAATTTTTTAATCTTTCTAATTTAATTTTAATTCTTTAATTTTAATTTTTTTAAACTTTTAATTTTTTTTCCTTGGTGCCACTGCTTCCACTCTTTGTGTTCTAAATGTAAAATGTTTTTCTCTCTACTAATATCCTCTATATAAACATTTCCTATCTTCCTGTCTCTGCTATTCTTTTCTAGCTGTACCAAACTCTACAACACACTAATCTTTGTTACCTAACCTTACAAAATCCTTGCAAGATGAATCTATTAATTCTCATTGCCCATATACTCTACTCCTTCTCATCCCCAACACATGTCTTAGTTAAAATACTGCTTTCATTGTAATATTCCTAGCTGGGACCTTGCCCTGGATCTATTTTTCTAGGCAATATTTTAATTAATTTAGAGCTTAATGGCCAGGTACCACCTTTCAATTGCACCGTTTGCTAGAAAAATTTCCTATGATTTATCTCTGTAAGAATGGTTAGATGTGGTTATTGCTGTGTATGTATATCTTATGACTACGTTAGAAAACATATGCATGCTTTTATGACTGTCACCCATCAGGGATGCACCTCTTGTTCCTCAGATGCTTGTATTAGAACTAATACCACTGAACACCATAGGAAACCAGACATAGAGCCTACACGCCCTGGGCAGAGATCAAACCAATATGGAAGCCCTGATTCCAAGACCCCACACTATCAAAGAACGTACAGCACTAGAGATTGTTCACATGTAAACATGACCTAATACAACCCAAGGCACAATGACCTCTCCAAAGAAGCCCAAAGGAAGGGATAATTTAACAACAAAGCCTGGTCGGAAAAAAACCTCCAACACACAGTCCCTGGGGACCGCAAGTGTGGACTCTACCCGACTAACAAGGAACAGCCCGCCAATCCGGCAAGCACCTGAGCTGGCTGCAGAGCCTTTGTTTTTTTGAAAGCAAAAACAGAAGCAGAGCAACCAGCAGTGCAAGGGAAAGACTAGGGAAACCTGGGACAACATCAAGAGCAAACTAGTGGAAAGTCCACACGCAGATGAGAAGATAAAAACCAGGGACAGTATTTACCCTTTTTTTTTGGTGTTTGGCTTTATTCTGTTTGTTCACTTGTTTGGTTTGTTTTGTTTTTTTGTCTTTACTTTTTAATTATTTTCTTTTTAAAAATTTTTTAATCTTTCTAATTTAATTTTAATTCTTTAATTTTAATTTTTTTAAACTTTTAATTTTTTTTCCTTGGTGCCACTGCTTCCACTCTTTGTGTTCTAAATGTAAAATGTTTTTCTCTCTACTAATATCCTCTATATAAACATTTCCTATCTTCCTGTCTCTGCTATTCTTTTCTAGCTGTACCAAACTCTACAACACACTAATCTTTGTTACCTAACCTTACAAAATCCTTGCAAGATGAATCTATTAATTCTCATTGCCCATATACTCTACTCCTTCTCATCCCCAACACATGTCTTAGTTAAAATACTGCTTTCATTGTAATATTCCTAGCTGGGACCTTGCCCTGGATCTATTTTTCTAGGCAATATTTTAATTAATTTAGAGCTTAATGGCCAGGTACCACCTTTCAATTGCACCGTTTGCTAGAAAAATTTCCTATGATTTATCTCTGTAAGAATGGTTAGATGTGGTTATTGCTGTGTATGTATATCTTATGACTACGTTAGAAAACATATGCATGCTTTTATGACTGTCACCCATCAGGGATGCACCTCTTGTTCCTCAGATGCTTGTATTAGAACTAATACCACTGAACACCATAGGAAACCAGACATAGAGCCTACACGCCCTGGGCAGAGATCAAACCAATATGGAAGCCCTGATTCCAAGACCCCACACTATCAAAGAACGTACAGCACTAGAGATTGTTCACATGTAAACATGACCTAATACAACCCAAGGCACAAACCACTGAACCCTTCTACCAGAACAGAAGCCCAAAGGAAGGGATAATTTAACAACAAAGCCTGGTCGGAAAAAAACCTCCAACACACAGATATACACAAAGAAGCAAAAAATAACATAATAATGAAAACAGAGAGAAACACTGCACAAATGAAGGACCAAGCTAGAGAAACACCGCTTCAAATGACAGAGGAGGAGATAGACAAATTATCTGAAAGAGAATTCAGAAAAGCTATACTAATGAGGACGCAAAACACTGAAAACAGAATATTAGAGGAAATGAGTGCATTGAGAAGAGACATGAAGGAAATGAAAAATAAGCAAATAGAGACCACCAACTCTACTGTGGAACTCAAAAATACTATAGAAGGCCTCAACAGTAGAGTATCGGAGGCAGAAGAATGGAAAAGTGAGCTGGAAGAGAGAATGGTGGAAATAAGTGCTGAAGAACAGAACAAAGCTGAAAGAATGAAAAGAACTGAGGGTAGCTACAAAGCCTTATGGGACGACATCAAACGCACCAACGTTAGAATTATACGAGTTCCAGAGGAAGAAGAGGGGAAGAAAGGCTATGGAGAAATTATTGAAGAGGTTATAGTGGATAACTTCCCCAGCATGGGAAAGGAAATAGTCAACCAAGTCCAAGAAGCACAAAGAGTTCCACACAGGAGAAAGCCCAGAAGAAACACACCAAGGCACATTCTAATCAAACTAACGCAGACTAAATATAAAGACGGATTACTAAAAGCAGCTAGGAGCAAACAACAAATAACATATAAAGGAAACCCCATACGTTTAACTGTGGATCTTTCGACAGAAACCCTGCAGGCAAGACACATTTCAACGGCTAAAGGAGAATAACCTCCAACCAAGAATTCCCTACCCAGCAAGGATCTCATTCAGAACTGATGGTGAAGTCAAAAGCTTCACAGACAGACAAAAACTAAAAGAACTCTGTGCCACAAAACCAGCCCTACAACAAGTGTTAAAGGGCGTGATATAGCCAATAAATACAAGAGTAGGAGAAGTCCTACAAGTCAAACCCCAAACTTCTAAGACGATGTCAATAGGAACATTGATAAAAATAATTACTTTGAACGTAAATGGACTGAATGCTCCAACCAAACGACACAGGCTGGCTAAGTGGATCCAGAATCAAGACCCATATAAATGCTGTCTATAAGAGATCCACTTCAGACCTAGAGACACTCATAGATTGACAGTGAGAGGCTGGAAAAAGATACTCCAAGCAAATGGAAATCAAAAGAAAGCTTGAGTAACAATCATCATATCAGACAAAATATATTTTAAAATAGAGAAGATCCTAAGAGACAAGGCAGGTCACTACATCATGATTAAGGGATCTATCCACGAGGAAGACATAACAGTCATGAATATCTACACACCCAATACAGGGGCACTTCAATACATAAGACAGATACTTTCAGACATAAAAGAAGAAATCAAAAATAACACAGTAATAGTAGGAGACTTTAACACTCCTCTCCCACCAATAGACAGATCATCCAAACAGAAAATTAATCAAGAAACACAAGCTTGGGCTTCCCCTGGTGGTCCAGTGGGTAAGGACACTGCCTTGCAATGCAAGGGGCACCGGTTTGATCCCTGGCCTGGGAAGATCCCACATGCCATGGAGCGGCTGGACCAATGTTTCCAATTACCAAGCCAGAGCTCTGGAGCGCATGCACCCAGAGCCAGTGCTCTGCGACAACAGAGGCCACCACGATGGGAGACCCACAGGAGCCAAAGAACAATGACAGAAGAAAATAGATAAATGAAAAACCAATAGAAGTGGCCAGCCCGTCCCCATCCCTCCCCACTCCACCCTCCAAAAGATAAATTAAAAAAAAAAAAAAAAGAAACATAAGCTTTAAATACCACACTAGAAAACATGGACCTCACTGATATCTTTAGAACGTTGCATCCAAATGCAGAAGAATCCACTTTCTTCTCAAGTGCACATGGACCAATCTCCAGGATAGACCACATTTTGGGCCACATATCAAACCTCAGTCAATTCAAGAAAACAGAAATTATACCAACCATCTTCTCAGACCACAATGCAATGAGTCTAGAGATCAACTACAAGAAAAAAAAAAAACCGCTAAAAATACAAACACATGGAGATTAAACAACACATACCTTAAAAAACCAACGGATTCTCGAGGATATCAAAGGAGACATTTACATATTCCTAGAGAAAATGACAATGAAAACACGACCGTGCAAGTCGTATGGGATACCACAAAAGCAGTTCTAAGAGGGAAATTTATAGCAATCCAATCTTACCTCAAGAAACTAGGAAAATAAGAAGCAGATGACCTAACCCTACACTTAAAGCAATTGGGGAAGGAAGAACAAAAACACCCCAAATCCAGCAGAAGAGAAATCATAAGGATCAGAGCAGAAATAAATGAGAAAGAAATGAAAAAAAAAAAATAGCAAAGATAAATAAAACAAAAAGCTGGTTCTTTGAAAAGGTCAACAAAATTGACAAGCCACTGGCCCGGCTCGCCAAGAAAAAGAGTGAGAAGAACCAGATCAACAAAATCAAAACCGAAAAAGGAAAGATTACAACAGATCATGGGGAAATCCAAAGGATTTTAAAGGACTCTTATGAACAACTCTATGGCAATAAACTGGACAACCTGGAAGAAACGGACAGTTTCTTGGAGAAGATTAATCTCCCAAGACTGAGCCAGGAAGAAACAGAAACTTTCAGCAACCCAATCACAAGCTCAGAAATCGAATTTGTGTTTAAAAATCGACCCCAAAATAAAAGCCCAGGGCCAGATGGCTTCACAGATGAATTCAACTAAACATTTAAAATAGAGCTAATGCCTGTCCTTCTAAAACTGTTTCAAAAAATTGCACAGGAAGGAACACTTCCAAACACATTCTACGAGGCCACCATCACCCTGATACCGAAACCAGGAAAAGACAACACAAAGAAAGAAAACTATAGGCGAATTTCTCTGATGAACTTAGATGCCAAGATCCTCAACAAAATCCTAGCAAACAGTATTCAACGACACATCAGAAAACTCATACTTCACAATCAAGTCGGGTTCATCCCAGGCATGCAAGGATTCTTCAATATCCGGAAATCAACCAATGTGATATACCATATCAACAAATTTGCGGGGACCTTCCGCAGAAAGGGAAGGCAGCAGGGATTACTCCCGGCAGAACCGGGAGATCTCGGAGAGAGGCAAATCTTGAACTGTCCGCCCCGCAGACCCTCAGCTGAGGCAAGGGACAATCAGACGCGACAGGGGTTCCATCGAAGTAGTTCCGCTTTATTAATGAAGATCCACAGCTTTTAGAGGCAAGTGAAGGGGGTTTTGCACGGGACTTCCTATAGATTACACCAATCAAGCTAAAGACCAAGCAATCATTCACGAGCGCGGCAGCCAGGGGAACCAAACAGAAATTTTGACCATCAATTAACAATTTAGATCATGCCCTGCCTCTTCCTGTAGGCGCCATCTTAACTGCAAACATGTGCTTAAGCTTCTTTAAACAATGCGCTTAAGCTTCCCTTCATTTCCATATCCCTTCCTGTAGGCGCCATCTTAGCTGCAAACTGAAACAATGTGCTTAAGCTTCTTTTCACTCCCACACCCCTCCCTGTAGGCGCCATCTTAGCTCCAAACTGTAAACATGTGCTTAAGCTTCTTTATGCTTAAAACAGTCCTCTTTCAATTCAGAGCCCCACACAAATTGAGGGACAAAAATCACATGATCATCTCAATAGATGCTTAAGAAAGTCTTCAACAAAGTACAACATCCATTTATAATAAAAGCTCTTAAGAAAATGGGCATAGAAGGAACCTATCTCAACGTAATAAAAGTCATATATGAGAAACCTACAGCGAACATTATCCTTAACGGTGAAATACAGAAATCATTCCCTCTAAGATCAGGAACAAGACAGGCATGTCCACTTTCACCACTATTATTCAACATAGTCCTAGAAGATCTAGCAACAGCAAGAGGAGAATAGAAAGAAATCATAGGAATCCAGATTGGAAAGGAAGAATTTTTTTTTTTTTTTTTTAAGATTTCTTTCTTTATTTACGGAGGGAGGGGTGGGGAGGGAGGGGAGCAGGCGGGCCACTTCTATTCATCTTTCATTTGTCTATTTTCATGCATCTTTGTTCTTTGGCTCGTGTGGGCCTCACATCGCGGCAGCCTCTGTTGTCACAGAGCACTGGCTCTGGGTGCAAGCATGCCAGAGCTCCGGCTCGGTAATTGGACAGATCGGTCTAGCTGCTCCATGGCATGTGGGATCTTCCCAGGCCAGGGATTGAACCGGCAGCCCTTGCACTGCAAGGCGGTGTCCTTACCCACTGGACCACCAGGGAAGCCCTGGAAAGGAAGAAATTAAGTTCTCTCTCTTTGCAGATGACATGATATTATACCTAGAAAACCCCAAAGACACTGTTACAAAGCTACTAGAGCTAATCAATGAATTTAGCAAAGTTGCAGGATATAAAATCAATATACAGAAATCACTGACATTCCTATACACAAACAATAAAAAATCAGAAAACAAACTCAAAGAGGTAATCCCCTTCACCGTTGCAACCAAAAGAATCAAATACCTAGGAATAAACCTAACCAAAGAAACAAAAGAATTGTACACAGAAAATTACAAGACGCTCATGAGAGAAACTAAAGAAGACTTAAACATATGGAGAGATATTCCATGTTCCTGAATCGGAAGAATCAATATTGTGAAAATGACCATACTACCAAATGTCATCTACAGATTCAATGCAATACCTATTCAACAACCATTGACATTTTTCACAGAACTAGACCAATGAATCACACAGTTCATTTGGAAACACAAAAGACCTCAAATAGCCAAAGCAATCCTGAGAAAGAAAAACGGAGCTGGAGGGATCAGCCTCCCTAACTTCAGACTACTACAAAGCAACAATCATCAAGACAGTATGGTACAGTCACAAAAACAGAACTATAGACCAATGGAACAAGATCGAGAACCCAAAGATAAACCCATGCACCTATGGGTACCTTCTTTTTGACAAAGGAGGTGAAACTATAAAATGGGACAAAGACAGCCTCTTCAACAAGTGGCACTGGGAAAATTGGACAGCTACATGCAATAAAATGAAGGTGGAACATTCCCTGACACTATGCACAAAGATTAACTCAAAATGAATTAAAGACCTAAATGGAAGACCAAAGACCATCAAACTCTTAGAGGAGAATATAGGCAAAACCTTGGCTCGTGGGGCTCACATGGGCAGCCTGTTGTCACAGAGCACTCTCTGGTCACATGCCAAGCTCCGGCTCGTAATTGGGATCGGTCTAGCCTCCATGGCGGTGGCCTCTGTTGTCACAGAGCAGGCCTGGGTCAAGCATCCGAGCTCCGCCGTAATTGGCCGAGGGTTTGGGGGAACCGGCCAGCCCTTGCACTGCAAGGCGGTGTCCTTACCACTGGACCACCAGGGAAGCCCTGGAAAGGAAGAAATTAAGTTCTCTCTCTTTGCAGATGACATGATATTATACCTAGAAAACCCCAAAGACACTGTTACAAAGCTACTAGAGCTAATCAATGAATTTAGCAAAGTTGCAGGATATAAAATCAATATACAGAAATCACTGACATTCCTATACACAAACAATAAAAAATCAGAAAACAAACTCAAAGAGGTAATCCCCTTCACCGTTGCAACCAAAAGAATCAAATACCTAGGAATAAACCTAACCAAAGAAACAAAAGAATTGTACACAGAAAATTACAAGACGCTCATGAGAGAAACTAAAGAAGACTTAAACATATGGAGAGATATTCCATGTTCCTGAATCGGAAGAATCAATATTGTGAAAATGACCATACTACCAAATGTCATCTACAGATTCAATGCAATACCTATTCAACAACCATTGACATTTTTCACAGAACTAGACCAATGAATCACACAGTTCATTTGGAAACACAAAAGACCTCAAATAGCCAAAGCAATCCTGAGAAAGAAAAACGGAGCTGGAGGGATCAGCCTCCCTAACTTCAGACTACTACAAAGCAACAATCATCAAGACAGTATGGTACAGTCACAAAAACAGAACTATAGACCAATGGAACAAGATCGAGAACCCAAAGATAAACCCATGCACCTATGGGTACCTTCTTTTTGACAAAGGAGGTGAAACTATAAAATGGGACAAAGACAGCCTCTTCAACAAGTGGCACTGGGAAAATTGGACAGCTACATGCAATAAAATGAAGGTGGAACATTCCCTGACACTATGCACAAAGATTAACTCAAAATGAATTAAAGACCTAAATGGAAGACCAAAGACCATCAAACTCTTAGAGGAGAATATAGGCAAAACCTTCAACGACATCAATCAAAGCAAGATGTTTTTCTGACCCACCTACTAGAATAGTGGAACTGAAAAGAAAAATGAACATGTGGCACCTCATGAAACCTAAAAGCTTTTGTACAGCAAAAGACAGTACAAAAAAACTCAACAGACATCCTACAGAGTGGGAGAAAATCATAGCAAATGAAATAAGAGACAAAGAATTAATCTCCCAAATCTACAAGCAACTCAGACAACTCAGCACTGGAAAAACGAACAACCCAATCTAAAAATGGGAAAAAGATCTAAAGAGACACCTCTCCAAAGAGGACATACAGATGGCCCAAAAGCACATGAAATTATGCTCAACCTCGCTTATTATTAGAGAAATGCAAATTAAAAGTAGAATGAGATATCACCTCACACCCGTTAGAATGGCCATCATCAACAAATCTGCAGACAATAAATGCTGGAGAGGGTTCGGAGAAAAGGGAACCCTCTTACATTGCTGCTGTGAATATCAATTGATACAGCCTCTATGGAAGACATTATGGAGATTCCTTAAAAAACTAAAAATAGAAGCACCCTATGACCAAGCAATCTCACTATTAGGCTTATATCCTGATGAAATCAAAACTGAAAGAGGCACCAGTACCCCAATGTTCATTGCAGCTCTCTATACAATAACCAGAACATGGAAGCAACCTAAATGTCCATCGACAAATGAATGGATACAGAAGCCCTGGTTCATATATACAATGGAATACTACTCAACTTTTTTTTTTTTTTTTTTCTTTTCAAAGATTTATTTATTTATTTATTTATTTATTGGCCGGGGGTTGGGTTGGGGTGGGAGTGGAGCAGGGGGACTACTTCTGTTGATCTTTCATTTCTCTATTTTCATCCGTCTTTGCTCTTTGGCTCTTGTGGGCCTCCCATTGTGGTGGCATTTGTCGTCGCAGAGCACGACAGAGCTCCATAATTGGGCACATCCCTCCAGCTGTTCCGCGGCACGTGGGATCTTCCCAGGCCAGCGATCGAACCAGCGCCCCTTGCACTGCAAGGTGGTGTCCTTACCCACTGGACCACCAGTCGAAGCCCACTACTCAGCTTTTAAATGCAGAAGACTCAGTCTTAATGAGGTAGCTAACTGTAGAACCTATCATAAAAAGTGAAGTAAGTCAAAAAGAGAAAGACAAGTACAGTATACTAACTCATATATACAGAATCTAGTAAGATGGTCATGATAACACACACAGTGAACTCATGGGAAAACAGACAGAGAATAGACATAAGAACATTTTGGGGAAGAAATAGGGAGGGGGAGGCATGGAGACAGTAACATGCAAACCCATACTGGCATTTGTGGAAAAGATAACTATTGTCATTGTGCTAAGAGAAGAGGAGTGCCTACAATGGCTTGGAGCGATGGTCTGTAGGGGTTGGAACGGGGGGAACTGGGTTTGGGTGGGACCAGGGATATGCATATGAATGATCTAGGAACATACATGTCTGTGAACAACAAAACTCTGTAAAATCTTTAAAATAAAGAATTAAAAATTAAAAAAAAATAGAAATGGGAGAACTTTGTTAAAGAATGAAAGTAATTTTTCAAAATATCAAACATAAAGTAGTAAAACTAGAAAACACTAAATAACTATAACAAAGAAATATTTAAGAATTAGTTATTGAATATCAACCAGCTGTTGTGCCTTATGTCAGATCTTGGCAAGGAGTGTGGATAGAAAAACCAGACTTGGTTTGTTTCCTTGTTAAGTTTATATTCTACTGTAGGATGTCTCCTGGGGGATATTGACATTAAATAAAGAAACACGCACATATAAACAATATTATAAATTATATTAAGTACTGTGGAGGAAAAGAATAGAATGTTATGAGAAAAATCAATGGAGTGATTTAATGCGTTTTGGACAATAAAAAAAAGCACTTTTCCTTACTGAAATGTAAGAAGGGATCTGAAGCACGAGCAGAAAGAAGGCTCTAAGGAGTAAACAGAGATTAGATTGTTCTAGGAAGTAATAGATGGATGGTGTACCTTGACTGTACTGAGCAAGGAGTGAAATGTGCCGAGGCAGAATGAACAGGCTTCAGACACAGAAGCTTGTATGTCATCCTTATCATTTTTTTTTATCCTAAGAGCAACAAGACCCACTTAAAAGTTTTAAGCAAAGAGAAAACATCAACTTTGAGTTTTACAAGGTATACCTTGACTTTCTATGGTAACAATCGGGGAGAGGATCACAATGAGGTAGCTAACTGTAGAACCTATCATAAAAAGTGAAGTAAGTCAAAAGAAAGACAAGTACAGTATACTAACTCATATATACAGAATCTAGTAAGATGGTCATGATAACACACACAGTGAACTCATGGGAAAACAGACAGAGAATAGACATAAGAACATTTTGGGGGAAGAAATAGGGAGGGGGAGGCATGGAGACAGTAACATGCAAACCCATACTGGCATTTGTGGAAAAGATAACTATTGTCATTGTGCTAAGAGAAGAGGAGTGCCTACAATGGCTTGGAGCGATGGTCTGTAGGGGTTGGAACGGGGGGAACTGGGTTTGGGTGGGACCAGGGATATGCATATGAATGATCTAGGAACATACATGTCTGTGAACAACAAAACTCTGTAAAATCTTTAAAATAAAGAATTAAAAATTAAAAAAAAATAGAAATGGGAGAACTTTGTTAAAGAATGAAAGTAATTTTTCAAAATATCAAACATAAAGTAGTAAAACTAGAAAACACTAAATAACTATAACAAAGAAATATTTAAGAATTAGTTATTGAATATCAACCAGCTGTTGTGCCTTATGTCAGATCTTGGCAAGGAGTGTGGATAGAAAAACCAGACTTGGTTTGTTTCCTTCTTAAGTTTATATTCTACTGCAGGATGTCTCCTGGGGGATATTGACATTAAATAAAGAAACACGCACATATAAACAATATTATAAATTATATTAAGTACTGTGGAGGAAAAGAATAGAATGTTATGAGAAAAATCAATGGAGTGATTTAATGCGTTTTGGACAATAAAAAAAAGCACTTTTCCTTACTGAAATGTAAGAAGGGATCTGAAGCACGAGCAGAAAGAAGGCTCTAAGGAGTAAACAGAGATTAGATTGTTCTAGGAAGTAATAGATGGATGGTGTACCTTGACTGTACTGAGCAAGGAGTGAAATGTGCCGAGGCAGAATGAACAGGCTTCAGACACAGAAGCTTGTATGTCATCCTTATCATTTTTTTTTATCCTAAGAGCAACAAGACCCACTTAAAAGTTTTAAGCAAAGAGAAAACATCAACTTTGAGTTTTACAAGGTATACCTTGACTTTCTATGGTAACAATCGGGGAGAGGATCACAAAGTGGATATGCAACAGTATGGTTGAAAGACGATATTGGTTTCAACCTGGTTTTAATAGAGGAAATGGAGCATAATGGAGAACATGCATCGATATTATTTCTATCTCTATCTCTATTTCTGTCTCCATCTCTATATCTCATCAAAAGTTATTCTTTGTTTCCAATCAACCCTAGATAGGATATGGCCAGATTTTTTAAAAATAATTGCTTTATTATGTCATGTTAGTTTCTGCTGAACAATAATGTGAATCAACTATATGTATACATTTATCCTCTCTCTCCTGAGTCTCCCATCAACTCCCAATCCCACCCTTCCAGGTTGCCACAGAGTCCTGAGTTGAGCTCCCTGTGTTATGCAACAACTTCCTACTAGCTATTTACACATGCAAGTGTGTATGTGGATAGACAGATAGATAGATAGGTTGATAGATATGTATAGATAGACAGATAGGTAGATAGATAGACAGATACTGTTCTCTCAATTCCCTCCACCCTCTCCTTCCCACACTGTGTCAACAAGTCTTTCCTCTACATCTGAGTCTCTGTTACATGGCGGCAGATCATGAGTGCTGAAATGATGATAGAGTAGAGTAGTACAGATAGGGACAGATATGAATTTGCCACTTACTTGGTTGATAGCTTGGATCTAAGAATACTCAGCTACACTGAACTGTCTTTATTACTTGGTGTTTTACTAATAAATTACAAGTCGGATCAAATATAAGACATTATATATATGTATGTATGTATATATATATATATATATATATGTCTAATAAATACAGTTTAAGTGCCTTAAAAACATCACTGCTTACTCACTGATGAGATTCAAACCTTTTGAAGAAGGATCAGCAAAATTTTCCATAAAGGACCAGATAGAAACTGTTTAGGTATATGGTCTCTGTTGCCACTACTTAACTCTGTCTCTATAGCGCAAAAACAGCCATGGTCGATATTTAACCAAGTCGTTGTGGGCAGAATTGGTCTAACTGTAGTGTGCCAAAATAAAACCTTTAAATAATCCTAGAATGGATTTCGAAAGAAGGAACATTGGTATTCAGGTTAAAAGTGTCCCTCTTCACTAATAATTGAGTGGTAGAAACTTAGGAAAATAAATTAAGAAAAGTTTATCAAATATATGATTTTGAAATACACCTGTATCACTGTTATTTTAGAGGGACTTTATGACGTGAAGTTGAAAAACTGTGATACTGAAGTTTTTCATATTTTCCCACAGTGTTACCTATTGGTATGTGTTGGCGTATATGATTGTCAAAATAACAAGCAAATGAAAAAGTGTGAAAAACTGAAATGACAAGATTGCTGAAATAACTTTAACATAGTGATATGCTGAAATCTAGAAGCTGGGATATACTATGTTTTGATACAGTGAAATTTAATCGATATCAGACAGTGACCAATGTGTCCGACTGCCCAATGTGCCTAGCAGGCAACACTAAAATTCTCCCAGCACAAATAAGAAAATTATCAATGAGACAGTCAGAGACAAAAAAAAACAGAAGAAAGGAAAGCAGAAAATCAGTTAAAGACTAGCTGATTCTACGCAGAATGCAGAATGTTTCGTACAGAACTCCCAAAAAAGATTATCTATGCTTGGCATTTTTTATCAGCTAGTACTCCATGATGCAGCCGAATCAATCAAACCAATGCTTTACTGGAGCAATTTGATATATACATAAGCAATTACACATATGCATGCATGTATGCATATTCAAATTTTATTTGCATGTGTGGTGGACAGAATATGCTCTTCCCAATGATAACTACCTTTTACTGCCTGGAGTATGTGAATGAAAATGAAGTAAAAGTGTGGTCATTCAGCCATGTCCTACTCTATGTGACCCCATTGACTGTAGCACACCAGGCTCCTGTGTCTGTGAGATTCTTCAGACAAGAGTACTGGAGTAGGTTGCCATTCCCTTACTCCAGGGGATCTTCCTGACCCAGGGATCAAACCTGGATCTCTAGAATTGCAGGTAGACTATTGTCTGAGCCACCTGGGAAGCATCATGTGAATATGTTACCTCAATGGCAAAAGGGACTTTGTAGCTTTGAGGGACTAAGGTAAGAATTGGAGAAGACTTCCCTGGATCAGTTGGTAGCAGAAGTTAGGACTCAAAGATGGGGTTATGCTAAGAAGAAGCTAGGGACAAGGAAAATAGACAGCCTAGAAGAGATGAAAAAGACAAACGATTTTTTCCTCAAGAGAGAACATAGCCCTACTTATACTGTGATTGGAGACTTTTGACCTTCAGAACTGTAAGAAAATAAATTTGTGTTGTTTTAAGTCATTAAGTTTGAGATAATTTGGTACAGCAGACCTAGGAAACTAATGCAATATGTGAAGTTGGTCATGCCCTGAATTACTTAGGGAGTCTTTTATTCTGAAAGCTGTATAAATGTTTTGGCTGCTGCTGTTGTCATAATTTCGTGGACGATTAATTATGGAACTCATTTGTCATATTGTGTTGAATGTGGCTGAGCTTTCAATCTGAAAATTTAAATTTTAACTTCTGAGGGATTTTTTAACATGTTGCTTGTATGAGCTATTTTATTTTTTTTCATCCATGTGTAAAACTCAGTGATATAATGCAGTTACAAGGATGCAACATTATTTGAAATATGAAACCAAATAAATTATATAAAAATAATTCATATTTGCTGTTATGATAGCATGAGATTAGAATACAGTAATACCAGCAAGATATTTGCTATTTTTGACAGGCTAAGAATTTAATTTTCAGCAAAAATATATTCCCAAGTTTAACTTTTGTTTTGTAATAAAATCTAAATTTCAGGAGATACTAAAATGTAAACAGGAAATAGATGACAGCCTCAGGTCAGACCTACATCATGCAGTGCATTTACTTACACCAAGTATTTCACAATTCTTATCTTTAAAGTAAATAATCATCTCTCGGATTTCTTCCCAAGTATGGTGAATGTAAAAGTGTGGTCATTCAGCCATGTCCTACTCTATGTGACCCCATTGACTGTAGCACACCAGGCTCCTGTGTCTGTGAGATTCTTCAGACAAGAGTACTGGAGTAGGTTGCCATTCCCTTACTCCAGGGGATCTTCCTGACCCAGGGATCAAACCTGGATCTCTAGAATTGCAGGTAGACTATTGTCTGAGCCACCTGGGAAGCATCATGTGAATATGTTACCTCAATGGCAAAAGGGACTTTGTAGCTTTGAGGGACTAAGGTAAGAATTGGAGAAGACTTCCCTGGATCAGTTGGTAGCAGAAGTTAGGACTCAAAGATGGGGTTATGCTAAGAAGAAGCTAGGGACAAGGAAAATAGACAGCCTAGAAGAGATGAAAAGACAAACGATTTTTTCCTCAAGAGAGAACATAGCCCTACTTATACTGTGATTGGAGACTTTTGACCTTCAGAACTGTAAGAAAATAAATTTGTGTTGTTTTAAGTCATTAAGTTTGAGATAATTTGGTACAGCAGACCTAGGAAACTAATGCAATATGTGAAGTTGGTCATGCCCTGAATTACTTAGGGAGTCTTTTATTCTGAAAGCTGTATAAATGTTTTGGCTGCTGCTGTTGTCATAATTTCGTGGACGATTAATTATGGAACTCATTTGTCATATTGTGTTGAATGTGGCTGAGCTTTCAATCTGAAAATTTAAATTTTAACTTCTGAGGGATTTTTTAACATGTTGCTTGTATGAGCTATTTTATTTTTTCATCCATGTGTAAAACTCAGTGATATAATGCAGTTACAAGGATGCAACATTATTTGAAATATGAAACCAAATAAATTATATAAAAATAATTCATATTTGCTGTTATGATAGCATGAGATTAGAATACAGTAATACCAGCAAGATATTTGCTATTTTTGACAGGCTAAGAATTTAATTTTCAGCAAAAATATATTCCCAAGTTTAACTTTTGTTTTGTAATAAAATCTAAATTTCAGGAGATACTAAAATGTAAACAGGAAATAGATGACAGCCTCAGGTCAGACCTACATCATGCAGTGCATTTACTTACACCAAGTATTTCACAATTGTTATCTTTAAAGTAAATAATCATCTCTCGGATTTCTTCTTAGGATTAGACACAACTTTTGTATGTGCAACACTTTTATATTCCCTTTTAGGGACACTAAATAAAAGTGAGGAGACACGTGCCAACAGTGATGGATGTTGGAAACAATTTTGCTCTAAGAAACAGCATCAGGAAATTGAAATGTTTGAATGATAGGTTATGTTGGATGCTATCAGATGAAGAGAGGGAAAAGGATATATTGTATTTTGGTTAGCTATCTCCTGTCTCTCTCCACTTTCTTTCCAATTAAATACTTGATATCTTTTGAAGGAAACAAAAGAAATAAGCAACAACAGCTACAACAAAAATAGCCAAAAAGACAAAGGAAAGAAAGAACTGGAAAAATATTATTATTATTTTAATAAGTCACTTCACACCACAGAAAATATTTAATAGATAAATCCAAAAGAGGGAAAGAAGAATATAGAGACAGAACAGCTTCTGTATCAGTTCTCTGAATTGGAGTTCCCCATATGACACTTAGTCCCAGAGTTCTCAAGGATTCACCTGAAGAAACCAGTTTGCTGAGGTTTTCATCCTTTTCAAAGGTACAGAATGTGCAAAGGTACAGAATGACTCCCTGCGTAGTCATTTTCAACAGTCACATCTCCGTCCCCAACAGGTATCAGTCTGGTGCATATCCATACAAACACGGGAGGAGGAGCACTTGGGGGGTGTCACTCTAGGAGGGGCTGCACCACTCCAGCGGCAGGAAGAGAAGGAACCACGCAAGCTCCAGCACCTCGCTCCTGAAAATACAAACTTGGGGCACAGAATAGTCCTTACACTGGGATATCTCTGAGTACCAGGCCAGCTCTAGAAGGAAACAAAACCACACATTGACAGAGAAGGGCTGAGACGCCATTCTGGTTGCCTGCTGTGATCCATCCTACTTCCAGGAACCTGGAGCTGCTGGACTTGGAGTGGAATGCCTCAGACCACATTCACTGAAGGTCACTCTCTAAACAGGCCACTGTGAGGAGTGGCAAGGTAAATGGCACCAAGTGGAGAAGGGCAGGCCAGGCTGTTCAGTGAACTCGAGACACTACCATCGAAGTGAACAGACCTACGAAGTAGCTGATGAAGGTGCAGTGGAAGTAGGAAACCTTCTGTATGCGCCCAAAGATATTAGTGAGTCACCGATGGCTTGCTTTGTTAGTTGTCATAATGCAAGACAAAATAAAACAGGAGTCCAGGCATCATGATGTCTCCAGTGACCAGCATAGAGATTTTGCTGCCCGTGGAACTGGGAAAGACCAGTTTGGAAAATTTATTTTGATAAACACTGTCACACACACACACAAAATTTTATATAATTAAATTAATGA
Organism: Tragulus kanchil; assembly: GCA_022376925.1. NCBI lineage: Eukaryota > Metazoa > Chordata > Mammalia > Artiodactyla > Tragulidae > Tragulus > Tragulus kanchil. Next base: position 93,743,918 of record JAIOJX010000028.1, on the reverse strand, counting down.
GATCATGTTTTATGGTTACAAATTGTAACTGAGGAGACAAGCCATACCAGGAACAGATTCTAAATTGGTAGAGAAAAAAAAAAAAAAAAAGATTAAGTAAAAAGAAGAAATTCTACTCTAGAAAAAAATAGAAATAGGATAGGGACAAGGCTACTTACTTAGATTACTAAAGTAAGAGAAGACCAAACACCTAAGATAAATCAGCCAAATAGTTAATAAACAAGGTGATCTATATTGGTACCTATTCTTATTTGGATAATTTATGTATTTAGCAATATTTATTACCAAATATGTGCTATAAAGTACTCTACATATTGGGGTTGTAGCTTACATTTGGTAATCGAAGAGTCCAGATACATAGAAGCATGTAAATATTTTTGCTGTGAGGGCAATGAAGTGGAAAAAAATAATGTAAAATATGAAGTTACGGGAAGGTAGCTACTATTTTAAAAATTCTTGTCAGGAAAGCCTCTCAGGGGCTTCCCTGGTGGTCCAGTGGGTAAGGACACCGCCTTGCAGTGCAAGGGCCGCCGGTTCAATCCCTGGCCTCGTGTGCCATGGAGTGGCTGGACTGATGTGTCCTATTACCGAGCAGGAGCTCTGGAGCACATGCGCCCAGAGCCGGTGCTCTGTGACAACCGAGGTCACTGCGATGAGAGGCCCACATAGGCCAAAGAACAAAGATGGATTAAAATAGATAAATGGAATACCAATAGAAGTGGCCGCCCACCCCTCCGTCCCCAGTCCATACCCCCCCGCCCAAAAATGTTGTACAAAACTCTTAAAAGGAAAGCCTCTCAGATAAGTCTATAAAAATCCATCAGTGAACAGACCTACGAAGTAGCTGATGAAGGTGCAGTGGAAGTAGGAAACCTTCTGTATGCGCCCAAAGATATTAGTGAGTCACCGATGGCTTGCTTTGTTAGTTGTCATAATGCAAGACAAAATAAAACAGGAGTCCAGGCATCATGATGTCTCCAGTGACCAGCATAGAGATTTTGCTGCCCGTGGAACTGGGAAAGACCAGTTTGGAAAATTTATTTTGATAAACACTGTCACACACACACACAAAATTTTATATAATTAAATTAATGAGATCATGTTTTATGGTTACAAATTGTAACTGAGGAGACAAGCCATACCAGGAACAGATTCTAAATTGGTAGAGAAAAAAAAAAAAAAAAAGATTAAGTAAAAAGAAGAAATTCTACTCTAGAAAAAAATAGAAATAGGATAGGGACAAGGCTACTTACTTAGATTACTAAAGTAAGAGAAGACCAAACACCTAAGATAAATCAGCCAAATAGTTAATAAACAAGGTGATCTATATTGGTACCTATTCTTATTTGGATAATTTATGTATTTAGCAATATTTATTACCAAATATGTGCTATAAAGTACTCTACATATTGGGGTTGTAGCTTACATTTGGTAATCGAAGAGTCCAGATACATAGAAGCATGTAAATATTTTTGCTGTGAGGGCAATGAAGTGGAAAAAAATAATGTAAAATATGAAGTTACGGGAAGGTAGCTACTATTTTAAAAATTCTTGTCAGGAAAGCCTCTCAGGGGCTTCCCTGGTGGTCCAGTGGGTAAGGACACCGCCTTGCAGTGCAAGGGCCGCCGGTTCAATCCCTGGCCTCGTGTGCCATGGAGTGGCTGGACTGATGTGTCCTATTACCGAGCAGGAGCTCTGGAGCACATGCGCCCAGAGCCGGTGCTCTGTGACAACCGAGGTCACTGCGATGAGAGGCCCACATAGGCCAAAGAACAAAGATGGATTAAAATAGATAAATGGAATACCAATAGAAGTGGCCCGCCCACCCCCCTCCGTCCCCAGTCCATACCCCCCCGCCAAAAAATGTTGTACAAAACTCTTAAAAGGAAAGCCTCTCAGATAAGTCTATAATAGAACATAAATATGAAAGAAGATTAAGGTGCAGAATATGGAAAACTATGGGAAAAGGAATGCAGATAGAATCATATGTGCATAGACCCTGAGATAAAAGCATGCTAAATGTGTAAGCATAGCCAGTGTTACTGATGGAGAAGGAAATAGCAACCCATTCCAGTATTCTTGCCTGGAAAATTCCATGGGCAGAGAAGCCTGGTGGGCTACAGTTTATGGGGTCTCAAAGAATCAGACATTACTGAGCACACGCAATGTTACTGAACCAGACCTTCACCAGCTCATGGGAAAGTTTGGTTAAGGACACCACAGCCTTTATTGAAAGGTGCCAAGCAAGTAGTCCAGGCAACTAGGGCTTAAAAGACCTAAAGTCCCCAGGGAAAGGTGTTTAAAGATGATATGGGGGCAGCCATGGTGAGTGTAGTCAGCTTTTGGACATTCTTCCAGTTAATTGCTGGTGAAGTAATTGGGAACCATCATCAACTTTCCAGTTCCAGCTGATGTGGGGGGTATACCTGCTGTGGGCAGCATACATTCTACTTTTCCACCTGGTGTGGGGTTCAGTGTCTAAGAATAGCCCCAAGGACTTAGCTCAGAAGATTTTCTGTAGCCCTTGAGGAGGATCTAAAATCCCTGACTTTGTTTAATGGCTAAACCATTGTATTGCTTTATTCTTTTCCTTTATTTCTGCATTTGCTCCCTTCTCTGATTAAATGTGTTCTTTGGAACTTGGAAAGGCCTTGGAAGCTAATGTTTTTCTACAAACAAGAGACAGGAAGAACTAGGGGATCTGTCATGGGAAGGCCCTATAGGGTCCTGCTTGGTTACACTAGGGATCCACTGTGGTCAGTTTTAGGAGAAGAGGGTATCCTAGAAGCCTAAAACAGAAAAGTAGCTTTGGAAAAGATAAAACACATCAGCAGTTCAAAAGAATGAATTGCGTATTTTATTCTGAGTGAGACGGGAAATATTTGCATCCCCTTCAGCCGAAACGGGTTTTGAAAGAATAACTGTAGATATTGTGTGGTGAGTAATATAGAGAGTTCCATTAGCACAGAAGCAGCAGATACCATCACAATGAGGTGGCGGGAGGGCAGAGATAATGGTATCTGTATTAGTTTGATAGAGCTGTTGTAAGAAAATATCACAGATAGGAGGTTTTACATGACATTTTCTTTTTCTCACAGTTCCAGACTCTAGAACTCTAAGATCAAGGTGTTGTCAGGTCTGGTTCCTCCTGAAGCCTTTCCCTTGGCCTACAGATGGCCATCTTCTAATTCTGTCTTCCCCTAGTATTTCCTTTGTTCTCATGCATCTCTGGTGTCTCTTTCTGTGTTTTACCTTCTCTTCTTGTAAGAACACTGGTCCAGTTGAATAAGGGCCCAGACTAATAGTACCAATTTAAGTCCTTCAAATCTTTAAAGGCCTTCTTCCCAAATAGAGTCACAAGCTGAAGTACTTGGGTTTGAGGCTTCAACACAGGAATTTGGAGAACAGATAAAACTATTCTAGCCTCAAGAGGTGGTAGTGAAAATTTATCATCTAAGATAAATATGGTAGTTTAAAATTTCCTTGGACATTCTTCCAGTTAATTGCTGGTGAAGTAATTGGGAACCATCATCAACTTTCCAGTTCCAGCTGATGTGGGGGGTATACCTGCTGTGGGCAGCATACATTCTACTTTTCCACCTGGTGTGGGGTTCAGTGTCTAAGAATAGCCCCAAGGACTTAGCTCAGAAGATTTTCTGTAGCCCTTGAGGAGGATCTAAAATCCCTGACTTTGTTTAATGGCTAAACCATTGTATTGCTTTATTCTTTTCCTTTATTTCTGCATTTGCTCCCTTCTCTGATTAAATGTGTTCTTTGGAACTTGGAAAGGCCTTGGAAGCTAATGTTTTTCTACAAACAAGAGACAGGAAGAACTAGGGGATCTGTCATGGGAAGGCCCTATAGGGTCCTGCTTGGTTACACTAGGGATCCACTGTGGTCAGTTTTAGGAGAAGAGGGTATCCTAGAAGCCTAAAACAGAAAAGTAGCTTTGGAAAAGATAAAACACATCAGCAGTTCAAAAGAATGAATTGCGTATTTTATTCTGAGTGAGACGGGAAATATTTGCATCCCCTTCAGCCGAAACGGGTTTTGAAAGAATAACTGTAGATATTGTGTGGTGAGTAATATAGAGAGTTCCATTAGCACAGAAGCAGCAGATACCATCACAATGAGGTGGCGGGGAGGGCAGAGATAATGGTATCTGTATTAGTTTGATAGAGCTGTTGTAAGAAAATATCACAGATAGGAGGTTTTACATGACATTTTCTTTTTCTCACAGTTCCAGACTCTAGAACTCTAAGATCAAGGTGTTGTCAGGTCTGGTTCCTCCTGAAGCCTTTCCCTTGGCCTACAGATGGCCATCTTCTAATTCTGTCTTCCCCTAGTATTTCCTTTGTTCTCATGCATCTCTGGTGTCTCTTTCTGTGTTTTACCTTCTCTTCTTGTAAGAACACTGGTCCAGTTGAATAAGGGCCCAGACTAATAGTACCAATTTAAGTCCTTCAAATCTTTAAAGGCCTTCTTCCCAAATAGAGTCACAAGCTGAAGTACTTGGGTTTGAGGCTTCAACACAGGAATTTGGAGAGAACAGATAAAACTATTCTAGCCTCAAGAGGTGGTAGTGAAAATTTATCATCTAAGATAAATATTAGGGCAAATCAAAGGTTTCCTGACTGAGTAGATATTCAGTGTCAGAGATATATGTGATTTTTCTATTAATTTATTTTTGTTTCGCTTGTACAGAGTTCTGTTGTTTACTGCCATCCATGAACCCAAATCAGTCATAGGTATACACATGACCCACTGCAACTTTCCTCCAAACTCCCTCCCTATCCCACCCCTCTAGGTTGTTGAATAGATGTTTTTGACCTGACAACTAAAAAACAGAATTGCTTAATATGATTCTAACTTCAACTAGCATGTGGCAGAACAGGAAGAAGTCTCCAATCTGAGTGAGATAGTTAGAATTTAATTATTAAGATAAAAATTTTAAATGTCCTCCAGATATCAAAGTGAAGATGTTAACCAGACAACCAAATATACACGATGTCTTAGAAATAGCCCTAGTGGAGACTGTGTAATTGAGCCCACTGTGAAGGTAACTCAGTCTGGGAGTAGGCGTAGGGGAAAGCAGAGGTAGGCCAAGGAATTCACTGTACACGCTACAGGTTTCTCTCTCTCCTAGAACCTGGTAGAAAAATCTATATTTTTATCACTTTCTCTTCCCATTTTCCTGAAAAGATGAGAAATTGCCCAAATAAGACAAAAAATGATGTAGTATTTTCTGCAGCAACATCTTATTTATATTTTTGCCAAACATTGCCTCCCCTCTGTGCAATTTTTACTTTACTTTGAAATTTAATTTTTCATCATTCATTCAACTTCTTGCTACCACCACAAATTATGTATTACGCCCTTCCTATGTGTAAGACACTGTCTATAGACCCTCGCAGGACAAGCTGCTGCAGACTCCAACAAGAAGGCTGATTTTTTAGAAATTTGAAAAAGAACCCCCTAATATACCAGAAAGGAAGAAAAGGATAGAGAATATGAAGGCAATATGCTTTCTAGAAAATTTATAAAAAGCAGGAAGAAACACATTGAAACAAATGTTTTTAAAAGCCCCATAGTGTATTAAAAATATAAAAGATGTTGGAATTGTAAATCTTAGACGGCACTAATTTATTTAAACTACAATTTCAGGAAGGCAATTTTTTTTTTTTTTGGTCACTTCTATTGGTCTTTCATTTATTTATTTTCAACCATCTTTGTTCTTTGGCGGTATGGGCCTCCCCATCGCAGTGGCCTCTCATTGCAGAGCACCAGCTTGAAGAGCGCTCCAGAGCTCTGGCTCAGTAGTTGGACACATTCGTCCACCTGCTCCGCAGCACATGGAATCTTCCCAGGCCAGAGATCAAACCAGGGTTCCTTGCACTGCAAGACGGTGTCTTTACCCACTGGGCCACCAGGGAAGCCCAGGAAGGCAAAATTTTAATGTGGTCTTTAGGAAAAATATGTTTTATTTTTTATTGAAAATTTATAATGTATTTATTATTATCACCAGTCATTAGGTAGATCCTTCAACAATTTATGCTTTTTGTTTGCATTTACCTATGGCTATTTAAAAGCCTCTGTTGATACATTTGAGACACTATAAAAAAATATTTCAAAAGATAGAAAGAACACATACTATAAAAGACAAAACAACAGTTCATGTTTCTGAGCTAGAAAAATTCTAATCATAAACACTTTTCCTCCTTGTGGTAAGCATCTGATGGAGCAAAGCAAATTTAATTTTTTAAATTATAATTTCAGTTAAATTGCTCTCAAAAAGTTTATTCCAATAATTTAAAAATAATTCTGGAAAGAAAACATGTTGATAGAAAGGTCAATTGTCCACCATGATACCCAGGCAGTTAATCTTACAATGCCAATTTTTAAAAATAAATTGAATGCTTTATAAACTTATCTTTTTATTTATTGTATAATTTCAAGTTAAATTAAGACAACTCAATGGAATAAAGCATATTAAAACTCTGAACCTCATTCAACTGGCAAATTTTAGTGATTTTCAATTTGTATAAGTCTGTTGTCTTTCATGATATTTAAATGAAAAAGAAATGTAGCAACCATCATGTACAATGAAATGAAACCTGAATATTGAGTTTCAAAGTGTCAAAAATACTTCAGAAAATCAAATGCAGATCATCCGTTTAGTACTAACAGATCTACTTATTTCTTTTAACACAGATGAGATACAAAATATATTTTGAAAAGTTCATCTTAAACTGATTTATTGTAAAATTTTCATATTTACTAACAGTATCAATTATTAAAATGATACTTTTGGAGAAGATGGCCAAGATGGCGGAGGAATGAGGGGAAAATTTCACCAGCTCCCCAACAGAATCACCAGAACTAATCAAGAAGCGAAACACCACCAACAAACCAGCTGTTAGATGACAGAAGAACTCCTTAGTTCTGTGAGGGTCAAAGAGTGAACAGCCAGAACTTTCCCGGAGCTCCTGTTCTGAGAACTCTCTATCCCAACCCCCATGCCAGATCAGCAGAGAGCGCGCTGGAAGTGCCCTAAAGAGAGCCTGAGAAGAGCCTCGGGAGAGAAGGCAGCGCTCTAGTTGATTTTTTTTAAAATTTATAATGTATTTATTATTATCACCAGTCATTAGGTAGATCCTTCAACAATTTATGCTTTTTGTTTGCATTTACCTATGGCTATTTAAAAGCCTCTGTTGATACATTTGAGACACTATAAAAAAATATTTCAAAAGATAGAAAGAACACATACTATAAAAGACAAAACAACAGTTCATGTTTCTGAGCTAGAAAAATTCTAATCATAAACACTTTTCCTCCTTGTGGTAAGCATCTGATGGAGCAAAGCAAATTTAATTTTTTAAATTATAATTTCAGTTAAATTGCTCTCAAAAAGTTTATTCCAATAATTTAAAAATAATTCTGGAAAGAAAACATGTTGATAGAAAGGTCAATTGTCCACCATGATACCCAGGCAGTTAATCTTACAATGCCAATTTTTAAAAATAAATTGAATGCTTTATAAACTTATCTTTTTATTTATTGTATAATTTCAAGTTAAATTAAGACAACTCAATGGAATAAAGCATATTAAAACTCTGAACCTCATTCAACTGGCAAATTTTAGTGATTTTCAATTTGTATAAGTCTGTTGTCTTTCATGATATTTAAATGAAAAAGAAATGTAGCAACCATCATGTACAATGAAATGAAACCTGAATATTGAGTTTCAAAGTGTCAAAAATACTTCAGAAAATCAAATGCAGATCATCCGTTTAGTACTAACAGATCTACTTATTTCTTTTAACACAGATGAGATACAAAATATATTTTGAAAAGTTCATCTTAAACTGATTTATTGTAAAATTTTCATATTTACTAACAGTATCAATTATTAAAATGATACTTTTGGAGAAGATGGCCAAGATGGCGGAGGAATGAGGGGAAAATTTCACCAGCTCCCCAACAGAATCACCAGAACTAATCAAGAAGCGAAACACCACCAACAAACCAGCTGTTAGATGACAGAAGAACTCCTTAGTTCTGTGAGGGTCAAAGAGTGAACAGCCAGAACTTTCCCGGAGCTCCTGTTCTGAGAACTCTCTATCCCAACCCCCATGCCAGATCAGCAGAGAGCGCGCTAGGAAGTGCCCTAAAAGAGAGCCTGAGAAGAGCCTCGGGGGGAGAGAAGGCAGCGCTCAGCGCAAAAACTCCAAAAAACCAACGGATCCCGGGCAGAAATTAAGACACTGCGAAGATAAGATACTGCGAGCAGTGGCATGCAGTACACTGCTGGGAAGTCCCCAGCGGAGTGCTGCCCAGAGACCTGGATAGAGCCAGAGAGGGAGCGCCCAGGGCAAAAATCCCGCCATATCGCCTGGAGAAAATCTTGCCGTGCCACCGGGCACCGGGTAAGTTCAAACACTGCTAGTGGGGGGTTTGCTGAACTGAGAGGGGAAGTTGCCCACGGATTGTTGACCAGGGACCGGGCTCGAGCCGGACAGGAAAGTTCATGCCTGTGTTTGGGACTTGGTCACATAACTGGCACTGCAAGCGCGCCAGCATCCTAAGGAGCCCATGCACCCCCAGAGATGCAGCTGCTGTGGAGGAAGCTGGGGAAGAGCAGGGATTGGAGGCTACCGGCGGGTGCTCAGTGGAGCCCAGGCACTCCCCTCCAGCACGGGACTGTGCACGCCACAGAACCCTCACGAGGGACTGGGATTCAGCCGGTCATCCTGGCCAGCACCTGAGCTCGCAGCAAAGCCTTTGTTTTCCAGAAAGCAAAAACAGAAAGCATAGCAACCGGTCCTGTAAGGGAAAGACTACCTCATCAAGACAACACCATCAAAAGCAGATTGCTTTCCACCAGGCAGATGAGAAGATAAAGACCAGGAACAGTATTTAGCTTTTTTTTGTTTGTTTATTTCTTGTAGACAGTATTGCTTATTTGAATGATTGGTCTGGTTTGGGTTTTTTCTTTTTTTTTTTTTTTTGGTCTCTTCTTGGTAACTTTTTCTCACTTTTTAATTTTTAAGTTTTTAAATTTTTAACATTTAATTTTTTTTTTAATTTTAATTTTTGGAAACTTCTAATTTTCTTCCCGCTTTGCCACTGCTTGCTCCCTCTATGTTCTAAATATAAAACCTTTTCCCATCTACCAATATCCTCTAGATAAATATTTCCTATCTTCCTGTCTCCACTATTCTCTTCCAGCTGCACTAAACAATACCAACACACTAATCTTGGCTACATAACCCTATAAAATCCTTCCAAGACGAAACTATTCCTTCTCATTACCCATATATTCTCCTCCACCTCACCCCCAACAAATGTCCTAGTTAAAAATTGCTTTCATTGTAATAGTCCAATCCAGAACCTTGCCTTGGATCTATTCTTCCAGGCAGTATTTTAATTAAATCAGAGCTTAACGGACAAGTATCATCTTTGATTGCATTGTTTGCCAGAAAAATTTCCTATGCTTTATCTCTGAAAGAAGGGTCAGTTGTAGTTATTGCTGTGTATGTATGTGTATCTTACAACTATGTTAGAAAACATCTGCATGCTTTCATGACTGTCACCCATCAGGGATGCACCTCTTGTTCCTCAGATGCTAGTATTTGAACTAATATCACGGAACATCATAGCAAATCAGACATAGAGCCTACACCCCCTGACCAATCATCAAACCAAGGATCTTCAGAGTGGAAGCCCTGATTCCAAGACCCCACACTATCAAAGAACATATAACACTAGAGATTGTTCACCTGTAAACAAGATCTAACACAACCCAAGTCACAAACCACTGAAAACTTCTAGAAGGACAGAAACACAAAGGAAGGGAGAATTCAACAACAAAGCCTGGTGGGAAAAAGAACTCCACACACACAGACACACACAAAGAAACAAACAATACCCTAATAATGAAACGACAGAGAAACGCTGCACAAATGAAGGACCAAGCTAGAGAAACACCGCTTCAAATGACAGAGGAGGAGATAGACAAATTATCTGAGAGATAATTCAGAAAAGCTATACTAATGAGGACGCAAAACACTGAAAACAGAACATTAGAGGAAATGAGAGCACTGAGAAGAGACATGCAAGAAATGAAAAATAAGCAAATAGAGACCACCAACTCTATTGTGGAACTCAAAAATACTATAGAAGGTCTCAACCGTAGAGTATCGGACGTAGAAGAACAGATAAGTGAGCTGGAAGACAGAATGGTGGAAATAAGTGCTGAAGAACAGAACAAAGCTGAAAGAATGAAAAGAACTGAGGGTAGCTACAAAGCCTTATGGGACGAAATCAAACGCACCAACGTTAGAATTATACGAGTTCCAGAGGAAGAAGAGGGGAAGAAAGGCTATGGAGAAATTATTGAAGAGGTTATAGTGGATAACTCCCAGCATGGGAAAGGAAATAGTCAACCAAGTCCAAGAAGCACAAAGAGTTCCACACAGGAGAAAGCCCAGAAGAAACACACCAAGGCACATTCTAATCAAACTAACGCAGACTAAATATAAAGATGGATTACTAAAAGCAGCTAGGAGCAAACAACAAATAGCATATAAAGGAAACCCCACATGTTTAACTGCGGATATTTCGACAGAAACCCTGCAGGCCAGAAGAGAATGGCAAGACACATTTCAACGGCTAAAGGAGAATAACCTCCAACCAAGAATTCTCTACCCAGCAAGGATCTCATTCAGAATTGATGGTGAAGTCAAAAGCTTCACAGACAGACAAAAACTAAAAGAACTCTGTGCCACAAAACCAGCCCTACAACAAGTGTTAAAGGGCGTGATATAGCCAATAAATACAAGAGTAGGAGAAGTCCTACAAATCAAACCCCAAACTTCTAGGAAGATGACAATAAGAACATTGGTAACAATAATTACTTTGAACATAAATGGACTGAATGCTCCAACCAAACGACACGGGCTGGCTGAATGGATCCAGAAACACGACCCACATATACGCTGTTTACAAGAGACCCACTTCAGACCAAGAGACACTCATAGACTGAAAGTGAGAGGATGGAAAAAGATACTCCAAGCAAATGGAAATCAAAAGAAAGCTTGAGTAACAATCGTCATATCAGACAAAATAGATTTTAAAGTAAGGAAGATCCTAAGAGACAAGGCAGGTCACTACATCATGATTAAGGGATCTATCCAAGAGGAAGACATAACAGTCATGAATATCTATGCACCCAGTAGAGGGGCACTTCAATACATAAGACAGATACTTTCAGACATAAAAGAAGAAATCAAAAATAACACAGTAATAGTAGGAGACTTTAACACTCCTCTTCCATCAATGGACAGATCATCCAAACAGAAAATTAATCAAGAAACACAAGCCTTAAATGCCACACTAGAAAAAATGGACCTCATTGATATCTTTAGAATGTTGCATCCAAATGCAGAAGAATCCACTTTTTTTTCAAGTGCTCATGGAACAATCTCCAGGATAGACCACATTTTGGGCCACATGTCAAACCTCAGTCAATTCAAGAAAACAGAAATTATACCAACCATCTTCTCAGACCACAATGCAGTGAGTCTAGAGATCAACTACAAGAAATAAAAAAACCGCTAAAAATACAAACACATGGAGATTAAACAACACATACCTTAAAACCAACGGATTCTCGAGGATATCAAAGGAGACATTTACATTTTCCTAGAGAAAATGACAATGAACACACGACCGTGCAAGTCGTATGGGATACCACAAAAGCAGTTCTAAGAGGGAAATTTATAGCAATCCAATCTTACCTCAAGAAACTAGGAAAATAAGAAGCAGATGACCTAACCCTACACTTAAAGCAATTGGGGAAAGAAGAACAAAAACACCCTAGATCCAGCAGAAGAAGGGAAATCATAAAGATCAGAGCAGAAATAAATGAGAAAGAAACAAAAGAAACAATAACAAAGATAAATAAAACAAAAAGCTGGTTCTTTGAAAAGGTCAACAAAATTGACAAGCCACTGGCCCGGCTCGCCAAGAAAAAGAGTGAGAAGAACCAGATCAACAAAATCAAAAGCGAAAAAAGAGAGATTACAACAGATCACGCAGAAATTCAAAGCTTTCTAAGAGACTATTATGAACAACTCTATGGCAACAAACTGGACAACCTGGAAGAAATGGACAGTTTCTTGGAGAAGATTAATCTCCAAAGACTGAGCCCGGAAGAAGCAGAAACTTTGAGCAACCGAATCACAAGCTCAGAAATCAAATTTTTGATTAAAATTCTACCCCAAAATAAAAGCCCAGGGCCAGACAGCTTCACAGGTGAATTCTACCAAACATTTAAGGAAGAGCTAATGCCTGTCCTTCTAAAACTGTTTCAAAAAATTGCACAGGAAGGAACACTTCCAAACACATTTTACGAGGCCACCATCACTCTGAAAACAAAACCAGGCAAAGACAACACAAAGAAAGAAAATTACAGGTCAATTTCTTCGATGAACTTTGATGCCAAGATCCTCAACAAAATCCTGGCAAAAAGAATTCAACGACACATCAGAAAACTCATACTTCACAATCAAATCGGGTTCATCCCAGGCATGCATGAATTCTTCAATATCCAGAAATCAATCTATGTGATACACCATATCAACAAATTGAGAGACAAAAATCACATAATCATCTCAATAGATGCAGAAAAGGCCTTCGACAAAGTACAACATCCATTTATGATAAAAACTCTTCCAAAAATGGGCATAGAAGGAACCTATCTCAACATAATAAAAGCCATATATGAGGAGCCCACAGTGAACATTATCCTCAATGGTGAAAAACTCAAAGCATTCCCTCTAAGATCAGTAACAAGACAGGGCTGTCCACTTTCACCACTCTTATTCAACATAGTCCTGGAAGTTCTAGCAACAGCAGTAATAGAAGAGGAAGAAATCAAAGGAATCCAGATTGGAAAGGAAGAAGTCAAACTCTCTCTATTTGCAGATGACATGATATTATACATAGAAAACTCCAAAGACACTGTTACAAAGCTACTAGAGCTAATCAATAAATTCAGCAAATTCACGGGATACAAAATCAACACACAGAAATCACTGGCATTCCTATACACAAACAATGAAAAACCAGAAAACGAAATCAAAGAGGTAATCCCCTTCACCATTGCAACCAAAAGAATCAAATACCTAGGAATAAACCTAACCAAAGAAACAAAAGAATTGTACACAGAAAATTACAAGACACTCATGAGAGAAACTAAAGAAGCCTTAAACAGATGGAAAGATATTCCATGTTCCTGTGTCGGAAGAATCAATATTGTGAAAATGACCATACTACCAAATGTCATCTACAGATTCAATGAAATCCCTATCCAACTACCATTGACATAAAAGCTGAGCCAAGGGCCAGAATCACAAGCTCAGAAATCAAATTTTGATTAAAATTCTCCCCAAAAAGCCCAGGGCCAGACAGCTTCACAGGTGAATTCTACCAAACATTTAAGGAAGAGCTAATGCCTGTCCTTCTAAAACTGTTTCAAAAAATTGCACAGGAAGGAACACTTCCAAACACATTTTACGAGGCCACCATCACTCTGAAAACAAAACCAGGCAAAGACAACACAAAGAAAGAAAATTACAGGTCAATTTCTTCGATGAACTTTGATGCCAAGATCCTCAACAAAATCCTGGCAAAAAGAATTCAACGACACATCAGAAAACTCATACTTCACAATCAAATCGGGTTCATCCCAGGCATGCATGAATTCTTCAATATCCAGAAATCAATCTATGTGATACACCATATCAACAAATTGAGAGACAAAAATCACATAATCATCTCAATAGATGCAGAAAAGGCCTTCGACAAAGTACAACATCCATTTATGATAAAAACTCTTCCAAAAATGGGCATAGAAGGAACCTATCTCAACATAATAAAAGCCATATATGAGGAGCCCACAGTGAACATTATCCTCAATGGTGAAAAACTCAAAGCATTCCCTCTAAGATCAGTAACAAGACAGGGCTGTCCACTTTCACCACTCTTATTCAACATAGTCCTGGAAGTTCTAGCAACAGCAGTAATAGAAGAGGAAGAAATCAAAGGAATCCAGATTGGAAAGGAAGAAGTCAAGGTATCTCTTTTTGCAGATGACATGATATTATACATAGAAAACTCCAAAGACACTGTTACAAAGCTACTAGAGCTAATCAATAAATTCAGCAAATTCACGGGATACAAAATCAACACACAGAAATCACTGGCATTCCTATACACAAACAATGAAAAACCAGAAAACGAAATCAAAGAGGTAATCCCCTTCACCATTGCAACCAAAAGAATCAAATACCTAGGAATAAACCTAACCAAAGAAACAAAAGAATTGTACACAGAAAATTACAAGACACTCATGAGAGAAACTAAAGAAGCCTTAAACAGATGGAAAGATATTCCATGTTCCTGTGTCGGAAGAATCAATATTGTGAAAATGACCATACTACCAAATGTCATCTACAGATTCAATGAAATCCCTATCCAACTACCATTGACATTTTTCACAGAACTAGACCAACGAATCACACAGTTCATATGGAAACACAAAAGACCTCGAATAGCCAAAGCAATCCTGAGAAAGAAAAACGGAGCTGGAAGGATCAGTCTCCTTAACTTCAGACTATACTACAAAGCAACAGTCGTCAAGACAGTATAGTACTGGCACAAAAACAAAACTATAGACCAATGGAACAAGATCAAGAACCCGGAGATAAACCCATGCACCTTTGGGTACCTTCTTTTTGACAAAGGAGGTGAAACTATAAAATGGGACAAAGACAGCCTCTTCAACAAGTGGTGCTGGGAAAATTGGACAGCTCCATGCAAAAAAATGAAGTGGGAACATTCCCTGACACCATGCACAAAGATCAACTCAAAATGAATTAAAGACCTAAATGGAAAACCAGAGACCATCAAACTCTTAGAGGAGAATATAGGCAAAACCCTCAAGGACATCAATCAAAGCAAGATGTTTTTCTGACCCACCTACTAGAATAGTGGAACTGAAAAGAAAAATGAACACGTGGCACCTCATGAAACCTAAAAGCTTTTGTACAGCAAAGGAAAGTACAAAAAAGCTCAGCAGAGATCCCACAGAGTGGGAGAAAATCATAGCAAATGAAATAAGAGACAAAGAATTAATCTCCCAAATCTACAAGCAACTCAGACAACTCAGCACCGGAAAAACGAACAAACCAATCAAAAAATGGGATAAAGACCTAAAGAGATTTCTCATCAAAGAGGACATACAGATGACCAAAAAGCACATGAAACGATGCTCAACCTCTCTTATTATTAGAGAAATGCAAATTAAAACTACAGTGAGATATCACCTCACACCCGTTAGAATGGCCATCTTCCAAAAATCTGCAGGCAATAAATGCTGGTGAGGGTGCAGACAAAAGGGAACCCTCTTGCATTGCTGGTAGGAATGACAAATGATACAGCCTTAAACAGATGGAAAGATATTCCATGTTCCTGTGTCGGAAGAATCAATATTGTGAAAATGACCATACTACCAAATGTCATCTACAGATTCAATGAAATCCCTATCCAACTACCATTGACATTTTTCACAGAACTAGACCAACGAATCACACAGTTCATATGGAAACACAAAAGACCTCGAATAGCCAAAGCAATCCTGAGAAAGAAAAACGGAGCTGGAAGGATCAGTCTCCTTAACTTCAGACTATACTACAAAGCAACAGTCGTCAAGACAGTATAGTACTGGCACAAAAACAAAACTATAGACCAATGGAACAAGATCAAGAACCCGGAGATAAACCCATGCACCTTTGGGTACCTTCTTTTTGACAAAGGAGGTGAAACTATAAAATGGGACAAAGACAGCCTCTTCAACAAGTGGTGCTGGGAAAATTGGACAGCTCCATGCAAAAAAATGAAGTGGGAACATTCCCTGACACCATGCACAAAGATCAACTCAAAATGAATTAAAGACCTAAATGGAAAACCAGAGACCATCAAACTCTTAGAGGAGAATATAGGCAAAACCCTCAAGGACATCAATCAAAGCAAGATGTTTTTCTGACCCACCTACTAGAATAGTGGAACTGAAAAGAAAAATGAACACGTGGCACCTCATGAAACCTAAAAGCTTTTGTACAGCAAAGGAAAGTACAAAAAAGCTCAGCAGAGATCCCACAGAGTGGGAGAAAATCATAGCAAATGAAATAAGAGACAAAGAATTAATCTCCCAAATCTACAAGCAACTCAGACAACTCAGCACCGGAAAAACGAACAAACCAATCAAAAAATGGGATAAAGACCTAAAGAGATTTCTCATCAAAGAGGACATACAGATGACCAAAAAGCACATGAAACGATGCTCAACCTCTCTTATTATTAGAGAAATGCAAATTAAAACTACAGTGAGATATCACCTCACACCCGTTAGAATGGCCATCTTCCAAAAATCTGCAGGCAATAAATGCTGGTGAGGGTGCAGACAAAAGGGAACCCTCTTGCATTGCTGGTAGGAATGACAAATGATACAGCCTCTATGGAAGACATTATGGAGATTCCTTAAAAACTAAAAATAGAAGCACCCTATGACCAAGCAATCCCACTATTAGGCTTATATCCTGATGAAATCACAACTGAAAGAGGCACCTGTACCCCAATGTTCATTGCAGCTCTCTATACAATAACCAGAACATGGAAGCAACCTAAATGTCCATCTACAAATGAATGGATACAGAAGCCCTGGTACATATATACAATGGAATACTACTCAGCTGTTAAATGAAATGCAGAAGACTCAGTCCTAATGAGGTGGCTAGCTCTAGAACCTATCATCAAAAGTGAAGTAAGTTAAAAAGAGAAAGACAAGTACAGTATACTAGCATATATATATATATGGAATCTAGTAGGATGGCCATGATAACACACGCAGTGAACTCATGGGAAAACAGAGCATAGACATAGGGACATTGTGGTGAATGAACAGTGAGGGGGAGGCATGGAGGGAGTAACATGGAAACCCATACTGTCATTTGTGGAAAAGATAGCTATTGTCATTGTGCTAAGGGAATAGGAGTGCTCACCGTGGCTTTGGACGATGGTCCAGAGGGGTGGGATTAGGGGGACCTGAGGGAGGACCAGGGATATGCATATTAATGATCTGGGAACAGGCATGTCAGTGAACAACAAAACTCTGTAAAACCTTTAAAATTAAGAATTCAAAAAAATGATACTTTTCCCAGCTGATTGTTCTCCTGTGGTCTATCAGAACTATGACATAATAAACCCTGCCACTGGTAACTAAGGCTAAAGAAAAACAGCTATCCTCTGTAAACAAAAAGCAATTGTTTTTTCTTTCTTCAGTTCTCATATTTGAAGACAAACCAGATAACTATAAATACATACAAACCCATTTATATCGAGGTGTAGGGATATTTAACTTAATGAAAAAGGGCAACAAAAAACCTGTAAATGCCTAGTTTTCAGAATAAATAAGCAGTGTAAACTTTCTTTTATTTTTTGGAAAGAAAATAATATTTGTTTTTCTGTCTCTAATTATGTAAATGCCTACTTTAAGTTGATTTCATCTCTTGGACTGTACACCTCAAGAGTTTACTGTTTGACCCTTTACTAAAGGTGTTCACTGGCCCTTGGCCTACCTGGGAAGTTCATATAATATATTACAGTAGTTGTTATTCAGTTTTCTCCAGACAAAGTAAATTCATCTTCTTAGTATCGAAGAAAGTATCTAAACTATCTAGATGTGATTACCCATAAGGATTTGGAGTGAAACTATCACTTTTTAGTATGCAGTTATCAACACACCAGAAGAAATATTGGTTAGTTTTTCCTTGTCTGCCAAATAGAAGTTGACTTTATGAATAGATTTCTCAAATATAATCTTAACATTTCCTGAGTATTGATTTATGAGACAGTAGGATTAAGTCCTTTAATTAACTGAGTTACACCTGTCATGCATTACTGGCTCTCTTCATATTAAAGTTTGAAAGAAAATCAAGCATGTCCTAGAACTTTCAATGTAAAAACTTCCCCTACAGAGCTCTTTGATTTTTATTTTGTTTTATATAGGAAAGTAGGTATCTTGACAAAAAATTGACACCTTCTTTGGCAAGGAATCAATGAATTGAAAAATTTTTTCTGACCATTAGTAAATTAGGTGATATCAGTGTGACTTCTGGGATATTTTAAGTCAATGTTTGAAGACTTGCACATACATAAAATGTGATGTTTCCTTTGTATATTTCCGTTGTACTTAGTGTTCTGTTTAAATAATGCAACTATCAGTTGTTCTTTTTTAATTTTAGAATAAGTTTTGTTGTTTTGCTTTAAAATAATGAATAACCTAACAAAAATGATACCGTTCCCAGCTGATTGTTCTCCTGTGGTCTATCAGAACTATGACATAATAAACCCTGCCACTGGTAACTAAGGCTAAAGAAAAACAGCTATCCTCTGTAAACAAAAAGCAATTGTTTTTTCTTTCTTCAGTTCTCATATTTGAAGACAAACCAGATAACTATAAATACATACAAACCCATTTATATCGAGGTGTAGGGATATTTAACTTAATGAAAAGGGCAACAAAAACCTGTAAATGCCTAGTTTTCAGAATAAATAAGCAGTGTAAACTTTCTTTTATTTTTGGAAAGAAAATAATATTTGTTTTCTGTCTCTAATTATGTAAATGCCTACTTTAAGTTGATTTCATCTCTTGGACTGTACACCTCAAGAGTTTACTGTTTGACCCTTTACTAAAGGTGTTCACTGGCCCTTGGCCTACCTGGGAAGTTCATATAATATATTACAGTAGTTGTTATTCAGTTTTCTCCAGACAAAGTAAATTCATCTTCTTAGTATCGAAGAAAGTATCTAAACTATCTAGATGTGATTACCCATAAGGATTTGGAGTGAAACTATCACTTTTTAGTATGCAGTTATCAACACACCAGAAGAAATATTGGTTAGTTTTTCCTTGTCTGCCAAATAGAAGTTGACTTTATGAATAGATTTCTCAAATATAATCTTAACATTTCCTGAGTATTGATTTATGAGACAGTAGGATTAAGTCCTTTAATTAACTGAGTTACACCTGTCATGCATTACTGGCTCTCTTCATATTAAAGTTTGAAAGAAAATCAAGCATGTCCTAGAACTTTCAATGTAAAAACTTCCCCCCTACAGAGCTCTTTGATTTTTATTTTGTTTTATATAGGAAAGTAGGTATCTTGACAAAAAATTGACACCTTCTTTGGCAAGGAATCAATGAATTGAAAAATTTTTTCTGACCATTAGTAAATTAGGTGATATCAGTGTGACTTCTGGGATATTTTAAGTCAATGTTTGAAGACTTGCACATACATAAAATGTGATGTTTCCTTTGTATATTTCCGTTGTACTTAGTGTTCTGTTTAAATAATGCAACTATCAGCATTTAACAGATACCAACCATATAGTCTAAATATTTTTTCAGATATAACACTCTCTTTAGGAAGCCAATTCACAGCAGTTTTGTTGTTTTTGCTTTAAAAAGTCCAACTTTTCATATGATTTAGGTCTTGATTCAGACACTTGGTTTTTCTGGAAATAAATTCTCCTCTTAGATTAATTTCAAATGCCCATATTTTGTGAATCTTAAAAGTGCATTTCAAAGCTAGCACACCTTGTGCTTTGAAAAAAATTGTTTGTGGGCATAAGTAATACACCAGAGGCTGCCAATGATTGTATCCATTGCTACTTATATTTCAGCTTCGCTGTAAGAGGCACTTGGGACCAAATTACTAGATCTCAGTGGGGACTATTTTAAGGAAGAATGAACACTAAAGCTGCAGCTCTTTTGTGGCACTGTAAGTTGTCTTGGTTTCCCTTTACCCACATTTATATATTTATATTTTCTGTTCTTAGTAAATTTAATGCCTGAATATACATTCTCATGCTGTTTTATAGCATCATGCATCTTTGACCTCATTCACCTATAAGAAAGACTTTTCTAATCATAAGAGATCATAGTACTTCAGGACAGTTACAAATTTTGTGGTACCACTAAAAAAATAGGAGAAAGAACCAAAGTTTTCAGATTATTTTTATACTTTTTATGGGATTGTTACTGTTTATATTCCATCAGTCAAACATACCAAAGCAGCAGAAGGCCCTGGTGTCAAAAAAGGGAAAAATGAACTACTACATTACTGGCTCTCTTCATATTAAAGTTTGAAAGAAAATCAAGCATGTCCTAGAACTTTCAATGTAAAAACTTCCCCCTACAGAGCTCTTTGATTTTATTTTGTTTTATATAGGAAAGTAGGTATCTTGACAAAAAATTGACACCTTCTTTGGCAAGGAATCAATGAATTGAAAAATTTTTTCTGACCATTAGTAAATTAGGTGATATCAGTGTGACTTCTGGGATATTTTAAGTCAATGTTTGAAGACTTGCACATACATAAAATGTGATGTTTCCTTTGTATATTTCCGTTGTACTTAGTGTTCTGTTTAAATAATGCAACTATCAGCATTTAACAGATACCAACCATATAGTCTAAATATTTTTTCAGATATAACACTCTCTTTAGGAAGCCAATTCACAGCAGTTTTGTTGTTTTTGCTTTAAAAAGTCCAACTTTTCATATGATTTAGGTCTTGATTCAGACACTTGGTTTTTCTGGAAATAAATTCTCCTCTTAGATTAATTTCAAATGCCCATATTTTGTGAATCTTAAAAGTGCATTTCAAAGCTAGCACACCTTGTGCTTTGAAAAAAATTGTTTGTGGGCATAAGTAATACACCAGAGGCTGCCAATGATTGTATCCATTGCTACTTATATTTCAGCTTCGCTGTAAGAGGCACTGGGAACAAATTACTAGATCTCAGTGGGGACTATTTTAAGGAAGAATGAACACTAAAGCTGCAGCTCTTTTGTGGCACTGTAAGTTGTCTTGGTTTCCCTTTACCCACATTTATATATTTATATTTTCTGTTCTTAGTAAATTTAATGCCTGAATATACATTCTCATGCTGTTTTATAGCATCATGCATCTTTGACCTCATTCACCTATAAGAAAGACTTTTCTAATCATAAGAGATCATAGTACTTCAGGACAGTTACAAATTTTGTGGTACCACTAAAAAAATAGGAGAAAGAACCAAAGTTTTCAGATTATTTTTATACTTTTTATGGGATTGTTACTGTTTATATTCCATCAGTCAAACATACCAAAGCAGCAGAAGGCTCTGGTGTCAGAAAAAGATGGCCAGTCACTGCATTAATGATAAGAGAACACACACACATACATATACTACATATACAAGTAAAATTCTGAATTCTGTATAGTATGAATTTGAAAAACCTTTTTGTTATTTGGAGTAGCATGAAACTCGTGACCATAAACAAAAACATTCACGTGTCATCAGGCCTGACTTAGAGCAAACCAGAGTCAAGAGAATGTAATTCAATTTGATTTTCTTTTCCACTTATATTTAATCACTATATGATAAAATAGACTAAACACCAGGTTCTATTGAAAAAATCTCGTAAGGTCTGTCAAGTTACCTAATTTTTCAAAATACTGATGTCAGATAAACTGATTAGTATTCTATATTTTCTAAGTCACTTTGACTGGTGCGCATGCTAAGTTGCTTCAATTGTCGCTAGCTCTTTGCTGTACTATGGACTGTTGCCGACCGTGCTTCTCTGTCCACAGGATACTCCAGGAAAGAATTCTGGAGTGAGTTGCAATAGCCTCCTCCAGAGGATCTTCCCAACCCAGGGATCCAGCCCATGTCTCCTGCAGCTCAGATATTGGAGGTGATTCTTCACCTTTCAGTCACTGGGGAAGCCCTGTTTGACTGGATGGACATATAAACGTGCACATTTAAATTTGAGTATCAGATAGACAATAGATTCCTATTTTTAAAATTTTACATGCATCATAACTTAAAATTTTAACTCTAACTAGATGTATAGTTAACTATAACTAAAGCTGAACAACTCTGAATTTTCACACAGTCCTTAGAACAATTTGTATCTATATCTTTTCTCCTACTTGGAAAACATTTTATTTTTAAGTTTGTGGTTGCTGTAGGGGATAAATAATGAAGAAATTATTTATATTTATAATTATAAATTATATAAACAAGCAACACTTATATGAGAAGACTTATTTGACAAAGCTCTGTGAATTAGTATAATATTGTCGAAAAGGATACAGAGACTTCAATCCTTGTACAAGGAGAAAAAACTAAGAAATAAAGCTCATAACATGCCAATTTGGCTTTCAATGTAATTAATAAAAATGTATTCTTTTTGCTTACTTGACCAAAGGGATACCACCTATTCAAGAGTCATTTCAAATCACCAGAATCTAACTTTCCTCAAGCAATAATGTTAATAAATGAAATGTGGAAAGACAAGTGAAGCATGGGAAAAAATCCAATTCTTCACAGAGGCATATACAAGTAAAATTCTGAATTCTGTATAGTATGAATTTGAAAAACCTTTTTGTTATTTGGAGTAGCATGAAACTCGTGACCATAAACAAAAACATTCACGTGTCATCAGGCCTGACTTAGAGCAAACCAGAGTCAAGAGAATGTAATTCAATTTGATTTTCTTTTCCACTTATATTTAATCACTATATGATAAAATAGACTAAACACCAGGTTCTATTGAAAAAATCTCGTAAGGTCTGTCAAGTTACCTAATTTTTCAAAATACTGATGTCAGATAAACTGATTAGTATTCTATATTTTCTAAGTCACTTTGACTGGTGCGCATGCTAAGTTGCTTCAATTGTCGCTAGCTCTTTGCTGTACTATGGACTGTTGCCGACCGTGCTTCTCTGTCCACAGGATACTCCAGGAAAGAATTCTGGAGTGAGTTGCAATAGCCTCCTCCAGAGGATCTTCCCAACCCAGGGATCCAGCCCATGTCTCCTGCAGCTCAGATATTGGAGGTGATTCTTCACCTTTCAGTCACTGGGGAAGCCCTGTTTGACTGGATGGACATATAAACGTGCACATTTAAATTTGAGTATCAGATAGACAATAGATTCCTATTTTTAAAATTTTACATGCATCATAACTTAAAATTTTAACTCTAACTAGATGTATAGTTAACTATAACTAAAGCTGAACAACTCTGAATTTTCACACAGTCCTTAGAACAATTTGTATCTATATCTTTTCTCCTACTTGGAAAACATTTTATTTTTAAGTTTGTGGTTGCTGTAGGGGATAAATAATGAAGAAATTATTTATATTTATAATTATAAATTATATAAACAAGCAACACTTATATGAGAAGACTTATTTGACAAAGCTCTGTGAATTAGTATAATATTGTCGAAAAGGATACAGAGACTTCAATCCTTGTACAAGGAGAAAAAACTAAGAAATAAAGCTCATAACATGCCAATTTGGCTTTCAATGTAATTAATAAAAATGTATTCTTTTTGCTTACTTGACCAAAGGGATACCACCTATTCAAGAGTCATTTCAAATCACCAGAATCTAACTTTCCTCAAGCAATAATGTTAATAAATGAAATGTGGAAAGACAAGTGAAGCATGGGAAAAAATCCAATTCTTCACAGAGGCATATGGACTTTCCCAGCCAATTTAATAAGGTGCACACCTCCATAAAGGACTTGGAAACCCATGATCACTTGGGTAGTAGTAATTAATTGAAGTGGCGAAGGTCAGGCTTTTTATATTGAATCAGATATGTGGCCAAGCATAATTCTGCTGGAACTACTATTAAAATCATGGGATAAAAATTTTGTTGCAACAAGAAAGAATACATGTAAGGGTCAAACATTAGCAAGTTTGAAAATCTGGAGTTGTTATTTGTGGACTGAGTATTTTTTTTAGAATCTATATTCTCTCTTCTATTATTCAACATAGATTGAGAGAAACAGAGATTGAAAGAGAGAGGGAGGTTACAGAGATTTAGACAGCCAAAAATAATGCCTAGTGATTGTAAAGAGAAAATCTCTGGAAACCACGGAAATATAGACATGTTGCCACCCCACATATTACACAGTTTATTAGACTTACTGACATATTTTATATAATACCTTGAGATCCTGGAAGGAAATGCATTTCAAAAATGTAAAACCAAAAGTCTCTGAAAAAACATTATGGGCTAGCTCGAACAGAAAGAAAATATTGCTCTATAATCATTAAAGGTTTTAGTTTTCTTAGAAATGGAAAGTAAGTGGAAGAAATAAATTGCAGCACAAAGCAGAAAGTGCTCAAAATCTTTCAAGTTTCTTATTACTTCCGTTTGCTCAGCCACTCATCTTTGGCAAGTCAAGGTATGTAGTTTCTATTATATAAACGTATGTAAGAAAGTGGAGAAAGAGACAGTACAATTTCATTGAGAGTATCTTTGTACTTATGTTATGAGAACTACAGTCTCTTTTAAATGCAGAATTTTCTAACATTTGCTACAGAAATTTAAGTCATCCTACTATTTTCTTCCCATGTTGTTAACATTACAAGATGTTTAAAATAGGCTTACTCTGTACCTCAATTACTTTATTTACAGAAGGCATACTATGATTAATAAACTCTTTGTTAAGCATCTTTATCTGGTTAACGTGTTTAAAATGTACATATTTTTTAAAAAGGTCAGGATGAAAAAAATATATAAACAAAGAAGTCAGGATGCATAGATTAGGGGCTTCATTTATCAGATATATTGGTGCCAGAGATACTGTTAAGTTTTCATTTTGACCATTGTCAGGGGTGTGACAGGTGACAAAAGCAAGCAGTTAGCATAGGGCTTCAATATTCTGAGCAAAGTAGAAGACGTTGATTTTGACATCTTCAGAATCACTTTAATGGGCTTCCCAGATGGCACAAGTGGTAAAGAATCCTCTTGCCAGTGCAGGAGAGACTTGGGTTCCATCTCTGGGTCAGAAAGATCCGCTGTACTAGGAAATGGAAACCCAGTATTCTTGCATGGACAATTCTATGGACAGCAGATCCTGGTGGGTCATAGTCCATGTGTCATAAAAATTCAGACACAGCTGAGTAACTGAATATACACACATCATTTTAAATCTAGTATATTTTACTTGCTGAATATAAAGCAAAACTCCATGGGCCGCTGTGTATTAACCACGGAAATATAGACATGTTGCCACCCCACATATTACACAGTTTATTAGACTTACTGACATATTTTATATAATACCTTGAGATCCTGGAAGGAAATGCATTTCAAAAATGTAAAACCAAAAGTCTCTGAAAAAACATTATGGGCTAGCTCGAACAGAAAGAAAATATTGCTCTATAATCATTAAAGGTTTTAGTTTTCTTAGAAATGGAAAGTAAGTGGAAGAAATAAATTGCAGCACAAAGCAGAAAGTGCTCAAAATCTTTCAAGTTTCTTATTACTTCCGTTTGCTCAGCCACTCATCTTTGGCAAGTCAAGGTATGTAGTTTCTATTATATAAACGTATGTAAGAAAGTGGAGAAAGAGACAGTACAATTTCATTGAGAGTATCTTTGTACTTATGTTATGAGAACTACAGTCTCTTTTAAATGCAGAATTTTCTAACATTTGCTACAGAAATTTAAGTCATCCTACTATTTTCTTCCCATGTTGTTAACATTACAAGATGTTTAAAATAGGCTTACTCTGTACCTCAATTACTTTATTTACAGAAGGCATACTATGATTAATAAACTCTTTGTTAAGCATCTTTATCTGGTTAACGTGTTTAAAATGTACATATTTTTTAAAAAGGTCAGGATGAAAAAAATATATAAACAAAGAAGTCAGGATGCATAGATTAGGGGCTTCATTTATCAGATATATTGGTGCCAGAGATACTGTTAAGTTTTCATTTTGACCATTGTCAGGGGTGTGACAGGTGACAAAAGCAAGCAGTTAGCATAGGGCTTCAATATTCTGAGCAAAGTAGAAGACGTTGATTTTGACATCTTCAGAATCACTTTAATGGGCTTCCCAGATGGCACAAGTGGTAAAGAATCCTCTTGCCAGTGCAGGAGAGACTTGGGTTCCATCTCTGGGTCAGAAAGATCCGCTGTACTAGGAAATGGAAACCCAGTATTCTTGCATGGACAATTCTATGGACAGCAGATCCTGGTGGGTCATAGTCCATGTGTCATAAAAATTCAGACACAGCTGAGTAACTGAATATACACACATCATTTTAAATCTAGTATATTTTACTTGCTGAATATAAAGCAAAACTCCATGGGCCGCTGTATGAGTCAGATGACTCAAGTAGAGTTCCTGGCCTCGTATGCTGATGTGATACAGTGTAGAAAATAGGCATGCATAAAACTGAGACAACCAGTTGATTAAGACAGAGTAAGAGAGAAATATGAGTACAGATTAAATGTGAGAATATTCACATTTATAATTTATAAACTTGATGTGGCACCTAATAAAAACTTTTTTGTTTGGAGGTCTTAAATTTGCTTGTCTGTAAGTCCGTATGGGAAAGAGCAATCTTCCACTATGGGATTTTTTCAGAAATAATTTTGAAAATATATCTTTGTAACAGTATATATACATACATATGTATACACAATTGTGTTATTTCTCCTTCTGTGGTTCCTTTAATGAAGACTTCTCTTCCTCCTCCTTTTTCTTCTCTGCCTCCTTCTTACTCTCCCTTCTTTTGTTTTTGTTTTCTATATATATAGAAATATATATATATTATTTTTAAATATATATAAATTTTATTTTTGCAGAGTCCACAGACAGGTATGTTCCCAGATCAGTCATATGCATATCCCTGGCACCCTCTCCCTTCCCAGTTCCCCCATTCCACCCCTCCAGGCCATCGTATCCCACCAGTGCAGGCTCTCTTATTCCTGCAGGGCAAGGACCAAACCACTCTTTTTCACATATGATAGTAGAAGTTTCCATGTTACTACCTCTGTGTCCCCCACCCACTGTCCATACCCCACAATGTCCATATGTCAGTTCTTTATGTCTGTTTTCCCATCATTTCATTGCATGTGGTGACATTATCCTTTTACTTGATCCCATATATATGTGTTAGTATATTGCACTTGTCTTTCTCTTTTTGACTTACTTCAATTTTTATGATAGGTTCTAGCTCCAGCCACCTCATTAAGGCTCACACTTCTGTATTTCTTTTAACAGCTGAGAAGTACTCCATTGTATATATGCACCACAGCTTTTTTTATCCATTCATTTGTCAATGGACATAGTCCATGTGTCATAAAAATTCAGACACAGCTGAGTAACTGAATATACACACATCATTTTAAATCTAGTATATTTTACTTGCTGAATATAAAGCAAAACTCCATGGGCCGCTGTATGAGTCAGATGACTCAAGTAGAGTTCCTGGCCTCGTATGCTGATGTGATACAGTGTAGAAAATAGGCATGCATAAAACTGAGACAACCAGTTGATTAAGACAGAGTAAGAGAGAAATATGAGTACAGATTAAATGTGAGAATATTCACATTTATAATTTATAAACTTGATGTGGCACCTAATAAAAACTTTTTTGTTTGGAGGTCTTAAATTTGCTTGTCTGTAAGTCCGTATGGGAAAGAGCAATCTTCCACTATGGGATTTTTCAGAAATAATTTTGAAAATATATCTTTGTAACAGTATATATACATACATATGTATACACAATTGTGTTATTTCTCCTTCTGTGGTTCCTTTAATGAAGACTTCTCTTCCTCCTCCTTTTTCTTCTCTGCCTCCTTCTTACTCTCCCTTCTTTTGTTTTTGTTTTCTATATATATAGAAATATATATATATTATTTTTAAATATATATAAATTTTATTTTTGCAGAGTCCACAGACAGGTATGTTCCCAGATCAGTCATATGCATATCCCTGGCACCCTCTCCCTTCCCAGTTCCCCCATTCCACCCCTCCAGGCCATCGTATCCCACCAGTGCAGGCTCTCTTATTCCTGCAGGGCAAGGACCAAACCACTCTTTTTCACATATGATAGTAGAAGTTTCCATGTTACTACCTCTGTGTCCCCCACCCACTGTCCATACCCCACAATGTCCATATGTCAGTTCTTTATGTCTGTTTTCCCATCATTTCATTGCATGTGGTGACATTATCCTTTTACTTGATCCCATATATATGTGTTAGTATATTGCACTTGTCTTTCTCTTTTTGACTTACTTCAATTTTTATGATAGGTTCTAGCTCCAGCCACCTCATTAAGGCTCACACTTCTGTATTTCTTTTAACAGCTGAGAAGTACTCCATTGTATATATGCACCACAGCTTTTTTTATCCATTCATTTGTCAATGGACATCTAGGTTGCTTCTATGTTCTACCTATTGTATAGAGAACTGCAATAAACACTGGGGTACTGGTGCTTCTTTCAGATTTAATTCCATCAGGGTATAAGCCTAATAGTGGGATTGCTGGGTCATAGGGTGCGTCTATTTTTAGTTTTTCAAGGAATCTCCATACTGTCTTCCATAGAGACTGTATCAATTGACATTCCCACCAACAATGCAAGAGGGTTCCCTTTTCTCCTCACCCTCTCCAGCATTTGTTGTCTGTCGATTTATTGTTGATGGCCATTCTAACGGGTGTGAGGTGATATCTCATTGTGGTTTTGATTTTGCATTTCTCTAATAATAAGGGAGGTTGAGCATCATTTCATGTGCTTTTTGGTCATCTGTATGTCCTGTTTGGTGAGACGTCTCTTTAGGTCTTTTTCCCATTTTTTGATTGGGTTGTTCATTTTTCCGGTGCTGAGTTGTCTGAGTTGCTTGTAGATTTGGGAGATTAATTCTTTGTCTCTTATTTCATTTGCTGTGATCTTCTCCCATTCTGTAGGTTGTCTGCTGAGCTTTTCTGTAGTTTCTTTTGTTGTACAAAAGCTTTTAAGTTTCATTAGGTCCGATATGTTCATTTTCGTTTTGAGTTCCACTATTCTAGTAGGTGGGTCAGAGAAGATTTTGCTTTGATTGATGTCCTTGAGGCTTTTGCCTATATTCTCCTCTAAGAGTTTTACAGTTTCTGGTCTTATATTTAGGTCTTTAATCCATTGTGAGTTTGTCTTTGTTTATAGTGTTAGGGAATGTTCCAACTTCATTTTTTTTTTTTTTTTGCATGTAGCTGTCCAATTTTCCCAGCACCACTTGTTGAAGAGACTGTCTTTGTCCCATTTTATAGTTTCACCTCCTTTGTCAAAAATAAGGTATCCATAGGTGTGTGGGTTTATCTCTGGGTTTTCTTATTCCATTGATGTATAGTTCTGTTTTTGTGCCAATACCATACTGTCTTGATGACTGTTGCTTTGTAGTATAATCTGAAATTATGGAACTTTTTTTTCCCTAGCAGTGTGTTTCAAAGTAGATTCCCCTCTTGTACTGAAGTATAGAAGAGCATGTTGGACAGGTGGAGCTAGTTTATATTCCATCACAGAGGTATGACCAGTGAAGAAGAGTCCTCAGTGTTTGGAAGAAATCTGATAAGAGGTTTGAACACTTGGGTGGCCAGAGACTTATTTAACACAATATATAAACGGGACTCTATCTAGTGAAGACTTTAGATATTCAGTTTAGAAACATAGAAGTCTACATCAAAATGATAACACATGCAAGACAAAAAATAAAAGCACTACTTTCCTGAATGTTCAGTTTCATTTAAAATGTTCTGACTACCCTGTCTTTTTAATTAATGTATTTGTCCAGAATCTCTCTGAATTGCAGAGACTGTGTGTTTCCCATTAGAGTAGTAGCTTTAGAAGGGGCTGGTACAGCTACCTACAGGACATTTGGGGGTTGTGTGAGCATGTTTTTCATTATCATCAATTGGAGGGCACCTTGCTGGACACCTTGCAATGATCTTAGTGGGCTATCCTAATGGATGGTGGTCAGCCATGTGTGAAATGCTGCATAATAAGACTAGAAGATACTAACTTGTACTTAATAATCAAACATTTTTGCACAATTTTAAGAAATAAATTAAATTTTAAAAAACTGACTGAAATCAAGGGTAGTTTGTATTTGATTCTGTTCAGATTTCCTTTGAGCTTATCACTGTTTGGTACAGTCATGTCATCAACAGCAACAGTACTCATGATGCTTGAATCATCAAAACAGCACACATCTCTGCATAGGTAGCTGCAGAATTAGGTGTAAGTGCTTAACTCGAATTATGTTTTCTACTGAAATGTTGAATATTTGACTATCGGAATTTACATTGTTTTATGTTTAACTATCTTCCTCCTTTATTTTCTTTATTTTGCTGGTCTTTTGTTGTATTGATGCAGAGGTTTTTGTAATGATTTGTGCAGGTTGGGTATGGCATTTGTGACTTTCATTCCAGGTCAGGAATGCTAAAAAGGTTTGTTATACAGAGAACGTGAAAGGTTTAATGGGCTTGAAAAGTGCTACCTGGAAAGAGGTCAAAGGCTCTTGCCTTGGCTGAATTCCATGGGTACCAGAGATTGCCAGACAGAGTAAGAAGGAGCTATCTGCTACCTACAGTCCTCTTCACTGACAGAGGATTCTGAGTCCTAGGATGATTAAATTTCTTTCCTATGGTGACATGAAAATTAGAACGATAATGGGAGTAGGAAATGTGTCTTAAAAGAGTTTTCAGCTTAGACATATGCAAGCTGTTTAGATCAGAAACTTATTTCAACCTTAACTGGGGTGGGAAAACTTGCCTAGATAGAGTCATTTATAATATATGCCCTTGCCTCAGGTTCTATAGTCAGATATTTCACTACAATAGATCTTTATGCATTTGTATATTTTTTCTACTTTCTATTATGTGCTAGTAATGCAAAAAAATACCAATGATTACCATTATAAGTAAAAGGCATAATAATTGTTATTATAGTTATTATCTTTAAAGCCTCTGATTCACATTCGGAAATACATAATAAACTCCACCAGTCATACGTTAAACATGTTGGAAATGATTTTCAAATGGGTGATCAAGTTAAACACACATTTCTGTGTTCTGATCCAAGGACTGAAGTATCAAATAAATACCAAATTAAGGGGAAATTATATGCTCACACATAAAGTGTAAAATAATTTCCCATATAGTAATGTTTCATTTGGGTTTGATGTACAAAACTTCAGTTTATCTCTCAACGTGTTGTAGTTGTTAAAAATTAAACTAAATTGGATGGCCTGTTATTTATATTATGTTACTGAATTAAAGCACTAGTAACATTTTGTCTTAAAGTAGCAGTGTTTTCCTTATTTCTTATTTGAAAAGTGAAAGTCACTAGACGTATGTGCTGACTCTTCCATGTCTGCAGAATTAGGTGTAAGTGCTTAACTCGAATTATGTTTTCTACTGAAATGTTGAATATTTGACTATCGGAATTTACATTGTTTTATGTTTAACTATCTTCCTCCTTTATTTTCTTTATTTTGCTGGTCTTTTGTTGTATTGATGCAGAGGTTTTTGTAATGATTTGTGCAGGTTGGGTATGGCATTTGTGACTTTCATTCCAGGTCAGGAATGCTAAAAAGGTTTGTTATACAGAGAACGTGAAAGGTTTAATGGGCTTGAAAAGTGCTACCTGGAAAGAGGTCAAAGGCTCTTGCCTTGGCTGAATTCCATGGGTACCAGAGATTGCCAGACAGAGTAAGAAGGAGCTATCTGCTACCTACAGTCCTCTTCACTGACAGAGGATTCTGAGTCCTAGGATGATTAAATTTCTTTCCTATGGTGACATGAAAATTAGAACGATAATGGGAGTAGGAAATGTGTCTTAAAAGAGTTTTCAGCTTAGACATATGCAAGCTGTTTAGATCAGAAACTTATTTCAACCTTAACTGGGGTGGGAAAACTTGCCTAGATAGAGTCATTTATAATATATGCCCTTGCCTCAGGTTCTATAGTCAGATATTTCACTACAATAGATCTTTATGCATTTGTATATTTTTTCTACTTTCTATTATGTGCTAGTAATGCAAAAAAATACCAATGATTACCATTATAAGTAAAAGGCATAATAATTGTTATTATAGTTATTATCTTTAAAGCCTCTGATTCACATTCGGAAATACATAATAAACTCCACCAGTCATACGTTAAACATGTTGGAAATGATTTTCAAATGGGTGATCAAGTTAAACACACATTTCTGTGTTCTGATCCAAGGACTGAAGTATCAAATAAATACCAAATTAAGGGGAAATTATATGCTCACACATAAAGTGTAAAATAATTTCCCATATAGTAATGTTTCATTTGGGTTTGATGTACAAAACTTCAGTTTATCTCTCAACGTGTTGTAGTTGTTAAAAATTAAACTAAATTGGATGGCCTGTTATTTATATTATGTTACTGAATTAAAGCACTAGTAACATTTTTGTCTTAAAGTAGCAGTGTTTTCCTTATTTCTTATTTGAAAAAGTGAAAGTCACTAGACTTATAGTTGAATTGTGGCAGCAGAAAGTCGGGAGAAGATTATGTTGTCTCAAGCAAGAGAGAAACTATGAATAGAAAAATCTGGCTCAGTTCCATAATAGATTTCCAATTTTTTACCTGATTAGTTGTGAGATAATTCTAAATGGAAGCAAGGAGTACTTCACCTTCTAAAATAGACCAGAAAATGCTGATAAAGTCTTTTGTTCTCACTACCAACATCAATGCAAATAGGGGAGAAGTATAGTCGTTTTTTTCCTCTTATGTAAAGTAATAGAGCTAATTAAGAAATTGAAGATAAACTATTTAAAATGTATGCATATATATCAGTACAGTTATATATATATATAGAATAACAGAAATAAAATGCTTCTGTAAATTCTAAGTTTTCACTATATTCATTTGGTATAACCCTAAAGACTTTGGAGTCCTTCAACACGTATGAAATAATAATGTTAAACTTTTCATCCAAAAGAGTAAATCATTATATTTAAACACAATTGCACTGTATTAACAGTTTTGCCTAAAAAAATAAAAATACTGTGTGTTAGTGCTTCCTTCCAGGAAAACTGTAGATATATTTCTCCCTATTCTGCCTGGTAGAAAATAAAACAAACAAACAAACAAAAATACCCTGCCTGTTAGTATAAAACTCTTGGATATTATTTGTAAAACAAACATAATAAGACAACAAAATTTGGAAAAAAGGTAGAAAAACTAGGGACTTTTAGTCACAAAGACAAATTCGGTTTTGAATATTGAAACTTTTCAAACTACAGTACAATTGCACTTATTCCACATACTACTGAGGTTATGCTCAAAATCTTTCAGTCCAGGCTTCAGCTTCACCTGAACTGAAAACTTCCAAATATATGAACTGGGTTTGGAAAAGGCAGAAGAACCAGAGATCAAATTGCCAACGTTTATTGGATCATAGAAGCAAGGAAGTTCCAGAAAAACATCTACTTCTGCCTCATTGACTATGCTAAAACCTTTGACTGTGTGGATCACAACAAACTATGGAAAATCTTCAAGAGGTAGAGATACCAGACCACCTTACCTACCTCCTGAGAGACCGGTATGCAAGTCGTGAAGCAAGTTAGAACTAGATGAAACAATTGACTGTTCCAAATTGGGAAAGGAGTACGTCAAGTCTGCTTATTGTCCATTCTATTTCATTTAACATTTATGCAGGGTACATCATGGTGTACTTCATCACTCACTATCATGGTGTAAGACAAAGATCAAACCTAAAAAATTGTTGGCTCTCCCAACATCCATTTTCCACCGTGGCACAAAACCAGGTCTCGTTAGCACAGGTACAAGGATCTTTTCACTTCCAGGTGACATGTGATGGTCAGTGGGGAAGGACAGGGAGAAGGACTAGTACTAGAAAACTGCTTGCTGTTGAGTCAGAGTGGAGAAACATGTCTTTAAGTTGTCCCCTAGTTCCCTCTTTCAAATGTTCTCAGCAGAAGTGCCTGGGGAAGAAACTCAGATATGCATAACAGTGTGGCCGGCTGGTGAAACTGAATCCTTGATTACAACAGTCTTTGAAGCTGGCAAGACAAAGTCTGTGTGTGAGTCTGGTGTCCCCTGAAGCCTGCCAGGCACGACTTTTGCAATTGCCTATGGTCAGGCCTGAAAAATCACACACAGCCTCTTTAGCCAGGAACTAGAGTCCTCACTTAACTAGCCCCGCAGTTCTTGCTCTTGTTTTGTTTTCTCTCTTCACATGTTGAATCATTACTGTTTTGTTTATTTGATTAAATACTTTGTGACTTCTCAATGAATATGAAATATTCGAGATCACTCAGACTTGAAGAAAGACAGGGAAAGAGACAAAGCTTTCCTATTTGAGTGCGAATATTAAAGCCTGGGAACAGGAGCTCACTTCAAATGGAAAATTTTATTCAAAACATTTAGGTTTAAAAGCTTCAACTTAAAGTATAAATTGTCCCATTTAAGCAAAAAACCTAAAAAATAAAAGTAACTGTCTCAGTTGATATGGATTGATTTATTTTGAAAATCCAAAGAAACATATTCAAAAACATGTTACAAGTCTTTTCTTCTTAAACATCTGACAGTTGTGGATCTAGAAAATATTCCCGTCAATCACCTCAGGTTTCAGCTTATATAGGGAGCATTAATAATCATCACCAGTAGAAATTCTCATACTGATTTTGGTTACAAATATACATAATGTGATTCAGATTATTATTTTTCCCCTAGGGGAATATGAACTCAATTGAAATGCATTTTCTTACAGCTGACAATCCTTTACATAATCCTGATATTTTGATTAGCGTTTCGAAGACTTTTTAAAAGGACAAAAAGCAGAAAATGTCACACATATGGTATCTCAATATGGGATTCAGATTGCATACCAGATAATGTGAACCACATATCAATAAAATGATTTGATTTCCATTCTGTTGCTTAGTTTCTGGGTCATGGTGGATGATGCTCCAACAGGATCAGTTCAGTGTTTCATACAGTACTCTTGAGACCAATTTCAAGTTTTTTGCTTTTAAATCTTCAATAAATAACAGTCAACGAAGTAATATTGTCCAGATCAAAAAGTACGATGAAGAATAGACAAAAAGATACATGAATCCCTTTTTCACTTCTAAAATTATCAATTAATTCTATTTTAAATTTAAATTATATTTTCATGTCCATAAATTTAGCCTTGTTGTCAAGGAAACTATTTGTTAAGTTTCATTATTTTCACTGTAAAACTTCAAATATTTTGTGAATTTTAATGAAGACTTAAAACTAGGCCTAAAATAAAATATTTACAGAAAAATCAAGCAATTATTTCACTCAGACCTCTGAAGGAATTAGACATTATGAAGGCACACATCCACAGACAAAGCAACTAGTTTAGCAACTATGTTTATTTTGTTACAGAACTTATTCATACAGTCTTCATTAATTATAAAATATTAAGTTCTCTGTTATTATTTCATAAATATCTTTTTTCAAGTTAAAGAAGTTACTTTCTTATATACCTATGAATCACTACATATAACTATTGCTTATTTAAGACTTTTTATTCCAGTAATTTTAGATTCCGAGCACTATTGAGGGCAAGGTGCAGAGATTTTCCGTATAGCCTCTTCTCCCCAATACACTAGCTTCCCATCATTAATATCCCCCATCAGAGAGGTACATATGTTATAATTGATGAATCTACACTGGCACATCAAAATCAACCAAAGATCATTGTTTATATTAGGGTTCACTCTAGGTGTTGTACATTCTATGGATTTGACCTAATGCATGGTGACATGTGGGGCTTCTCTGATGGCTCAGATGGTAAAGAATCTGCCCCCAAAGCAGAAGACCCAGGTTCTTTCCCTGGGTTGAGAAGATCTGGAGAAGGGAAAGGCCACTCACTCCAGTATTCTTGCTGGAGTATTCCGTGGGCAGAGGAGCCTGGTGGGCTACAGTCCATGGGGTCACAGTGTAGGACATGACTGAGCAACTGACACTTTCACTTTCACTTTTCATGATGTGTATCCATCATTTTAGTATCACAGAGACTATTTTCAAAGCCCTCAAAATCCTGGATTCCACCTATTTATAGAATCTTGCTCTGCCCTGTGATAATCACTGTTCTATTCATTTACTTTATAGTTCTACCTTTCCAGAATGTCATATAATGTTGGAATAATACAGTATGCAGCCTTGTCAGGTTTGTTTCTTTCACTTAACAATTTGTATTTAATGTTGCCCCACATCTTTTCACACTTTGATAGCTAATCTCTTTTTAGGTCTGAATAGTGTTCTGTGATTGGCCATACCAGAGTTTACTTAGCCATTCACCTACAGAAAAAAATCGTGGCTGTTTCCGAGTTTGAGAATTATGAATAATACTATTATCAACATTCTTGTGATGGTTTTATGTGGATATAAGCTTTCAACTTCTTGGTAAATACCAAGGAATGTGATCACCTGAATAAGTAGTAGGATTATGTTTCATTTTGTAAGAAAGTAACAAAGTCTCTTTTAAAGAGGCTGTACAGTCTTCATTGTTACCTGAAACGAATGAGAATTTCTGTTGGTCCAAATCTTCATCAGCGTTTAATGTCGTCAGAGTTTGGGATTTTGACCATCTAACAGGTGTATAGTTGTTCTCATCTTTTATTTATCAATTTGGATTTGCCTGGTGACAGAAAACGTAGGGAATGTTTTAGTATGCTTATTTGTATATCTTCTTTGGTGAAGTGTCTATTTATTTTCTTCACAGTTTTTACTCCAGATGTTGATTTTTGAGTTTTAATATTTCTTTTAAAAAAAAAATTCTGTTTTTTTAAAGGTTTTACAGAGTTTTATTGTTCACAGACATGTTTGTACCCAGATCAGTCATATGCATATCCCTGGTCCCCACCCCCCGAGTTCCCCCCATCCCATCCCTCCGGACCATCGCCCATGCCATTGTAAGAACTCCTATTCCCTCAGCACAATGACAATAGATATCTTTTCCACACATGACAGTATAGGCTACCATGCTACTCCCTCCATGCTTCCCCCTCCCTATTTCTTCCCCACAATGTCCATATGTCTATGCTCTGTCTGTTTTTCCATTAGTTCCCTGCGTGTGTTATCAAGACCATCCTACTAGATTCCATATATGTGTGTTAGTATTCTGTATTTGTCTTTCTCTTTTTGACTTACTTCACTTTTGATGATAGGTTCTAGAGCCAGACACTTCATTAGGACTGAGTCTTCTGCATTTCTCTTTACAGCTGAGTAGTATTCCATTGTATATATGTACCAGGGCTTCTGTATCCATTCATTCGTCGAAGGACATCTAGGTTGCTTCCATGTTCTGGCTATTGTATAGAGAGCTGCAATGAACATTGGGGTACTGGTGCCTCTTTCAGTTTTGATTTCATCAGGATATAAGCCTAATAGTGGGATTGCTTGGTTATAGGGTGCTTCTATTTTTAGTTTTTAAGGAATCTCCATAATGTCTTCCATAGAGGCTGTATTAACTGATATTCACACCAGCAATGCAAGAGGGTTCCCTTTTGTCCGCACCCTCACCAGCATTTATTGTCTGATGATTTGTGGATGATGACCATTCGGACGGGTGTGAGGTAATATCTCATTGTAGTTTTAATTTGCATTTCTCTAATAATAAGAGAGGTTGAGCATCGTTTCATGTGCTTTTTGGTCATCTGTATGTCCTCTTTGATGAGACATCTCTTTAGGTCTTTATCCCATTTTTTGATTGGTTTGTTCGTTTTTCCGGTGCTGAGTTGTCTGAGTTGCTTGTAGATTTGGGAGATTAATTCTTTGTCTCTTATTTCATTTGCTATGATTTTCTCCCACTCTGTGGGATCTCTGCTGAGCTTTTTTGTACTTTCCTTTGCTGTACAAAAGCTTTTAGGTTTCATGAGGTGCCACGTGTTCATTTTTCTTTTCAGTTCCACTATTCTAGTAGGTGGGTCAGAAAAACATCTTGCTTTGATTGATGTCCTTGAGGGTTTTGCCTATATTCTCCTCTAAGAGTTTGATGGTCTCTGGTTTTCCATTTAGGTCTTTAATTCATTTTGAGTTGATCTTTGTGCATGGTGTCAGGGAATGTTCCCACTTCATTTTTTTGCATGGAGCTGTCCAATTTTCCCAGCACCACTTGTTGAAGAGGCTGTCTTTGTCCCATTTTATAGTTTCACCTCCTTTGTCAAAAAGAAGGTACCCAAAGGTGCATGGGTTTATCTCCGGGTTCTTGATCTTGTTCCATTGGTCTATAGTTTTGTTTTTGTGCCAGTACTATACTGTCTTGACGACTGTTGCTTTGTAGTATAGTCTGAAGTTAAGGAGACTGATCCCTCCAGCTCCGTTTTTCTTTCTCAGGATTGCTTTGGCTATTCGAGGTCTTTTGTGTTTCCATATGAACTGTGTGATTCGTTGGTCTAGTTCTGTGAAAAATGTCAATGGTAGTTGGATAGGGATTTCATTGAATCTGTAGATGACATTTGGTAGTATGGTCATTTTCACAATATTGATTCTTCCGACACAGGAACATGGAATATCTTTCCATCTGTTTAAGGCTTCTTTAGTTTCTCTCATGAGTGTCTTGTAATTTTCTGTGTACAATTCTTTTGTTTCTTTGGTTAGGTTTATTCCTAGGTATTTGATTCTTTTGGTTGCAATGGTGAAGGGGATTACCTCTTTGATTTCGTTTTCTGGTTTTTCATTGTTTGTGTATAGGAATGCCAGTGATTTCTGTGTGTTGATTTTGTATCCCGTGAATTTGCTGAATTTATTGATTAGCTCTAGTAGCTTTGTAACAGTGTCTTTGGAGTTTTCTAGGTATAATATCATGTCATCTGCAAAAAGAAAGACCTTGACTTCTTCCTTTCCAATCTGGATTCCTTTGATTTCTTTCTCTCCTATTATTGCTGTTGCTAGAACTTCCAGGACTATGTTGAATAAGAGTGGTGAAAGTGGACAGCCCTGTCTTGTTACTGATCTTAGAGGGAATGCTTTGAGTTTTTCACCATTGAGGATAATGTTCACTGTGGGCTCCTCATATATGGCTTTTATTATGTTGAGATAGGTTCCTTCTATGCCCATTTTGGAAGAGTTTTATCATAAATGAACAGCATTTTTTTATTATTTTGAGTTGCTTATCTTTGATTGGTCTCTGGTTTTCCATTTAGGTCTTTAATTCATTTTGAGTTGATCTTTGTGCATGGTGTCAGGGAATGTTCCCACTTCATTTTTTTGCATGGAGCTGTCCAATTTTCCCAGCACCACTTGTTGAAGAGGCTGTCTTTGTCCCATTTTATAGTTTCACCTCCTTTGTCAAAAAGAAGGTACCCAAAGGTGCATGGGTTTATCTCCGGGTTCTTGATCTTGTTCCATTGGTCTATAGTTTTGTTTTGTGCCAGTACTATACTGTCTTGACGACTGTTGCTTTGTAGTATAGTCTGAAGTTAAGGAGACTGATCCCTCCAGCTCCGTTTTTCTTTCTCAGGATTGCTTTGGCTATTCGAGGTCTTTTGTGTTTCCATATGAACTGTGTGATTCGTTGGTCTAGTTCTGTGAAAAATGTCAATGGTAGTTGGATAGGGATTTCATTGAATCTGTAGATGACATTTGGTAGTATGGTCATTTTCACAATATTGATTCTTCCGACACAGGAACATGGAATATCTTTCCATCTGTTTAAGGCTTCTTTAGTTTCTCTCATGAGTGTCTTGTAATTTTCTGTGTACAATTCTTTTGTTTCTTTGGTTAGGTTTATTCCTAGGTATTTGATTCTTTTGGTTGCAATGGTGAAGGGGATTACCTCTTTGATTTCGTTTTCTGGTTTTTCATTGTTTGTGTATAGGAATGCCAGTGATTTCTGTGTGTTGATTTTG
The DNA here is from genome assembly GCA_022376925.1 of Tragulus kanchil. Lineage (NCBI taxonomy): Eukaryota > Metazoa > Chordata > Mammalia > Artiodactyla > Tragulidae > Tragulus > Tragulus kanchil. The sequence continues at coordinate 93,704,080 of JAIOJX010000028.1, read as the reverse complement.
TATCCCGTGAATTTGCTGAATTTATTGATTAGCTCTAGTAGCTTTGTAACAGTGTCTTTGGAGTTTTCTAGGTATAATATCATGTCATCTGCAAAAAGAAAGACCTTGACTTCTTCCTTTCCAATCTGGATTCCTTTGATTTCTTTCTCTCCTATTATTGCTGTTGCTAGAACTTCCAGGACTATGTTGAATAAGAGTGGTGAAAGTGGACAGCCCTGTCTTGTTACTGATCTTAGAGGGAATGCTTTGAGTTTTTCACCATTGAGGATAATGTTCACTGTGGGCTCCTCATATATGGCTTTTATTATGTTGAGATAGGTTCCTTCTATGCCCATTTTTGGAAGAGTTTTTATCATAAATGAATGTTGCACTTTGTCGAAGGCCTTTTCTGCATCTATTGAGATGATTATGTGATTTTTGTCTCTCAATTTGTTGATATGGTGTATCACATTGATTGATTTCCGGATATTGAAGAATTCTTGCATGCCTGGGATGAACCCGATTTGATTGTGAAGTATGAGTTTTCTGATGTGTCGTTGAATTCTTTTTGCCAGGATTTTGTTGAGGATCTTGGCATCAAAGTTCATCGAAGAAATTGACCTGTAATTTTCTTTCTTTGTGTTGTCTTTGCCTGGTTTTGTTTTCAGAGTGATGGTGGCCTCGTAAAATGTGTTTGGAAGTGTTCCTTCCTGTGCAATTTTTTGAAACAGTTTTAGAAGGACAGGCATTAACTCTTCCCTAAATATTTGGTAGAATTCACTTGTGAAACCATCTGGCCCTGGGATTTTTTTTTGGGGGGGGGGGTAGAATTTTATTCACAAATTCGATTTCTGAGCTTGTGATTGAGTTGTTCAAAGTTTTTGTTTCTTCCTGTCTCAGTCTTAAGAGATTAATCTTCTCCAAGAAACTGTCCATTTCTTCCAGGTTGTCCAGTATGTTGCCATAGAGTTGCTCATAACAGTCTCTTAGAATCCTTTGGATTTCTGTATTATCTGTTATAATCTCTCCTTTTTCGTTTTTGATTTTGTTGATCTGGTTATTCTCTTTTTCTTGATGAGTCTGGCCAGTGGCTTGTCGATTTTGTTCACCTTTTCAAAGAAGCAGCTTTTTGCTTTATTTATCGATACTATAGTTTCTTTCATTTCTTTCTCATTTATTTCTGCTCTAGTCTTTATAATTTTTATTCTTGTGTTGGCTTTGGGGTGTTTTTGTTCTTCTTTCTCCAATTGTTTTAAGCAGAGGGTTAGGTCATCAGCTTCATATTTTCCTAGTTTCTTGAGGTGGGATTGTATTGCTATAAATTTCCCTCTTAGAACTGCTTTTGCAGTATCCCATAGGTTTTGCACTGTCGTGTGTTCATTGTCATTTTCTTCTAGGAATTGTTTAATTTCTCCTTTGATTTCCTCAATGATCAGTTGGTTTTTAGGGATATGTTGTTTAATCTCCATGTGTTTGTGTTTTTAGTGGTTTTTTTCCCTGTAGTTGATTTCTAGACTCATTGCATTGCGGTCTGAGAAGATTGTTGATATAATTTCAGTTTTCTTGAATTGATTGAGGTGAGATTTGTGGCCCAAATTGTGGTCTATCCTGGAGAATGTTCCGTGAGCACTTGAGAAGAATGTGTATTCTTCTGCTTTTGGATGGAATGTCCTAAAGATATTGATGATGTCCACTTTTTCTAGTGTGGCATTTAAGGCTTGTGTTTCTTGATTAATTTTCTGTTTGGATGATCTGTCCATTGATGGGAGAGGAGTGTTAAAGTCTCCTACTATTACTGTGTTATTGTTGATTTCTTCTTTTATGTCTGAAAGTATCTGTCTTATGTATTGAAGTGCCCCTCTACTGGGTGCATAGATATTCATGACTGTTATGTCTTCCTCTTGGATAGATCCCTTAATCATGATGCAGTGACCTGCCTTATCTCTTAGGATCTTCTTTACTTTAAAATCTATTTTGTCTGATATGATGATTGTTACTCAAGCTTTCTTTTGATTTCCATTTGCTTGGAGTATCTTTTTCCATTCTCTCACTTTCAGTCTATGAGTGTCTCTAGGTCTGAAGTGGGTCTCTTGTAAACAGCGTATATGTGGGTCGTGTTTCTGGATCCATTCAGCCAGCCCGTGTCGTTTGGTTGGAGCATTCAGTCCATTTACGTTCAAAGTAATTATTGTTACCAATGTTCTTATTGTCATCTTCCTGGCCAGTGGCTTGTCGATTTTGTTCACCTTTTCAAAGAAGCAGCTTTTTGCTTTATTTATCGATACTATAGTTTCTTTCATTTCTTTCTCATTTATTTCTGCTCTAGTCTTTATAATTTTTATTCTTGTGTTGGCTTTGGGGTGTTTTTGTTCTTCTTTCTCCAATTGTTTTAAGCAGAGGGTTAGGTCATCAGCTTCATATTTTCCTAGTTTCTTGAGGTGGGATTGTATTGCTATAAATTTCCCTCTTAGAACTGCTTTTGCAGTATCCCATAGGTTTTGCACTGTCGTGTGTTCATTGTCATTTTCTTCTAGGAATTGTTTAATTTCTCCTTTGATTTCCTCAATGATCAGTTGGTTTTTAGGGATATGTTGTTTAATCTCCATGTGTTTGTGTTTTTAGTGGTTTTTTTCCCTGTAGTTGATTTCTAGACTCATTGCATTGCGGTCTGAGAAGATTGTTGATATAATTTCAGTTTTCTTGAATTGATTGAGGTGAGATTTGTGGCCCAAATTGTGGTCTATCCTGGAGAATGTTCCGTGAGCACTTGAGAAGAATGTGTATTCTTCTGCTTTTGGATGGAATGTCCTAAAGATATTGATGATGTCCACTTTTTCTAGTGTGGCATTTAAGGCTTGTGTTTCTTGATTAATTTTCTGTTTGGATGATCTGTCCATTGATGGGAGAGGAGTGTTAAAGTCTCCTACTATTACTGTGTTATTGTTGATTTCTTCTTTTATGTCTGAAAGTATCTGTCTTATGTATTGAAGTGCCCCTCTACTGGGTGCATAGATATTCATGACTGTTATGTCTTCCTCTTGGATAGATCCCTTAATCATGATGCAGTGACCTGCCTTATCTCTTAGGATCTTCTTTACTTTAAAATCTATTTTGTCTGATATGATGATTGTTACTCAAGCTTTCTTTTGATTTCCATTTGCTTGGAGTATCTTTTTCCATCCTCTCACTTTCAGTCTATGAGTGTCTCTAGGTCTGAAGTGGGTCTCTTGTAAACAGCGTATATGTGGGTCGTGTTTCTGGATCCATTCAGCCAGCCCGTGTCGTTTGGTTGGAGCATTCAGTCCATTTACGTTCAAAGTAATTATTGTTACCAATGTTCTTATTGTCATCTTCCTAGAAGTTTGGGGTTTGATTTGTAGGACTTCTCCTACTCTTGTATTTATTGGCTATATCACGCCCTTTAACACTTGTTGTAGGGCTGGTTTTGTGGCACAGAGTTCTTTTAGTTTTTGTCTGTCTGTGAAGCTTTTGACTTCACCATCAATTCTGAATGAGATCCTTGCTGGGTAGAGAATTCTTGGTTGGAGGTCATTCTTCTTAAGCCGTTGAAATGTGTCTTACCATTCTCTTCTGGCCTGCAGGGTTTCTGTCGAAAGATCCACAGTTAAACATATGGGGTTTCCTTTATATGCTATTTGTTGTTTACTCCTAGCTGCTTTTAGTAATCCGTCTTTATATTTAGTCTGCGTTAGTTTGATTAGAATGTGCCTTGGTGTGTCTTCGGGGGTTTCTCCTGTGTGGGACTCTTTGTGCTTCTTGGACTTGGTTGACTATTTCCTTTCCCATGCTGGGAATTTTCCACTATAACCTCTTCAAGAATTTTTTCGTAGCCTTTCTTCCCCTCTTCTTCCTCTGGAACTCCTATAATTCTAATGTTGTTGCGTTTGATATCGTCCCATAGGTCTTTGATGCTATCCTCAGTTATTTTCATTCTTTCAGCTTTATTCTGTTCTTCAGCACTTCTTTCCACCATTCTCTCTTCCAGCTCACTTTTCCGTTCTTCTACCTTCGATACTCTACGTTTGAGACCTTCTATAGCATTTTTGAGTTCCGCAATAGAGTTGATGGTCTCTATTTGCTTATTTTTCATTTCCTTCATGTCTTTTCTCAATGCACTAATTTCCTCTAATGTTTTGTTTTCAGTGTTTTGAATCCTCATTAGTATAGGTTTTCTGAATTATCTCTCAGATAATCTGTCTATCTCCTCCTCTGACATTTGAAGCATTGTTTCTCTAGCTTGGTCCTTCATTTGTGCAGTGTTTGTTTCTCTGTCTTTTCATTATTAGGTTAGTTTGTGTGTGTGTGTGTGTGTGTGGAGTTCTTTTTCCCACCAGACTTCTTGGTTGAATTCTCCCTTCCTTTGGGTTTCTGTCCTTCTAGAAGGGTTCAATGGTTTGTGTCGTGGGTTGTGTTAGGTCATGTTTACAGGTGAACAATCTCTAGTGCTGTACATTCTTTGATAGGGTGTGGTCTTGGAATCAGGGCTTCCACTCCGAGAATCCTTGGTTAGATGATTGGTCAGAGGGTGTAGGCTCTATATCTGATTTGCTATGGTGTTCCGTGATATTAGTTCAAATACTAGCATCTGAGGAATAAGAGGTGCATCCCTGATGGGTGACAGTCATAAAAGCACGCACATGTTTTCTAACATAGTCATAAGATATACATACATGCATAGCAATAATCACATCTAACCAGTCTTACAGTGATAAAGCATAGGAAATTTTTCTGGCAAACGACGCAATCAAAGATGATACTTGCCCATTAAGCTCTGTATTAATTAAAATAGTGCCTAGAAAAATAGATCCGGGGCAAGGGCCTGACTTGAACTATTTCATTGAAAGCAATTTTTAGCTAAAACATGTATTGGTGGCAAGGAGGAGGAGAGTATATGGGTAATGAGAAGGAATAGATTCGTCTTGAAAGGATTTTATAGCGTTATGTAGCCAAGATTAGTGTGTTGTGTTGTTTAGTGCAGCTGGAAGAGAATAGTGGAGACAGGAAGGTAGGAAATATTTATCTAAAGGATAGTGGTAGATAGGAGAAAGTTTTACATTTAGAACATAGAGGGAGGAAGCAGTGGCAAAGAGGGAAGAAAATTAGAAGTTTCCAAGAATTAAAATTAAAAGAAAAATTAAAAATCAAAAAAAAAAAGAAAGTAAAAATTAAAAAGGGAAGAAAACCTTAAAAAGAAGAGACAAATAGAAAAAGAAAACAAACAAACAAAAAAAAACCCTAACCGGTCAAACAAATAAACAGAACCGTCCACAACAAATAAACAAACAAAAAAAGCTAAATACTGTCCATGGTTTTTATCCTCTCATCTGTCTGGTGGAAGTCAATCTGCTCTCGATGGTGTTGTCTTGATGATGTAGCCTTTCCCTTATGGCACCTGTTGCTATGGCTTGTTTTCAGCGAAATAAGGCATTGCTACAAGCTCAGGTGCTGACAGGGACAGCGGGCTGATCCCAGTAGTTCAGGCGGGGGGCCGCTGCGCGCGCAGTCCCGTGTGGGGGCAGGCGCCCCGGCTCTGCAGAGCACCGGCTGGTAGCCTCCAATACCTGCCCTTCTCCTGGCTTCCTCCGCTGCGGGTGTAGATATGGGGGTGCATGGCCTTCTCCGCCACTCACCCGCACACACTGCCATTTCCGCTTCCAAGTCCCAAAGGCAGGCACAAGCTTCTCCGTCTGACTTGAGCCCGGTCCCTGGTCAGCGATCCGTGGGCAACTTCCCCTTCAGCTAGTCACCCACTAGGAGTGTTTGAACTTACCCGGTGCCAGGCGGAAAGACGCAATTTTCCCTGGCCAAGCGGTGCAATTTTTGCACTGGGCGCTCCCTCCTGGCTCCAGGTCGCTAGGCAGCACTCAGCGTGTTCTGCCTGGCTCTGCTCCAGTATCCTATCTTTGCAGTGTCTTAATTTCTGCTCAAGATCCAGGAGGATTCTTGAAATTTTCACGCTGATCGCTGCCCTCTCTCCCCCGAGGCTCCACTTAGACCCCCCTTTTTGGGCACTTGCTGGCACGCTCTCCATTGGTGTGGGTCCGGCATGAGGGTTAGGATAGAGGGTTCTCAAAACAGTAGCTCCGGGAAAGTTCTGGCTGTTCACTCTTCGACCCTCGCAGACCTAAGGAGTTCTTCTGTTGTCTAGCAGCTGGTTTGTTAGTGGTGTTTCATTTCTTGATTGGTTCTGGTGATTCTGTTGGGGAGCTGGTGAAATCTTCCCATAATTCCTCTACCGTCTTGACTCCGCCTCGAGTTTTAATATTTCTTTGTGTATTTTTGGCTAACAGTCCTTTATCATATGTATCTTTTGCAAATATTTTCTAGTCACTGAACCGTGGGAAACCCAGCTTTAAGAATGTTGCCCATGGATGTGTGTGTATGTGTGTGTTGTGCTGTGCTTGTGCAGAATCCAAACTTGATTCCAATGACAGTTGAGTTTATATAAAGAATGAGTCTCTTTTTGGAAGACCAAGTGTGTAGTCGGGCACCTGAGGTTTTTCCTTTCCCTTATGGCACCTGTTGCTATGGCTTGTTTTCAGCGAAATAAGGCATTGCTACAAGCTCAGGTGCTGACAGGGACAGCGGGCTGATCCCAGTAGTTCAGGCGGGGGCGCTGCGCGCCAGTCCCGTGTGGGGGCAGGCGCCCCGGCTCTGCAGAGCACCGGCTGGTAGCCTCCAATACCTGCCCTTCTCCTGGCTTCCTCCGCTGCGGGTGTAGATATGGGGGTGCATGGCCTTCTCCGCCACTCACCCGCACACACTGCCATTTCCGCTTCCAAGTCCCAAAGGCAGGCACAAGCTTCTCCGTCTGACTTGAGCCCGGTCCCTGGTCAGCGATCCGTGGGCAACTTCCCCTTCAGCTAGTCACCCACTAGGAGTGTTTGAACTTACCCGGTGCCAGGCGGAAAGACGCAATTTTCCCTGGCCAAGCGGTGCAATTTTTGCACTGGGCGCTCCCTCCTGGCTCCAGGTCGCTAGGCAGCACTCAGCGTGTTCTGCCTGGCTCTGCTCCAGTATCCTATCTTTGCAGTGTCTTAATTTCTGCTCAAGATCCAGGAGGATTCTTGAAATTTTCACGCTGATCGCTGCCCTCTCTCCCCCGAGGCTCCACTTAGACCCCCTTTTAGGGCACTTGCTGGCACGCTCTCCATTGGTGTGGGTCCGGCATGAGGGTTAGGATAGAGGGTTCTCAAAACAGTAGCTCCGGGAAAGTTCTGGCTGTTCACTCTTCGACCCTCGCAGACCTAAGGAGTTCTTCTGTTGTCTAGCAGCTGGTTTGTTAGTGGTGTTTCATTTCTTGATTGGTTCTGGTGATTCTGTTGGGGAGCTGGTGAAATCTTCCCATAATTCCTCTACCGTCTTGACTCCGCCTCGAGTTTTAATATTTCTTTGTGTATTTTTGGCTAACAGTCCTTTATCATATGTATCTTTTGCAAATATTTTCTAGTCACTGAACCGTGGGAAACCCAGCTTTAAGAATGTTGCCCATGGATGTGTGTGTATGTGTGTGTTGTGCTGTGCTTGTGCAGAATCCAAACTTGATTCCAATGACAGTTGAGTTTATATAAAGAATGAGTCTCTTTTTGGAAGACCAAGTGTGTGTATCCACTCTTAGTTACAACGTTCTCTGTGTCATTTCAAAGGAGGCAGTCAGACTATCTGAATAGAAACACAATTTATATTAATTTATTCTAAGTACACCATGATTTTGATTCTTCTAAAGAATTCTGCCTTTGTTACTACCATGCTTATTTTAAAATAATAATAATAATTTTGACGGTATTGTAGCAAGTTATTATTATTATTTAGGGAAAATAAATTACATGAAAATTCAAAAAAAAAAAAAAATCTCATTCCCTTGAGATTGTATTTTACCAGGCAGAGTTCTTTGTTGTTGTTGTTGTTGTTAATAAAATCCACATTGCCAATTATTTATTTCATGGAAAATGGCTTCTTTGCTGTATCTAAAAAAACATTGCCATACCAAAGGTTGGTTAGGGTATTTTCCTATGTTATCATCTAGGAGTTTTATAGTTAGTTTTATAACTAATTTTGCATTTAGTTTTTTCATTAATTAGTTAAGTTTTAAGATCTGTGTCTGAGCATACTGTTCTGCATGTGTTTGTATATGGATATTTAGTTGTCATAGTACCATTTGTTGGAAACACAGTCTTTGTTTCATCCTGCTCCTGTATCAAATATTAGTTGACTGTATCTAAAGGGATCTATTGCTGGATTCTCTATTTTGTTCCATTAGTCTTCTTGTCTATTACCTTTGCAGTGTAGCACTATCTTGATAACTGTAGCTTTATAGTCTTGAAGTCAGGTAGTGTCTGTCCTCTAAATTTGCTCATCTCCTTCAATATTGTATACTATATTGAGACTTTTGCCATTTCATTTTTCAGAAAAAAAAAAGTTAACCATAAAGTGAGTTGCTGAGATTTTGATAAGGATTGTATTGAATCTTTAGATCAAGTTAAGAAAAACTGACATCTTGACAATACTGAATCTTTCTAATGGTGAAAAATATAATGTATATCTATTTATTTAGTTCTTTGATTTTGTTCATCAGAGTTTATAGCTGTCCTTATAAAGATATGTACATAATTGATTTTGTTTATTGACGTTGTGTCAATCTTGATGTAATTGCTTATTAGCTCCAAAGATATTTGTCAACTCTTGCTGATTTTCCTTGTAGACTATCATACAATCTACAAGGAAAGCTTGTTTTATTTTTTTTTTCCCAATCTGTATACTTTCTGTTTCCATCGTTTGCCTTATTACACTAGCTAATACTTCCTATACAATGTTTATAATATTTATATCAGCCTTGTTCCTGTTCTTAGAGGAAAATCTTCCAATTTCTCACAATTAAGTATGGAGTTGGCTGAGGGTATTTTGTAATCTGTTATCAAATTTGTGGGTGTAGAATTGTTTATATTATTTATGTGCTATCCTTTTAATATCCATGGAATCTGGTGATTATGACTTCTCATTTACTTATGTTAGCAATTTATATCATCTAGGAGTTTTATAGTTAGTTTTATAACTAATTTTGCATTTAGTTTTTTCATTAATTAGTTAAGTTTTAAGATCTGTGTCTGAGCATACTGTTCTGCATGTGTTTGTATATGGATATTTAGTTGTCATAGTACCATTTGTTGGAAACACAGTCTTTGTTTCATCCTGCTCCTGTATCAAATATTAGTTGACTGTATCTAAAGGGATCTATTGCTGGATTCTCTATTTTGTTCCATTAGTCTTCTTGTCTATTACCTTTGCAGTGTAGCACTATCTTGATAACTGTAGCTTTATAGTCTTGAAGTCAGGTAGTGTCTGTCCTCTAAATTTGCTCATCTCCTTCAATATTGTATACTATATTGAGACTTTTGCCATTTCATTTTTCAGAAAAAAAAAAGTTAACCATAAAGTGAGTTGCTGAGATTTTGATAAGGATTGTATTGAATCTTTAGATCAAGTTAAGAAAAACTGACATCTTGACAATACTGAATCTTTCTAATGGTGAAAAATATAATGTATATCTATTTATTTAGTTCTTTGATTTTGTTCATCAGAGTTTATAGCTGTCCTTATAAAGATATGTACATAATTGATTTTGTTTATTGACGTTGTGTCAATCTTGATGTAATTGCTTATTAGCTCCAAAGATATTTGTCAACTCTTGCTGATTTTCCTTGTAGACTATCATACAATCTACAAGGAAAGCTTGTTTTATTTTTTCTTTCCCAATCTGTATACTTTCTGTTTCCATCGTTTGCCTTATTACACTAGCTAATACTTCCTATACAATGTTTATAATATTTATATCAGCCTTGTTCCTGTTCTTAGAGGAAAATCTTCCAATTTCTCACAATTAAGTATGGAGTTGGCTGAGGGTATTTTTGTAATCTGTTATCAAATTTGTGGGTGTAGAATTGTTTATATTATTTATGTGCTATCCTTTTAATATCCATGGAATCTGGTGATTATGACTTCTCATTTACTTATGTTAGCAATTTATATCCTCTTTTTTATTTAGCTTATCTAGAGGTTATCTATTTTATTTATATTTTCAAAATATATTTAACTTTAAAAATATACAATAGAGATACACACTCTTTTAATGTTTTTGAGAGTTGATTTTAATATCTATGCCAGTTCTGGGATGGTATCCATTGATTAATTTTTTCTGCCATATGGAATCACATTTTCCTGTTGCATTCTGAATATTATTTCATTGATTGCCTGATATGATGGTTAATGCATCAAAATAGCTAGGAAACAGTGTCCACTTACTTGGGCACAGATTATTTTGGAAGCCTTCATAAAGGTGTTTCTTTGGATGAGATTAACATTTAAATTAGTCAACTTCGCATACAGCGTTATGGAGGTTATCCTACGTAATATGGATGAGTATCATCCAGTCAGTTGAAAGCCTAGACAGAACAAAGACTCACCTCCCTCAAGCAAGGAGTTCTGCCAGGAAAATTCCTTTGATTTGAATTACAACTTTTCTCTGAGATTCCAACCTGTCAGCCCCCCTGGCAGATGTTGGACTTACCAAACAAAAGTGATTGGCTTTACAATGACTAGAGCCAATACCTTAAAATCTCTGGACATATAGACACATGAATCCATATATAGATAAATAGACAAGTATACAGGTATCCTGTTCTGTTCCTCAGGAGAACCTTAATTAGTATACCAGACATTGTGCATTTAAAATTTTTTGTACTGGATCTTTTGCAATCCTATGCCTATTATTGAGCTTTGTTCTGGAATGTAGTTATGCTTAATTATTTATTGCTTTTAGCAAGACAAGAAGATTTTACCTAGGGTTAATTATTCTCCCGTACTGAGGCATAGTCATTCTGAGTAGTTTTCTTCATTTCCTGAGAATTTTAAAGCTTTATTTTGTGAGTGTCAGGTTCTAGTCCTTTTAATTCTTTTGGCTAGTTCTTCTCATTTGTCTTGGGCTTCTCAAGTGGCACTAGTGGTAAAGAACCCAACTCCAATGCAGGAGACACAAGAGTTGCAGGTTCGATCCCTGGGTCAGGGAAGATCCCCTAGAGGGGGCATGGAAATCCACTGCAGGATTTTCGCCTGGAGATTCCCATGGACAGAGGAGCCTGGAAGACAGGTCCATAGTATCGCAAAGAACTGGACACAACTGAAGTGACTTAGTAACTCTGCACCCTTCCATGTGTCTTAGTTAGCCTGGGCTTCAGTAATAACCAGATAATGAGTGGTTTAAAATAAAAAAGATTTCCACCCCCCCTCAGAGTTCTGGTGGTTAGAAATGGAAAACCAGAGTGTCAGTATAGTCAGGTTGTGACTAAACCTCTCTATAACTTTGCACATTGCAGATTTAAGTTTATATCACCACATGGAAGAAAAACAGTTAACTGGTTTTCTGATCTTTTCTTGTAAGGACACTCATCCCATTCATGAGGATCCTACTATCATGATCTAATTACCTTTGAAAGGCTCTACTTCATAATGCTATTATGTGGGGATTAAATTTCAACATATTAATTTTAAAAGGACGTAAATAGGCCATAAAATTCTGCCCCTGGTCACAAAAATTCATGTTCTTCTCACATAAAAATTACATTCATTCCAGCCCAACATCCCCAATAGTCTTGACTCATTCCAGCATGAAGTCTAAATTCTGAATTCTCATCTAAATACAAACTAAATTAAACACGGGTGAAACTCAAGGTATGATTCATCCCAAGGCAAAATTTCTCCCCAGCTGTCAAGTTGTAAAACCAAACAAATTATATGCTTCCAAAATACAATGATAAGACAAGAATAGGTTAGACATTCCCATTCCAAAGGGATAAAAAGGGAAGAAGAAAATGATGATGAATTCTAAACAAGTCCAAAACTAGCAAGGCATGAGGTGTTAAATGTTGAGAGTAAACTGGTTCCTGGCTTTGCCCTTCAGGCCTACTAGTAGTCCAGCTGCCTCAGTACAGTAGGAGAGATTCCCATCCCCAGATCTCTGCAGGGTAGAGGTCAAGCTCCCATGATTTTGGGCAGAGATGTACTGCCCTAGTGAAAATGAAGCAATGGTCCCTACTTTTGAAACTGGAGCAACCCTGACAATTGTTGAATCATCTTAGGGGTCATTCTTCCCTTATATTATTAGATGGGGTATGTTCATAGCCAAATAGCTCTATGATCTCGCCCTGTAAATATTTGAAGTCTGAAAAACTTCCTTTAGGTCTGTCCTATCACCTTCAGCTTTACTTCAAATTTTAGTTTTCTTTTTAAGGTAATTGATTAAGTCCAAAGTTCAAAAGTATCTTATTCTCCTTGTCAAATAATTACTTAGCCATACCCTTAGTAGTCTCTTCTGAATATGCTTCCTTATGTTTTACATCATAGATACACAGAGAATTGTTCAAATTTAAGGTCTAGTCCCTTTTTGCTTTATAGTTCAATCTTTAATTCATTTCCCTCTTCTTGTGTATTACTATAAGTAAGGAGGACCAAAGTGCTCTTTTAGTAATTTTCTCTTCTGCTAAATGTCTAATTTCATTGCTTGCAAGTTTTACCTTCCATAAAATACTAGAAAAAAAAACACAATTTAGCAAATTTCTTTGCCACTTTATAACAAGAATCACTTTCTCTTTATTGTCCAATAAAACTTCCTCATTTCTGCCAAAGACTTCATTAAATTGCATTTATTGTCCTTGTTTCTATCAATATTCTGTACATGATTATATAGGCTTTCAGAAAACAATAGCTTTGTTTACATTTCTGAACCCTTGTCAGATTTGCTTTTAAAAATCTCTTTACAACAACTTTGGCTTTTTCTGGAGTGTTTTTCAATACTTTTCCAACTTATTCTCCCTGCCCAGTTACAGAACCGCTTCCGTATTTTTAGGTAGTTGTTACATCAATACATTACTTCTCAGTAAAAATGTCTGTCTTAGTTTGGACTGAAATAACAAATTACCATAGACTGGGTGGCTTAAGCAATAAACATTTATTTCTCATAGTTCTAGAGGCTAGAACTCCAAACTTAGTGGGCTGAAATGGTCTGATTTTGGTAAGGACCCTTTTCCAGGTTGCAGAATTCAGAGTTCTTATATTCCCACATAGAGAAAAGACAGCAGACTAGCTCTCTAGCTTCTTCGTTTAAGAGCACTGCTTCCATTTGTAAGGGCTCTACCCTCAGGACCTGTTTACCTCCCAAAGGTACCGTTTCCTAATACCATCACATTGGGGATTAAATTTCAACATGAACATTCAGGAGACAAAAATATTCCTAATCATATGTTTTCAAGGAGTTTTATTATATGCAATATAGTGATCAACATTTTGCTGAATAGTCAAGACATGCATTCTGCTGAATACCTGATGGGTTTCTTTCTCTGTACCACTATTTAGTAATTGGTATTATATCCTGCAACTCTGCTTTGGTTAATCACTTAAATTTTTATCCTGGCAAACTCTGCTTTGCGTCATAGATACACAGAGAATTGTTCAAATTTAAGGTCTAGTCCCTTTTTGCTTTATAGTTCAATCTTTAATTCATTTCCCTCTTCTTGTGTATTACTATAAGTAAGGAGGACCAAAGTGCTCTTTTAGTAATTTTCTCTTCTGCTAAATGTCTAATTTCATTGCTTGCAAGTTTTACCTTCCATAAAATACTAGAAAAAAAAACACAATTTAGCAAATTTCTTTGCCACTTTATAACAAGAATCACTTTCTCTTTATTGTCCAATAAAACTTCCTCATTTCTGCCAAAGACTTCATTAAATTGCATTTATTGTCCTTGTTTCTATCAATATTCTGTACATGATTATATAGGCTTTCAGAAAACAATAGCTTTGTTTACATTTCTGACCCCTTGTCAGATTTGCTTTTACAAATCTCTTTACAACAACTTTGGCTTTTTCTGGAGTGTTTTTCAATACTTTTCCAACTTATTCTCCTGCCCAGTTACAGAACCGCTTCCGTATTTTTAGGTAGTTGTTACATCAATACATTACTTCTCAGTAAAATGTCTGTCTTAGTTTGGACTGAAATAACAAATTACCATAGACTGGGTGGCTTAAGCAATAAACATTTATTTCTCATAGTTCTAGAGGCTAGAACTCCAAACTTAGTGGGCTGAAATGGTCTGATTTTGGTAAGGACCCTTTTCCAGGTTGCAGAATTCAGAGTTCTTATATTCCCACATAGAGAAAAGACAGCAGACTAGCTCTCTAGCTTCTTCGTTTAAGAGCACTGCTTCCATTTGTAAGGGCTCTACCCTCAGGACCTGTTTACCTCCCAAAGGTACCGTTTCCTAATACCATCACATTGGGGATTAAATTTCAACATGAACATTCAGGAGACAAAAATATTCCTAATCATATGTTTTCAAGGAGTTTTATTATATGCAATATAGTGATCAACATTTTGCTGAATAGTCAAGACATGCATTCTGCTGAATACCTGATGGGTTTCTTTCTCTGTACCACTATTTAGTAATTGGTATTATATCCTGCAACTCTGCTTTGGTTAATCACACTCTTAACTTTCTCTGAAAATACTGTAATTTCTGGGTTCTGATTAGATTTCTTCTCCTAGTGCTGTTTCTAAAACTGTCCAAAGACAGACTATTAGGACTTCCCTCATATCTTTCCTGTATCCAAGGGTTCAATATCTTCTGTTGTTTGGTGTCCATTGTCTTAAAAACCATTGATTTGTATATTTTTCCCATTTTATTGTTTATGTTTTTGTTTGTTATAGGAAGAAGTGTAAATATAACCCCTGTTACTCTATCTTCACTGGAATCAGAAATTAATTTAGTCATGTATTTATTTTTAATTTTAAGAATTAAAGTAAAGGGTACAGAAGGATGAGAAAATATGTTATTTGCCAGACTCATGTATCTTCTTATAAGCTATCAGTTTGTGAATCATGTTGCTGAGATGTGAAATTTTGGGGCTGTCACTAAAGTTAAGAAAGGCAAAAGACATAACTTGAACTAATTTGAAAAAAAGCCAAGACTATTATCAAACTAAATTTCTAGAGTTTAAAGACAGTGTAGTGTGTCAAATGGTGAGATCCTAAGCAGTGTGCAGCAGTGACTTTAGCGATCTAAACAGCATGCTATCCTGAAGACTGTCTTCTCATGCTGGAAGGTCAGGTTCAGAAGACTCACTAGAGAGATTTCTCCCCACAGAGAGGAAAAGAAAGAGTGGCAGAAGTTTTCTACATACTGTGAAGGTGACTTTGTTCTCAGTGTGAGAGCAGGGTGGTCACAGTTCTCTAGGTTGAACTTGCTGTAAGCCCATCCATAATACCTATGCAGGGAGCAGAAAGGTCAGTTTATCTGTAGCCTTTCCCACCCTCACCCCCACTCCCCAGGCTCATGACCTGGTAACAAGAGTCTAACTTTTTTTCCAAAAGAAAGGATGAAGGACAGGAGCCATCAAAAATCTACTCAGGATTGACACATGATTTTCACATGAGGAAAATAAAATCATGACACAGTGCTAAGAAATGGCATGAAATATGAAGAGAAAGATAAAATGAAGTAGAATACAGGCACAAAAATACTGTAGGAAAGGAGCCATATTTTTAAAAGTCTATAATGTTGGAGCCAATTCTCTGGGTTATTGCCTCTAGAACATGTTAAAGGCAAGGCCCATAACTTTTTTCTGTTGGTTTTATAATTTAGATATTGTAAATACAATATATTGCCAATACTGTTAGTACAACACCTAACAGTGTTTCTTAATCATATGTTGAAAGACATTGGATAGCTTTCTCGCTGAAGAATTCTTAGATATTGACCAGTCGTTAAAATGAGTTTTGATCATTATCTTTCCCTTGACTAGTCAGATTGTATGTAAATATATAGATACAGATTTATATGGATATTAATATGTAGATATATAAGTATGTATATGTGTATATTAAAATAAATTTGAAATATATTGACATATTTCACTTTTCATACTCCACTTAAGGTCTATTTTGCTTCAAATTGATGGTAACTTTTATTATTTAAAATCTTTTAATAGTACCCTTGCCTACGTTCTTCCTTTCCTTAAGCTTCTTTTACCTGTTATGAACATTTTATCTTGTTTATAAAATATTAACTTCTCAGTTGTGAAAGATTGCAAGAGTGCTTTCAGGGGTGCATGGTGCCACTTACGTGTCAGTCATCTTAGAACCATCTTGGAACAGCTGCTTTGGGATCATTCTCTTATAAGGTTATTAACACTGTTAGCTATTAGCATCCCAAATATATATTAGTCTTGCTTTGTCTCCTGGTTATGTATTAAAATTTGTTTTTGTTCTAGTTGCCTGATGGTTTATACATTTTTCATTTAAATTCTATTTTCCTATATAAAGTAATATTTTTGGAACATGAATTAACTAATGACTTTTACTTCTAGTCACTGAAATGGTATAGTAATACATCATTGTTTGGAGAAGGAAATGCCAGCCCACTCGAGTACTCTGCCTTGAGAATCTCAGGGACAGAGGGGCCTGAAGAGCTAAAGGCCATGGGGGTCTCAAAGAATCAGACACAACTGAGTGAAAAAAAAAAACAACAATTTATATAACAAGCAAAAATACTGTAGGAAAGGAGCCATATTTTTAAAAGTCTATAATGTTGGAGCCAATTCTCTGGGTTATTGCCTCTAGAACATGTTAAAGGCAAGGCCCATAACTTTTTTCTGTTGGTTTTATAATTTAGATATTGTAAATACAATATATTGCCAATACTGTTAGTACAACACCTAACAGTGTTTCTTAATCATATGTTGAAAGACATTGGATAGCTTTCTCGCTGAAGAATTCTTAGATATTGACCAGTCGTTAAAATGAGTTTTGATCATTATCTTTCCCTTGACTAGTCAGATTGTATGTAAATATATAGATACAGATTTATATGGATATTAATATGTAGATATATAAGTATGTATATGTGTATATTAAAATAAATTTGAAATATATTGACATATTTCACTTTTCATACTCCACTTAAGGTCTATTTTGCTTCAAATTGATGGTAACTTTTATTATTTAAAATCTTTTAATAGTACCCTTGCCTACGTTCTTCCTTTCCTTAAGCTTCTTTTACCTGTTATGAACATTTTATCTTGTTTATAAAATATTAACTTCTCAGTTGTGAAAGATTGCAAGAGTGCTTTCAGGGGTGCATGGTGCCACTTACGTGTCAGTCATCTTAGAACCATCTTGGAACAGCTGCTTTGGGATCATTCTCTTATAAGGTTATTAACACTGTTAGCTATTAGCATCCCAAATATATATTAGTCTTGCTTTGTCTCCTGGTTATGTATTAAAATTTGTTTTTGTTCTAGTTGCCTGATGGTTTATACATTTTTCATTTAAATTCTATTTTCCTATATAAAGTAATATTTTTGGAACATGAATTAACTAATGACTTTTACTTCTAGTCACTGAAATGGTATAGTAATACATCATTGTTTGGAGAAGGAAATGCCAGCCCACTCGAGTACTCTGCCTTGAGAATCTCAGGGACAGAGGGGCCTGAAGAGCTAAAGGCCATGGGGGTCTCAAAGAATCAGACACAACTGAGTGAAAAACAACAACAATATATCATTGTACATGATCCACAATTTATATAACAAGCAAAAATATTGGTCTAAAAGTATTTAATAAACTAAAACTTAGTATGAGCATACTTCATTTGAAAGTCTTAAAGATGAACCTGGAGAATTCAGTCTAATGTATAATTTGCTTTCTTTGTCCTGTGTTTGAAATCATTTAAATTATGTTTATATATGTCAGGTCAGTTGATTTCCCCCTTAATATAACAATAATAGCATGCTGTTATGACTTTAATAAATAAACATTTGTTAGTTGGAGCACAGAGTGTCTGATGGTGAACCATCATTTTGGAAACAGACCAAAAGAGAGTTTAAAATAGATTTATACACACAGTTCTTAAGTCCTGGAGAATTCAAGGTAAGCCTTGAGGAGCCACATGGCCAGATTAAGGCAGAATGCAGACAGAGACAGGACTAAGGATACCAGTCTTTCTTAGTATCCATGGCTCGAGGCATTGTGGATTGGTACTGTGGCTCCTACACAACTGGTCAACCCAAACCAGAAGAGGGAGATTTTGACAAATCCTGCAAGGATCACATCAGACATACAGGTGCTGGGAGTTGGGGAGACTGTTGACCAAAAGGGCTGTGGAGGAAGTCATCTCAGGCACTCACATTTGCTTGTATCTAGGGCATGAAGAGGGTAATGTCAGTTCAAGATCCCTGCAAGCCCATTGGCAAAGAAAATAGGCACATGCTTCCAATTCCAAGGAGCAGCTTAGCTGAACACTCAGCAGATACACCCAATGGGCTTTTAAGAAAGCAAGGTGAGATAAAGGAGGGATCCAATGTATTAAAATTTGTTTTTGTTCTAGTTGCCTGATGGTTTATACATTTTTCATTTAAATTCTATTTTCCTATATAAAGTAATATTTTTGGAACATGAATTAACTAATGACTTTTACTTCTAGTCACTGAAATGGTATAGTAATACATCATTGTTTGGAGAAGGAAATGCCAGCCCACTCGAGTACTCTGCCTTGAGAATCTCAGGGACAGAGGGGCCTGAAGAGCTAAAGGCCATGGGGGTCTCAAAGAATCAGACACAACTGAGTGAAAAACAACAACAATATATCATTGTACATGATCCACAATTTATATAACAAGCAAAAATATTGGTCTAAAAGTATTTAATAAACTAAAACTTAGTATGAGCATACTTCATTTGAAAGTCTTAAAGATGAACCTGGAGAATTCAGTCTAATGTATAATTTGCTTTCTTTGTCCTGTGTTTGAAATCATTTAAATTATGTTTATATATGTCAGGTCAGTTGATTTCCCCCTTAATATAACAATAATAGCATGCTGTTATGACTTTAATAAATAAACATTTGTTAGTTGGAGCACAGAGTGTCTGATGGTGAACCATCATTTTGGAAACAGACCAAAAGAGAGTTTAAAATAGATTTATACACACAGTTCTTAAGTCCTGGAGAATTCAAGGTAAGCCTTGAGGAGCCACATGGCCAGATTAAGGCAGAATGCAGACAGAGACAGGACTAAGGATACCAGTCTTTCTTAGTATCCATGGCTCGAGGCATTGTGGATTGGTACTGTGGCTCCTACACAACTGGTCAACCCAAACCAGAAGAGGGAGATTTTGACAAATCCTGCAAGGATCACATCAGACATACAGGTGCTGGGAGTTGGGGAGACTGTTGACCAAAAGGGCTGTGGAGGAAGTCATCTCAGGCACTCACATTTGCTTGTATCTAGGGCATGAAGAGGGTAATGTCAGTTCAAGATCCCTGCAAGCCCATTGGCAAAGAAAATAGGCACATGCTTCCAATTCCAAGGAGCAGCTTAGCTGAACACTCAGCAGATACACCCAATGGGCTTTTAAGAAAGCAAGGTGAGATAAAGGAGGGATCCAAGGCTTTAGGATTACCCGGTTATGCAGTTATCAAGATTACCTTCCTGACTTCTGATAGGTTCTTTACCATTTCTAAAGCTTTACAAAATTATGTTCAAAGTACCTGACATAAAGTCATAGGCAATGGGAGTTTTATGGTTCTTTAATGTAGAATTACATTCTCTTTCTTCAACTGATTTATTTTTTCTCCAGATCATAATAGTCTTGGAGGGTTTAGGTTTCCCCTAAGATGACCTACTCAGTGTAGGATAGCAATCCAAGCTAAATGCAGGTGGCACCCAAAACATCATGAAAACCCAGTCTAAGTTAACCAGATAAGGCTAATTTCTACAGATTTGGATCAATACTAAATTTACTTTTTGTTCAGTTAATATGTTTTCAAGATTAGAGAAGACTTTTTTTTTCCTGTACTAGTGTAGTCCTTGTTGTTTTAAATCACCAATGTGTTAACTTCGAATTTTTGAGAAATATAAAACAGTTAGCAAATAAGAGATTTAATCTGTCTTGTGAAGTTAAAATTTATCTATAAATGTGAAAAATGTATTTCTATAATATAGCACCTTATATATATCATATTAGACTAAGTCATATAAAACTACTGCTATTTGATTATTTAAAGACCAAAAATCATAATTTAATATTGAAATATGCTCAAAGATAATTATCCTACAAACTGTTTATAACCTATAGCTTACTGAAAAAAGAATACATAGGCATGAAAAATTTCTAAAAGCAGTCATGGAAAAACATCAATTTATTTAAGCCTTGAGGAGCCACATGGCCAGATTAAGGCAGAATGCAGACAGAGACAGGACTAAGGATACCAGTCTTTCTTAGTATCCATGGCTCGAGGCATTGTGGATTGGTACTGTGGCTCCTACACAACTGGTCAACCCAAACCAGAAGAGGGAGATTTTGACAAATCCTGCAAGGATCACATCAGACATACAGGTGCTGGGAGTTGGGGAGACTGTTGACCAAAAGGGCTGTGGAGGAAGTCATCTCAGGCACTCACATTTGCTTGTATCTAGGGCATGAAGAGGGTAATGTCAGTTCAAGATCCCTGCAAGCCCATTGGCAAAGAAAATAGGCACATGCTTCCAATTCCAAGGAGCAGCTTAGCTGAACACTCAGCAGATACACCCAATGGGCTTTTAAGAAAGCAAGGTGAGATAAAGGAGGGATCCAAGGCTTTAGGATTACCCGGTTATGCAGTTATCAAGATTACCTTCCTGACTTCTGATAGGTTCTTTACCATTTCTAAAGCTTTACAAAATTATGTTCAAAGTACCTGACATAAAGTCATAGGCAATGGGAGTTTTATGGTTCTTTAATGTAGAATTACATTCTCTTTCTTCAACTGATTTATTTTTTCTCCAGATCATAATAGTCTTGGAGGGTTTGGGTTTTCCCCCTAAGATGACCTACTCAGTGTAGGATAGCAATCCAAGCTAAATGCAGGTGGCACCCAAAACATCATGAAAACCCAGTCTAAGTTAACCAGATAAGGCTAATTTCTACAGATTTGGATCAATACTAAATTTACTTTTTGTTCAGTTAATATGTTTTCAAGATTAGAGAAGACTTTTTTTTTCCTGTACTAGTGTAGTCCTTGTTGTTTTAAATCACCAATGTGTTAACTTCAAATTTTTTGAGAAATATAAAACAGTTAGCAAATAAGAGATTTAATCTGTCTTGTGAAGTTAAAATTTATCTATAAATGTGAAAAATGTATTTCTATAATATAGCACCTTATATATATCATATTAGACTAAGTCATATAAAACTACTGCTATTTGATTATTTAAAGACCAAAAATCATAATTTAATATTGAAATATGCTCAAAGATAATTATCCTACAAACTGTTTATAACCTATAGCTTACTGAAAAAAGAATACATAGGCATGAAAAATTTCATAAGGGATATTGCTTTCAGAATCATGGAAAAAACATCAATTTATTCTACTTCCGTTTGAAAAAATAATATTCTGGTATATCGGACATAATTTAAAATTTTTGGCTTTGTTACCTTGGTGCATAAATCGGCATTATTTAAATATATGTTCATTTTTTGGAAAACCAATTTTTTCCTGGAAAGATCTTGACACTCTATGGCATAACATCTCCAAGTTTCAGGCTGTCAGACAGTCACATTGGCACTGTCAGGCGAAAGGCTAATGAGTCTGAGATGGTCTAAAATAAGGAGTAAAACATTTGGGAGGCCTGGCAGATAGCATTAAATAAATGGGAAATAATCAGCTCTAGACAATTGATTAGGAAAGAGGGCAGATTTTACTTGCAAATAGGATGTAGTTGGCAGGTTAACCTGAGCAGGTCTCAGTGCTATTGAAATCTCATAATAGTGCTTTGTGAATACTCGCTCTTAAGCTTTGACATTTTATAATTAAGTTACATGGTGTATTGTTTCTTTTTTGGGTGATGGACTCTTTAAGTGGGGGGAATCTTTAAAAATGACCAAAATACTTTCAGTCCATTAATATAAACAAGTATCATCACCCTAAAATAAAATCAGGAAGTAACCTTTTGCTTTTCTGTTTTCTAGTCTGTACCACATCTACAAAGTTGCAATTGTCTTTTATCGTTTCTTTCATTTAACAGTCTGGGAAATAGTAGTTTGAAAAAATGATTGCCATTGGAAATCCCTATTCAATTCGTCCAAAATATCAGAGCTTGAACAGAATTGCAGTAGGTTGCACTAAATCATTTCTGTTATGACCTTATGTTTTGAAATTTTGACTGATAGACAGAATGCTGTGTATGTTTGTGGGAAAAAAAAGTATCTCTGGCTAAATAGAATAAAAGTTCTTATCCTTATTTCTCACATAAAACTGAGTCCTTAAAATCTGAGGAAAATCATTTAATATTTATTTTGTTATATGTAAAATGAGGGTTCCAAATTCTTGCCTGCGTGGAAAGTTATAAAATCAAACCACAATTTAAAAATTCAAATATTCTTATATTGTTAAATTGAGATATGACATTATTTTAGGATTTCCTTTGATATGTTATGAATAAAATAACTTGGAAATAACTTGTGTCAGTTCCACACCTGTTATTATGTGGAATTATGTTAATTAGACTAACTAGAATGTGTTGAACATTAATGATTAATGATAAGAAAGAAAAGATCATAAAAAGTCTAATAAGGTTCAAATCCGATTTTGATAGAATATTTTTACACAAAATGAATATTTTTAAACAAAATGAAAGAAGTTATGCCAATAAATGGAACAATTAAATGCTAATAAAAACAGTAATAAGGTTAAATATAATGATCAACTTTTAGACTCTACTGGAACTTTCAAGTAATTGATCTTTCTCTATCAGAGAAGATGGAGCAATACTATAGTATATTGTCCTTCAACTATTCACTTTACAGTTTTTATATATGCATATAAGTGGGTGTGTGTGTGTGTGTGTGTGTATACACACATACAGGGTTCCCTCATAGTACAATTGCTGAAGAATCTACTTGTGATGCAAGAGACCCAGGTTTGATTTCTGGGTCAGGAAGATTCCCTGGAGAAGGACATGGCACTCCATTTCAGTATTCTTGCCTGAAGGAGTCATGCATGGACAGAGGAGTCATGCACAAGCATGCACACACACACACACACACATTAGCTTCATCTGTTCCTAATGAGAACCCTGTAGCAATTCTGACTAAACCAGAAACCATACCTTAAAGATGAGACACCAAATCCCTATGCTGCCCAGTAATGAAATTGGAATAATGGGTTAGATGTTCCAAATTAGTAACAGAGATTCAACTAACATAAATGATGCAAATATAATTTCCATAAAATAATGATCCAGCATAATGTAGATCTAGATGTAATATAAAATCTAATCCAGATATTGATTTTTTAAGGGTCAAATTCCTATTGTCTCTTTGGAAGAGGGGTTGTTATCTCAGTCTTAAGCTGCAGCTTCTTCTCTCTGGGACTCTGCTTCTTCTGAATACCCTTTCACTTTATACTAATAGTTCTTCCTTCACACATTCATTTCCCTTAGACTAAATGAGACTAAATATCATCAACTGGTTTATTTTGTTTATGTATATATATATATATATATATATATATATATATATATATATATATATAGTCTCTCTCTATGTATGTATCTATTGTATTTATTTTGTGTATGTATATGTATATATATATGTATGTATACCTAGGATGAATGGTTTATTCTTTTCACTGGAGAGCAAGTTGCTTAAAACTTGAAGCACAGTATTATTATCCTTAAAAATTAACAATATCTTTTTGGGGAGCAGGAATAATGCTTTGTTTCCTTGTCCAAATAAAAATGTTTGCTTTTTTGTATTTTTTTCCTGTATATCAACAGCTATTACCATTTATTAATGTGATTATTAAGAATTTACTGTGACTTGCCAAAACAAGAGAACTAAATGATTAAAAGCATTTAGTTATATGACACATAAACTACTTGATGAAATTGCTTCATCATGAAATCTATGCATTCTTGAGCAAAAAGGGGAACATTAAAATTATCCTGTTCTTTATTAGCTGTTTGAATAGCAAGTTCCTTTACCATCAGTTATCCAATATTTTTGAAGTAGTGCATATAAAAGTATTGTCCTATTTCCTTAATTTTAGAATCTAGATGTGACTCTTTTTTTGATCATTTTCATTAATAATTGTCCTCACAAACTTTTTAATTATTTGTTAATGAAAATATAAAATAAGAAAACTCCTTGAACAAACTTAGTCATAGCCCTATTTGCAACAATACATTTACACGTAGCTCAACAATGGAAAAAGTAGAGATTTCAAAAAATACTAGAACTGTCATTCCTAGAGTCTTCAGTATGTAACAATATGTTGTATAACATTTTCCTTTATGCAAAAATTAAATTTGATATATATGTAAATCTAGATTATCTTTGCAGAGAAGAAGGTATTTTATTTGAGTACCGATAGTATCACACATTAGAAAAAAATGGTTATTGGAGGATTTGTCAAATTAAACAGATCAAGGAACGAATCAACACTGATTTGTCCTCAACTACATACAAGTCTTTATTGAAAATGCTTCATTAAATAGTTAATGAATAAAATTAGAGACTGATTATTTTTTTACAAAGCTAATAAACCAGTTATACTTTATTTGATATATCTTAAAAATACTCAGAAAGATGATTCCACACAAAATGCCTTCTGAATAACAACAGTGCAGTGGTAGAAAAGCAGAACAGCACATACATAGACTAAATTCTCAATCAGTACAGACATGAAGAATATACTGTATAATTAATAATGAAGAACCCTCTGGAAGCCCTGAGCTTGGATTACATTTAGAAGGGCCCAGGAATAGATAATCAAATTTAACAGCATAGTTTCATATGAGTAAATTTCTGAGGCCAAAAATTATAAAACTAATTTAAAAAGTATATTCTTCTTCCCATATGCTGACACACCAAAGGACAAAATAGAATAGGGCTTCCCTGGTGGTCCAGTGGGTAAAGAGTCCGCCTTGCAGTGCAAGGGGTACTGGTCCAATTACTGGCCCTGGAAGATCCCACGTGCCAGGTAGAGGCTGGACCAGTGTGCCCAATTGCCAGCCAGTGCTCTGGAGCACATGTACTCAGAGCCTGTGTTTTGTAACGAGAGGGGCCACAGCAATGGGAGGCCCACATAGGCCAGAAAATAAAGATGGATGAAAATGGATAAATAAAAAACCAATAAAAGAGGCCAAAATTAAAAAAAAAAAAGGCAGCGTTTCTTCTTTGTTAAAAAGAAAAATAGAATACACCTATAAATGTACATTATATCTGTGATATTTTAACCTGGCATAGATATTATCTCTAAGCATTGAAGTGGTTTCTCAGTTAGTCACTTCAGACCCTCAGTCATGTACAACTCTTTGTGACCCCATGCAATGCAGCACATGAGGCTTCCCTGTCTGTGGGATTTTCAGGCAAGAACACTCGAGTGAATTGCAATTTCCTCCTCCAGGAGATCTTCCCAACCCAGAAATCGAACCCAGCTCTTCTGCATTGCAGGCAGATTCTTTACCAACTGAGCTAAGAGGAAAGTTTTAAATTCTAACTATGTATAACCATTAAAATCATATATATTCCTGTCTCCCTTATAAGATTGGATAACTTTTTAAATTGATCATTAATTCATGTTACTGTGAAAAGTTTTTGAAAAAAAAAGCAAAACACTTCTAAAGTGAGTTTAATTTTTCAAAATATCAGATTAAAAAATATCTCCTTTCAATTAGATACTGAACAATGATATACATAATCATAACACTGATAAAATAATTTCAATATTTAAATAGTATGGATCATTCTCATTGGAATTTCAAGAAAAAAAAGTCTCTTTTATATCAAACAGAAGAAAAATAACATTATGAATTTTCTCAGACTTCTGCCTTCAAACATGCCTTTGTAACGTCTTTAAAATTCTTATAATCATGACAATTTTGTGTCATGTAAGGTAAGCATGAATCTCCTTTGTCTCAATATTGTATAGGCATAAATTAAAGTACCATAAACTAGATATTCTATAAGTATCCTTCATTTTAAACATGAATTTTATTTCAGAGGATCCCATAATGTATTTCTGAACAGTAAGAAATGTATTATGTAGTGACTTGGAAATTTCTTCAATTTAGTTCACCATTGATACAATACATATAACTGGAAGATATGTTTTAACAAATAAACCGTCAATAGAATCTGGCATTCATTCATTGAAATCTTTCAGTATTTACACACCATGGGATCATTCAATATAACGTAACACCCTTGATTCTAATTGTCTCTCACCACAGATTTGAACAATACTATTTGAAAATCAAGGCTATTTTTGTATATAATTGGTTAGTCAAAAGACACATTAGACGATAAAACTCCACAAATGCAAATGCTAATAATTTTCATTAATTAGAATACTTTATAAAGTTCCTTTTAAATTTGTCAACCATATTAAAATGCAGAAAAGTAAAGTGATTTAGTCAAATGAAACATGCATGCTATTTATAATTTTCCATATAATTTACCAAAAAAATAATTTATTTAGAAACTCTAGGGTAAACAGTGATTGGTTTAAAATTCCAAAAACACATGTATTTGTTTTATCTTTACTGAACTTTTAATTTATTCACTCATCACATATTTATTGCACACTAAAATTTCCAAAAGATAATGGCACAACTCGAGTTATAAAGAGAATACTAAATTATACTTACTCTGTTTAAGTAGAATGACCAAGGGCAAGGTAGTTTATACGGAGATAGCAGTGTTTTGAAAGCCCCGGAGTTCTCTGAACCAGAGTAAAAATGAAATGAATTAACAGACTTCGTGATATGAAGAGTGTGTGTGTGTGTGTGTGTGTGTGTGTGTGTGTGTGTGTGTGTGTGTGTATGCATGTTCGAACACACATACATTTGTTCCTCAGATGTTTATCTTTTTTAAAATAACTCACTCTACAACCCTGAAATGAATAGGTTAGTCTTTCAGATTTGTATGATGAGACGAGGACTGCTTTTCTTCGGACCACCTCTGTCACTGCCTTACTGGTTATACCTCCCTAGTATGCATTTCCTACTGGAATAACAGAAGCAGCTTTCTAATTCTCTCTGGGGGTATATCCTCACCCTGAGCTCTGGATTTCACTTGGACTGGCCTACAAATATTGTATATAGTCTGCTTCTGATTCTATTGCTAATAAAAAATTCTCATCCATATGGAAACATGCATTAATCCTGCTCACTTTGAAAAAAAGAAAGTTTTCTTCATCCCACGATCTCCTGTGCTCCACTCGGACCCCATTCTTTTTCTCTCCAATTGTGGCTCAGTTTCACAAAGTGGTTTATAATCCTCTTATTCACTCGTCCCCAAAGCAAGAGAACTAAATGATTAAAAACATTTAGTTGTATGACATATAAATTGCTTGATGAAATTGCTTCTGCATTCTTTTTTTTTTTTTCCTAACTTTTATTTTACTTCTAACTTTTACAGAGACTTTACTTTCAGGGATCATTTCTATAGTTGGTTGCTTCTGCATTCTTGAACAAAAAGGGAAACATTAAAAATTATTCTGTTCTTTATTAGCTATTTAGATAGCAAGTTCCTTTATCATCAGTTATCCAAAAATTTTGAAGCAGTACAAATAAAATTGTTGTCCTATTTCCTTACTTTGTTTAGCCCATTTATTCCTATATCTCCAGAGTCTAAGGTTCCTCTGGTTTCCTGATATCATCACATCAGAAAAAAATATATTTAGACATTTGTAATAGAATCTTAAATAATAAGCATCCAAATCTTATGGTAAATGTTTTTATTACAATGCATCAAATACTGTAATAATTAGTTTAACCTTATTAAACTATTTACTGATAGGCAGCACATGTGTTTTCCCTAATTAGTCAGAAAATACAAGAAACAGCTTTATAATATCAATTTCCAAGCTAAACATTTTTGCACAGTATATGACTTTCAATAGTACTGATTTTAAGAAATATTCCATATACTTTCCTTAACAGTAAATTGGTAGTTGTCTCTTTCCAGAGTTTTGCTTTATGGTAATAGATAAGAAAATATTAGAAATGTGCCATCATATTTTAAAACAATATGCTAAAATAGAGGCAAGAAATACTACATCTCATGGTAATGAGTCAATCTGGTATTTTTATAAAGCTTTACTTTAATCAAGTTTTTTGTCAGATATTAAATTAATGTAATTCAATATTTTCTATACAATTTAAAAAATTGATATTTCCATGTGAAAGATTTTTTCAAGACTAAAATGTAAATATATGGATTTTAACTGACAGCTGTAGACCAAAGCCTTGAATGGAAAGGTTGAATGATTTTTCATAATCATCTGTTTCTCTGTCTTTCACATCACCCCATAGCAAGAAGCAGTACAGAAAACTTTGAAAGAAAAAAAACTTAGAAAACTTTTTTTTCCCCCCACATTGTTCTATTCATTAATTAGAAAGCTGACTGACAGTATCAATCCTTTGTCAAACCTTGATACAAACACACAATCTCTGGCTACTGGGTTCTAGAGCTCTTATTTTCTTCAAGTTTTGTTTTGGTCAAAGGTCAATTTTATTTCATATTGAGGGGCCAAATCAATGCAAAGGCTGAATCTGATCAGAAAATACGCTTTGGTAAATGTCACAAGTCATTGGAGAAGACATATAATTGGAAAGACTTTATATATATGTATACATATATATATATATATATAAATGGTATTATACATATAGATGGTAGCTCATTTCTAGTTTACATGTTATCCTTCAAAAAAAGTCATTAACATACTTGAAACAATAACATTTTATCATGGGAAAACCTTTTCAGTGTAGAAATTGGTGGTTTAATAGGCTTCCCTGAGGCAGAACCACCAGACAGACAGGAACAAAAAACTTGCAACATATTCCTTAAAAAAATAATGCTTACTGAAAAAAGTATTTCTATATATAGAGATTTGAGACCTATGGAGAAGAATATGAATGCATACATGGAGACTGACTATGCAATCCAGATGCAAAGTTTCTGAAAATAATCTAAAAATAAAAGTTTTCAAAAGTTCCTACACCCCAAGGCATTGGTTGAAAACAGCTTATCATTTACTTGGTGGTAACTATTGTTCATCTCTTTTTGTGAAAACCTAACTTTTGATTGCTCTTATTAAATTATGAAACAGAATATTATTGATAATACCCTATAATTAAAAATAACTAGAAACTATATCTAAAAATACATTTTGTTAATTTTAAAATATAATTTGTAGCAAGTATAATACTACATCTCATGGTAATGAGTCAATCTGGTATTTTTATAAAGCTTTACTTTAATCAAGTTTTTTGTCAGATATTAAATTAATGTAATTCAATATTTTCTATACAATTTAAAAAATTGATATTTCCATGTGAAAGATTTTTTCAAGACTAAAATGTAAATATATGGATTTTAACTGACAGCTGTAGACCAAAGCCTTGAATGGAAAGGTTGAATGATTTTTCATAATCATCTGTTTCTCTGTCTTTCACATCACCCCATAGCAAGAAGCAGTACAGAAAACTTTGAAAGAAAAAAAACTTAGAAAACTTTTTTTTCCCCCCACATTGTTCTATTCATTAATTAGAAAGCTGACTGACAGTATCAATCCTTTGTCAAACCTTGATACAAACACACAATCTCTGGCTACTGGGTTCTAGAGCTCTTATTTTCTTCAAGTTTTGTTTTGGTCAAAGGTCAATTTTATTTCATATTGAGGGGCCAAATCAATGCAAAGGCTGAATCTGATCAGAAAATACGCTTTGGTAAATGTCACAAGTCATTGGAGAAGACATATAATTGGAAAGACTTTATATATATGTATACATATATATATATATATAAATGGTATTATACATATAGATGGTAGCTCATTTCTAGTTTACATGTTATCCTTCAAAAAAAGTCATTAACATACTTGAAACAATAACATTTTATCATGGGAAAACCTTTTCAGTGTAGAAATTGGTGGTTTAATAGGCTTCCCTGAGGCAGAACCACCAGACAGACAGGAACAAAAAACTTGCAACATATTCCTTAAAAAAATAATGCTTACTGAAAAAAGTATTTCTATATATAGAGATTTGAGACCTATGGAGAAGAATATGAATGCATACATGGAGACTGACTATGCAATCCAGATGCAAAGTTTCTGAAAATAATCTAAAAATAAAAGTTTTCAAAAGTTCCTACACCCCAAGGCATTGGTTGAAAACAGCTTATCATTTACTTGGTGGTAACTATTGTTCATCTCTTTTTGTGAAAACCTAACTTTTGATTGCTCTTATTAAATTATGAAACAGAATATTATTGATAATACCCTATAATTAAAAATAACTAGAAACTATATCTAAAAATACATTTTGTTAATTTTAAAATATAATTTGGTAAAAATACAGTTGCATATAGAACAGCTGTATAATGACTGGCAAAGTCAAATCTATTTTTTAGTTCTTCTAGACCGATGGAAAATTCGGTTTGAATTGAATTCATGCTCACAAAATTCATATATATACAAAATCACAAGTTAAAAACATGTTAATTTATACAAATGCCTGTTTTAAAGTTCTTCAAAGGATTTGATGCTCTAACTTCTTAAAAATGCTAAAAGATAAATAGTTCTCTCCTCTTGTATTACTTGTCCCAATATACAAAAATATATAATAATGTACCTACAAATTACCTAGCATTGGCCCTTCATGTGAGGGTTCACAATATAATATTCATTATTTAAATAAAAAAAATTTTTTTGATAAACTAAATAACTAATTTTCTATTAAACCCTCAAAGAGAATTGTGAGATCTAGATATTTAACTAAGCATTAATTATAGTATTGGTAGAAAATGACATGTAGCCATATTGTTTAATATTCAAAATATTCCACATTAAGAGATAGTTAATGATATTATAATACAGTAAATCTTTGAACAATAAGTACCTGTAGAAACAATGTTCTTTTTCTTTAGTCACTAGGTTATGTTTGATTCTTTCATAACCCCACAGACTGTAGCCCTCCAGGCTTCTCAATGCATCAGATTTTCCAGGCAAGAATACTGGAGTGGATTGCCATTTCCTCTTCCGGGGTATCTTCCCAACCCAGGAGCTGAACCCTTGTATCTTACATTGGTAGATGGATTCTTTACCATTGAGCCACCAGGGAAGCTCCAAAACAATGTTAAGAGGTTAAATTACACAATACATTATTTTATTAAAGGAATATGCTATAAAACTATGTCTATAATAATACATACATGTGTTTGCATGTATGCATACATGTAATAAATAATGGTATATGTATAATAATGTATATAATATTATAGTATACAATAATAATATATCTCACAAAATTATAGAGTTATATTTAGCGTTATTACTTAATACTATTAACCCTTCTGACAGAATAGACCTATCTAGGCACATTACACACACACAGATGCACAAGTATGGGTGTACATGTACATTTAGAAAAAATAATTTAAAATCTTAAAAATTAAAACTAGAATCTAGCAACTTAGTAATCCATATTTTTTTCTTTAAATTCTTTTCAAAATATGTAACAAATTGTTAGTGAGTATGAAATATGCTGTTAACCAGGAAAAATTACAATTACTATTTTTTTCTAAAATTTTACTTAAAAATTGTTTCAGAGTCCTCTAGAAATAATGTTTAAGAAATTGTCCAGACATGATATCTAGGTATTTAAGAACTAAATACCATATATGGCTAGGTTTGGCATATACCTTTTAAAAAAATAAAAGAAAAGAATTATTAGAAAGTAAAAATGACTCAGAATATTCAAAAACATCTTATGAATCTCAATGCTCAGGAAAAGAATTATAGTTAGCAGGAAATGTTTTTGGGAAACTCTCAGATGGATTAAACAAACCCATCATTTTCCAGCCTTATAGATCTGGAAGATCCCAATCCTCAGGGTCAAGAGACACTGATTGTTCTGACCTGTGTTCTTTGTCCATCATTTTTCCAAAGAGGGGTGGGTGCCTTTCCTTGCATTCGCAACAGAGCTGTGTGTGATGAAGCATGTTTATAATACTTCTGAAGGAATATTGTGGTATAGATAACACGAAAGGGTGAAAAGCATTTTGACTAGGATGGCAAAATGATGGTGGTTCTCTATGTGTAGGGGTAGCATATCAACTTATGAATAATGCTCTCACTTCTGTTTCATTTTATAAGCTATCTACCAAGATGGGTTCCTTTGGACATTTAATCACACTGCAATTTTCAAGTTTTTTCCTTTTAAACCATATAAGTTCTATTTTTATTTATTTATTGGCTATTCTGGGTTTTCACTGCTGCTGCAGGCTCTTTTCTATTGCTTCCCATTCTATATAATATATGTATAAAAAAAGGAATATATCTACTATAAAAATCATACATGTGTTTGCATGTATGCATACATGTAATAAATAATGGTATATGTATAATAATGTATATAATATTATAGTATACAATAATAATATATCTCACAAAATTATAGAGTTATATTTAGCGTTATTACTTAATACTATTAACCCTTCTGACAGAATAGACCTATCTAGGCACATTACACACACACAGATGCACAAGTATGGGTGTACATGTACATTTAGAAAAAATAATTTAAAATCTTAAAAATTAAAACTAGAATCTAGCAACTTAGTAATCCATATTTTTTCTTTAAATTCTTTTCAAAATATGTAACAAATTGTTAGTGAGTATGAAATATGCTGTTAACCAGGAAAAATTACAATTACTATTTTTTCTAAAATTTTATTTAAAAAATTGTTTCAGAGTCCTCTAGAAATAATGTTTAAGAAATTGTCCAGACATGATATCTAGGTATTTAAGAACTAAATACCATATATGGCTAGGTTTGGCATATACCTTTTAAAAAAATAAAAGAAAAGAATTATTAGAAAGTAAAAATGACTCAGAATATTCAAAAACATCTTATGAATCTCAATGCTCAGGAAAAGAATTATAGTTAGCAGGAAATGTTTTTGGGAAACTCTCAGATGGATTAAACAAACCCATCATTTTCCAGCCTTATAGATCTGGAAGATCCCAATCCTCAGGGTCAAGAGACACTGATTGTTCTGACCTGTGTTCTTTGTCCATCATTTTTCCAAAGAGGGGTGGGTGCCTTTCCTTGCATTCGCAACAGAGCTGTGTGTGATGAAGCATGTTTATAATACTTCTGAAGGAATATTGTGGTATAGATAACACGAAAGGGTGAAAAGCATTTTGACTAGGATGGCAAAATGATGGTGGTTCTCTATGTGTAGGGGTAGCATATCAACTTATGAATAATGCTCTCACTTCTGTTTCATTTTATAAGCTATCTACCAAGATGGGTTCCTTTGGACATTTAATCACACTGCAATTTTCAAGTTTTTTCCTTTTAAACCATATAAGTTCTATTTTTATTTATTTATTGGCTATTCTGGGTTTTCACTGCTGCTGCAGGCTCTTTTCTATTTGCAGAGAGTGGAGGTCACTCTTTAGTTGAGGTGAGCCGGCTTCCTGCTGTGTTGACTTTCCCTGTTGTGGACCTCGGGCTCTAGGGCACATGGACTTCAGTAGTTGTAGCACATGAGCTCAGTAGCTGCAGCCCCAAGGCTCCAGAGCACAGCCTCCACAGTTGTGGCTCATGGGATCAGTTGCTCTGCAGCATGTGGGATCTTCCTGTATCAGGGATCAAGCTTGCATACCCTGCATTGACAGGTAAACACTTCACCACTGAGCTACCAGGGAAGCCCCAATTCTCAGTTTTGAGAGCTGGAATACTCACATTCCAGGTACAAAGAAGCAATTCAACTTCCCAATGGAATTATTCACAATATGGAACATAGGAATTATATTAAGTGTGGACTTAACGCAGTAAAAGCTAAGGTTGTCTTTTGAACACTGATAAATACTGTTTAAAAAAGGAGGAAGTTTAATATTATTTGCACATCTATGACTTTAAATCCAAAAATCCATAATAATCAAGTGAAATATGAACCTACTTAATAAGATAAATTCTAAAATAATAAATATAAAGCAAGTAATTTTTATATACATTATGTTGCCAATGAGAACATACTATGTTAAACATTATTTTCAAAAGAGCAATAGGCTATATAGCCTATTGTACTGAAAATAAAATGCATGTTACATATATTAACTCACCCAGAATTTTTACTGACACCGTCTAAATACATTTCACATGCATTTTAAAATTATCACAAAAATAAGACAAATTGAAAAAGTGGCATTTCCATCATTTTTCCAAAGAGGTGGGTCCCTTTTTGTGGTGGGGATGAAGCATGTTTATAATACTTCTGAAGGAATATTGTGGTATAGATAACACGAAAGGGTGAAAAGCATTTTGACTAGGATGGCAAAATGATGGTGGTTCTCTATGTGTAGGGGTAGCATATCAACTTATGAATAATGCTCTCACTTCTGTTTCATTTTATAAGCTATCTACCAAGATGGGTTCCTTTGGACATTTAATCACACTGCAATTTTCAAGTTTTTTCCTTTTAAACCATATAAGTTCTATTTTTATTTATTTATTGGCTATTCTGGGTTTTCACTGCTGCTGCAGGCTCTTTTCTATTTGCAGAGAGTGGAGGTCACTCTTTAGTTGAGGTGAGCCGGCTTCCTGCTGTGTTGACTTTCCCTGTTGTGGACCTCGGGCTCTAGGGCACATGGACTTCAGTAGTTGTAGCACATGAGCTCAGTAGCTGCAGCCCCAAGGCTCCAGAGCACAGCCTCCACAGTTGTGGCTCATGGGATCAGTTGCTCTGCAGCATGTGGGATCTTCCTGTATCAGGGATCAAGCTTGCATACCCTGCATTGACAGGTAAACACTTCACCACTGAGCTACCAGGGAAGCCCCAATTCTCAGTTTTGAGAGCTGGAATACTCACATTCCAGGTACAAAGAAGCAATTCAACTTCCCAATGGAATTATTCACAATATGGAACATAGGAATTATATTAAGTGTGGACTTAACGCAGTAAAAGCTAAGGTTGTCTTTTGAACACTGATAAATACTGTTTAAAAAAGGAGGAAGTTTAATATTATTTGCACATCTATGACTTTAAATCCAAAAATCCATAATAATCAAGTGAAATATGAACCTACTTAATAAGATAAATTCTAAAATAATAAATATAAAGCAAGTAATTTTTATATACATTATGTTGCCAATGAGAACATACTATGTTAAACATTATTTTCAAAAGAGCAATAGGCTATATAGCCTATTGTACTGAAAAATAAAAATGCATGTTACATATATTAACTCACCCAGAATTTTTACTGACACCGTCTAAATACATTTCACATGCATTTTAAAATTATCACAAAAATAAGACAAATTGAAAAAAGTGGCATTTCTAGGAATAACAATGGTGAAAAAATTTTAAAAAGTGATAGTTTTGATTACAAAAGTAATGGGCAAGCTGCTGGACATTAAATAAGGCATAATAGGTATGCATAGCAAAAATATTATAATTTTTTTCAAATAGAAACTAATGGAAATGTATCATAATATGGAAAAATGATAATATATTTCATGTGAGATGTACCCACTTACACATTTATGCAAGTATATTTTTAAAAAATCTATAAGGAAAGTAAAGCTAGAACAAATACTTGAATGGACAGATTTTTCTTACTAGTTTTCATTATTCTCATATTCTAAAATGAATAAATACTCTGTAATAAAAGTTAGAAAGTCACATAAACCGACATAAATCATTCAACTTCTTATAAGACAATGTTTTATTTCTCTATGAGGTCATTAATTTTTAAAATACTTCTCAAATTATTCAGCGAATAGCTTCCTGTGAAGTACTGTTATAGAAACATTAAATATAACTGTCAATACTAAAGTCACGGTGAACAAATATTATTAAAACAATGTTGGTGAAAGGAAATTAGGCTTTGTCTAGGGTTCTTGTCTATGGAAACAGCTACAAATGAGATGAATTTATACCAAGGAACTGGGGATGACTAAGTGTCCTGAGGTACATTTATTTTGTTCAAGTCAACTTTTCTGAAAAATTATGATTCATCCTTCATCTTGGTTTGCCATAAAGCAGTGAGGTTTTGCATTCACATTTTTTACGTCAAAAAAAGTGACTGCCTCATTATTTTGTATGTAAAATTCATATCCAAGTACATCATGAAGCATTTACAGCCATATCCAGGGAAACAGTTGTCCAATGAACACATTTGGCATGTGGCTACAAATATAACAGAAGAATGAGCTGAAAGGGTCAAGCAAACTTCTTCCAACAGGTGTTGACTCATAATGGTGTCCCCCAGGTAATAGAACAAACAAATTGATTCAAGTAAAAGCTGAGATGTGAATTCTTTTACCACCTCAGAGCTGGAAAACTAGCTTTGTGTGTCATTAACAACAAGTTTTCTGTGTCTCGTGTTAATGTATATTTGAGCTCTGAGAGTTTCTCTGATGGCTCAGATGGTAAAGAATATGCCTCCAATATGGAAGGGTTTGATCCCTAGATTTGGAAAATCCCCTGGAGGAGGGCATGACAACCCACTCTAGTATCCTTGCCTAGAGAATCCCATGGACAGAGGAACCTGGCAGACTATAGTCCACAGGGTCACAGAGTCAGACACGACTCAAACAACTTGGCACAACACAGGACAGGGCTTCCTGAAGACATATTTCAGTAACTCAGCATATATCCAAAGGATAAGGTAGAAGCAATCATCTTTGCTGTTTGTTTGGTCCTTTATTTTCAAAAATTCTTAAGAAAGGTAAACTGGGTATGTGAAATGTGGATAAGTAGCTATTGGAGCAGTGATTTTTAACTGTATGTTAAAATTACCAGAGATAACAGAACTCTGAAGAGTACATGCCTTCTTGTTACTGAAACACCAAGTTGAAAATAATAAAGTAATATATATTTTTTTAAACTTAGATGTAATAGCAACTCACAGTTGCAAATTGAAAAGATGGAAGTATTAAAAATTTAGCTAAACGAGTGGCTCATATGGGTCTTTTCAAAATGTGGCTCTTGGGTAGTTATTCATTTATTTGTTCATTCACTCAGCAATCACTATGTACTCACTGCACACTAGCAACATCTACATTAGACACTCACGGTCAAATGTTGAGCAAAAAATCGAATTTTAAACTGTGTACAGTTTATTAAAAAAAACAACTTCTGTTAGTCTTTTCTACCCCATTTCAAACTGTTGCATTTATCCATATTAGTTGTTCTCCGTATTTTTCATTTTGACTCCTCTGTCCAAAATCCAACTTGTGCTATGAAGTATTTTTTTTGAAATTTTGAACCCTTGGTTCTAGTAGCTTCCAGATTTAAAACAGTATCAAATAAATATGCTGCAAGAGTAAATGTGTTTGAGAAAGGTTTCATAAATGGTGAACTATGTGACATACCTAGCAAACACTAATAGCCTACTGCAGGAAGGTAAACTTCCCATTTATTCATCACTGTTGACTCATAATGGTGTCCCCAGGTAATAGAACAAACAAATTGATTCAAGTAAAAGCTGAGATGTGAATTCTTTTACCACCTCAGAGCTGGAAAACTAGCTTTGTGTGTCATTAACAACAAGTTTTCTGTGTCTCGTGTTAATGTATATTTGAGCTCTGAGAGTTTCTCTGATGGCTCAGATGGTAAAGAATATGCCTCCAATATGGAAGGGTTTGATCCCTAGATTTGGAAAATCCCCTGGAGGAGGGCATGACAACCCACTCTAGTATCCTTGCCTAGAGAATCCCATGGACAGAGGAACCTGGCAGACTATAGTCCACAGGGTCACAGAGTCAGACACGACTCAAACAACTTGGCACAACACAGGACAGGGCTTCCTGAAGACATATTTCAGTAACTCAGCATATATCCAAAGGATAAGGTAGAAGCAATCATCTTTGCTGTTTGTTTGGTCCTTTATTTTCAAAAATTCTTAAGAAAGGTAAACTGGGTATGTGAAATGTGGATAAGTAGCTATTGGAGCAGTGTTTTTTAACTGTATGTTAAAATTACCAGAGATAACAGAACTCTGAAGAGTACATGCCTTCTTGTTACTGAAACACCAAGTTGAAAATAATAAAGTAATATATATTTTTTTAAACTTAGATGTAATAGCAACTCACAGTTGCAAATTGAAAAGATGGAAGTATTAAAAATTTAGCTAAACGAGTGGCTCATATGGGTCTTTTCAAAATGTGGCTCTTGGGTAGTTATTCATTTATTTGTTCATTCACTCAGCAATCACTATGTACTCACTGCACACTAGCAACATCTACATTAGACACTCAAGGTCAAATGTTGAGCAAAACATCGAATTTTAACCTGTGTACAGTTTATTAAAAAAAAAAAACAACTTCTGTTAGTCTTTTCTACCCCATTTCAAACTGTTGCATTTATCCATATTAGTTGTTCTCCGTATTTTTCATTTTGACTCCTCTGTCCAAAATCCAACTTGTGCTATGAAGTATTTTTTTTGAAATTTTGAACCCTTGGTTCTAGTAGCTTCCAGATTTAAAACAGTATCAAATAAATATGCTGCAAGAGTAAATGTGTTTGAGAAAGGTTTCATAAATGGTGAACTATGTGACATACCTAGCAAACACTAATAGCCTACTGCAGGAAGGTAAACTTCCCATTTATTCATCACAGTTATTATATTGACATGAATATCCCCTAAGTTATTTATAGACAATCAAGTGACCTTTCAAATGGAGGCCTTCTTGCTTTTGAGGACCACTTGAGAAATCATAGTCACAGAAAGACCTAACTTAATGGGATAAAGTGTCATGTACAGCATCTGATAGACATTCATATTATCTCCTTCAATTATGTCTAAATTGAAGTCCATGAGTGCTGTGTGTGGGTTGCTTTTGACTTGACATGTGCTCTGTGAGCTTAGCTAATGGTTCATTTCTGACACCCGAGATGACTGGTCCTATGGGTATGTTTGTCTGTGTTATTTTTTGCCTTCAAAAAATGATTATACTAGACATACATACTTTTTAATATCAAAAATACATACTGGAGACCATTTTACAAAAGAACTATTACGTTTCAATTCCTAAGCTATTAAAAGGAATAAATACATTTTAATTTTCAGGACCCCTTTTCTCATTTCACAGACATACAAAGGAGAATTTGTCATTTCTGTATAGGGTCTCTTAAATAAAATATAAGACACATTTTCTTCTTGATCCCTGGTTCCTAGTTTACTGAATTTGACTATTCTATTTCTATTGTCCATAAGTTATAACCCCTTCAAGCATTTCAGAAAGGACAAGCCGAGTATATGCCAATCCACTTGTCTCCATGATACTTTGAAAGATGTTACATTTTTCCCTGTGTGCATTGAATAAGCCAGAAATGAATTTTTAAAAAGAGAAACAGTGGCTATTCACCATTACTTGGATTACCATCTCTGCATGTAAGAAGTGTTATTTTCAGTAAGCCTTCTAAGGCCATAGAAATAAAAGAAGTGGGAAGACAATATTGATATGGCAAATTGCTCTTTATTTAAAGATGCTTTTTCATATGAATATGGCTTTATAATCTGTCAAACAAAGATGCCATACAGAGATAAAAATAAAACATCAGAACAAAAATGTTCTTTTCTTTTCTGTGAATAAATTTACATGTCAGTCAAGTATCTGTCAGTGCATCTGCTGAATGAGTGACATGTCTTAAGTAAGTAAAAGCAGAAGGAGAGTAACTAACAAGAATTGCTAAAAGGGGAAGTAGCAACATTGACAGTCTTGATGAGTGAGGATTCTTCTCCACACGCAGAATGTATTCAGTTAGGATAATGCCTCCAACCAAGTAAAGAAATAGTGACAAACTAGCAATTATGATAGAGGGAAATGCAAACAGAAATGGAAATTCTGATGTTTGGGACATTCTGATGAAGGATTTAAGCATATGTGGTAGGATTACCGTTTGACCCATAGGCTAGTGATTTATTAACATTTTCTTAATATTTGTTGATATTACCATTTTCATGACACCTGTTTTGCTAGGATCAGAGAGTGCTTTAATTTCTCTTGTTTAAGCAAGATCTGGGGAAAACATTTTGAAGAAGACTAATATATTACTTATTCAAGTCAGGGCTCTCTGGGAGTAACTACAGAATCATGGGTTCTTTTGTAAATGTATAGCATTCTATAATCTTCAGATTCTTGGAACTTCATATAGTAGCACAATAATACCACCCTAATTTAAGAAGTTGTACATTTTTCTTGTGTTTAATATTTGAATATTTTAAGGTGCAATTTCAGGTGACAATTTTTTCTTTCAAAAGCAGCATTTCATTTGAAATAAAAATTAAACAGTTGTTTGCAGTTTTACATGCCTTATCCTTGCACTTAAACATATATTTTTTTTAAGATTTATTTATTTATTTATTTAGGGGTGGGTGGGGTGGGGAGTGAGGGGAGCATGAGGGCCACTTGTATTGGTCTTTCATTTGTCCATTTTCATCCATATTTGTTCTTTGGCCCATGTGGGGCTCCCATCGTGGTGGCCTCTGTTGTCACAGAGGACTGGCTTTGGGCGCATGCAGTCCAGAGCTCCGGCTCAGTAATTGGACACATGGGTCCAGCCGCTCCGCGGCACATGGGATCTTTCCAGGCCAGGGATGAAACTGGCGCCCCTTGCATTGCAAGGCGGTGTCCTTACCCACTGGACCACCAGGGAAGCCCTTAAACAAACCTTTTTAAATTACAATTCAGAATGTAAATTATATAACAAGCTTTTTTCTAGTAATATTTACACTTAAGTATTATTGCTATTTGCTAAGTCATGAGGGCTTACCATGTGCAGCAATATCTCATTTGACTCTTAGAACTGGTAAAGACAATGTACAGATAATGTTATATCTGTTAATTGAAGTGCATGTGTGTGTTTTTAAGTTTTTAATGCATACTCAGTTTTTCTTTGAAAGGATGCAGAATGTATTCAGTTAGGATAATGGAAATTCTGATTGTTTGGGACATTCTGATGAAGGATTTAAGCATATGTGGTAGGATTACCGTTTGACCCATAGGCTAGTGATTTATTAACATTTTCTTAATATTTGTTGATATTACCATTTTCATGACACCTGTTTTGCTAGGATCAGAGAGTGCTTTAATTTCTCTTGTTTAAGCAAGATCTGGGGAAAACATTTTGAAGAAGACTAATATATTACTTATTCAAGTCAGGGCTCTCTGGGAGTAACTACAGAATCATGGGTTCTTTTGTAAATGTATAGCATTCTATAATCTTCAGATTCTTGGAACTTCATATAGTAGCACAATAATACCACCCTAATTTAAGAAGTTGTACATTTTTCTTGTGTTTAATATTTGAATATTTTAAGGTGCAATTTCAGGTGACAATTTTTTCTTTCAAAAGCAGCATTTCATTTGAAATAAAAATTAAACAGTTGTTTGCAGTTTTACATGCCTTATCCTTGCACTTAAACATATATTTTTTTTAAGATTTATTTATTTATTTATTTAGGGGTGGGTGGGGTGGGGAGTGAGGGGAGCATGAGGGCCACTTGTATTGGTCTTTCATTTGTCCATTTTCATCCATATTTGTTCTTTGGCCCATGTGGGGCTCCCATCGTGGTGGCCTCTGTTGTCACAGAGGACTGGCTTTGGGCGCATGCAGTCCAGAGCTCCGGCTCAGTAATTGGACACATGGGTCCAGCCGCTCCGCGGCACATGGGATCTTTCCAGGCCAGGGATGAAACTGGCGCCCCTTGCATTGCAAGGCGGTGTCCTTACCCACTGGACCACCAGGGAAGCCCTTAAACAAACCTTTTTAAATTACAATTCAGAATGTAAATTATATAACAAGCTTTTTTCTAGTAATATTTACACTTAAGTATTATTGCTATTTGCTAAGTCATGAGGGCTTACCATGTGCAGCAATATCTCATTTGACTCTTAGAACTGGTAAAGACAATGTACAGATAATGTTATATCTGTTAATTGAAGTGCATGTGTGTGTTTTTAAGTTTTTAATGCATACTCAGTTTTTCTTTAAATATTTTTAAATTATTATTAAATTCAACTGATGATTAGAGGAATGTCTTAATCTAAATGTTTTTATTACCCAGCACAATGATTTATAGTTAGAATAAATGTTCAAAATCTTTTTAATGAATGAATAATATTACTTATCTTTTTACTTTCCTATCAAAGCTCCTGAAACAGGATTATTTGAGCTGCAGTTAACATAAACACAAACCATAAACAACTTGATAAAGCTACATTACTTCTTTTCATAAGAAAATGTCTGCAATTCAAAGACTGGTTAATTGAACAGTTTTCCAATGTTATAAAGTATTATGATTTCTTTTCTTTTTTTTCTCTAATCTTTGTGTTCTGTTATCTTAGATTTTATGATCTAGCTTACTATCACCATCATACAAATTTCAGCATCAGAGATCTGGTCATAATCAAATATCACTCTATCTGTTTTCTAGAAGGCCTTAGCAGATGCCTTCTCCTGACTCACTGTTGAGAATGCATCATATTCACATCCTTATCACATATTTCTTTTCCTACTTTATAGGTTTCAGTTTATATTGGAAAAAAGCTTACTTCCTAGTCCAGAAAGTTTTCTTTCCTTTTTTTTTCTTTCTGTTAGGAACTTCTTTATTAAGCACCATCTTAATACTGTGGAAATTTCAAATCACCCATCAACAACTCATTCTTGCCCAACCAACCCACCCCAAATTCTTGATGAAGAGCTCATCAAGTAAAGACACATACTCTTCTCTCATCAGTATCAGACTTTATGAAATAAAAGCAAAGAATTATGTACATCTTGCTGTAAATGCTGCCCACAGTTGTGGAGACAGTGTCTGCTCAAGGTTCCCTCTACTGTCCAGGTCCTGAAAGACTCTTGTTCATGAATTGCCTCTTCACGAAACAAGTCCACCACTTGCTGGATTTATCATTCTGAGGGTCAAAAATGTTCTCACAAAGTCTCAGTCCAGTCACTTGCCTCAGCTGTTGTAAGTACGCCCTGATCACTTCATCCTCCTGTTTGTTTGCAGGTATGGCATAAGTGGCATTAAGTGGAAATCCAGGCTCTCCAGGGATGGGAAAATTAGTGATTCCCAGTGTATACATTTCTTTCTTGCCTTGGCTTTTAGAATTCCACTTTTGGAGTTTCTTTAAACACTCAGAAATGTAGAGAGTTATATATATCAAGGTCCTATCAGCTTCATTCTTAATTTCATAGTTTTTGAAGAAGACATTGGCCTTGAAGTAATGTATAGCTTCATCCACAATATCTGTACCTTTTGTCTCTTTAGGGGCAGATCCTTTGAACTGAATTCTGATAGGCAACAGTGCCATGTTTCCAATGAGTTTGGTGTCAGGGTCTATGAGGGAAGAGTGATAAGCTGGCATCTTGTAGGTGCCCTAGTCTTGACCCTGACAAAGAGCCAGAAAGTTTTCTTGAAAGATATGGCTACCTGACATAGAAAATAAATTTTTGCTAACAAGGAAGAAAGAGGATGGAGGATTCTTAGAAAGCTATCAACAATATATGCTACAGAATATTCTCAAGTGAGTATTGAGAAGTGTATGTGAAATTCTATCATTTAGATAAATTTTACAATGACATTTTATATTATATATAATTCAATGGCAAGCTGTCATTTTGCTTTGGAGGAATTCTAGAGTAAACATTACTGCAATAATCACATGTTCAATTTCTTATATATATATCATTTAACCTGAAACAAAATGAATTATTCTCCTATATAAGTTAAATGCAATGAAATACAAATATTGGATTATCTAAGCCATAATGAAGAACTGTAATACATTTTTTAAATCACCCATCAACAACTCATTCTTGCCCAACCAACCCACCCCAAATTCTTGATGAAGAGCTCATCAAGTAAAGACACATACTCTTCTCTCATCAGTATCAGACTTTATGAAATAAAAGCAAAGAATTATGTACATCTTGCTGTAAATGCTGCCCACAGTTGTGGAGACAGTGTCTGCTCAAGGTTCCCTCTACTGTCCAGGTCCTGAAAGACTCTTGTTCATGAATTGCCTCTTCACGAAACAAGTCCACCACTTGCTGGATTTATCATTCTGAGGGTCAAAAATGTTCTCACAAAGTCTCAGTCCAGTCACTTGCCTCAGCTGTTGTAAGTACGCCCTGATCACTTCATCCTCCTGTTTGTTTGCAGGTATGGCATAAGTGGCATTAAGTGGAAATCCAGGCTCTCCAGGGATGGGAAAATTAGTGATTCCCAGTGTATACATTTCTTTCTTGCCTTGGCTTTTAGAATTCCACTTTTGGAGTTTCTTTAAACACTCAGAAATGTAGAGAGTTATATATATCAAGGTCCTATCAGCTTCATTCTTAATTTCATAGTTTTTGAAGAAGACATTGGCCTTGAAGTAATGTATAGCTTCATCCACAATATCTGTACCTTTTGTCTCTTTAGGGGCAGATCCTTTGAACTGAATTCTGATAGGCAACAGTGCCATGTTTCCAATGAGTTTGGTGTCAGGGTCTATGAGGGAAGAGTGATAAGCTGGCATCTTGTAGGTGCCCTAGTCTTGACCCTGACAAAGAGCCAGAAAGTTTTCTTGAAAGATATGGCTACCTGACATAGAAAATAAATTTTTGCTAACAAGGAAGAAAGAGGATGGAGGATTCTTAGAAAGCTATCAACAATATATGCTACAGAATATTCTCAAGTGAGTATTGAGAAGTGTATGTGAAATTCTATCATTTAGATAAA
This sequence comes from Tragulus kanchil, assembly GCA_022376925.1. Classification (NCBI taxonomy): domain Eukaryota; kingdom Metazoa; phylum Chordata; class Mammalia; order Artiodactyla; family Tragulidae; genus Tragulus; species Tragulus kanchil. Next base: position 93,659,238 of record JAIOJX010000028.1, on the reverse strand, counting down.
TTTTACAATGACATTTTATATTATATATAATTCAATGGCAAGCTGTCATTTTGCTTTGGAGGAATTCTAGAGTAAACATTACTGCAATAATCACATGTTCAATTTCTTATATATATATCATTTAACCTGAAACAAAATGAATTATTCTCCTATATAAGTTAAATGCAATGAAATACAAATATTGGATTATCTAAGCCATAATGAAGAACTGTAATACATTTGTCAATTTTAGTTGAGATAATAAAATAATTTCTTGAACAGAATGCATCCAATAATGTACATGTTCTATATATTTTCTTCTTTGAAATCTAAAATAGAGCCTACCTCCATGTTTTTCAACATTTTTATTTAAACTTCTATTCTATTACATTTGAAATAATATTTAAATTTCCAATATTTTTGTAAGAGACAAGCATAATACTTTCAAAGTTATATATCATTTGTTTTTTTTCTTTTGAAATACCAAGGTGAAAATTAAAGCAAGGGAAGATATTATTAATGGCTAGAAGATGTTTTATCATGAGAATTTGGCAATTTAATAGCTAAATATGGAATGAGTTGTATATTTTGGTATATTTCAACAAGTCAAATACAGGAGAAGACTTTTTAAAAAAGAATGGCCAGTAGATTTTTAAAAATATATTTCATTTATTTATTTATTGTGGAGAGTTCTGTTGTCTACTGCCACACATTGACCATATGGCCTTCCCTTCCCCCATCTCCCTCCCCACCCCATCCTTTCAGATCGCCACAGGGCCCCTGTTTGAGATCCCCTAGTCCCACAGCATATTCTCCTACCTCACCCCAATGTCCATAAAACTGTTATCTATGTCTGCCTCTCCATTGCTGCTCTGCATAGGTATTTACTAGCACTATCTTTATAGATTCCATATATATGTGTCAGTATACAATATTTATTTGTCTCTGACATACTTCACTCTGTATAATAGGTTCTAAATTGATCCACCTCATTAGAACTGATTCAAATGCATTTCTTTTTATGGCTGAGTAATATTCCATTGTATATATGTACCACACCTTCTTTATCCATTCATCATTCGATGGATATCTAGATCATTTCCTGTTGTAGCTATTGTAAGTAGCGCTGCAATGAAAAATGGAGTACACCGGTTTCTTTCAATTTTGATTTCCTCAGGGTACATGCCTAGTAGTGGGATAGCTGGGTCATATGGTGATTCTATTCCTAGTTTTTTGAGGAATCTCTATACTGTCTTCCATGGTGGCCATATCAATTTACATTCCCACCAACAGTACAAGAGGGTTCCCTTTTCTCCATACCCTTTCTAGCATTTATTGTTTGTAGACTTTTTGATGATGGATGGCCATTCTGACTGGTGTGAGGTAACATCTCATTGTAGTTTTGATTTATACTTCTCTAACAATGAGCAATGTTGAGCATCTTTTCATGTGTATGTTGAATGGCCAGTAGATTTTGCTCAACACACATGCGTTTCCTATCTTGAATAATCAGTACCAAGGATTTCACAACTAACATGAGCTTTCTGTGTTAGTTGCTCAGTTGTGTCTGACTGTGTGACCTCATGGACTCTAGCCTTTCTAGCTCCTCTGTCCATGGAATTCTCCAGGCAAGAATACTGGAGTGGGTAGCCATTCATTTCTCCAACAGATCTTCCCAACCCAACAGATCAAAACTGGGTCTCCAGCACTGCAAGTAGAGTCTTTGACATCTGAACCATCAAGGAAAGGCCCATTATGAGTTTTATCAGATATTAAATTTGCAGGTCACTTTGTCTTCTCAGGATTCTCATAGAAACTCACACTAACTCCTAAATATTTTGGGTAATTGATCAGAGCTTACAGCATGTTTGATAGCTACCCTATGCTGAGCACTTGCACTTCCTGTGGCCTTATGTATTTGATGTTTAATATAAAACAACAAAGGAAGTTAAAAATTGTAACTTCGTATTTTAGAAGACAAAAATCAGAATAAATAACAAAACAGCATTCTTTAACACAGATCTGCCTGAGGCCTGAGGTTTTGTTTTTCTTTCTCCTTTCCTCTCTCCCTTTCCTTATTTTTCTTTTGTGTACTTCACACTATTATTCTTAAAAATACATTCCTTGATTTTATATACACTTTGGGGAAAAAGCAGATAAAGCTTTAGTGGGAATGATAAAGGACAAGTGGCATTATACACAAACAGTCTAGATCATTTCCTGTTGTAGCTATTGTAAGTAGCGCTGCAATGAAAAATGGAGTACACCGGTTTCTTTCAATTTTGATTTCCTCAGGGTACATGCCTAGTAGTGGGATAGCTGGGTCATATGGTGATTCTATTCCTAGTTTTTTGAGGAATCTCTATACTGTCTTCCATGGTGGCCATATCAATTTACATTCCCACCAACAGTACAAGAGGGTTCCCTTTTCTCCATACCCTTTCTAGCATTTATTGTTTGTAGACTTTTTGATGATGGATGGCCATTCTGACTGGTGTGAGGTAACATCTCATTGTAGTTTTGATTTATACTTCTCTAACAATGAGCAATGTTGAGCATCTTTTCATGTGTATGTTGAATGGCCAGTAGATTTTGCTCAACACACATGCGTTTCCTATCTTGAATAATCAGTACCAAGGATTTCACAACTAACATGAGCTTTCTGTGTTAGTTGCTCAGTTGTGTCTGACTGTGTGACCTCATGGACTCTAGCCTTTCTAGCTCCTCTGTCCATGGAATTCTCCAGGCAAGAATACTGGAGTGGGTAGCCATTCATTTCTCCAACAGATCTTCCCAACCCAACAGATCAAAACTGGGTCTCCAGCACTGCAAGTAGAGTCTTTGACATCTGAACCATCAAGGAAAGGCCCATTATGAGTTTTATCAGATATTAAATTTGCAGGTCACTTTGTCTTCTCAGGATTCTCATAGAAACTCACACTAACTCCTAAATATTTTGGGTAATTGATCAGAGCTTACAGCATGTTTGATAGCTACCCTATGCTGAGCACTTGCACTTCCTGTGGCCTTATGTATTTGATGTTTAATATAAAACAACAAAGGAAGTTAAAAATTGTAACTTCGTATTTTAGAAGACAAAAATCAGAATAAATAACAAAACAGCATTCTTTAACACAGATCTGCCTGAGGCCTGAGGTTTTGTTTTTCTTTCTCCTTTCCTCTCTCCCTTTCCTTATTTTTCTTTTGTGTACTTCACACTATTATTCTTAAAAATACATTCCTTGATTTTATATACACTTTGGGGAAAAAAGCAGATAAAGCTTTAGTGGGAATGATAAAGGACAAGTGGCAAGCATTATACACAAACAGTCTATGTAAGAAGATGTTTATGTTTAACTCTGTGGGTGTACATGCTCAGGTGCTCAGTTGAGTCTGATTCTTTTCAACCCCATGGACCATAGCCTGCCAGGCTCCTCTGTCCATGGAATTTCCTAGACAAGAATACTGGAGCGGGTTGCCATGTTCTTTTCCAGAGGATCTGCCCAACCCAGGGATTGGATCTGAATCTCTTTTCATCTCCTGCATTGGCATGTGAATTCTTTACCACTGTGCCACATGGGAAGACTGGATACATTTAACTTTACATCAAGAGAAATCTGGCACCATCTACCCCAACGGTCAGTGATAACATTGCCAGAAATGGAATGAAACAATTTCATAGCCTCCATAGAGAAAACAAAATAATGCTTATAAGTATTCCTGACAAACCTGTATGTTCTGAATCTAAAAGTCAAGAATGCTGGAGAGGGTAGCCATTCTCTTCTCCAGGGGATCTTCCTGACCCAGGGACCAAGCACAGGTCTCCCACATTGTAGGCAGATTCTTCATTATCTGAGCCACCAGGGAAGCTCCTATTATGATATAAGGGAAACCCAAATTGAATGACACTTAAATATATGGACTATTAACTTTAAAAATATCAAAGCATGAAACATAATTAAAAACTGAGGAACTTGTCCAGCTAAAAAGACTAAAGAGGCATGGCAATTGATTGCAATACGTGATCCTGCATTATATTTTGTTCTAAAGGGCATTATTGGGACAACGGTAAACTGTGAATAATGTATGTGTATTAGATAACAGCATCATATTGAGGTTGTTTAATTGCTAAATCATGTCCAACTCTTTTGTGACTCCATGGGCCTATCTGTGGGATTTCCCATACTGAAGTTGGTACATTTCCTTCCATTGCCATTTCTTTCTCCAAGACATCTTCTTGACCCAGGGATCAAACCCATGTCTCCTGCATTGGCAGGCGAATTCTTTACACTGAGCCACCTAGGAAGCATATTGAGGTTAACTTCCTAATATTGTTGCCTGCAGTGTGATAATGGAAAAGAGCTTTATGTTATTTGTCCAAGTTTTTGGGAAATATACTAAAACATTTAAGGGTAAAGGATATACCTGCAACTTAAACTCAAGTATATTAATGTGTTAATGTTTGGGGAAGGAAATTAATGGAATGCTTTGTGCTATTCTTGAAACTTTTCTATGAATTTGAAATTATGTCAAAAATACTTGAGAGAAAAAATAAACAATAAATTTTACAATTACTATTTTTCTTTCCTGAAAGGATGCACACTTCTTTCTGACCTCAAATTATTGAAGGTCAGACACAAAGGGAAGTCATTTACAAACTTCAAACCTTTGTAGTAACTTATAATGTTTAGCATTATTTTGTTTTCTCTGAAAATTATGAAATTGGAGCCCTCAAAACAGTTGCTGATGTTAAATTTTAGTGTCTATCATTACACGAAGCTCTTTGCACATTTTTTCACTCTCTTCCTTCCTTAATTTGTGTACATGTTTCGGACATCTGTAGGCACGTTTTAACCTTGTTGGAAAGTGTCAGGAGGCTGAGAGATTGCTGTCCTTATCCAAGCAACATGGCAACTGATTTTACACAAAACCATATCACTTTGTTCCAAGTAATCATGACCCATTGCTCTGAAAGGAAACCAGGGGAATAACAGATGTCATGTACTATCTCTGAAAAATGTTGTTCAAAATCTAACCTAAAAATATGCACATCCATAAACTCTCCTCTCTCAGACATATTTTTTAAATTGCACTTTACACTTAAACTAACATTAAAACCATTACAAGACAAAACATTTATTACAAATGTCTGAAAAGAGAAAATAAAATTCTGTCACGCATAATTTAAGAATGCTCCATCCACTCTACTAAGGCAAGTGATTCATGTGAAAAATTAGATTTTAAGCTAACATATTTTATCTTTCCAAAACATTCAGTATCTCCATGTAGTTATACATATACCAACTAAGTCATATTCCCATGAAAATAAAATATACTTACGAAAGGCATAGATTTTTATATAAGTTTTGGAGGAGGATACCAAAAAGCTTAACTAATTCTTGCCTTACAGGGGGTGTTTCAAGCACACACATTGTGCTTAGTAGCCTTTGATCTCCTATGAAATTTATATTCATGGCAGTCTAACACAGACAAGAGTGAATAAAGTGAAAACATAAAGGACAATGGCCCAGGGGAAGCGTAAAAATACAGTTGTATTTTAATATCATTTTTCTACATAACAACAGTAATAATGTCCTGGATTTCAATTTCTGTTTTGTATTCAAGTGCCTCAAAGACCTTAGTAAAGTCAGAGAAGCCTGCTGGCCATGCAAGTTAGTCAAGTATTAATATCTATTTTACGGGATAGCAAATCAATATATAGGAAAATATAAAGATTATCCCAAAGCAAAATATCGTTTACCAGTTGCAGATATTTTTTCCACATCAGGTTATATCCAAAGGGCAAATGACTAGAAAAATAATAAAATGAGAAAATGAAAGAGGGAGAAACTATTACTAAATGCTTTTACATTGGAAAATAAAGTGACTTGCTATCATTTCTTTCCAGATATAGTAACACCAGAGGAAGAATATCAGGAACACATTATAGATTTTGTTTCTAAAATATGTTAATCACTGGAGCATCCTGATTATGCCATGGTTGAAAATTGGCCATAGAAAAGTTATTTTTTAGCATAAAATAAAAGATGGCGGCTAAGATGGGGTGAAGGGAAATATGTTGATATTACTTTGTGTCACATCTAAAAATAAATGTGCTTAAAATGCAGAGAGGAAAGTATCAAATGTTGACATAAAGGTTAATAAAAAACTTAAATTCTGAAACAAGAGTTAAGTGTTGAGAAGAAGTATATTATAAACCAGGTCTGAAAATGTTGTTCAAAATGCACATCCATAAACTCTCCTCTCTCAGACATATTTTTAAATTGCACTTTACACTTAAACTAACATTAAAACCATTACAAGACAAAACTTTTTGTCTGAAAAGAGAAAATAAAATTCTGTCACGCATAATTTAAGAATGCTCCATCCACTCTACTAAGGCAAGTGATTCATGTGAAAAATTAGATTTTAAGCTAACATATTTTATCTTTCCAAAACATTCAGTATCTCCATGTAGTTATACATATACCAACTAAGTCATATTCCCATGAAAATAAAATATACTTACGAAAGGCATAGATTTTTATATAAGTTTTGGAGGAGGATACCAAAAAGCTTAACTAATTCTTGCCTTACAGGGGGTGTTTCAAGCACACACATTGTGCTTAGTAGCCTTTGATCTCCTATGAAATTTATATTCATGGCAGTCTAACACAGACAAGAGTGAATAAAGTGAAAACATAAAGGACAATGGCCCAGGGGAAGCGTAAAAATACAGTTGTATTTTAATATCATTTTTCTACATAACAACAGTAATAATGTCCTGGATTTCAATTTCTGTTTTGTATTCAAGTGCCTCAAAGACCTTAGTAAAGTCAGAGAAGCCTGCTGGCCATGCAAGTTAGTCAAGTATTAATATCTATTTTACGGGATAGCAAATCAATATATAGGAAAATATAAAGATTATCCCAAAGCAAAATATCGTTTACCAGTTGCAGATATTTTTGCCACATCAGGTTATATCCAAAGGGCAAATGACTAGAAAAATAATAAAATGAGAAAATGAAAGAGGGAGAAACTATTACTAAATGCTTTTACATTGGAAAATAAAGTGACTTGCTATCATTTCTTTCCAGATATAGTAACACCAGAGGAAGAATATCAGGAACACATTATAGATTTTGTTTCTAAAATATGTTAATCACTGGAGCATCCTGATTATGCCATGGTTGAAAATTGGCCATAGAAAAGTTATTTTTTAGCATAAAATAGAGAGATGGCGGCTAAGATGGTGTGAAGGGAAATATGTTGATATTACTTTGTGTCACATCTAAAAATAAATGTGCTTAAAATGCAGAGAGGAAAGTATCAAATGTTGACATAAAGGTTAATAAAAAACTTAAATTCTGAAACAAGAGTTAAGTGTTGAGAAGAAGTATATTATAAACCAGGTCTTACTTAGAAATGACAAGTTTAGGACTGAAAGAAAATGACAATAATTAAAATAGGACTTTCAGCTAAACCAAACTAGTTAAAGTCAATTAAATTCACATGTGATTTTTCCCTCCATATAAAGTTTAGTTGCTTGGAAATTTTCTTAATCTATTGAAAATATTAGTTTTGAACACACACACACAAATATACCATGGTAGAAAATATAAAACAAAGAAAAAGTTTATAGAAAATAATGTGGTTTGAGATATACTAGCTTTCATATGTGAAATATTTAAGTTATATGTAATATTACAAATTAACAGGAAGAATGTAGGTATCATACCAGGCTTAGTTGCAACATATTTAATAGTACTGTGATATCTAGCTATGAGCTCTTGGATTCCAAAAAATTAGTGGTAATAATGTAAAAAATTTAGGTTTGGAAGACAAAATAAACTCTAATAAATCCCTACTGAATCTTCTATTTAGGACATAAATTATCTACAACACACTCTCAATAGCATTTGTAATTATGATTTTCTGAATGTCTATAGTAATAAATATTTATGCTTTTTCTTTTTTTAAAATTTGATCAGAAACCTGCTGTCTTCACAAGATGCATTTCCTTTGCCATCTGGAGTTTCTTTTAATTTCTTTTATTCTTTCATAAATTAGCAATAAGCAAAACTAGACAAAATTTGTAAGTGACTTTGGCAATATAAAATTGAGAAAATGAAAGAGAGAAACTATTACTAAACGCTTTTACATTGGAAAATAAAGTGACTTGCTATCATTTCTTTACAGATATAGTAACACCAGAGGAAGAATATCAGGAACACATTATAGATTTTGTTTCTAAAATATGTTAATCACTGGAGCATCCTGATTATGCCATGGTTGAAAATTGGCCATAGAAAAGTTATTTTTTAGCATAAAATAGAGAGATGGCGGCTAAGATGGTGTGAAGGGAAATATGTTGATATTACTTTGTGTCACATCTAAAAATAAATGTGCTTAAAATGCAGAGAGGAAAGTATCAAATGTTGACATAAAGGTTAATAAAAAACTTAAATTCTGAAACAAGAGTTAAGTGTTGAGAAGAAGTATATTATAAACCAGGTCTTACTTAGAAATGACAAGTTTAGGACTGAAAGAAAATGACAATAATTAAAATAGGACTTTCAGCTAAACCAAACTAGTTAAAGTCAATTAAATTCACATGTGATTTTTCCCTCCATATAAAGTTTAGTTGCTTGGAAATTTTCTTAATCTATTGAAAATATTAGTTTTGAACACACACACACAAATATACCATGGTAGAAAATATAAAACAAAGAAAAAGTTTATAGAAAATAATGTGGTTTGAGATATACTAGCTTTCATATGTGAAATATTTAAGTTATATGTAATATTACAAATTAACAGGAAGAATGTAGGTATCATACCAGGCTTAGTTGCAACATATTTAATAGTACTGTGATATCTAGCTATGAGCTCTTGGATTCCAAAAAATTAGTGGTAATAATGTAAAAAATTTAGGTTTGGAAGACAAAATAAACTCTAATAAATCCCTACTGAATCTTCTATTTAGGACATAAATTATCTACAACACACTCTCAATAGCATTTGTAATTATGATTTTCTGAATGTCTATAGTAATAAATATTTATGCTTTTTCTTTTTTTAAAATTTGATCAGAAACCTGCTGTCTTCACAAGATGCATTTCCTTTGCCATCTGGAGTTTCTTTTAATTTCTTTTATTCTTTCATAAATTAGCAATAAGCAAAACTAGACAAAATTTAAACACAGTAATTTTCTCAATATTTCAATATTTTATTATCAGCATCAAAGTAATATTTGCTCTATTCTCCTTTAAGAACACAAAAGATGCAGCTCTCAGTAGCACATAATCTCAGTTACTTCCCAGGATGCCTTTAAAGGAATTCAAAACTTCCTTTACAGTGGTCACAGTCTTCATTTCCAATGCCGGGACCTCTAATATCAGAGTACCTTGATGTGACATTTCTGTGACGACTCTTTTACAAAGTACTGATCATGGATCCTTTTGTTTCAGTAGCTTGTCCCTCACTGCTCTCTGACCCAATGTTTAGTTTATAGTAGTTATTTAATAAATGTTTAGTGAGTGAACTAACAAATTAATACCTGGATATCTTGGCCAGTGGCCAAGCGATCAATAATGTCCACTTCAATCTGTGCATTCTTCATGTAAACTTTTCCTTCCAGCTGCTTTAGTCACTGTGGTTTATAGTAATAGAAAGCACAGACTTCAGAGGAAGATCAACCTAGACCCTGCCCTGGCTATGATATTGCTATGGAACTTGGAGTTAACTCCATAGAAATGTATATTTGTAGATAAGTAAAATACACTGCTTGACTTCTATCTTATAAGTTTAGAAATAGATATTCAGAGAGGGAATGTGAATTCCCCTGACTCATACAGTAAATATGTGATGGAACAGCAACTCAAATTCAATATTTTCTTGTTTCTCTACCCGTGTTCTTTCTATATCCATTGAGATTTGCTCCGTTTTTGCAACATATTTAATAGTACTGTGATATCTAGCTATGAGCTCTTGGATTCCAAAAAATTAGTGGTAATAATGTAAAAAATTTAGGTTTGGAAGACAAAATAAACTCTAATAAATCCCTACTGAATCTTCTATTTAGGACATAAATTATCTACAACACACTCTCAATAGCATTTGTAATTATGATTTTCTGAATGTCTATAGTAATAAATATTTATGCTTTTTCTTTTTTTAAAATTTGATCAGAAACCTGCTGTCTTCACAAGATGCATTTCCTTTGCCATCTGGAGTTTCTTTTAATTTCTTTTATTCTTTCATAAATTAGCAATAAGCAAAACTAGACAAAATTTAAACACAGTAATTTTCTCAATATTTCAATATTTTATTATCAGCATCAAAGTAATATTTGCTCTATTCTCCTTTAAGAACACAAAAGATGCAGCTCTCAGTAGCACATAATCTCAGTTACTTCCCAGGATGCCTTTAAAGGAATTCAAAACTTCCTTTACAGTGGTCACAGTCTTCATTTCCAATGCCGGGACCTCTAATATCAGAGTACCTTGATGTGACATTTCTGTGACGACTCTTTTACAAAGTACTGATCATGGATCCTTTTGTTTCAGTAGCTTGTCCCTCACTGCTCTCTGACCCAATGTTTAGTTTATAGTAGTTATTTAATAAATGTTTAGTGAGTGAACTAACAAATTAATACCTGGATATCTTGGCCAGTGGCCAAGCGATCAATAATGTCCACTTCAATCTGTGCATTCTTCATGTAAACTTTTCCTTCCAGCTGCTTTAGTCACTGTGGTTTATAGTAATAGAAAGCACAGACTTCAGAGGAAGATCAACCTAGACCCTGCCCTGGCTATGATATTGCTATGGAACTTGGAGTTAACTCCATAGAAATGTATATTTGTAGATAAGTAAAATACACTGCTTGACTTCTATCTTATAAGTTTAGAAATAGATATTCAGAGAGGGAATGTGAATTCCCCTGACTCATACAGTAAATATGTGATGGAACAGCAACTCAAATTCAATATTTTCTTGTTTCTCTACCCGTGTTCTTTCTATACCATCCATCTCTGTTCTCTTACTTTGATTTGCTCCGTTTTTTGCAATCTATTTTTATAACAGTGATTCTTTAACCCCCTTATGCTTATTTAACAACCATTCACTGAAATTTCTACTAGAAAATAATAGCAATTGCATATATGTCTTTTCTTTCAATTACTTCATTTCTTAATGCACTTCACTATACTTCCTGTATATTTGCACGCATTTGACTATATTATATTTTCTTAGGTTGGTGATGTTTAAGAAATGTAGATGTGGAAATTGAGTTCCACTTAATACCTCAGTTTGTGTGTGTGTGTACATCTGTGTGTTTGATGGTTGTAAATTGCTTTTATTTTGTTCTGCTCATTGAGGTTTTATTCTTTGCACGTGTTCTCTCTTGACTGGCTTTTCTCCATGCTTCACCAGTATCTGCTGTCCAAAAAAGTGACTACATTTAGGTTAATCAATAGGTACTATAAGACTGCAGTTGATAATAGTAGGGAAAAGTTATTTATGTGTCTGGGTTCCTTAACCATTATTTTTGGTCAATGACTACATCTTTCTCATTGTTGCTTTATATTGATAAATATTTCCAGTAAAATTAATCTTATCATTAATATTACCATTATTATTATAATTAGATTTACTATCATTATAATTAGAATTATCTCAAGGGAAATAAGGAGTTTCCCAGATGGTACTACTGGTAAAGAACCTGTCTGGCAATGCAGGAATGATGTGGGTTCAGTCCCTGGGTCAGGATGATCTCCTGAAGGAGGGCATGGCAACCCACTCCAGTATTCTTGCCTGGAGAATCCCATGGACAGAAGAGCCTGGCGACTGTAGTCCATGGGGTCTCAAAGAGTAAGAAGCAACTTAGCAGGCACACAAGAGGAATAAATATACCAAAGGAGTCTTTCTATTTTTAATGCTTCTTGGTTCTGTCAACTAAAAAGAGGCACAATGTGATAGTTGCTTTTTTTTTAAATGCTTCTTATAAGTTTAGAAATAGATATTCAGAGAGGGAATGTGAATTCCCCTGACTCATACAGTAAATATGTGATGGAACAGCAACTCAAATTCAATATTTTCTTGTTTCTCTACCCGTGTTCTTTCTATACCATCCATCTCTGTTCTCTTACTTTGATTTGCTCCGTTTTTTGCAATCTATTTTTATAACAGTGATTCTTTAACCCCCTTATGCTTATTTAACAACCATTCACTGAAATTTCTACTAGAAAATAATAGCAATTGCATATATGTCTTTTCTTTCAATTACTTCATTTCTTAATGCACTTCACTATACTTCCTGTATATTTGCACGCATTTGACTATATTATATTTTCTTAGGTTGGTGATGTTTAAGAAATGTAGATGTGGAAATTGAGTTCCACTTAATACCTCAGTTTGTGTGTGTGTGTACATCTGTGTGTTTGATGGTTGTAAATTGCTTTTATTTTGTTCTGCTCATTGAGGTTTTATTCTTTGCACGTGTTCTCTCTTGACTGGCTTTTCTCCATGCTTCACCAGTATCTGCTGTCCAAAAAAGTGACTACATTTAGGTTAATCAATAGGTACTATAAGACTGCAGTTGATAATAGTAGGGAAAAGTTATTTATGTGTCTGGGTTCCTTAACCATTATTTTTTGGTCAATGACTACATCTTTCTCATTGTTGCTTTATATTGATAAATATTTCCAGTAAAATTAATCTTATCATTAATATTACCATTATTATTATAATTAGATTTACTATCATTATAATTAGAATTATCTCAAGGGAAATAAGGAGTTTCCCAGATGGTACTACTGGTAAAGAACCTGTCTGGCAATGCAGGAATGATGTGGGTTCAGTCCCTGGGTCAGGATGATCTCCTGAAGGAGGGCATGGCAACCCACTCCAGTATTCTTGCCTGGAGAATCCCATGGACAGAAGAGCCTGGCGACTGTAGTCCATGGGGTCTCAAAGAGTAAGAAGCAACTTAGCAGGCACACAAGAGGAATAAATATACCAAAGGAGTCTTTCTATTTTTAATGCTTCTTGGTTCTGTCAACTAAAAAGAGGCACAATGTGATAGTTGCAAGTGAAGTTTTATTTGGGACAAAATGAGGACTACAACTTGGGAGACAGCACCTCAGGTAGCTCTGAGAGACTGCTCCAAAGAGGCAGTAGGGGAAGGTCAGTATAAAAGATTTTAGTGAAGGGGGAGTTTGATACAATCAAGCACTAGCTTTACAAAAGGTTTTCTGCTAGCATGAGATGCTGATGTCACCATGAAGGAATTTAGTGTTTTTCATGTAAGGATTGGGATCATGAGATCTGTTCCTAAGATTATGTACCTATCTAAAAACCTATCCCATTAGTTTCCTGGAGCAGAGAGAGCCTCACTCCTGACCCTGAATTCCCCACAGTGGGGCTGCAGGTCGGCCACTGCAGCAGCACAGGGCTCAGTCTCCACAGAGGCAGATGGCAAATGCCCTTGTTATTGTTGTGCCAATCTGTAGAGAGTATCTCCCTTTATAACACATTGGTTATTATCAAAGAATTAATTATTTAAGCATTGTTAATTTGTTGAGATTTTGTTTTCAGAACAGAATGAAGAATATGTTGAGTAGAGGCCATTTTAGAGATATGAAGAAAAGTTTAAAGACACTTATAATCACCCATTAGTCAAAAAAAAAAAAAAAAACACCTAGATTTTGTGGTTGGATTCATAATGAAAACTAAGGGATGGATATAATATATGTCCTAAAGAAGATATTCTCCAAAGTCTGGTGCTGAGAGTTAAATTAAGGCCATAGGAGATAATCTAAAGAACTCACATTTACTGCTTAAAGGAAAGGTATCAACATAACTGAGCCAAATCCTATGGAACCTTCCTTGGACAGTATGTTACCCCCTCACACACCTCACCCATGTGCTCTATCTGCCTCTGGTTTGTAGAAAAACTGTAGTCTCCCAGGCCCCCTCTGAGACATAAAAGCTTGGCTCAAGAATTAAGTATTAAATGGGTTTGAGCATGTAGTATCAAAAATAGTAGTTTGGCAAGGAAAACTGATAAGAATTTAAACAGTAAATTATCCATATGGCAGTCAGAGAATCCATAGCTCCCCCCTGAAATACATGGATAAAATAACCTGATGCGTATTCCTGAATTGTTTTAGTAAAACCACCACGAAGTGAAAATCTGTCTTCATGAAGATCATGAGCACTGCAGCCCCGAGATGGGCTTGGACCTGAGAACTGATGATGTTAAACTCTGTGATACCACTGTTATCTCACCATCAACCATTTATAGAATTGTGCATGAACTGATCACACACATTGTCCCTCCCTTCACTCACTGCACCTTCTAAACTCTTCTTTGAAATCCATCAGAGAGCTCAGGTTTTTTGACCATTAGCAGTCCCACACTACTTGTCTGACACATACAATAAACACTGTACTTGCCTTCACCACAACTTAGTGTGCATTAGTCACTAGGTCATGTCTGACTCTTTGTAGCCCTATGGACTGAGCCCTCTGTCTGGCAAGAATGCTGGAGTGGGTTACCATTCCAGGGATCTTCCTGACCCAGGGATCAAACTTGTGTCTCCTGCATTGCAGACAGATTCTTTCTGTCTGAGCCACAAGGGAAGCCCATTGTGTTAGTAGATTGGCTTTATTGTTATCGATGAGCCAACCCAGGTTTTGGTCAATAATAACAGCATTGTACCTGAAATGATAAAAGAAGATTCAGGACTAATACTGTAGGAGCATCACTGATATATTCAGAATATTATATTGGAAGGGAATATTATTTTTCCTATAATCTTGATAACTCTATATATTATTTATCAAAGGCTATTTTTTAAGTCTCGTGTACATAAATATATCATTTTGCATTTCTTGTTTCTAGGAAAGTCAAGGATTTTTTGATTGTATATTGTTTACAGTTTTATTTCATTTTTGTAATTTATATTATTATCTTCTCCCAAATTTTCTGCTTATATATTTCCTCCCAAAATATCTACTTATGTATTTCCAACTGACTAAACACATGATAATTTATAGAGCAATCTTTGGTATTATATGTGTATATTTTAAACAACTTTTTAAAATTTCCATATTACTTTTATTTATATGTATTATAATGCAAGGATTATGAACTTGGGCAATGAAGAATTAAAATCACGGTTGCAGTTGTAAACTTAAATTTTGTTCTTATGTATTTTAAAGGAAACTTTATACTAAAGTTTCTCACCATATTTACAACTACCTTCTAGAGAGTTATATATCCAATGATCACACGGAGCTTTAGCATTTATATTGAAGCTCATCCTGTAACCATATCATTATGATTAATGATGTCCTTTTATGATCCTGAAACTACCTTCACACTCCCAGTCTCCCAGGCTTGAAATCTGAAAATAATTATTTTACTCACAATTCTCTCTTTGCTCAGATCCAATCTGCATCCTAGTCTTGCTTATTTCACCTTCACACTTTATATATTTAATGCATAATTTTGTTGATTCCTGCTGATTAAAATCGTCATTCAAGGCCATCAGTAATTCTATTTTGAATAATTGTATTTATTTCCAAATTGGTTGTTTTTTATGTTTTCTTTCCTTTTGTTCATTCACCTTGATCATAATAACAGCTAGTGCTTATCATGTATTTAAGAATAGTGCCACGTGTTCATGTGCATTCTCTCATTTAATTCTCACAGCAGCACACAGGAGGTACCGTATTTTATCTTTTTTATGTGCATTTCAGTCATAAACCACTTGTAGACCAAAAAGATAAATGGCTTTCCCAAATTCACAAAGCAAGGGAAAATTGCTGCTAGGATTGATGCCCAGGAGTCTGACCTGAGTCCATGCTCTCAAACAAAGTATGATAATCCCAATTTACAGACTTTTCCAGATTAATTTTGCTCATAGTCTTCTGACATGGACAGAGTTCTGCGTAAATATAGTCAGTGATATCCTATTGCCTAGTAATGAAACTATGCCTATAAACCTGATTTTTATCCTGATTCTTCCTTTCTTATAGTGTATCCCTAGATCACTCAAAAGGAAGCTTGCATTCATATTATGGCTTTGGTGAATTGATCATTTCTAAATTCACTGGTTTTGTGAACAAATAGTTAATATCCTCCACTCCCAACTTCCAGTCCTGCCTTCCTCTTCTGAGACCATTTATGTATGCCTTTTCCTCTCTGTTAATGTGCTACTTTCTTTTCCACTATGATAGACTCCTGTAGACAGATAGAAAATCATTTATTTGTGAACCCTCAGCACTTTGCACAGTGTCTTGTGAAGAAAACGTAAGTGATAATTATCTACTGGTTCAAATAATTAAATGCTTTTTACAGTTATAAGTAATAAGATTCATTTGTATAAAGTCAACATAAACAACAAAGCATGTTTCTTGTTGAATGTTCCTTATATTGATAACCAAAAAGCGATTGAACCTACATATTCTTAAAGGCAAAAATGTTATGTACCTTGATATTTTTATAATTTCTATGAAATCAAAATGATTATTTAAATTAATAGTATTTGCTAATTAAAAAATTTAAAAAAATCCATCTTAAATTTAATTTATAATATTCCCTTAAACCCATGTCTTTTTGTATAGCAGCCTTAACCTACTATGATTTGACTTTAAAACAACCATGCAAATTTAATTACACATTGCCTCCTAAGGGATACACTCATATATCAGTTTTCATCTCTTGTGGACAGATCATTTGCAGTTAAGTTACAAACCATTGAAAATCAATTTTTAATGGAAATACACTTACAGCCTTAGGTGTAAAAGAGCAAAATTTCAGGTATAATACCAAGTGGCAGGTTATTAACTATAACTTCAATTTTATGTTCTTTTGACACAGGACTATGTCACCTATGAATAAGTGTGCTGTTGTCACACAAGTCACAGTTACAGAAGGTTATTTGTCAAAGAAAGTTTTAGTGGGTTCAGCATTGAGTCCATAGGAACCCTGATGGAAATTCTGAGCTGCTTAGCAAGAAGGTACTGAACCAAAACAATAGTGCTGAAATGATGTTAAAGGTTCAAATGGAAGCCAGAGAAGCAAGAAAATGTAGAGTTAGTTAAGTCTGAGCTCCATCATTAACCCTGCCGGCCAACTTAGAAAACCTTTTAGGTCTAGTACCTAGATCACTCAAAAGGAAGCTTGCATTCATATTATGGCTTTGGTGAATTGATCATTTCTAAATTCACTGGTTTTGTGAACAAATAGTTAATATCCTCCACTCCCAACTTCCAGTCCTGCCTTCCTCTTCTGAGACCATTTATGTATGCCTTTTCCTCTCTGTTAATGTGCTACTTTCTTTTCCACTATGATAGACTCCTGTAGACAGATAGAAAATCATTTATTTGTGAACCCTCAGCACTTTGCACAGTGTCTTGTGAAGAAAACGTAAGTGATAATTATCTACTGGTTCAAATAATTAAATGCTTTTTACAGTTATAAGTAATAAGATTCATTTGTATAAAGTCAACATAAACAACAAAGCATGTTTCTTGTTGAATGTTCCTTATATTGATAACCAAAAAGCGATTGAACCTACATATTCTTAAAGGCAAAAATGTTATGTACCTTGATATTTTTATAATTTCTATGAAATCAAAATGATTATTTAAATTAATAGTATTTGCTAATTAAAAATTAAAGAAATCCATCTTAAATTTAATTTATAATATTCCCTTAAACCCATGTCTTTTTGTATAGCAGCCTTAACCTACTATGATTTGACTTTAAAACAACCATGCAAATTTAATTACACATTGCCTCCTAAGGGATACACTCATATATCAGTTTTCATCTCTTGTGGACAGATCATTTGCAGTTAAGTTACAAACCATTGAAAATCAATTTTTAATGGAAATACACTTACAGCCTTAGGTGTAAAAGAGCAAAATTTCAGGTATAATACCAAGTGGCAGGTTATTAACTATAACTTCAATTTTATGTTCTTTTGACACAGGACTATGTCACCTATGAATAAGTGTGCTGTTGTCACACAAGTCACAGTTACAGAAGGTTATTTGTCAAAGAAAGTTTTAGTGGGTTCAGCATTGAGTCCATAGGAACCCTGATGGAAATTCTGAGCTGCTTAGCAAGAAGGTACTGAACCAAAACAATAGTGCTGAAATGATGTTAAAGGTTCAAATGGAAGCCAGAGAAGCAAGAAAATGTAGAGTTAGTTAAGTCTGAGCTCCATCATTAACCCTGCCGGCCAACTTAGAAAACCTTTTAGGTCTAGTACATAAATGAGCTCAAAGTCAACATCTACATTGGAGCAATATTTCTGCAGTGAGATATGTTCATTGGTTATTTGCCAATACTTATGCAGTTAGATTTTTTAAACATTCACCAGATTATCACATTAATAAACTTAGATTCAAATGAATATCACTCATTATGAATTAGAAGCTAAGAATGACAGTTGCAAATCATGTTTATTTTCTCATGAATTGAATGGTTCCTATTCCTTAGCCATGTAAAATCTTGTGAAAGTCCAGTTTACAAGCTGAAATATTGCAGAGTTACCTAGAATGGAAAATTATCCTAAGGTCTATAAATAAACTTTATTATAGCTTTGAGGCTTAATTTACTTTTTGAAAAAAAGAAAAAAAATCCATACTCCCAGAAATGAGATAATCTAATCCTCAATTTTACTATTACTTCTAGACAGTCTGATAGTTGAATAGAATCTTTTAAAATTGCTAACTTTTAGTGCTAATTTAGATGATTTGCATGAAATATAGCACTTGTTTGGAGACTTATGTTTATAGTACTTTACAATAAAAATAATATTATACTGGGGAAGCAAAAATGAACTGATTACCTTAAAATATTCATTAGGTGATCGGGATTTTGAACAAAATATTGTTCTTAATAAATTCATTTTTAGCTATACAGTACATAGTAATTTTTTAAAAAGCACTAAGGGCTTCCCCTGGTGGTCCAGTGGGTAAGGACACCGCCTTGCAGTGCAAGGGGCACCGGTTCGATCCCTGGCCTGAGAAGATCCCACGTGCCGCGGAGCGGCTGGACTGATGTGTCCAATTACCGCGCCAGAGCTCTGGAGCGCATGCGCCCAGAGCCAGTGCTCTACAACGACAGACGCCACCGCGATGGGAGGCCCACAGAAGCCAAAGAACAAAGACTGATGAACATAGAGAAAGACCAATAGAAGTGGCCCGCCTGCTCCCCTCCCTCCCCAACCCGACCCCCGCCCAAAATAAATAAATAAATAAATCTTTAAAAAAAAATAAAAAGCACTAAGTTGTAATTTAGTCAGTTACACAGAAACATACATACACAAAAATGATAAAACATGTCAGAGGAAATTTTATTTTTTTGTCTGAGTGATACCTAATTATGTTTAGACATGAAGGAATTTTATGGCTTTAAAATAAAATTAATACAAGAGTTATAATTTCACACGGCCTATGGAATATTTTTTTAATTATCCAAATATAAATACAAATATTCAAAAAACAGTATATGAAGTTCCTTACACTGGAAATTTGTATATCTTGACTTACAAGTTGATTTGCTAAAATATATGCCACAAAATGTAAAAGTTTTGTTTGTTTTTATTTCCTGCTATAAGCCTAGAACCTAGAACTTTCCCTGACACATAATAAGGTCTTATTAGTATTTATTGAACAAAAGTTAGTTTTCAATATCAACTACCATTCTTTAACAATACATATGTTTGAAAATTTACTCTTATCCACATTACTCAGAGAACAGCCTGAACCATTTAATCTTACTGACACATTTCTAACTAGAACTTCTAGTTGCTTGAGGCTCCAATTGAAATCCCTTGCTTTTTTAGTATAATGTGAGTTTAATCTTACTGCCAACTTTGTTATATCCTGAACATGAATTATTTTGGCAATATTTATCATTAGGGAACCTAACTCTTTTACACAAAGCAGCATATTATGTATGACTATAAAATGAATATTGCTATTTAGTAGTTATTTTAATATATATTTTAAAGTTAATTTTAGAAGTAGATACTTTTATTTTAGTAGCTTTTTTTTTTTTTTTGTCGGTAAATATAAAGGTATGTTTTCAACCAAATACAAGAAAGATGCTTAAATGGAAATAAACTAAGTTGATTATTATAAAACAATCTTAAAACATTTTTGTTCTTTGGTCATGGCTAAATAAGTCATTCTGACTCTCGCAACCCCATGGGCTGTAACCCTCCAGCTTCTTCTGTCCATAGGATTTTCCAGGCAAGAATATTGGAGTGGGTTCCATTTCCTTCTCTAGGGGATCCTTCTCATTCAGGGATGGAAACCATGCCTCCTGCCTTGCATGCAAATTCATTACAGACTAAGTCACCAGGGAAGCCCAAAACACTTTTTTTTAGAAATTGCAATTTTACTTTTTGACAAACCAAAGCACAAAAAGGAGCTAGTACTAAGCTGACGAGTGATATTTCCTTTGTTTCTGTGAATAATGTCACACTTCCAAACTACTCTATGTTATTGAAATCCCTTCTTGTTCAGTAGTGTTGTTGTTGTTGTTTTCTCTCTTTACTTTGTTCTAAGGTATAAATCTTTAGAATGGCTTACAGTGCTTCCAGTTTACATCTGATATAAGGAAAAACTAACCTTAAACAAAAATAATGAAACCCTAAAATTAAAGGATCGATATGGACTGTCAAGAAAAACTGAATTCATGACTCACCAAATCTTAATACCAAATCAACTGCTTCTCTAACATGTACATATACAACAGGCTTTGGACATGGGTTCACAGTGATTATCTCTTTAGGGATTCATTCTTCATTATGGTAGTGACCAACAATAGAGGAGAAAAAGCTGGACAAAGTAGTCTAGCTTTTAAAAGCCAAGTGAGAAAAAATCTGTATAATTAGATCATTTAAAATTAATTGTCATAAAATTATTTCAGGTATTATCACTACACTAAAAGCAGTATTTATTTACCTGATCACTACTTTCATTGGAAGAAATGTCTTAACAGAATAATTCTTAACCATCAAGTGCACTGAGAAAAGAGTATTCCCTTCAAATTTCTTGTGGATCTGTCATAATCTGAGAAATTTGGATTATGAGGCATGCACAATTTTAGAGAAATATATTCAATAATATAATTTTTATAACTGTATAAAACTCTAAAGCTATAGAAAACATATCTAAACATGATCTTCTGGACAGATAAATGAGCCAGTTTCAAAGTCTTGCTTTACAATCTGTTCCTTGGGCCACTCTCCTTGATATCCATATAAATTTGAGTGCTCTGAGCAGCAAATACCAAGCGGGTATTAATGATCAAGAGATGAACTGAGGAAATGCCTGTGCATACTCAGGGAGGGAGAAGTTGTAGGCAGGGTGAATAGAAAAGTTGCTGGTAACGGCTGCAATTTCCTTCTCTAGGAGATCCTTCCCATTCAGGGATGGAAACCATGCCTCCTGCCCTGCATGCAAATTCATTACAGACTAAGTCACCAGGGAAGCCCAAAACACTTTTTAGAAATTGCAATTTTACTTTTTGACAAACCAAAGCACAAAAAGGAGCTAGTACTAAGCTGACGAGTGATATTTCCTTTGTTTCTGTGAATAATGTCACACTTCCAAACTACTCTATGTTATTGAAATCCCTTCTTGTTCAGTAGTGTTGTTGTTGTTGTTTTCTCTCTTTACTTTGTTCTAAGGTATAAATCTTTAGAATGGCTTACAGTGCTTCCAGTTTACATCTGATATAAGGAAAAACTAACCTTAAACAAAAATAATGAAACCCTAAAATTAAAGGATCGATATGGACTGTCAAGAAAAACTGAATTCATGACTCACCAAATCTTAATACCAAATCAACTGCTTCTCTAACATGTACATATACAACAGGCTTTGGACATGGGTTCACAGTGATTATCTCTTTAGGGATTCATTCTTCATTATGGTAGTGACCAACAATAGAGGAGAAAAAGCTGGACAAAGTAGTCTAGCTTTTAAAAGCCAAGTGAGAAAAAATCTGTATAATTAGATCATTTAAAATTAATTGTCATAAAATTATTTCAGGTATTATCACTACACTAAAAGCAGTATTTATTTACCTGATCACTACTTTCATTGGAAGAAATGTCTTAACAGAATAATTCTTAACCATCAAGTGCACTGAGAAAAGAGTATTCCCTTCAAATTTCTTGTGGATCTGTCATAATCTGAGAAATTTGGATTATGAGGCATGCACAATTTTAGAGAAATATATTCAATAATATAATTTTTATAACTGTATAAAACTCTAAAGCTATAGAAAACATATCTAAACATGATCTTCTGGACAGATAAATGAGCCAGTTTCAAAGTCTTGCTTTACAATCTGTTCCTTGGGCCACTCTCCTTGATATCCATATAAATTTGAGTGCTCTGAGCAGCAAATACCAAGCGGGTATTAATGATCAAGAGATGAACTGAGGAAATGCCTGTGAATACTCAGGGGAGGGAGAAGTTGTAGGCAGGTTGAATAGAAAAAGTTGCTGGTAACGGCTGCTTAGTTTTCATTTATGGCCAGACCAGCGTGGACATTGTAAGGGGTGTCCCACAGACTCCAGGATGGGGCCAATGTTAGCACTCTGTGGTACTTAATATTTTGCTGGGAGTATATTTTCTGGAAACATAGTCTTTCTGGATCCACAGAGAAGACAGTCATGTACTCTGTAACATGTTCTCTTGCAGGAGCTAGGCAGAGTATTTATTTCTATGTCACTACACAGGAATTAACAGGGACACAAAGAAACTTTTGAATTGATGGCAATACTTTTGTCTTAATTGTTCTAGTGATTACAAATCATCATAAAAATTTTCCAACTGCTCAAAATTACACTTACAGTAGATGTGCTTTAGATTGGAAACTATGTTTAAACATTATATACACACACACACACACATATATTTTTGGCCACTTCTATTGGTCTTTCATTTATTTTCATCTTTGTTCTTTGGCCTGTGTGGACCTCCCATTACAGTGGCCTCTCTCATTGTGGAGCACTGCCTCTGGGCTTATGCACTCCAGAGCACTGGCTCAGTAGTTGGACTCATCGGTCCAGCCCCTCTGCAGCATGTGGGATCTTCCCAGACCAGGGATAGAACCGGCTCCCCTTCTACTGCAAGGCAGTGTCCTTACGCACTGGACCACCTGGGAAGACCCTAAACATTATTTTTTAAAATTATATTTGGATTATTACTTTAAATTTGTTTGATTTGGAAGAAATGTCTTAACAGAATAATTCTTAACCATCAAGTGCACTGAGAAAAGAGTATTCCCTTCAAATTTCTTGTGGATCTGTCATAATCTGAGAAATTTGGATTATGAGGCATGCACAATTTTAGAGAAATATATTCAATAATATAATTTTTATAACTGTATAAAACTCTAAAGCTATAGAAAACATATCTAAACATGATCTTCTGGACAGATAAATGAGCCAGTTTCAAAGTCTTGCTTTACAATCTGTTCCTTGGGCCACTCTCCTTGATATCCATATAAATTTGAGTGCTCTGAGCAGCAAATACCAAGCGGGTATTAATGATCAAGAGATGAACTGAGGAAATGCCTGTGAATACTCAGGGGAGGGAGAAGTTGTAGGCAGGTTGAATAGAAAAAGTTGCTGGTAACGGCTGCTTAGTTTTCATTTATGGCCAGACCAGCGTGGACATTGTAAGGGGTGTCCCACAGACTCCAGGATGGGGCCAATGTTAGCACTCTGTGGTACTTAATATTTTGCTGGGAGTATATTTTCTGGAAACATAGTCTTTCTGGATCCACAGAGAAGACAGTCATGTACTCTGTAACATGTTCTCTTGCAGGAGCTAGGCAGAGTATTTATTTCTATGTCACTACACAGGAATTAACAGGGACACAAAGAAACTTTTGAATTGATGGCAATACTTTTGTCTTAATTGTTCTAGTGATTACAAATCATCATAAAAATTTTCCAACTGCTCAAAATTACACTTACAGTAGATGTGCTTTAGATTGGAAACTATGTTTAAACATTATATACACACACACACACACATATATTTTTGGCCACTTCTATTGGTCTTTCATTTATTTTCATCTTTGTTCTTTGGCCTGTGTGGACCTCCCATTACAGTGGCCTCTCTCATTGTGGAGCACTGCCTCTGGGCTTATGCACTCCAGAGCACTGGCTCAGTAGTTGGACTCATCGGTCCAGCCCCTCTGCAGCATGTGGGATCTTCCCAGACCAGGGATAGAACCGGCTCCCCTTCTACTGCAAGGCAGTGTCCTTACGCACTGGACCACCTGGGAAGACCCTAAACATTATTTTTTAAAATTATATGTGGATTATTACTTTAAATTTGTTTGATTTTTAATTGTTGCTATGAATACTTACCACATTATACTATCAATATTTGTTTATCTTCATTTTTAAAGAGTCATCATTAATTTTGATCATCATGTATTACTTTTCTCCTTTCTGACATTTATATTATAGCAGTTTTCTTAGTAAAGGTTTATGAGGGGTAACATAATTTTGGTTTAGGAAAGGCTTTAATTCCTCTCATCCTTGAATAGTTAGTAAAACAAGACTCAGATTCTAGATTGACAGTTATTTTGAATATATTATTTGAATGCATTATTCTACTGTCTCTGGAATCTATTGTTACAAATGAGAAATCTTCCCGTCTTTCAGTCTTTTAAAAGAAGTCTACATTTTTTGTCTTTTGCATTCCGTATTTCCAGACTGATGAGGCTCAGGTGAGATTATTTTCATGTTTTCTACTTAAAATTTGATGTGATCTTTTAAATTGTAGGCTCATGGCTTTCTCCTATCTTAGACAATGTTCACACTTGATTTCTATGAGGATTTTTTTCACTCCTATTCTGTTCATTATATTGCTGTGACTGCTTACAGTCAGTGTGTTTAATTGCAAGTAAAATAAACTTCTGGAGTTAAGGAGGAAACAAATTCTAACTTAAGAAAGCAGAAAAATAGAAATTGTAAATGAGCATAAGTACCAGAAAGTGAAACAATGGGCAGCCTGCGGTAAAAGGAGGCCAAAAGGAACCTCACCATTCCTGCCGAGCATGACAGCTTGTTATTTGCATGGCCGACACCACTAATGCTGGACACCAGGTACAAGTTTTAAAATCTCTCCAACTGATTTCTAGAGATTGAATATTTCTCTTCCTATCTGAAAAGATGCTTCACTGTTCCTTCTTAATGGAAATGTAGTATCCCATGTTGTCCAATATGTAAGAAAGGATAAGAGGTATCTTTTTCCATTCTATAGGGAGATATAGACTATACCTTCCATAAATTCTAATAGTGTGAAACATTTTTTTAATAAAAAGTAGTTCCAGACATTCAGGTCCCTGAGTAATGAAAGAGTCAATATAACTCAACAATTTGGATACTTTTCTTTTGAGATCTTTCTATATATAATATACCATTACCGGTACAAACGAAATGCACTCTTTCTTCAACTCTAATGTTTATCAGATATTTTCTCTACAATTTTCCATTCTCCTCATGTCACTTTATAATCACATATCCATATACTGTCATCTATTAACTAAAATGTAAATTTAATTATCACCTGAATTATATAAAACTTAGTGAGAGAGAATACTTGAATATGAATGTAAAATTTGTTAAAATATAGTTACAATGGTAACACACCATAGATAAACAATATGGATAATTATTATTGTTATACTTACTACTTTTGAATATATTATTTGAATGCATTATTCTACTGTCTCTGGAATCTATTGTTACAAATGAGAAATCTTCCCGTCTTTCAGTCTTTTAAAAGAAGTCTACATTTTTTGTCTTTTGCATTCCGTATTTCCAGACTGATGAGGCTCAGGTGAGATTATTTTCATGTTTTCTACTTAAAATTTGATGTGATCTTTTAAATTGTAGGCTCATGGCTTTCTCCTATCTTAGACAATGTTCACACTTGATTTCTATGAGGATTTTTTTCACTCCTATTCTGTTCATTATATTGCTGTGACTGCTTACAGTCAGTGTGTTTAATTGCAAGTAAAATAAACTTCTGGAGTTAAGGAGGAAACAAATTCTAACTTAAGAAAGCAGAAAAATAGAAATTGTAAATGAGCATAAGTACCAGAAAGTGAAACAATGGGCAGCCTGCGGTAAAAGGAGGCCAAAAGGAACCTCACCATTCCTGCCGAGCATGACAGCTTGTTATTTGCATGGCCGACACCACTAATGCTGGACACCAGGTACAAGTTTTAAAATCTCTCCAACTGATTTCTAGAGATTGAATATTTCTCTTCCTATCTGAAAAGATGCTTCACTGTTCCTTCTTAATGGAAATGTAGTATCCCATGTTGTCCAATATGTAAGAAAGGATAAGAGGTATCTTTTTCCATTCTATAGGGAGATATAGACTATACCTTCCATAAATTCTAATAGTGTGAAACATTTTTTTAATAAAAAGTAGTTCCAGACATTCAGGTCCCTGAGTAATGAAAGAGTCAATATAACTCAACAATTTGGATACTTTTCTTTTGAGATCTTTCTATATATAATATACCATTACCGGTACAAACGAAATGCACTCTTTCTTCAACTCTAATGTTTATCAGATATTTTCTCTACAATTTTCCATTCTCCTCATGTCACTTTATAATCACATATCCATATACTGTCATCTATTAACTAAAATGTAAATTTAATTATCACCTGAATTATATAAAACTTAGTGAGAGAGAATACTTGAATATGAATGTAAAATTTGTTAAAATATAGTTACAATGGTAACACACCATAGATAAACAATATGGATAATTATTATTGTTATACTTACTACTTTTTTCTTCCTCAAGACAACAGTGAATATTTATGGGCCCAATTCACTTCACATCATTTCTTAACATTTTGCCTCATAGTTTATGCTACTATTTCCAGTTCTACTCCAATACTAATTTTCAGCAATGTCATTATGCACCTGGATGATGAGCACTATGCTTTGGTTTCTCAGTTCTTTGAAATAGTCTTTTTTTTTTTTTAAGATTTATTTATTTATTTTGGGGGGCGGGTGGGGAGGGAGGAGAGCAGGCGGGCCACTTCAATTGGTCTTTCATTTGTCTATTTTCATCCATCTTTGTTCTTTGGCCCGTGTGGGCCTTCCGTCACGGTGGCCTCTGTTGTCGCAGAGCACTGGCTCTGGGCACATGCACTCCAGAGCTCCAGCTAGGTAAGAGCATACTGTACACCACAGGGAACTTCTTTGGACTGTGTGGGCCTCCCATCACGGTGGTCTCTGTCACTGCAGAGCACTGGCTCTGGGTGCATGCACTACAGAGCTCCAGCACGGTAGCTGGACACATTGGTCCAGCCGTTCCGCGGCACGTGGGATCTTCCCAGGCCAGGGATCAAACCGGCGGCCCTTTGCACTGCAAGTCGGTGTCCTTAACCATTGGACAACCAAGGAAGCCCTGTGCAGAGTTTTTTTGATTTTGGTAATTTGATCTCTGAGAGGTTATACCTACTGTTACTTCTTCATTTGCATTTCTCTAGTGATTAGCGCTGTTGAGCTTTATGTAACTATTATCCACTTGTATATCTTCCTTGGAGAAATGTCTGTTTAGTCTTCTATTTTGTGATTGGATTGTTTGTTTATTGAATATTGAGCCACATGCTCACTTCAGTTCAGTCGCTTGCTCAGTTGTGTCTGACTCTGAGCCACATGAGTTGTTTGTAAATTTTGGAGATTAACTCCTTGTCAGTTGCATTGTTTGCAAATGCTTTTTTTCCCAATCTATGTGTTGTCTGTTCATTTTGTGTATGGTTTCCTTTGCTGTGCATAAGCTTTTAAGTTTACTTAGGTCCTATTTGTTTATTTTTGTTTTTATTTTTATTGCTCTAGGAGATAGTTCAGAAAAGACCTTGTTACAGATTTATTTCAAAGAGTAATTTATATCAGAGAATATTCTATGTGTGTTTCCCTGTAAGAATTTTGTAGTATCTATTCTTACACTCAGGTGTTTAATCCATTTTGAGTTTGTAAACTGAGCAAGATAGAAAATCCAGAGATAAACCCACACACCAGTGGTAGCCAAATCTATTATAAAGGAGGCAAGAATAGTCTCTTCAATAAATGGTGCTGGAAAATTTGATAATTTAGAAGGATGAAATTAGAACATTCTGTAATATTATACATAAAAATAAACTCTAAAAATTTAAAGACCTAAATATAGGTGAAGATTTTTTTAAAAACAAGAATATTTATACAAAAAAAAAAAAAAAACACCTTTTTTTTTTTGGTTACTTTTGCAATTAGCAAGAGAAAGATTACTTGAGAAAATGATTAGCTCATTCACAACTAAGTATAAAGGAGACAGGCACACTAAAGAATGGCCATTTATTCCTCCCCACTCTTCCACACCCCAAACAACTAGAAAAAGACAAAACTGTAAAAAACTCTTTAAAGATCAGATGAAATATAGACTTCACATTTATTACTATGAAATGCAATAGACTGCATATTTTCAAAGTGTATATGAGGATCAGGTTTGGCATATGTATACTATCCAAGAAACCACTGCCACAAACAAAAATAGGAACAATGCCACCACCCCTAAAGTTTTCTTGTGCTTTTAATAACCCAGTCCTCCTCTACAACTTCACCAGGCAACTGCTGACCTGCTTTCTGTCACTTTTAAAAACCAATGAATGGATTAAAGTGTCTCAGAGCAAAGATCAAGTTAAGAATGTAGAGCCTACTTGAATTTATATCCTTTCAAATGTACAAAATGCCTCAGGGAAAAAAGAATAGGTATGTGACTTTTTCACTAAAATATGAGTTTCAAGATAACTGGAAAGAAAGAGAAAAAGACACATGAGTTGTTTGTAAATTTTGGAGATTAACTCCTTGTCAGTTGCATTGTTTGCAAATGCTTTTTTTCCCAATCTATGTGTTGTCTGTTCATTTTGTGTATGGTTTCCTTTGCTGTGCATAAGCTTTTAAGTTTACTTAGGTCCTATTTGTTTATTTTTGTTTTTATTTTTATTGCTCTAGGAGATAGTTCAGAAAAGACCTTGTTACAGATTTATTTCAAAGAGTAATTTATATCAGAGAATATTCTATGTGTGTTTCCCTGTAAGAATTTTGTAGTATCTATTCTTACACTCAGGTGTTTAATCCATTTTGAGTTTGTAAACTGAGCAAGATAGAAAATCCAGAGATAAACCCACACACCAGTGGTAGCCAAATCTATTATAAAGGAGGCAAGAATAGTCTCTTCAATAAATGGTGCTGGAAAATTTGATAATTTAGAAGGATGAAATTAGAACATTCTGTAATATTATACATAAAAATAAACTCTAAAAATTTAAAGACCTAAATATAGGTGAAGATTTTTTTAAAAACAAGAATATTTATACAAAAAAAAAAAAAAAACACCTTTTTTTTTTTGGTTACTTTTGCAATTAGCAAGAGAAAGATTACTTGAGAAAATGATTAGCTCATTCACAACTAAGTATAAAGGAGACAGGCACACTAAAGAATGGCCATTTATTCCTCCCCACTCTTCCACACCCCAAACAACTAGAAAAAGACAAAACTGTAAAAAACTCTTTAAAGATCAGATGAAATATAGACTTCACATTTATTACTATGAAATGCAATAGACTGCATATTTTCAAAGTGTATATGAGGATCAGGTTTGGCATATGTATACTATCCAAGAAACCACTGCCACAAACAAAAATAGGAACAATGCCACCACCCCTAAAGTTTTCTTGTGCTTTTAATAACCCAGTCCTCCTCTACAACTTCACCAGGCAACTGCTGACCTGCTTTCTGTCACTTTTAAAAACCAATGAATGGATTAAAGTGTCTCAGAGCAAAGATCAAGTTAAGAATGTAGAGCCTACTTGAATTTATATCCTTTCAAATGTACAAAATGCCTCAGGGAAAAAAGAATAGGTATGTGACTTTTTCACTAAAATATGAGTTTCAAGATAACTGGAAAGAAAGAGAAAAAGACACATGAGTTAGCAACCCCCAAAATAGAGAGATGTAGGATTTGTATCTCAAAAATAAAACTGTGTATTGTTTCTGACACATGTACTGTCACAGTGAGTGTGGTCTTCTTTAATTTCCAGAATCAGGATCAAAGATTAACAAATGATTGTTCTCCTCCCCAGGGTAAGGAGCCCTCCCAGCATATGTCCTGTTTCATTTTTTAAAATGACTGTGGAATGTCTCAGGTTTTTGTTGGTAAATATTTGACAACCAGCTCCCTGGGGAAGTATAATCCTTGTTTTCAGTATTTGTGATTTCCCGGGTAGAAATATCCCCACCATGGCCAATTTAAAACTACCAATATACTGTTAACTGACAAATTTCCTGAAAATTTAATAGTTGGGACTGAGAAGCCAGTATACTCGGAGACTAGCACATCACTGCCCATGTCTTGCCCTCTTGCTTATGATGGAGACTGCAGGATGTAACTGCATTACCCTTGTTTCACCATTGTGTTTCGGATGTATGGAGGAACAGCTTGTCCTTACAACTTTTGCCCATAGTATCTAATAGAGCTGCACCTAGCTGGATAGTAAGACTACCACACAGCACACATAGGACATGGACTTTGACGCTGATGCCATAAATAGCTATAAAGAAGCAGAGGAGAGAAATGACTCAAGTATTGGGAAAACAGAAGAACACACAGTGATAGTCACCAGTACTACTTGTTGATTTTTTTCTGGCATCCAATGTTTCAGGAATATAGCAGGCACACAGGTCCCTGCTGTATGCTTATTTTACCTCTCTGACTTTTCCTTTTAGTGTCTCCCTTGTCTCCTTACTCTCACCCCCATCATGTTGCCTGTATGTCATCATTTATTTTTCATCCATCTTCTATTCTTTGGTCTATGTGGGCCTTGCATCGCAGAAGTCGCTCTCATTGCAGAGCACTAGCTCTGGGTGCATGTGTGCATGAATATATTTTACCTGTTTTTCAAATCACACATGGAATTTATTTATTTTTCAGTAAATATTTATTTAAGTCCTAATGATGTGTAAAGGATAGTTCTGGTTTGAGGTGAGTCAGATGGTAAAGTTTGTGCCTGCAATGTAGGAGTCCTGGGTTTGAGCCTTAGGTCAGGAAGATCCCCCGGAGAAGAGCATGGTATTTAAGTCTTAATTATGTGTTAAGCATAGCTCTGGTTTGAGGTGACTCAGATAGTAAAGTATGTGCCTGCAATGTAGGGGTCCTGGGTTTGAACCTTGGGTCAGGAAGATGCCCTGGAGAAGAGCATGGCAACCACTTCTGGTATTCTTGCCTGGAGAATTCCATGGAGATAAGAGCTCTTAATTGGACACACCAGCCCAGCTGTTCCTCAGCATGTGGAATCTTCCTGGGTCAGGGCACCAACTGGTGCCTGTTGTAGTGCAAGGCAGATTCTTTATCCACTGGACCACCACTACCTTTCCTGACATTCTTATTCAGGCATCAACTACATGCAAAAGTCCATCTAATCAAAACAATATTTTCCCAATCATCTACCTGACTCAGTCTCCTACAAATCTTTATTCAGATAGAATTTCAGAGTAGATTACCCTAACTACCCATCTCAGCAACAGGCCTTCTGGATTCTCTAACTCGGTTTTACTTTTATCCTCCATCACATTCATTTGCTTACAATATATTACACAACTTGCTTTCTTATAATATTTATTGCTTAATTTTGCCTTGCTCCCAATGAGAGCAAATCTTTCTACAAAGGAAAGAATTTTGATTATTTTTATTGTAACTTTTATTGTTGCTGTGAAAATGGCTCAGCCAGTATCTGATTCTTTGCAACCGCATAGACTGTAGCCCACCAGGCTCTTATCTTCATGGAATTCTCCAGGCAAGAATACTGGAAGTGGTTGCCATGCCCTTCTCCAGGGGATCTTCCTGACCCAAGGTTCAAGCCCAGGACCCCTGCATTGCAGGCACAAACTTTACCATCTGACTCACCTCAAACCAGAACTGTCTTTTACATACCATTAGGACTTAAATAAATATTTACTGAAAAATGAATAAATTTCATGTGTGATTTGAAAAATGGGTGAAATATATTCATGCACACATGCTAAGTCACTTCAATTGTGTCTGACTCTTTGTAATTCTGTGGAATAAAGCCTGATTGGCTCCTCTGTCCATAGGTGTATCCAGGCAAGAATAGTAGAGTTACCATGTCATTTTCATCTGGCACAAAAACCTGGGTTATTTTCCATTGGAGGGATTTGAAGATGAGGTACTGTGCTTTCAGAAGTGGATGGGATCCATCTTGGTCAGGTGGAATCTCTTTTGATCAGTTTCTGAATAGCCTCCCTTGTACTATCAGACTCACTTCATTTTGTTTGTCTTGAAACATCAGCAAGCCTGAGGCTATAGGGGAAATTGGATGGCTGACATCCTTATACAACTCATTATATTCCAAGGAATATTATGAATCAACTCCACATGGCAATACTTCTATTTCAAAAATTTTCCCCTTTTATTTTATCATGCAAACTTCCAAATTGCTGCAGGTCACTTTGCATAGGTGAAAATAGGTCTAAAATGCATTATACGTACTAGGAATATCATTTCACGTTTCTTTTTCAATATTTATTTCCCCTTTCATTTGAATGACCCTAGGCTAAGAAATGACTTAGGTTTAGAATTTAGGTGAAATCATTTCAAAGACTTTGGTAACTCAAGCCTGACTATTTTAATCATCAGACTGTAGAGTACTATTTTGGTTGTAGAAATCAAAATAGTTACTTAAAGAAATATCCATATAGTTTGACCCTAGGAGTACCCTGGTTATTTTCCGCATACCAAGTATCCTTATAGATTATATTCTTTAATCATTATTTTGACCTTTCTGTCTAATATCTTAACTCTGTCAGATAAGTATTCTATTCTGTCTCTGCCACTCTGGAATCAAATCATTTTCATTGAAATATCTTCCATTTCTACCACCACATCTACCTATGTCCTTAGCCTATAAAAGACTGCTGTAACAACAATTAATTTCTCAGTGACTTGGTGGCAAAATAATCTGCTTAGTCTTTAAGGTGAACAATATATGTTTATGTTAATCACTCAGTTGTGTCCAACTCTTTGCAATCCCATGAACTGTAGCCCACCAGGCTCCTCTGTCCCTGGAATTCTCCAGGCAAGAATACTGGAGTGAGTTGCCAGTTCCTCCTCCAGGTGATCTTCTCAACCCAGGAATAGTTATATAATAGTAAGTATATTATAATCTATTCCAACATCTTTTATTGATATTTATCACCTCATTGTAAGGATTTTATGATAATTCAACCTTGTTTCAGCTCCTTATATTGAACCAACCAAATAAACAATGAGAACTAGCTGCTTAGGTTAACATAGTAAACCTAGACAATGTGGTAAATACATCTACATCACGGTTTCTTAATCTGGCCACATTTGACACTTGGGGATCAAAAATTCTTTACTGCAGGGCATTAGCCATGTTCATTATAAGATACTTAGCAGCATGCCTGGAATCTACCCAATGGATGCCAATTATATACTCCCTTAGTCTTGACAGACAAAAATCCTTGCAGAATTTACTTAATGTCTCCTTGAGGGCAAAATCATCTCTGAACGAGAATTACTGAATTAAATCAATATATTTAGCCAAAACTTTTTTTTTAAACCTGTGGCCAAGCATTGCCAGACTACATATCCACAGATATTCTTCAGCTATAAGTTAGTCATGTCTTGCAAATTTTTAGCAGTCTGTGTCTCTTCCAGCTTTATTGGTTTCCTGAAGCATACCAGAGTGTAACTCTAAGGGATAGTGACAGTGGGGCTTGAGGTTCAGCTTTCTCTTGATGTGTAGCTTCAGGCCAGCAAGATCCATTAGTCCAGATAAAGGGTGTCGTTACCTATGGATGGCTGGTAGGGAAGTTTTGGTTAGCAAAGGAAGCATCTAAGTATCCATTCACTTGTATGTATTTTAACGTATCCATTGACTTTTAAGTATCAATGAATATACACATACATACATATATATACTTGCCTATGTAAAATAAAAGAAACATAGAATTCACCATCTTAAGCATTTTAAGCATATGTTTCAGTAGTATTAAATACATTCAAAATATTATATAACTGTTACCACATTCATCTCCATAATTATTTTCATATTGTAAAACATTGTAAACCTGTGATGATTAAGTAATAACTGTTTTGCTTCTCATTCCAGACTCTTGCAATCCCATGAACAATTTTTAGCCCACCAGGCTCCCCTCTGTCCCTGGAATTCTCCAGGCAAGAATACTGGAGTGAGTTGCCAGTTCCTCCTCCAGGTGATCTTCTCAACCCAGGAATAGTTATATAATAGTAAGTATATTATAATCTATTCCAACATCTTTTATTGATATTTATCACCTCATTGTAAGGATTTTATGATAATTCAACCTTGTTTCAGCTCCTTATATTGAACCAACCAAATAAACAATGAGAACTAGCTGCTTAGGTTAACATAGTAAACCTAGACAATGTGGTAAATACATCTACATCACGGTTTCTTAATCTGGCCACATTTGACACTTGGGGATCAAAAATTCTTTACTGCAGGGCATTAGCCATGTTCATTATAAGATACTTAGCAGCATGCCTGGAATCTACCCAATGGATGCCAATTATATACTCCCTTAGTCTTGACAGACAAAAATCCTTGCAGAATTTACTTAATGTCTCCTTGAGGGCAAAATCATCTCTGAACGAGAATTACTGAATTAAATCAATATATTTAGCCAAAACTTTTTTTTTAAACCTGTGGCCAAGCATTGCCAGACTACATATCCACAGATATTCTTCAGCTATAAGTTAGTCATGTCTTGCAAATTTTTAGCAGTCTGTGTCTCTTCCAGCTTTATTGGTTTCCTGAAGCATACCAGAGTGTAACTCTAAGGGATAGTGACAGTGGGGCTTGAGGTTCAGCTTTCTCTTGATGTGTAGCTTCAGGCCAGCAAGATCCATTAGTCCAGATAAAGGGTGTCGTTACCTATGGATGGCTGGTAGGGAAGTTTTGGTTAGCAAAGGAAGCATCTAAGTATCCATTCACTTGTATGTATTTTAACGTATCCATTGACTTTTAAGTATCAATGAATATACACATACATACATATATATACTTGCCTATGTAAAATAAAAAGAAACATAGAATTCACCATCTTAAGCATTTTAAGCATATGTTTCAGTAGTATTAAATACATTCAAAATATTATATAACTGTTACCACATTCATCTCCATAATTATTTTCATATTGTAAAACATTGTAAACCTGTGATGATTAAGTAATAACTGTTTTGCTTCTCATTCCAGACCCTAGCAACGACAATTCAACTTTCAGTCTCTATGATTGTTGGCCACTCTAAATAATTTATATATATAGATGTGTATAGTCTTTATCTTTTTGTGACTGTCTTACTTCACCTAACATATCCTCGGGGTTCATCCATTGTAATAGCATATCTCAAAATTTCCTTGCTTGTTAGACTGACTAGCATTCCATTGTATATATATACATACATACATACATACCACCTTTTGCCTATCCACTTATTCATCAACGAACATTGGGTTACTACCACATTATGGCTGTTGTGAATACCAGTGCTATGAGTAAGGGTATACAAAATATCTCTTTGAGACCTTGCTTTCACTTCTTTTGGTTATATACTCAGAAGTGGACTTGTTACATTTAAATTAAAAAGATTTTTTTGAGGAACAGCAATACTGTTTTCCACAGTAGTTGTACCATTTTTCACTTCCACCAACAGTATACAAGGATTCCAAATTCTCTACATCCTCACCAATGCTTGAAAATTTCTTTTTTTCTTTTTTTTTTTTTTTTACTGTAATTATCCTAACAGGATTGAAATGGTATGTCACTATAGTTTTAATTTTCATTTCCCTAGCAATTAGCGATGTTAAGCATTTCTTCACTTGCTCACTGATTGTTTGTATTTCTCTTAGAAGACATCTATTCCCATCTTTTGCTCATATTTGAATTAGAAGAAATTTTTTTAATTGGTCTCTTCCAGCTTTATTGGTTTCCTGAAGCATACCAGAGTGTAACTCTAAGGGATAGTGACAGTGGGGCTTGAGGTTCAGCTTTCTCTTGATGTGTAGCTTCAGGCCAGCAAGATCCATTAGTCCAGATAAAGGGTGTCGTTACCTATGGATGGCTGGTAGGGAAGTTTTGGTTAGCAAAGGAAGCATCTAAGTATCCATTCACTTGTATGTATTTTAACGTATCCATTGACTTTTAAGTATCAATGAATATACACATACATACATATATATACTTGCCTATGTAAAATAAAAAGAAACATAGAATTCACCATCTTAAGCATTTTAAGCATATGTTTCAGTAGTATTAAATACATTCAAAATATTATATAACTGTTACCACATTCATCTCCATAATTATTTTCATATTGTAAAACATTGTAAACCTGTGATGATTAAGTAATAACTGTTTTGCTTCTCATTCCAGACCCTAGCAACGACAATTCAACTTTCAGTCTCTATGATTGTTGGCCACTCTAAATAATTTATATATATAGATGTGTATAGTCTTTATCTTTTTGTGACTGTCTTACTTCACCTAACATATCCTCGGGGTTCATCCATTGTAATAGCATATCTCAAAATTTCCTTGCTTGTTAGACTGACTAGCATTCCATTGTATATATATACATACATACATACCACCTTTTGCCTATCCACTTATTCATCAACGAACATTGGGTTACTACCACATTATGGCTGTTGTGAATACCAGTGCTATGAGTAAGGGTATACAAAATATCTCTTTGAGACCTTGCTTTCACTTCTTTTGGTTATATACTCAGAAGTGGACTTGTTACATTTAAATTAAAAAGATTTTTTTGAGGAACAGCAATACTGTTTTCCACAGTAGTTGTACCATTTTTCACTTCCACCAACAGTATACAAGGATTCCAAATTCTCTACATCCTCACCAATGCTTGAAAATTTCTTTTTTTCTTTTTTTTTTTTTTTTACTGTAATTATCCTAACAGGATTGAAATGGTATGTCACTATAGTTTTAATTTTCATTTCCCTAGCAATTAGCGATGTTAAGCATTTCTTCACTTGCTCACTGATTGTTTGTATTTCTCTTAGAAGACATCTATTCCCATCTTTTGCTCATATTTGAATTAGGATTTGATGCTTCTCAGATTCAATAATTTCCATTGTCCTATTTTCAAGTATAGGAATTATTTCTTCTTCCTGCTCAACTCAGTTTTTGAATTCTTCTAGTAATTTTAATATTTCATTTATGGTAATTTTGACTCCACTACTTCTTTTTTTTTTATGCTTTCTATGTCTTTATTGATATTTTTATTTTGTTAACACATTGCTTTCTTGATTTTCTCTTTATATTCCTTTAATTCTTTCTGCATCTTTAAAACAGTCATTTCACACTTTTTGTTTAGTATACATGTTATCAGGGCTTTCTAGGTGGCACTGGTGGTAAAAAATCTGCCCGTCAACGCAGGAGTTGCAAGAAATAAGGGTTCGATCCCAGGGTCAGGAAGATCCCCTGGTGAAAGTCTTGTTAACCCACTCTAGTAGAATTGCCTAGAAAGTCCCACAGACAGAGAATCCTAGCAGATGCAGTCCATAGGGCTGTACAGAGTCAGACATGACTGAAACGACTTTTCCAGGAGAAATTTCTGTTCATAATTGTTCTTTTTGAATGGAGTATGTTTTCTTATTTCTTTCGATTCCTGTGATTTTTGTTGATGCTGTCCTTAAAAAATGGACATCTAAGTCTAATATTGTGATAACTCTGGCAATCAGACTCTGTCCCTGTCCTAAGTGTTTTTATTTATTTATTTATTTATTTAAATTGTTATAGGCTGTTTATAGCTTAAGAATCAACCTGAGATGTACATTTAAGATCTTCTCTGGTTATTGTGGAGTCTTCACCTTTACCTGGGTATATATGGTCACTTTTCATTTTCCCCATACATGCAGTTGCTTTTGAATCTCTTAAAGAGGAAAAGATAAAAATGAAGAGCAGGGGGCTTCCCTGGTGGTCCAATGGGTAAGGACACCGCCTTGCAGTGCAAAGGACGCCGGTTCGATCTCTGGCCTGGGAAGATCCCACGTACCGCGGAGCGGCTGGACGGATGTGTCCAACTACCGAGCCAGAGCTCTGGAGCGCATGTGCTCAGAGCCAGTGCTCTGCGACAACAGAGGCCACCGTGACGGAAGGCCCACACGGGCCTAAGAACAAAGATGGATGAAAATAGACAAATGAAAGACCAATGGAAGTGGCCTGCCTGCTCCCCTCCCTCCCCACCCCTTCCCTCCCTCCCCACCCCTCCCCTGCCAAAATAAATAAATAAATCTTTAAAAAAAAAAAAAATGAAGGGCAGGAAGCATCACTGACCATTTAAATTTTCCGGCAATCACTTCAGCTAGAGGAAGAGGAACCTGCCATGAAGTGGGGGAGTGAAACAACAACTACTGAAGTTTAGGTTTGCACTTCTGTGATCAGCAGCAGGAATCAGTTACTAGAGCCCTTACTTGATACTTGGAGACCAAGGCCCTTTTGTTACCTTCCTTAGCACCTGTGTTGCTCTCTCCAGAGATCAGTGAATAGTAGCCTGTCACAGGTCTGAGGGTGGGACCTGGACAATTCCTTCTATATTAACAGCTAAAATTGACAAAAATTAATTGCAGTTTACCATCCAAGCCTTCCTTTTGACAACTGAAAACTTTCAATAGACTTTTGAGTTCCAAGATAATCACATCAGAAAAATTTTGCCATTGTAACTGTTCTCTAATAGGGAGACAGTTTCTTCAGGCTTCCTACTTTGATATTTTTTCAGAATTCTCCCTTCAGTGAATATATTTTTAACTTTCATAATATTGGTCTTTTAAAATATATTACAAAGCTTATAGATTATTTTTCATTATCAATTCTTGAGTTATGAGTGATACTATATCTGTGAATATTTTGAAAATACTTATTTCAGTGACTTTTTAAAATTTCCATTACTGTTCATTCTTTTGATGAAATGCATGCTATTTTTAAATTTCTCAAGTAACCTGACTCTATGCTGTAAACTTTATTTTTACTTTCAGTGGAACTTTATTATGATTTATTTTTTATTTATTCCAGTTCCCTGGACTCACATTTTAACTTATTAGACATTAGTACACAAGTTCACATTTTACTTTGCAAATTTGTCTGGAGTTTCTTCACCCTTTAGGAAATATACATTTAGAAATAATTTCCAAGAATGAAGTGTATTTAGGGTTCTGAATTGTCAGTGTCTTTTCACTTATAATCCTAAATGTTTAGCAAGATTCCAGGATAAAACAAAGACTTCAGAATTTCATTTTGGTGATGTACTAGCTTTAACTACTGTCTTCATGTGGTGACACATATCCTGATTGCATAGCCAAAGAAAAGCACTTGTTTCTTGTCACTATACAGTTATTAGCATCCTAAATTCTAGTTGTTCAAGTAATGACATAATTTTGATTTACCTGTAATTTCTTTGCATTTGAATCCTATTCACAAATATCAATTATGCTATAATGATTTCTGTTTTATCTTTCTATTTTATAATATTTTCCTTTCTGATTTAAATTATATTTTTTTCTAAAATGATTATATGTTAATTGCTGTATCTTATGAGAGACAAAATGAATAGTGCAACAAAGTAAGAGTCTGCCACACAAATTTGAATCTGCTGTATTGAATAAAGTCAACGTAAGCAATATAATTATTATATGTATTTCTTTTAAAATTTTCTGAGATGCGAAAGTGTAGAATATGAGTCATATCCTAGAGATGAACTGATGTAAATTTGAACAACAATTCAAAATATTAATCTCCAAGTTCTAATACTTCTCATATTTTCTCTATATATTCTTTTTTTTTCTCAATAGGTCTAAAATGGGTTGTGTATATTAACAGATGGTAATCTGTAATTATGGCTTCCCTGGTAGCTCTGTGGTAATGAATCTGCCTGCCAGTCTAGAAGACATGGGTTCTATCCTTGGTTTGGGAAGATCCTCTGAAGAAGTAAATGTCTATCCACTCTAGTATTCCTGCCTGGGAAATCCTGTGGACAGAGAAACTGGCGGGCTGCAGTCCATGGGTCACTAAGAATTAGACATGACTCAGCAACTAAACAACAAAGTCTGTAATTACAAAGTACTTTTAAATTTTTTTTTTTGTATTATTTAATAAAAGTTTATATATGGCTAATCAGGGATTATACATATCTGTAAACAGAAAAACTTTGTAAAAGTAAAAAGCAAAATAAAGTAATCATTAAAAAAAGTTTATACAGCGCCTATCATGTCTTTAAATTATTGCCAATATGTTGATTTAAAAATATGAAACTGGGCCGGAACCCGCTACCGTGAGGAGCCGCCGCGAGGAGCCGCCCGAACCCGCCGCTGCGAGGAGCTGCGGACGCCGAGGCGCCGTGGCGCTGAGCTTTAACTACTGTCTTCATGTGGTGACACATATCCTGATTGCATAGCCAAAGAAAAGCACTTGTTTCTTGTCACTATACAGTTATTAGCATCCTAAATTCTAGTTGTTCAAGTAATGACATAATTTTGATTTACCTGTAATTTCTTTGCATTTGAATCCTATTCACAAATATCAATTATGCTATAATGATTTCTGTTTTATCTTTCTATTTTATAATATTTTCCTTTCTGATTTAAATTATATTTTTTTCTAAAATGATTATATGTTAATTGCTGTATCTTATGAGAGACAAAATGAATAGTGCAACAAAGTAAGAGTCTGCCACACAAATTTGAATCTGCTGTATTGAATAAAGTCAACGTAAGCAATATAATTATTATATGTATTTCTTTTAAAATTTTCTGAGATGCGAAAGTGTAGAATATGAGTCATATCCTAGAGATGAACTGATGTAAATTTGAACAACAATTCAAAATATTAATCTCCAAGTTCTAATACTTCTCATATTTTCTCTATATATTCTTTTTTTTTCTCAATAGGTCTAAAATGGGTTGTGTATATTAACAGATGGTAATCTGTAATTATGGCTTCCCTGGTAGCTCTGTGGTAATGAATCTGCCTGCCAGTCTAGAAGACATGGGTTCTATCCTTGGTTTGGGAAGATCCTCTGAAGAAGTAAATGTCTATCCACTCTAGTATTCCTGCCTGGGAAATCCTGTGGACAGAGAAACTGGCGGGCTGCAGTCCATGGGTCACTAAGAATTAGACATGACTCAGCAACTAAACAACAAAGTCTGTAATTACAAAGTACTTTTAAATTTTTTTTTTTGTATTATTTAATAAAAGTTTATATATGGCTAATCAGGGATTATACATATCTGTAAACAGAAAAACTTTGTAAAAGTAAAAAGCAAAATAAAGTAATCATTAAAAAAAGTTTATACAGCACCTATCATG
The DNA here is from genome assembly GCA_022376925.1 of Tragulus kanchil. Classification (NCBI taxonomy): domain Eukaryota; kingdom Metazoa; phylum Chordata; class Mammalia; order Artiodactyla; family Tragulidae; genus Tragulus; species Tragulus kanchil. The sequence goes on along the minus strand of JAIOJX010000028.1, from coordinate 93,617,724 downwards.
TCTTTAAATTATTGCCAATATGTTGATTTAAAAATATGAAACTGGGCCGGAACCCGCTACCGTGAGGAGCCGCCGCGAGGAGCCGCCAGAACCCGCCGCTGCGAGGAGCTGCGGACGCCGCGAGGAGCGCCGTGGCGCGGGTAAGTTCAGCCACTCCAACTGGAGGGCTTGCTGAACGGAGAGGGGAAGTCGTCCACGGGTTGTTGACCAGGGACCAGGCACGAGTTGGACGGGAAAGCTCGCGTCCGCCTTTGGGACTTAGACACGTAACCGGCAGTGCGCGTGTGCCAGTGGCGGAGGAGCCTGCGCTCCCCTAGAGCTGCTGCAGCAGTGGAGGAAGCCGGGGAAAGAGCAGGGATTGGAAACTAGAGGCGGTTGCGCGGTCGAGCCGGGGCGCCCCCCTCCAACAAAGGACTGCGCGCGCCGCGTCCTCTGCCCAACTGACTGGGATCAGCCCACCGTCCCGGCCAGCACCCAGTATGGCAGCAAAGCCCTCATTTTGCTGAACACAAAAACAGAAACCACAGCAACCGGCACTATAAGGGAAACACTACGCCATCAAGACACCACCATCAAGAGCAGATTGGTTTCCAACAGGCAGATGAGAAGATAAAAACCAAGGACAATATTTACCCCTTTTTTTTTTCTTTTTTTTCCTTTTCTTCTGCTTGTTTGTGGTGGACTATTTTGCTTATTCAATTGATTGGTCTGGTTTGGGGTTTATTAGTTTCTTTGTTCATTGGTTTTTTTTTTTTTTTTTTTTTGTAGTTGTTTTCATTTGATTTGTTTTATGGGTTTTTTTCTTTGTTTTTTTTTTTGGTCTCTTATTAATTTTTTCTGCTCTTTTTAATTTTTAACTTTTCTTGACTTTTATTGTATTTTTTTAACTTTAATTTTAATTCTTGAAAACCTCTAATCCTCTTTTCTCTTTCCTCTTTCCCACTGCTTTCTTCCTCTATGTTCTAAATGTAAAACATTTTCCTAGCTACCAATATCCTCTAGATAAATTATTTCCTATCTTCCTGTCTCCACTATTCACTTCCAAATACACTAAACAATACACACACTAATCTTTGCTACCTAATCCTAGAAAATACTTCCAAGACGAATCTTTTCCTTTTTATTACTTATAGATCTCCTCCTTGTCACCCCGAACACATGTCCTAATTTAAAATTGCTCTCATTGTAATTATCCAAGCCAGGAACTTGTGCTAGATCTATTATTCAGGAACTATTTCAATCAATTCAAAGCTCAACGGGCAAGGATCATCTGTAATTGCATGAATTGCTAGAAATATTTCCTGTGACTTATCTCTGTAAAACTGGTCAGTTGTGGGGATTGCTGTATATGTATGTATATCTTACGATTATGTTAGAAAACCTCTGCATGCTTTTATGACTGTCAGCCATCAAGGATGCACCTCTTGTTCCTCAGATGCTAGTATGTAAACTAGTATCACAGAACACCATAGCAAACCAGACATAGAGCCTACACCCCCAGACGAATCATCAAACCAAGGATCCTCGAAGTGGAAGCCCTGATTCCAAGACCCCACACTATCAAAGAACATACAACACTACAGATTATTCACCTGTAAACAAGGTCTAACACCACCCAAGACACAAACCACTGAACCCTTCTACAAGGACAGAAACCCAAAGGAAGGGAGAATTCAACCAAGAAGCCTGGTGGGAATAAGAACTCCATACACACAGACACACACAAAGAAACAAAAATTAACCTAATAATGAAACGTCAGAGAAACACTGTACAAATGAAGGACCAAGCTAGAGAAACACCACTTCAAATAACAGAGGAGGAAATAGACAAATTATCTGAAAGAGAATTCAGAAAAGCTATACTAATGCGGATGCAAAACACCGAAAACAGAATATTAGAGGAAATTAGTGCATTGAGAAGAGACATGCAAGAAATGAAAAATAAGCAAATGGAGACAACTAACTCAATTGTTGAACTCAAAAATACTATAGAAGGTCTCAACAGTAGAGTATCAGAGGCTGAAGAATGGATAAGTGAGCTGGAAGACAGAATGGTGGAAATAAGGGCTGAAGAAAAGAACAAAGCCCAAAGAATTAAAAGAACTGAGGATAGCCTCAGAGACCTATGGGACAATATCAAATGCACCAACATTAGAATTATAGGAGTTCCAGAAGAAGAAGAAGAGAAGAAAGACTATGAAAAGAAAGACTATGAGGTTATAGTTGAAAACTTCCCCAGCATTGGAAAGGAGATAGTCAACTAAGTCCAGGAAGCACAAAGAGTTCCATACAGGAGAAACCCCAGAGGAAACACACCAAGGCACATACTAATCAAACTAACGCAGACTAAATATAAAGACAGATTACTAAAAGCAGCTAGGAGCAAACAACAAATAACATATAAAGGAAACCCCATACGTTTAACTGCGGATCTCTCAACAGAAACTCTGCAGGCCAGAAGAGAATGGCAAGATACATTTAAATGGCTAAAAGAGAACAATCTCCAACCAAGAATTCTCTACCCAGCAAGAATCTCATTCAGAATTGATGGTGAAGTCAAAAACTTCACAGACAGACAAAAACTAAAAGAACTCTGTACCATAAAACCAGGCCTACAACAAGTGTTAAAGGGCCTGATATAGCCAATAAATACAAGCGTAGGAGAAGTCCTACAAATCAAACCCCAAACTTCTAAGGAGATGACAATAGGAACATTCGTATCAATAATTGCTTTGAACATAAATGGACTGAATGCTCCAACCAAACGACACAGGCTGGCTGAATGGATCCAGGAGCAAGACCCATATATATGCTGTTTATAAGAGACCCACTTCAGACCGAGAGACACTCATAGACTGAAAGTGAAAGGATGGAAAAAGATATTTCACGCAAATGGAAATCAAAAGAAAGCTGGAGTAGCAATCCTCATATCAGACAAAATAGACTTTAAAGTAAAGAAGATTCTAAGAAACAAGGCAGGTCACTACATCAAGATTAAGGGATCTATCCAAGAGGAAGACATAAGTCATGAATATCTACGCAGCCAACACAGGGGCACCTGAATACATAAGACAGGTACTTTCAGACATAAAAGAAGAAATCAACAATAACACAATAATAGTAGGAGACTTTAACACTACTCTCACACCAATGGACAGATCAAAAAAACAGAAAATTAATAAAGAAACACAAGCCTTAAAAGCCACACTGGAAAAAATGGACCTCATCGATATCTTTAGGATGTTCCATCTAAAAGGAGAAGAATACACTTTCTTCTCAAGTGCTCATGGAACCTTCTCCAGGATAGACCACATCTTGGGCCACAAATCTAACCTCATTCAATTCAAGAAAACCGAAATTATATCAACCATCTTCTCGGACCACAATGCAATGAGACTGGAGATCAACTACCAGAAAAAAAACCCTAAAAACAGGAACACATGGAGATTAAACAATACATACCTAAAAAACCAACTGATCATTGAGGAAATCAAAGGAGAAATTAAACAATTCCTAGAAGAAAATGACAATGAACACACGACAGTGCAAAACCTATGGGATACTGCAAAAGCAGTTCTAAGAGGGAAATTTATAGCAATACAATCCCACCTCAAGAAACTAGGAAAATATGAAGCAGATGACCTAAACCTCCGCTTAAAACAGTTGTAGAAAGAAGAACAAAAGCATCCCAAAGCCAGCAGAAGAAGAGAAATCACAAAGATCAGAGCAGAAATAAATGAGAAAGAAACAAAAGAAACAATAGTAAAGATAAATAAAGCAAAAAGCTGGTTCTTTGAAAAGGTAAACAAAATTGACAAGCCACTGGCCAGACTCATTAAGAAAAAGTGAGAGAAGAACCAGATCAACAAAATCAAAAACGAAAAAGGAGAGATTACAACAGATAATGCAGAAATCCAAAGGATTCTAAGAGACTATTATGAACAACTCTGTGGCAACAAACTGGACAACCTGGAAGAAGTGGACAGTTTCTTGGACAGGATTAATCTCCCAAGACTGAGCCAGGAAGAAACAGAAACTTTGAACAACCCAATCACAAGCTCAGAAATCGAATCTGTGATTAAAAATCTACCCAAAAATGAAAGCCCAGGGCCAGATGGCTTCACAGCCGAATTCTACCAAACATTTAAAGAAGAGCTAATGCCTGTCCTTCTAAAACTCTTTCGAAAATTTGCACAGGAAGGAAAACTTCCAAACACAATCTAGGAGGCCACCATCACCCTGATATCCAAACCAGGCAAAGACAACACAAAAAAGGAAAACTATAGGCCAATTTCACTGATGAACTTAGATGCCAAGATGCTCAACAAAATCCTAGCAAACAGAATTCAACGACACATAAAAAACTCATACATCATGATCAAGTCGGGTTCATCCCAGGCATGCAAGGCTTCTTCAACATCCACAAATCAATCAACATGATACACCATATCAACAAGTTGAAAGACAAAAATCACATGATCATTTCAATAGATGCAGAAAAAGCCTTCGACAAAGTACAACATCCATTTATGATCAAAACTCTTCAGAAAATGGGCATAGAAGGAACCTATCTCAATATAATAAAAACCATCTATGAGAAGCCTACAGCGAACATTATTGTTAATGGTGAAAAACTGAAAGCATTCCCTCTAAGATCAGGAATAAGACAGGGGTGCCCACTTTCACCACTACTATTCAACATAGTCCTGGAAGTTCCAGCAACAGCAATAAGAGAAGAGAAAGAAATCAAAGGAATCCAGATTGGAAAGGAAGAAGTCAAGCTCTCTCTTTTTGCAGACGACATGATATTATACGTAGAAAATCCCAAAGACACAGTTACAAAGCTACTAGAGCTAATCAATGAATTCAGCAAAGTCGCAGGATACAAAGTCAACACACAGAAGTCACTGGCATTCCTATACACAAACAATGAAAAATCAGAAAACGAAATCAAAGAGGCAATCCCCTTCACCATTGCAACCAAAAGAATCAAATATCTAGGAATAAACCTACCCAAAGAAACAAAAGAATTGTACACAGAAAATTACAAGACACTCATGAGAGACATTAAAGAAGACTTAAACAGATGGAGAGATATTCTATGTTCCTGGGTCGGAAGAATCAATATTGTGAAAATGACCATACTACCAAATATCATCTACAGATTCAATGCAATACCTATTCAACTACCATTGACATTTTTCACAGAACTAGACCAAAGAATCACACAGTTCATATGGAAACACAAAAGACCTCGAATAGCCAAAGCAATCCTGAGGAAGAAGAATGGAGTTGGAGGAATCAGCCTCCTAACTTGAAAAAGGCAAGACAGTAATGGAGCTTGGAGGACAAAAAAGGAAAACTTAGCCAAATTTCCCCTGATAACCAGGCAAAGACAACACAAAAAAGGAAAACTATAGGCCAATTTCACTGATGAACTTAGATGCCAAGATGCTCAACAAAATCCTAGCAAACAGAATTCAACGACACATAAAAAACTCATACATCATGATCAAGTCGGGTTCATCCCAGGCATGCAAGGCTTCTTCAACATCCACAAATCAATCAACATGATACACCATATCAACAAGTTGAAAGACAAAAATCACATGATCATTTCAATAGATGCAGAAAAAGCCTTCGACAAAGTACAACATCCATTTATGATCAAAACTCTTCAGAAAATGGGCATAGAAGGAACCTATCTCAATATAATAAAAACCATCTATGAGAAGCCTACAGCGAACATTATTGTTAATGGTGAAAAACTGAAAGCATTCCCTCTAAGATCAGGAATAAGACAGGGGTGCCCACTTTCACCACTACTATTCAACATAGTCCTGGAAGTTCCAGCAACAGCAATAAGAGAAGAGAAAGAAATCAAAGGAATCCAGATTGGAAAGGAAGAAGTCAAGCTCTCTCTTTTTGCAGACGACATGATATTATACGTAGAAAATCCCAAAGACACAGTTACAAAGCTACTAGAGCTAATCAATGAATTCAGCAAAGTCGCAGGATACAAAGTCAACACACAGAAGTCACTGGCATTCCTATACACAAACAATGAAAAATCAGAAAACGAAATCAAAGAGGCAATCCCCTTCACCATTGCAACCAAAAGAATCAAATATCTAGGAATAAACCTACCCAAAGAAACAAAAGAATTGTACACAGAAAATTACAAGACACTCATGAGAGACATTAAAGAAGACTTAAACAGATGGAGAGATATTCTATGTTCCTGGGTCGGAAGAATCAATATTGTGAAAATGACCATACTACCAAATATCATCTACAGATTCAATGCAATACCTATTCAACTACCATTGACATTTTTTACAGAACTAGACCAAAGAATCACACAGTTCATATGGAAACACAAAAGACCTCGAATAGCCAAAGCAATCCTGAGGAAGAAGAATGGAGTTGGAGGGATCAGCCTCCCTAACTTCAGACTCTACTACAAAGCAACAGTTATCAAGACAGTATGGTACTGGCACAAAAACAGAACTATCGACCAATGGAACAAGATTGAGAACCCAGAGATCAACCCATGCACCTATGGCTGCCTTATTTTTGATAAAGGAGGAGAAACTATAAAATGGGACAAAGACAGCCTCTTCAACAAATGGTGCTGGGAGCATTGGACAGCTACATGCAAAAAATTGAAGTTGGAACATTCCCTGACACCATACACAAAGATCAACTCAAAATGGGTTAAAGACCTAAATGTAAGACCAGAAACCATCAAACTCTTAGAGGAGAATATAGGCAAAACCCTCAAGGACATCAATCAAAGCAAGATCTTCTCTGACCCACCTACTAAAATAGTGGAACTGAAAAGAAAAGTGAACACATGGGACCTCATGAAACTTAAAAGATTTTGTACAGCAAAAGAAATCACCAAAAAGGTGAAAAGACACCCCACAGAGTGGGAGAAAATCATAGCAAATGAAACAACAGAAAAAGAATTAATCTCCAAAATCTACAAGCAACTCAGACAACTCAGCACAGGGAAAATGAGCAGCCCAATCAAAAAATGGGAAAAAGATCTAAAGAGACGCCTCTCCAAAGAGGACATACAGATGGCCTAAAAATACATGAAACGATGCTCAACCTCACTTATTATCATAGAAATGCAAATTAAAACCACAATGAGATACCACCTCACACCTGTCAGAATGGCCATCATCAACAATGAAAAATCAGAAAACGAAATCAAAGAGGCAATCCCCTTCACCATTGCAACCAAAAGAATCAAATATCTAGGAATAAACCTACCCAAAGAAACAAAAGAATTGTACACAGAAAATTACAAGACACTCATGAGAGACATTAAAGAAGACTTAAACAGATGGAGAGATATTCTATGTTCCTGGGTCGGAAGAATCAATATTGTGAAAATGACCATACTACCAAATATCATCTACAGATTCAATGCAATACCTATTCAACTACCATTGACATTTTTCACAGAACTAGACCAAAGAATCACACAGTTCATATGGAAACACAAAAGGCCTCGAATAGCCAAAGCAATCCTGAGGAAGAAGAATGGAGTTGGAGGGATCAGCCTCCCTAACTTCAGACTCTACTACAAAGCAACAGTTATCAAGACAGTATGGTACTGGCACAAAAACAGAACTATCGACCAATGGAACAAGATTGAGAACCCAGAGATCAACCCATGCACCTATGGCTGCCTTATTTTTGATAAAGGAGGAGAAACTATAAAATGGGACAAAGACAGCCTCTTCAACAAATGGTGCTGGGAGCATTGGACAGCTACATGCAAAAAATTGAAGTTGGAACATTCCCTGACACCATACACAAAGATCAACTCAAAATGGGTTAAAGACCTAAATGTAAGACCAGAAACCATCAAACTCTTAGAGGAGAATATAGGCAAAACCCTCAAGGACATCAATCAAAGCAAGATCTTCTCTGACCCACCTACTAAAATAGTGGAACTGAAAAGAAAAGTGAACACATGGGACCTCATGAAACTTAAAAGATTTTGTACAGCAAAAGAAATCACCAAAAAGGTGAAAAGACACCCCACAGAGTGGGAGAAAATCATAGCAAATGAAACAACAGAAAAAGAATTAATCTCCAAAATCTACAAGCAACTCAGACAACTCAGCACAGGGAAAATGAGCAGCCCAATCAAAAAATGGGAAAAAGATCTAAAGAGACGCCTCTCCAAAGAGGACATACAGATGGCCTAAAAATACATGAAACGATGCTCAACCTCACTTATTATCATAGAAATGCAAATTAAAACCACAATGAGATACCACCTCACACCTGTCAGAATGGCCATCATCAACAAATCGACAGACAACAAGTGCTGGAGAGGGTGTGGAGAAAAGGGAACCCTCTTGCATTGCTGGTGGGAATGTAAATTAATGCAACGTCTGTGGAAGACAATATGGAGATTCTTAAAAAACTAAAAATAGAAGCACCCTATGACCCAGCAATCCCACTATTAGGCCTATATCCTTATGAAATCAAAAATGAAAGAGGCACCTGTACCCCAGTATTCATTGCAGCTCTCTATGCAATAGCCAGAACATGGAAGCAACCTAGATGGCCATCGACAAATGAATGGATCCAGAAGCTCTGGTACATATATACAATGGAATACTACTCAGATATTAAAAGAAATGCAGAAGACTCAGTCCTAATGAGGTGGCTGGCTCTAGAACCTATCATAAAAAGTGAAGTAAGTCAAAAAGAGAAAGACAAGTATAGTATACTAACTCATATATATGGGATCTAGTAAGATGGTCATGATAACATGCGCAGTGAACTCATGAAAAAACAGAGGATAGACATAAAGACATTGTGGAGACCGAACAGTGGGAGGGAGGCATGGAGGGAGTAACATGGAAGCCTATACTGTCATGTGTGGAAAAGATAGCTATTGTCATTGTGCTAGGGGAATAGGAGTACCTACAACCACTTGGAGCGATGGTCTGGAGGGATGGGAGGAGGAACTGGGTGGGGTAGAGTCCAGGTATATGCATATGAATGATCTGGGAACATACCACCTACTAAAATAGTGGAACTGAAAAGAAAAGTGAACACATGGGACCTCATGAAACTTAAAAGATTTTGTACAGCAAAAGAAATCACCAAAAAGGTGAAAAGACACCCCACAGAGTGGGAGAAAATCATAGCAAATGAAACAACAGAAAAAGAATTAATCTCCAAAATCTACAAGCAACTCAGACAACTCAGCACAGGGAAAATGAGCAGCCCAATCAAAAAATGGGAAAAAGATCTAAAGAGACGCCTCTCCAAAGAGGACATACAGATGGCCTAAAAATACATGAAACGATGCTCAACCTCACTTATTATCATAGAAATGCAAATTAAAACCACAATGAGATACCACCTCACACCTGTCAGAATGGCCATCATCAACAAATCGACAGACAACAAGTGCTGGAGAGGGTGTGGAGAAAAGGGAACCCTCTTGCATTGCTGGTGGGAATGTAAATTAATGCAACGTCTGTGGAAGACAATATGGAGATTCTTAAAAAACTAAAAATAGAAGCACCCTATGACCCAGCAATCCCACTATTAGGCCTATATCCTTATGAAATCAAAAATGAAAGAGGCACCTGTACCCCAGTATTCATTGCAGCTCTCTATGCAATAGCCAGAACATGGAAGCAACCTAGATGGCCATCGACAAATGAATGGATCCAGAAGCTCTGGTACATATATACAATGGAATACTACTCAGATATTAAAAGAAATGCAGAAGACTCAGTCCTAATGAGGTGGCTGGCTCTAGAACCTATCATAAAAAGTGAAGTAAGTCAAAAAGAGAAAGACAAGTATAGTATACTAACTCATATATATGGGATCTAGTAAGATGGTCATGATAACATGCGCAGTGAACTCATGAAAAAACAGAGGATAGACATAAAGACATTGTGGAGACCGAACAGTGGGAGGGAGGCATGGAGGGAGTAACATGGAAGCCTATACTGTCATGTGTGGAAAAGATAGCTATTGTCATTGTGCTAGGGGAATAGGAGTACCTACAACCACTTGGAGCGATGGTCTGGAGGGATGGGAGGGGGGGAACTGGGTGGGGGTAGAGTCCAGGTATATGCATATGAATGATCTGGGAACATACCTGTTAAAAAACAAAGAAATAATTAAATAAATTAATTAATTTAAAAAAAAGACATAATAAAAAAATATGAAACTGTTTTGCAACTTCAGTGAGTTTATATTCCAATTTGGAACTCAGAAAAATTTATATATACACACATATCGACATACTACTATATAAAAAAACAGTGTAATGATTGATAGATACATGCGTGTGTGCATGCTAAGTGCTTCAGTGGTATCTGACTCTTTTAATCCTATGGACTGTAGCCCATCAGGTTCCTCTGTCCATGGGGCTCTCCAGGCAAGAATACTAGTAGGTATTTTTATATACCAGTGGGTTGCCATGCCCTCCTAGCGAGGATCTTCCTGACACAGGGACTGAGCATTGGCGGGCAGGTATTTTAACCACTAGGGCTACCTAGGAAGCCACACTTATAGATATAAACTATACATAAATAGTAAAGATGGTTATTTGGAATTGAAGTGACTGAAGTGAATTATAAGTAGAATGATAAAGTAAAACTTCTTAAGATGTGAATTTGGACAGTATCTGAATGAAAGAAGGAAAAAGTATTCAACAGCATGTTGGAAGAGTTTCAAATAGAAAGCAGAAGACATTTACATTTCCTGATATTTGCCAACAAAGGTCCAGATAGTCAAAGCTATAGTTTTTCCAATGGTCATGTATGGATGTGAGAGCTGGACCATAAAGAAAACTGAGTACCAAAGAACTGATGGCTTTGAACTGTGATGTTGGAGAAGACTCTTGATAGTCCTTTGGACTGCAAGGAGATCAAACCAGGTCAAACCTAAAGGAAATCAACCCTGAATATTTACTGAGAGAACTGATGCTGAAGCTGAAGCTCCAGTACTTTGACCACCTGGTGTTAAGAGATCTTGAAGCTGGGAAAAATAGAGGACATAAAGACATGGTGGAGACCGAACAGTGGGAGGGAGGCATGGAGGGAGGAACATGGAAGCCTATACTGTCATGTGTGGAAAAGATAGCTATTGTCATTGTGCTAGGGGAATAGGAGTACCTACAACCACTTGGAGCGATGGTCTGGAGGGATGGGAGGGGGGGAACTGGGTGGGGGTAGAGTCCAGGTATATGCATATGAATGATCTGGGAACATACCTGTTAAAAAACAAAGAAATAATTAAATAAATTAATTAATTTAAAAAAAAGACATAATAAAAAAATATGAAACTGTTTTGCAACTTCAGTGAGTTTATATTCCAATTTGGAACTCAGAAAAATTTATATATACACACATATCGACATACTACTATATAAAAAAACAGTGTAATGATTGATAGATACATGCGTGTGTGCATGCTAAGTGCTTCAGTGGTATCTGACTCTTTTAATCCTATGGACTGTAGCCCATCAGGTTCCTCTGTCCATGGGGCTCTCCAGGCAAGAATACTAGTAGGTATTTTTATATACCAGTGGGTTGCCATGCCCTCCTAGCGAGGATCTTCCTGACACAGGGACTGAGCATTGGCGGGCAGGTATTTTAACCACTAGGGCTACCTAGGAAGCCACACTTATAGATATAAACTATACATAAATAGTAAAGATGGTTATTTGGAATTGAAGTGACTGAAGTGAATTATAAGTAGAATGATAAAGTAAAACTTCTTAAGATGTGAATTTGGACAGTATCTGAATGAAAGAAGGAAAAAGTATTCAACAGCATGTTGGAAGAGTTTCAAATAGAAAGCAGAAGACATTTACATTTCCTGATATTTGCCAACAAAGGTCCAGATAGTCAAAGCTATAGTTTTTCCAATGGTCATGTATGGATGTGAGAGCTGGACCATAAAGAAAACTGAGTACCAAAGAACTGATGGCTTTGAACTGTGATGTTGGAGAAGACTCTTGATAGTCCTTTGGACTGCAAGGAGATCAAACCAGGTCAAACCTAAAGGAAATCAACCCTGAATATTTACTGAGAGAACTGATGCTGAAGCTGAAGCTCCAGTACTTTGACCACCTGGTGTTAAGAGATCTTGAAGCTGGGAAAAATAGAGGACAGAAGGAGAAGGAAACAACAGAGGACAGGATAGTTGGATGGCATCACCAATTCAGTGGTCATGAATTTGAGCAAACTCTAGGAAATGATGAAGGACAGGGAAGCCTGGCATGCAGTCCATGAGGTCACAAAGAGTTGCGCATGATTGCATGACTGAATTGACTTACTGACTGATATGGGAGCAAGCTTGATATGTTAGAAGAAAGTTAGGGTTATTAGTATTCATGTTTAGAATAAAGCAGAATGAGTATTTTAGAACTGAATTATTTGTGTAGCCAATGGCCATGGATTAATGAGAATAATGTCCCCACAAAACTGTCTACATCCCAATTCATGGAATCTGTGAACGTGTTATGTTACATGACAAAAGAGAATTAAGATTTCAAACAAAATTGTGGTTACTTGTCAATTAACTTTGAGATAAGAAAGTTCTGCTGGACTATCTGAGTTGGCCCATGGTAATCACGAAGATCCTTGTTAACAGAGTGAGCCCAGAATGTCAGTGTCAGAGTGAAATAAGAAATAAGAAATAATAAACTAGTTATTATTGGCTTTAAAGATGGAAGGAGGTTATAATCAAGGAATGTGGACAGCTGAGAGAGCATTTAGTCATGCCCAAACTCTCTGTGACCTCATGGACTGTAGTGTGCCAGCTCCTCTGTTCTCCATTATCTTCTGAAGTTTGTTCAAATTCATATCCATTGAATTGGCCATCTTTCCTTTCCCAGCTTCAGGGCCCTTTCCAATGAGTTAGCTCTTTACATCAGGTGGCCAAAGTATTGGAACTTCAGCATCAGTCCTTCCAATGAATATACAGAGTTGATTGCCTTTAAGTTGACTGGTGTGATCTCCTTGCTGTCCAAGGTATGTTCAAGCATGTTTCTTCAAGAGAAACTAGAAACAGAACAAATATGAATTTTTGTCTCCAGAAGTAACACAACTTAGTACCAAAGAACTGATGGCTTTGAACTGTGATGTTGGAGAAGACTCTTGATAGTCCTTTGGACTGCAAGGAGATCAAACCAGGTCAAACCTAAAGGAAATCAACCCTGAATATTTACTGAGAGAACTGATGCTGAAGCTGAAGCTCCAGTACTTTGACCACCTGGTGTTAAGAGATCTTGAAGCTGGGAAAAATAGAGGACAGAAGGAGAAGGAAACAACAGAGGACAGGATAGTTGGATGGCATCACCAATTCAGTGGTCATGAATTTGAGCAAACTCTAGGAAATGATGAAGGACAGGGAAGCCTGGCATGCAGTCCATGAGGTCACAAAGAGTTGCGCATGATTGCATGACTGAATTGACTTACTGACTGATATGGGAGCAAGCTTGATATGTTAGAAGAAAGTTAGGGTTATTAGTATTCATGTTTAGAATAAAGCAGAATGAGTATTTTAGAACTGAATTATTTGTGTAGCCAATGGCCATGGATTAATGAGAATAATGTCCCCACAAAACTGTCTACATCCCAATTCATGGAATCTGTGAACGTGTTATGTTACATGACAAAAGAGAATTAAGATTTCAAACAAAATTGTGGTTACTTGTCAATTAACTTTGAGATAAGAAAGTTCTGCTGGACTATCTGAGTTGGCCCATGGTAATCACGAAGATCCTTGTTAACAGAGTGAGCCCAGAATGTCAGTGTCAGAGTGAAATAAGAAATAAGAAATAATAAACTAGTTATTATTGGCTTTAAAGATGGAAGGAGGTTATAATCAAGGAATGTGGACAGCTGAGAGAGCATTTAGTCATGCCCAAACTCTCTGTGACCTCATGGACTGTAGTGTGCCAGCTCCTCTGTTCTCCATTATCTTCTGAAGTTTGTTCAAATTCATATCCATTGAATTGGCCATCTTTCCTTTCCCAGCTTCAGGGCCCTTTCCAATGAGTTAGCTCTTTACATCAGGTGGCCAAAGTATTGGAACTTCAGCATCAGTCCTTCCAATGAATATACAGAGTTGATTGCCTTTAAGTTGACTGGTGTGATCTCCTTGCTGTCCAAGGTATGTTCAAGCATGTTTCTTCAAGAGAAACTAGAAACAGAACAAATATGAATTATTCTCTTGAGTCTCCAGAAGTAACACAACATTCCAGAATACTTGATTCTAGCCCAGTCATTCAATTTGAACTTCTAATGTCCAGGACTACAAAATAACAAATTTGTATTGTTTTAAGCCAATAAATATGTGATACTCTGCTACAGTAGTAATAGGAAACTGTGAGGCTATATTATCTAGGGCCTGATAGTACTTAAATTTTGTTCTAATTTTCTAGAAACCCACTAGAATGTACATATATATATATATATATATATATTTTTTTTTTTTTTTTCTATGCAGTGAAGGTTTATTAAAGTGACAAAGGATAGGAAGAGCTTCCAGCATAGACACTGGAAAAGGGATAGAAGAATACCTTGAAAAGCCACTTTAGGCGTGGCTTTTTATACTGCTAGAGTAGATTAAGCAAGAAAAGAATACAATATGCTTTGCTGATTTATAGTATTCTAACTGATTAATGGAGAACAGACAACATAGAGCTATAGTGTAAGCAGGAGACTTGTTAGGAGGGTACTGAATAGATAAAAGGAGATAAAGACTTTAGATTAAAGGAGATAAGGGCCTGGACAAAAATTATGCCTATTCATATGCTGTATAGCTACATTCAAAGTATATTTTCAGGGTAGATCCATCTGTATTCTTACTATAAGCTGTGTTTCACAGGTAATTGCACAAAAACACCCAAAACTGGTAACTGAGGGCTGAGAAGAAGATTTGGTAATCAGTGAATACATGCTAGTTGAAGTCATAGAACTTGAAAACTTCAGTAGACTATCACTGAAAAAGAAAATCTCTAGAAATATTTACTATGAAATATTCTAATATTCAGAGTTTAAGAGAAGATTCAGAAAATTAGATAAAGAAGCAATGAACAGTGAAGTAAAAGGAAACTTTAAGGCACATGTGTACTGGAAGACAAATGAAAAAGACATTCAGAGAAAGTAGGAGTGATCAGTTGTTTCCAATACTACTGAAAAGCAAGTTAGCTGATAATATGAAAATCTGGAATTAATCATTGTCATTAACCATTAAAAATTGTCAGTAATCATTGATATCCCATTTGGGATGTTCTCCCACATTGATATATATATAGGCTAAATAGATTGATAAAACAGATTGTTCTTTGGCTGGCTTTAACAGAGAAGGGAAAACCAACCTTGCTTGCTGTTGAGCTGTTAATCTTTCTCTGTTTGCCTACATATCCAGTATATTCATTAGCCAGTAATTTCATAAAAATATTTGGGGGAAATAAAAGAAGCACATCACTTATAGACAAAGTATTTCAATGAAAAAAAAGAAAGAAAGTTTCTGGACTCTCATACAGTGTTCGATGACACCTTGAGAGTCACTTAAAATTTTTGAGCTCAGAGAAAACTGGACTATACTTTTAAAGGTTACTTCTAACTCTTGTTAACAACTACTGTCCAGTCTTCCACTTCTCTATAATTAACAACACCTTTCTCTGCCATCTAACAAAAAGGAAAGCTATTATGACTCAGTGTCATAATTAATTCAATTTAGAAAATGAATTAATTTTAATAGCATTCATAAAGTTCAACCAACATAAAAATGGTGTTCTCTGTTTATCTGAACAATTTTAAGCAACCATTTAGTAAATATTTCTGATAGAAATAAAGGTGTTATATGTGTTAATTAAAACTTGATTAATTTGGATCATTTTAGTTTTAAATGCCAAACATGTAGCATTGCATATAAAAGTAGATTTTAAAAGATTTGTGCTTGTATATTTAGTTGCCTTAAATATCTAAATGTCTAGAATATAGAAAACTCCCATTATAGAAATTCAAAATATGCTAAAATAGATGAGCTAGTAGCAAGCAGTACAGTTTGATCATTTATCCAACGTCTATTTGCATTTCAAGGGTGTATGAATTAAATATGTTTGTATTTGTCTGTTTTACTTTTAAATTTTTTTTGTAGCATTTTACATGCACAGAGAGCTGGAAAAGACATGGAGTATATTCATGTAAAATGTAATAAAACTATTCAACATATTTTCTCTTCTACCTGACAGAATTATAGCTTGCTTACTGCAAGAAATGTAGCTTAGAAAAAATTAAAATGACAATGTTGATCATAATATTTCTTTCCTTTGCTAAGAATTTTCAGAAAATAAACGTGTAGAAATCATAATATTCTAAATAAGATTTCCCTTCTCCATTCCAGCTTCTCCTCCATCAAAAAAAGTACTTTAGTAATATCTTTCATCATAATTTCTTGTTAAAGCAATGCAACTAGAAATTAAAAATTGAGGGCTATATTTGTCAGTGTTTGTGAATGACATGGCTGCTAAATCATGCTACATTAATATTGTTTTACTATCATAGAGAGTAATATTAGGTGTTACAACACTATGGTAAATATTGGCCCAAAATATAGTGTAATAAATACCCATACTTTAGAGTCAATCGATTTTAAAATGTGGATCTTTTAGCATAAACTCACATAAAAATAACAGTAGTAATTTGAAAGTATGGAACAATTGCGTTATCATAGGCACTGAATTTAAAATTCATTTCAAGAATCAATGCATTAATATAATGATCCTATGAAATATACACAAAGGAAAATCTGAGTATTGCACAGCTAGTAACAGAGAAAGTCAATGTTAGAAAAAAAAATTACTTTAACTATCTGTACCTCCACTTTTTATTCATTTGAGAATTGAAAGATTAAAACCCTGGTAATGTGAGTACAGTTTCTGTAATATATTAAATAAATGATCATTGTTAGTATTAATTCATTGAAATAATGTCAGAACTTGCTAAGAAGCAAACCCTGCAGGAAGTTCTAGATTTTAAAAGTTTGCTTAAGAATATAGAAAAACTCCCATTATAGAAATTCAAAATATGCTAAAATAGATGAGCTAGTAGCAAGCAGTACAGTTTGATCATTTATCCAACGTCTATTTGCATTTCAAGGGTGTATGAATTAAATATGTTTGTATTTGTCTGTTTTACTTTTAAATTTTTTTTGTAGCATTTTACATGCACAGAGAGCTGGAAAAGACATGGAGTATATTCATGTAAAATGTAATAAAACTATTCAACATATTTTCTCTTCTACCTGACAGAATTATAGCTTGCTTACTGCAAGAAATGTAGCTTAGAAAAAATTAAAATGACAATGTTGATCATAATATTTCTTTCCTTTGCTAAGAATTTTCAGAAAATAAACGTGTAGAAATCATAATATTCTAAATAAGATTTCCCTTCTCCATTCCAGCTTCTCCTCCATCAAAAAAAGTACTTTAGTAATATCTTTCATCATAATTTCTTGTTAAAGCAATGCAACTAGAAATTAAAAATTGAGGGCTATATTTGTCAGTGTTTGTGAATGACATGGCTGCTAAATCATGCTACATTAATATTGTTTTACTATCATAGAGAGTAATATTAGGTGTTACAACACTATGGTAAATATTGGCCCAAAATATAGTGTAATAAATACCCATACTTTAGAGTCAATCGATTTTAAAATGTGGATCTTTTAGCATAAACTCACATAAAAATAACAGTAGTAATTTGAAAGTATGGAACAATTGCGTTATCATAGGCACTGAATTTAAAATTCATTTCAAGAATCAATGCATTAATATAATGATCCTATGAAATATACACAAAGGAAAATCTGAGTATTGCACAGCTAGTAACAGAGAAAGTCAATGTTAGAAAAAAAAATTACTTTAACTATCTGTACCTCCACTTTTTATTCATTTGAGAATTGAAAGATTAAAACCCTGGTAATGTGAGTACAGTTTCTGTAATATATTAAATAAATGATCATTGTTAGTATTAATTCATTGAAATAATGTCAGAACTTGCTAAGAAGCAAACCCTGCAGGAAGTTCTAGATTTATAATGTTAGATTAGAAAAATGGTGCATTGGGAAACTCTTAAGTTTCATCATCCATGGAAAGATTGAACTAAAACCAAGCAGATGAACGAAAACTACTAAATAGAGTCGAGGTGAACTAATTTTATAAGAACTTTTGGAAAAAAACAAAGGACTATAGCATCCAAGTGCATACCCACTCAAGAAAAAGCCACCTTTAGACTAGTAAGAAATTTCAGGTGAGTTTTACTTATCCTCAACCTAACCTCACTTTCCAGTATGGTGCAGTCTTGCTCTAGAGAAAGCAATAGCTCAGTTCAAAACACAGTCTTTTGAACAGGAGGGACCAGAAAATATTGCATTGAATTCTTAAGCATTTATTTTTTGTCATTACATTGACTAGATAATCCAGTAAAATTTTCAATAGAAGTAGTAAAACTTAGCATACTCTTTGTTTTCCCAGTTATAATGAGAAGTGTTCAATAGTTCACCACTAGGTATGTTGTTAGTTGTAATACATGCATCCATTCTGTTAAAAGAAAAAGTCATCAAAATGAGGTAATAACTAGTAATTCTAAATAATGAAACATTCTTTTTTTAATTCTGGCATTTGTTTTCCTTCTATGCTTATGATGGATATACAAATTTATATGACGTTTTGTTCAAGTAATATGACAACAAAATTTTATGCAGTTTTACCCAATGATCTCAATAAAGTGGAGAAACAATGCAGAGGAAATATTTCTATGGAATTGTTCAAAGTAAAATTAAAATATTTTAAGAATGTCTCCCCAGGGGCTCAGTCATAAAGAATCTGCCTGCCAATGAGGGAGAGCAGGGTTTGATCCCTAAGTTAGGAAGATCCTCCAGAGAAGGAAATAGCAATCAACTCCAGTATTCTTGCCTGGAGAATCCCATGGACAGAGGGGCTTGGCAGGCTATAGTCCATGCGGTTGCAGAGGAGTCAGATGCAACTTGGCAACCTAACAATAACAAGCTGATATAATGAGGAAGCAGAACACCCTTTTGAGATTTCTGGAAGAAAGATAATAATGCAGTTTCAGTGTTTCAAGCTATTCATTGATGTCATGGTACTTCCAATAACTTGAATCCTCTCCCTTCTTTAAATTTTGTAACTGATGAAATTCGACCTTTCATTCAAATGTCACCTGCCAATTAAATAAATAATTCACATTTGCATGTATCCATCACACACTTTGTAGTTTTGTTAGTGGTACTCTTACCACTGTGGGAGTCTGCAGAGCAAAGTGGCTAAGAGTGTGCTTTCTGTAGCTTTCAGTTCAGTTGCTCAGTCATTTCCAATTCTGTGACCCCATGGACTGCAGCACACCATCTCTGGGCTTCATTTTCTCATCTGGGAAATAAGATTTTAAAAACAAAAGTACCAACATCACAATGGGTATGAAGATTAAATTGGTTAATGTTTTTGAACCTTTCAGCCAATATCACTCACTTTCAGCATCATTGTTCACTAGTTATTCCTGCCTCCAACTTTGGATTGTTGAGGTCCCTAAGGGCAATAATTGTCTTTTAATTTTTCAGAAACTTAGGATAATATTTCATGATTTAAACAGATCAGCTATATATTTATTATGTGGGATTTGTGTGTTTGTCAGTCGCTCAGTCACTCATGTTTGACTTTGCAACACCATGCACTGCAGCCTGCCAGACTCTTCTGTCCAAGGGATTCTCCAGGCAAGAATACTGGAATGGGTTTTCATACCCTTTTCCAGGGGATCTTCCTGGCTGAGGGATCAAACACAGGTCTTCCACATTTGCAGGCAGACTCTTTACTGTCCGAGCCACCAGGGAAGCCCTATCCAGATGCAAATGTACTAAGGATGTAAATATTTTAATATGACTGGTATTTTTTTTTTTAATTTTATGGCCATTGCTAGTGGTGCTTTCAGATGTTTCCTTAGAAATTTATCACTTTGAAATAAATACATTATTTACAAATAATGATCAGATGAGCATAATTCATATTTAAGTAATAAGTTAGAATTACTTAGTTATTATAATAATTATCTCTGACAATATAAATATAATTATGGAAAATTTTAAACTATAAAGGCTTTCAGTTATACAAAGGATTGTATATGACTTTCCAGAATATCAAATAATATTCCTAATGTTTATATGCTTCATAGGTAAATTTAATGGGTCTACTGTCTCACTCAGAAATCTGATATTCCTATTGCATAAACCACCTTTGAAAGTGGTTTCATGCTTCAGCAGGTTTTTTAAGTGGTTTTCCAAACTTGGCAAGACCTACTTGTCCATCTGTAGAGTGATTCCTATGTGCACATGTGCACTGTTCACATGTGGGCCATAAAATGCACACAAATATTCAACTTAATTAGTACACTCAGAATCTTTGAAATTAGAAAGAGACATTGGGAAATCATCAGTTAACATCAAATGAGATTAAGAAAATCTAGTGTTAGTTAGTTCAAACTGTTTCTGTTGTTGCTGCCACATATATTGCCCTAAGGAAGTTAACCTGCAACTGCTGAGAATATCATATTAGGGTTATTGGAAAGCTTTATGCTGATCCCTAGTCTCCACCCTCAGAAATTCTAATTTGATTGCTCTAAGAATTCAAGCAAGAGGAGTGACTGATTCTAAAGTGTACTCTAGATTAAGACTTGTGTGTAAATGAATAATACTAGTTCAGTCTCCAAGGCCAGTTCTGACCTTCCTAGAACACCTTACTGTATGCTGAATTTGTAAAATGTCTCCTAAAAATACCAAGCCCTAAATCCTAGAAACTGATAACACAAGGAGACATTACATTCATGATTATGTTATATGGCATGGTTGACTTTAAGTAGAGTATCTGGTAGTCTTGAACTAATCACATGGGCTCTTCAGAGCTGAGAACTACCTACACCTGTTGGCAGAAGGAAACATTAAATAAATTCAACGCACAAGATTCACTGTGCTGTTGTTTTGGCTTTAAAGATGGAGGAGACTCCGTGAAAAAGAACCTGACTGAGAATGTTTAGAAGCTTAAGTGCAGGCCTTGTTAAATGTAACTAAGTAAACAGGGCCTTGAGTAAACCCCAAAGAACTGAATTTTACCAACAACTGGAATGAGTTTGGAAGCAAATTCTCCGGCTACTCCACAGAAGAACCCAGCCTGATTGAGACCCTGATTTGGTCTTACAAGAGGAGATTCTAAGCAGAAAGCACTCAAACCTGCCAGGATTTCTGACCTACAAAATGTGAGTTACTAAACGGGTGCTATTTTAAGCCACAAATGTGGTAGTACTTTGTTACTCAGTAATAGAAAGTTAATATAGACCTTAATATTTTTTTTCAAACCAGCTACCCTGGCCTCTCATGTATGTTTTCATAAATTAACACACAAAACTTAAGCTGAGATGCACATATTAGATCTCAAAAATATATATGTTCTCAGTTACTCTTTTTCTACATGTGCATATTCTAACCAAGTATCTTCACAAAGGGTTTGTGTCAAAAATCTACTTTATGATTTCAATGTGTATCACGACCTGGTTCTTCTGACTGATTTATCTAAAACTTCATTCCCAAAGCATAGGTAATTCTTTAACTCTCAATTTGTTTTTGTGTTGTTGTTTAGTCCCAAAGTTATGTCCAACTCTTAAGACTCCATGGAATGTAGCCTACCAGGCTGTTCTCTTCATGGGGTTTCCCAGACAAAAATACTGGTGTAAGGTGCCATTTCTATCTCCAAGGAGTTTTCCCAACCCAGGGATCAAACCTGCATCTTCTGCATTGGCAGGCAGATTCTTTACCCCTGAGTCACCAGGGAAGCTCAACTCTTAATTACTAGTTTAATTACGGAAAAAAAAAAAAAAAAAAAAAACCCTATTTAATCTATTTAATGTGAATGTTACCTTTAAAAATTGCACCACCCATTTCCAACTATGCGGGGACCTTCTGCAGAAAGGGAAGGCAGCAGGGATTACCCCCGGCTGAACCAGGAGATCTCGGAGAAAGGCAAATTTTGAACTGCCCGCCCCACAGCCCCCTGGCTGAGGCAGGGGACAATCAGACGCGACAGGGGTTCCATCGAAGTAGTTCCGCTTTATTAATGAAGATCCACAGCTTTTATAGGCGAGTGAAGGGGGTTTTGCACGGGACTTCCTATAGATTACACCAATCAAGCTAAAGGCCAAGCAATCATTCACGAGCGCGGAAACCAAGGGAACCAATCAGAAATTTTGACCATCAATTAACAATTTAGATCATGCCCTGCCTCTTCCTGTAGGTGCCATCTTAGCTCCAAGCTAAAACAATGTGCTTAAGCTCCTTTTCACTCCCACACCCCTTCCTGTAGGCGCCATCTTAGCTCCAAACTGCAAACATGTGCTTAAGCTTCTTTATGCTTAAAACAGTCCTCTTTCAATTCAGAGCCCCACATCTGCCCCTCTTTTATTTTAAAATTAAGAGACTTTTGTTGAGGCAACGCATAGAGCTAAGAGGTGGCCAGCCTCTAGCCTCGTCCGCTCTCCCTTGCGGCTGTGCCTGTCTTAGGTCGGGACAGAGCACTACTCAGGCAGAGCCCGTCATGGGATCAGGCAGCAGCTGCGGCGGCCCTCCTGTCTTAGGCCTGCTCTGCAGTGATGTCCTCTTACCCGTCACTGGCTAACCAGCCATTTCATGGGGGCTGGACGGAGTTTTTAGAGCGTTTTTCATTCAAAGGCCTCATTCATTATATGTCTCGAGTGATTTCTTGAAGGGCCATATCGACCCAGGGGTTTTGTGGGTGCCCAATGTAGGGCTCTTTTTCTAGGACCTGAGCAAGCATAATTATTTTGTTGTAACTGTCTATTGCGGGCTATAACGCCCTTGACCTTAAACAGTATAGCTAGCAAGACATCAACAACAAACAGATAGAAAGCATTTTTAAACCAGGTGAAAGGACTTTGTATCCATAGCCAAAAGTCATTAACCCCCTTTTGTCAGGCAAAAGCAGGGATTTCTCACGTCACAGTCCAAGCGTGCCAGAACACTTAATATCGACAGCTCTGGCGTGTAGATAAAGCTGTTGCTGGAGTCCTGTTATGGCAATCCTCAAGTGTTCAAGTTGGTGTAGGCTGGTCTGAAGTCCCTGGGCAGAGGCGGTGGATGTTGTTTACCATTGTGATGGTGTGCACTTGTTGAACTCCAAGCACGGATGTTGTTACTGTTGTACCTATTAGGGAGAGAGAGAGAGATGCCGCAAGAATTTTTTGTTCTTGGGCCTGATATATGGTCATATTTTATCTGCAGCAGATTCTAAGGTTTGATCCTTGTTTTGTGGCATAAATTTAAGATTTTTCTCCAGTACCCATATAGGGCTGGGTTCCCCAATGGGGAATATGCACCCAAATCCTCTCCCCATAGTAAGGAGTGGATCAGGCCCCTTCCATTGGCCAGTGATGGGGTCCTTCCATCTCACTTGTATTTCAGGTTTTATTTCTTGGCTGGACCAGTGTTTTTGAAAGGGTGCCATCAGTTCATTTTTTGAAAAGTTTCAAATATTTACAGTAAAGCGTGCCATTCCAAGGCTTATTCCCCCTTATGGTTTTTGTAATTGGGCCTTTATGTTTTGATGATGACGTTCAATTATGGCCTGTCCTTGAGGGTTGTATGGGATCCCTTTGGTGTGGTGGATGTGTCATAGTTGAAAAAAGTTTTGTAAATTTTTGCTAACAAAGCAGGGACCATTGTCTGTTTTTATCTGATAAGGTAGACCCAGAGTTGCAAAGCATTGTAAGAAATGACTCTGGGCATGCGTTGTTTTCTCCTGAGTGGGCTGTAGCCAGGCAGGCATGGGAATAAGTATCAATGGATACAAAGATGTACTTGCGTTTTTTAAAGGGAGAAAAGTGAGTGACATCTGTCTGTCACAACATATTAAGCCTCAGTCCCCGAAAAAGGGGGGAACTTGTAAGTGAGGGAGGCAAGACTTACAAGTATGCACAATTTTCTTTAAATCTTTAATGGGGACCTGTGGGTTAAGCTTTATTTGAGGTATAATTAGGACTGTAGTCCCGGAGGCAGCACCCCAGATAGCTCAGAGAGACTGCTCCAAAGAGTTAGGGGAAGAAAGTCAACACAAGGGTTTCAGTGTGGGGGAAATTTAAATGTCAAAGAAAGGTTTTTTTTTTTTAAAGGCTTTTGTTTTACAAATGACTTGTGCCTGCCAGGAGGAGTTGATATGTTCATGAAGGATTTTAGCACTTTTTTAGTTGTGAGGAGATGCAGGGATTGAGATAATAAAAGCTCTAAAAGCAATTTACTTATCTAAAGACTTGTTCCACCAGATTCCCGTGAGTGTTTTGCCCCACCCTGATTTCCTTCAGAGGGGGTTTCCGTGGGATGAAGAATTTTTTGTTCTTGGGCCTGATATATGGTCATATTTTATCTGCAGCAGATTCTAAGGTTTGATCCTTGTTTTGTGGCATAAATTTAAGATTTTTCTCCAGTACCCATATAGGGCTGGGTTCCCCAATGGGGAATATGCACCCAAATCCTCTCCCCATAGTAAGGAGTGGATCAGGCCCCTTCCATTGGCCAGTGATGGGGTCCTTCCATCTCACTTGTATTTCAGGTTTTATTTCTTGGCTGGACCAGTGTTTTTGAAAGGGTGCCATCAGTTCATTTTTTGAAAAGTTTCAAATATTTACAGTAAAGCGTGCCATTCCAAGGCTTATTCCCCCTTATGGTTTTTGTAATTGGGCCTTTATGTTTTGATGATGACGTTCAATTATGGCCTGTCCTTGAGGGTTGTATGGGATCCCTTTGGTGTGGTGGATGTGTCATAGTTGAAAAAAGTTTTGTAAATTTTTGCTAACAAAGCAGGGACCATTGTCTGTTTTTATCTGATAAGGTAGACCCAGAGTTGCAAAGCATTGTAAGAAATGACTCTGGGCATGCGTTGTTTTTTCTCCTGAGTGGGCTGTAGCCCAGCAGGCATGGGAATAAGTATCAATGGATACAAAGATGTACTTGAGTTTTTTAAAGGGAGAAAAGTGAGTGACATCTGTCTGTCACAACATATTAAGCCTCAGTCCCCGAAAAGGGAGGAACTTGTAAGTGAGGGAGGCAAGACTTACAAGTATGCACAATTTTCTTTAAATCTTTAATGGGGACCTGTGGGTTAAGCTTTATTTGAGGTATAATTAGGACTGTAGTCCCGGAGGCAGCACCCCAGATAGCTCAGAGAGACTGCTCCAAAGAGTTAGGGGAAGAAAGTCAACACAAGGGTTTCAGTGTGGGGGAAATTTAAATGTCAAAGAAAGGTTTTTTTTTTTTAAAGGCTTTTGTTTTACAAATGACTTGTGCCTGCCAGGAGGAGTTGATATGTTCATGAAGGATTTTAGCACTTTTTTAGTTGTGAGGAGATGCAGGGATTGAGATAATAAAAGCTCTAAAAGCAATTTACTTATCTAAAGACTTGTTCCACCAGATTCCCGTGAGTGTTTTGCCCCACCCTGATTTCCTTCAGAGGGGGTTTCCGTGGGATGATTTTTTTATCTCCTTGGGGGCACTGTCTCTTAAAGTGCCCCAGTTGGCCGCAGTTAAAGCAGTGGCCTGATTCAGGTGAGGAGGGTGGCCCCTGGGACGAGGCCTTACCTGTAACCATTACAGTGGATAAGGCTTTAGTCATTGCCTCAGAGAGCAGCTCAGTTTGAGCCTGAAGGGCATTGGTGATAGAGCAGGCTTGGTGGCTTTGTGTGCCTATATCTTTAGAGCACACAATCCATAGCTCAATGTAATGATCTTTTTGTCCTGCACAGGCCAATTTATGGTCTGTATTCATTCCCTCCCAAACTAACATTTTGAGGAACTGATCTCTTAAAGGCCCTGGAGGGAATTTTCTCTGTAGGCTCTTCTCTACACGATCTACAAAAGTGGCAAGGTCTTCGTTATTCTTTTGTGTTACACCCGATATGGGGGGTTCAGTAGGGCCTTCAGCAAGTTTTTTCCAGGCAGCCAGACATATAGCCCGTACTTGGTCTTGATAAGGGGCAGGAATGGTGGCCTGCTGAATACCAGTGCTCCATCGGTCCGCCGTTCCCGATAGCATTCCAAAAGTTATTGGAATGACAGGATTGGCAGCCTGGTTTTTCTCTGCTTGAGCATGGCATTCCTCTTTGAAGAAGGCACACAATTTGATATAAATGTTACTGGGAAGTACTGCCTTACAAAGCATTTTCCAGTCTTGGGTGGTACAAGGTTGGTGGGCTAGCCCTTGGAGTATGGTTTCTGCCCATGGGGAGTTTGGGCCGTCCTCGGCTACCGCCTTCTTAAGTTCCTTTAGGTCATTAGCCTCCCATGGATACCAGGCGTCTGGTCTGTTTTCCCCTGGGTTAACGTTTACAGGAAAAGCTTGGGCTGGGCCCGTGAAGGGCGCTGAGGGCCCCCCAGGGTCTTCAGGATAGGTCCTCTCTCTCCAAGGTGACCCCAGTGCCCTCCCTCCCCATGGTGCCTCTGTGATCTCTTTAAAGGGAGGAGGGAGTGTGAAATGCAGTCCTGTGCCTTGAGGTCTTGACCCCGAGTGATTGGGGAAACGCTCATCATAGCTAATTTCGTCTTCATTTATAAACGAGTCCCAGGCTCTGTTAAGAGCTTGGATATAGTTTCCCATGTTGTTAAAAGAGAGAAGAAAAGAAAGACAACTGAGGACTACCACCAAAAATCCTAACGGGAGTGGTGGCGGCCGGGAAGTTGGGCTCATGTCGTGCTTGTGAAACGGTGAAGGAGTCCCTAATGTTGCACGGACATTGTCTTGCTGGGGGCGGGCGCTCTAAGAGACTCTGGCCCGTTCCATGACCCCCTTATCCTGTCACGGGAGTCTTCAAGCGGCAGGCGCCCTAATGGCTTTTAAGTGCCTGACCCGTGCCCATGAGGGAGAGGTTTAGGCCGTGTCCTCAATTTGAAATATAGAAAAGAGAGGCTTCCACCCAGTCGGGCTGCCGCTACTGGGGCGGACTGTCTTAAAGCCTTCTGAGGCCCACCAGAGAGTAGCCCTGGCCCGGTCCCTGTCAGTTGCTTTTTAGACTGTCCACCTGTTCGCTGGAAGTCTCGAATCGGAGAGAACGTGAAAGTAGGAATTAAAGCAAAGAAGGAAGAACAAAGGAAAGCAGCGTTCAGTTTTTTTTTTTTTTTTTCTTTTTCTTTTGTGACTACCCTAAATCCCCACCCTCTCGGGAGTGGCGCGATAAAGGGGAAGACTCACCTTGAAATCCGGATTACTCTGAGAAGATGCCCCTCTAGAGGGAGGCGCTGCGCTGAGGCCCGTTGGCCACGTCGTCGGTTCTCTTTCAAACCCGCACGGTGATGCTGCCTTCTACTTTCTCGCTTTCAGGCCCAACGTTGGGCACCAGCTTCTGCGGGGACCTTTCCCAGAAAGGGAAGGCAGCAGGGATTACCCCCGGCTGAACCAGGAGATCTCGGAGAAAGGCAAATTTTGAACTGCCCGCCCCACAGCCCCCTGGCTGAGGCAGGGGACAATCAGACGCGACAGGGGTTCCATCGAAGTAGTTCCGCTTTATTAATGAAGATCCACAGCTTTTATAGGCGAGTGAAGGGGGTTTTGCACGGGACTTCCTATAGATTACACCAATCAAGCTAAAGGCCAAGCAATCATTCACGAGCGCGGAAACCAAGGGAACCAGTCAGAAATTTTGACCATCAATTAACAATTTAGATCATGCCCTGCCTCTTCCTGTAGGTGCCATCTTAGCTCCAAGCTAAAACAATGTGCTTAAGCTCCTTTTCACTCCCACACCCCTTCCTGTAGGCGCCATTTTAGCTCCAAACTGCAAACATGTGCTTAAGCTTCTTTATGCTTAAAACAGTCCTCTTTCAATTCAGAGCCCCACACACGATAGATGCATTTTTTTGTTGTTTTATGTAATTCCATTACCATTTCTTCAGTGTTTGTCCTGTATTATGCCACTGATGTCTTTAAAAATACATATTTTAAAACAGAATACTTTCTGACTGAATTAGATTATTTCACTCTCTTTTCCCAGGAATCTTAAAGATATTTAATGATGTCTAAATATATTCTGAATTTCCCATATGTATTATTTTCTTGCCGGGGTTAAACTCACAAAATCATGATAATGGTACACCACTCCAACCCACTAAGCTTAGTTTAGGCTTCTATTCTGTTACAATGGCCCCCTTAAGTGCTCAAATTTTGTTTTATTCCTTATTTGGATTATACCTTGCCAAAATCTTTGTGATTAGATAAGGTTTGAAAGTCATAGAAATAGTGGCAATTAGAACATCAGTGAAAGCTACTTCTATTCTTTTGTGGTGTCTGAATTCTAAACTGAATTCTGAGAAGCTTTCAGATAGTAGCAGTTCTCCCCAGCTGATTTTACTCCTTCTGAGGGATTGAGAACACCTAAGGCTATATATAGTGCATGCTGTCCAGGCAGCCACTGATAAGGATTTTTTGTTTGTTTGTTTTTTGCTTTTACAGAGTTTTGTTGTTTATAGATATATAAAATCCCAGATTAGTAATATGTATATCCCATTCTGTCCATCCTACCCCTCCAGGCTGTCCAATATCCCCCATGTAAGATTCCTTAGTCTAACAGTGCATTGACAAGATAGGGCTCCATGTTACTCTTTCCATATCTCTTACCCACTCTTCCCTCTCCCCAATGTCCATAAGTGTGTTCTCTATGACTGTTTGGTTGCTTGCTTTTTGATAGGATTTTTATCAATATATGTTATAAGTTAATATAAATGGGATAAAAATGTGTACTCTTTTATTTCTCTTTCACTAAAAAAAATTATTTTGAAATTCTTTCACATTGCAATATATATTATGATTCATGACTTTATTTGGGAATAATACAGTCTATTGGTTCACCACATTAGTTTATCTGTTTACCTGATGAAAGACATCTGATTTTCTCCCCAGATTTTATAAACTACCTGTTACGGATATTCATGTTTGATATTTTGTATGGACATATGCCTTCATTTTTAATGGATAATACCTAGGAGTGGATTGTCTGAGCCATATGATAGGCAAGTGTTTAACTTTTAAGACACTACCAAGCAATTTTTCAAATCAGTTACATTATTTTACATTTCTGCCACTCTGCACAAGAATCACATTTCCTTCATGTTATACCTGTTAGAATGGTTAAAATTTAACACTACACCTATTAACAGGTCTGTAGCAGTGTCACCTTATAAAATATTTTTTCCCTTCATTAGTGATATTGACCTTCTTACCACTATTTAAGTCTGTAAATCTTCTATAGTAAAATGACTGGTTAGACATTTTGACCATTTTTTTGTTAGATTTTTTTTTTTGATTAAGCTTGGAGTACACTTTAATATTTTGAATAGAAAATCTTCAGATATGTGCTTTGCAAATATTTTCTATCAGTGTGTGGCTTATGTAGTTTTATCAGTGTCTTTCAGATAGCAGAAGCTCTTAATTTGAGGTCTAGTTCCATAATTGGTCCATTTATGAATAATGTTTTTGGGGTCACAATTTAAGTCTATATAAATCATAATCACAGAGATGTTCTTTCATGTTTACTAAATTGTATTGTTTTCATTTTCTACTTAGGATTGTGATATTTTAAGTATTTTTGTTAAATCAATTCCAGGCTGTCCAATATCCCCCATGTAAGATTCCTTAGTCTAACAGTGCATTGACAAGATAGGGCTCCATGTTACTCTTTCCATATCTCTTACCCACTCTTCCCTCTCCCCAATGTCCATAAGTGTGTTCTCTATGACTGTTTGGTTGCTTGCTTTTTGATAGGATTTTTATCAATATATGTTATAAGTTAATATAAATGGGATAAAAATGTGTACTCTTTTATTTCTCTTTCACTAAAAAAAATTATTTTGAAATTCTTTCACATTGCAATATATATTATGATTCATGACTTTATTTGGGAATAATACAGTCTATTGGTTCACCACATTAGTTTATCTGTTTACCTGATGAAAGACATCTGATTTTCTCCCCAGATTTTATAAACTACCTGTTACGGATATTCATGTTTGATATTTTGTATGGACATATGCCTTCATTTTTAATGGATAATACCTAGGAGTGGATTGTCTGAGCCATATGATAGGCAAGTGTTTAACTTTTAAGACACTACCAAGCAATTTTTCAAATCAGTTACATTATTTTACATTTCTGCCACTCTGCACAAGAATCACATTTCCTTCATGTTATACCTGTTAGAATGGTTAAAATTTAACACTACACCTATTAACAGGTCTGTAGCAGTGTCACCTTATAAAATATTTTTTCCCTTCATTAGTGATATTGACCTTCTTACCACTATTTAAGTCTGTAAATCTTCTATAGTAAAATGACTGGTTAGACATTTTGACCATTTTTTTGTTAGATTTTTTTTTTTGATTAAGCTTGGAGTACACTTTAATATTTTGAATAGAAAATCTTCAGATATGTGCTTTGCAAATATTTTCTATCAGTGTGTGGCTTATGTAGTTTTATCAGTGTCTTTCAGATAGCAGAAGCTCTTAATTTGAGGTCTAGTTCCATAATTGGTCCATTTATGAATAATGTTTTTGGGGTCACAATTTAAGTCTATATAAATCATAATCACAGAGATGTTCTTTCATGTTTACTAAATTGTATTGTTTTCATTTTCTACTTAGGATTGTGATATTTTAAGTTGATTTTTGTGTATGTTGTGAAGTATTAGGTACAAGGTTACTTCTCTGTGTATGATTTCCAAATATATTAGGCAATTTGTTGAAGATTGACATTTCTTCTTTGAAATGCCTTTGCACCTGTCTCAAAAACCAGTTTCACATATGCATGGAATTATTTCTGGACACAGAATTCTGTGTCATTGTTCTATTTGCTTATCTTTATAGCAGTCTATGAACTATTGCAGCTTTATAATAGATCTTTAAATCAGGTAGTTAGTACTCCAGATTTTTATCTTTCAAAGTTGTTTTAGCTATGCTAGATCACTTGAATTTTATTGATTTTAGAATAACTGTCAACTTCTATAAAAATTACCTACTTGGATTTTAAATAGTTATGTTAAATTTAATCACAAAATAGGGAGGTTTAAATGTCGTAAGAATAATGAGTGTTTTGTCAGTTCTTTAAAATTTCGTAGATGATCTTGTAATAAGCAAACAAATGCTTTATGTCTTCCTTGTCAACCTCTATACACTTTATTTCCCTTTATTGCCTTATTGCAATAGTAAGGAGTTCAACTATGATGTTAAAAAGGAGTGGTGAGAAGTGACTTCCTAGACTCGTACATGATCTTGGTGGATATACCTTAAGTTTTCACCATTAGCTGTAATGTTAGTTGCAGAATGTTCTCAGTCTTTAACAAGTTAAATTTCCTTTCTATTTCTGGTTTTCTAAGTTTTTGTCATAAATAGGTATTGGATTTTCTCAAATCTTTTTTTTTGCATCTATTGATACAATAATGTGTATTTTCATTTTTAACCTGTTGTTACAAAGTATTATGTTAATTTTTGAATGTTGAACTCTCCTTACACAAATGGGATAAATTCCTCTTGGTCATGGTGTATAAATACTTCTGTACTTTCTTGGGTTCAATTTACTAATTTATTCTTGCTTTTATGCTTATAAAATTCACTTCTCTAAAATTTTCTTGGACTGCCTGCATGGTTTTGTTATCATGGCAATGATAAATCAATTGGAAATTTCTTTTACATTCTGGATAAATTGTATTGTTTTCATTTTCTACTTAGGATTGTGATATTTTAAGTTGATTTTTGTGTATGTTGTGAAGTATTAGGTACAAGGTTACTTCTCTGTGTATGATTTCCAAATATATTAGGCAATTTGTTGAAGATTGACATTTCTTCTTTGAAATGCCTTTGCACCTGTCTCAAAAACCAGTTTCACATATGCATGGAATTATTTCTGGACACAGAATTCTGTGTCATTGTTCTATTTGCTTATCTTTATAGCAGTCTATGAACTATTGCAGCTTTATAATAGATCTTTAAATCAGGTAGTTAGTACTCCAGATTTTTATCTTTCAAAGTTGTTTTAGCTATGCTAGATCACTTGAATTTTATTGATTTTAGAATAACTGTCAACTTCTATAAAATTACCTACTTGGATTTTAAATAGTTATGTTAAATTTAATCACAAAATAGGGAGGTTTAAATGTCGTAAGAATAATGAGTGTTTTGTCAGTTCTTTAAAATTTCGTAGATGATCTTGTAATAAGCAAACAAATGCTTTATGTCTTCCTTGTCAACCTCTATACACTTTATTTCCCTTTATTGCCTTATTGCAATAGTAAGGAGTTCAACTATGATGTTAAAAAGGAGTGGTGAGAAGTGACTTCCTAGACTCGTACATGATCTTGGTGGATATACCTTAAGTTTTCACCATTAGCTGTAATGTTAGTTGCAGAATGTTCTCAGTCTTTAACAAGTTAAATTTCCTTTCTATTTCTGGTTTTCTAAGTTTTTGTCATAAATAGGTATTGGATTTTCTCAAATCTTTTTTTTTGCATCTATTGATACAATAATGTGTATTTTCATTTTTAACCTGTTGTTACAAAGTATTATGTTAATTTTTGAATGTTGAACTCTCCTTACACAAATGGGATAAATTCCTCTTGGTCATGGTGTATAAATACTTCTGTACTTTCTTGGGTTCAATTTACTAATTTATTCTTGCTTTTATGCTTATAAAATTCACTTCTCTAAAATTTTCTTGGACTGCCTGCATGGTTTTGTTATCATGGCAATGATAAATCAATTGGAAATTTCTTTTACATTCTGGATAAATTTTTGTGGAATTTTTATTATTTTCTTACATATTTGTAGTTTTGAGAATAAAACTAAGCTTGAAACTTTCTATATGAGAATGACTTTGGCTACATACTCAAATGTTTTTGTAGCTATGGGGGTATTCAGGAGAATAGTTCTTGAATAAGCTTTGCCAGTTTGTTTCTTTCAACATTTAATCTACGTTCTTAAATTTACTGGCATGAGTCTATTTATAATTTGCTTTTATTATCCTTTTAATATCTGTATATGTCTCAGTGGTGTAATTTGCTTTATTTCTTATAGCTTGCTTTATCACTTTTTCCTCTCTAATACTCTGGAAATATATGTGTTTTATTGATAGTTTTAAAAAAATAGGTCTAGACATTTTTAAAATAATATTCTGTGCTCTGTCCTTGATTTTTAACTTTGATACTGATTTTCTTTTATGTCTTTGCATTAAATTTGTTCTTATTCAAATTCTTAAAATAGAGTTAATTGATTAGAAATCTTTATTCTTTCCATAGTTATTGTTTTATACATATTTCCTATATGATGTTCTAAAGACATCTGCTAAATCATAGTATCCCTAATTTCATGTTTTTAAAAAGCTTTCTTCTTGACCCAAGTGTGATTTTGAATTATATTACTTAGTTTCCAAATAGCTGGTCAAATTCAGGATATAGTGTGTCTATTACTGATTTCTAATTTAATACTATTGTGCCAAAGAACACTTTTTATATGAGTTTAATGCTTTAAATTTAACGAAATTTCCTTTTAGTAAAAAATATGCTGTTTTTAAAAAAGAATATGTATTGTGCTACTGTTGAATATAGTGTTCTATTAATGCATTTAACTTATTTTGATAGTGTTGTTCAACACTCTATATCTTCTATTATCTCATTCATTTATACTCGTTTAGTTAACTAAGATGGTAATTCTGGTGTCCAGCTGTAGTAAGGATTTGTTTATTTCTCATCATTTTATCAACTTCATTTCATGTATTTTGAAGATGTCATTAGGTGTTACCATCCTTTCATTTTCAACTTATTTGTATCTTCCCTTGGATAGCATGTAGTTGTATTTCGCTTTCTGAATGAATCAGATGTGTTATTCTCTACGATTTACTTGGATGTTTAGGCTGTAAAATTGAATATGATTATTCAGATGCTTAGATTTCATTTTCTTTGCATTCTATCAGACCTCTTTTTCTTTTAATAATAACTATTTCTGACTAATTTGGAATTACGTATGTAAAGTTAATAATGTAAAATTAATAGCGTTCCATTGGTTTGTGGGCTTTTTAATTTTAATGATTGTTTTATGGTTTGTAGTATATAGTATACAACATTAATTTAGTCTTTATTCACATTATATTATCTCACTGCATATATTTTGTGAAAACAATAGTGTATTTGAAATAATCTATTTCTATTTCTATCACTGAACTTTTAGATTATTATTTTCATGTATTTTATGTTTATTTTATAGGCCTATATGATACTATTTTTACATTTAAACTATCAATTATATTAAGATTTAAAACATTACTTTAAAAATACCCATGGTTACTAGTGCTCATTCTCTTCTTTCTTTTGTATTGATCTAGATTATTTTCTGTTAGGATTTTTTTGAGCTTAAAGTACTTCATATAATATTATAGTGCAAGTCCTCTTTTGTTTCTATTTACATATATGTGTGTGTGTATATGTATATATATATATTTATATTAGCTTTTGTGTGCATAATAAGTCTATATTCTTAAATTTCAAGTGGGAAAGATTATTTTGTTGCATATAGAATTCTAGGTTTTTGTGGTTTTTGTAGTGTGTCAATGCTTAATTTTTTTTAGTTTTTCTCTTGCTTATATTTTATTTTACCAATGAGAAACCTATTATTCCTGTATTTCTTCCTTGCCACATAGTATCTATTGTTTGTTTTAAACAATATGATTAAAATGTGTCATTTTTTTTTTTTTTTGGTTATAGTGTACACTGAGATTTAGAATGTACTCAAATTACAATAATTTTTTTGTCCTTTTTACTTCCACTTCTTTCTGTTCATTTCAGATCCCATTTATTCACACACTAGTTCACTTTAATAGTCTCACAGCTCACTGGTGCTTTCTGTATATGAATTTTGAGTCTCATTTGTGTGTGTGTTTTATTTGGAAAAGTATTTCTATATCCAAGTTTATTAGTTTTTCCAATAACTTATTCTAATTTCTTGTCTCCTTCAGAGTATTATTTATCATATACAGTGTCCTTTTCACCTCAAGAAATTTAATTTGAGCCACTTTGTCAAGTGATGTATTTATATTATACAGTTCTTTTATTTTCTGACTAATTTGGAATTACGTATGTAAAGTTAATAATGTAAAATTAATAGCGTTCCATTGGTTTGTGGGCTTTTAATTTTAATGATTGTTTTATGGTTTGTAGTATATAGTATACAACATTAATTTAGTCTTTATTCACATTATATTATCTCACTGCATATATTTTGTGAAAACAATAGTGTATTTGAAATAATCTATTTCTATTTCTATCACTGAACTTTTAGATTATTATTTTCATGTATTTTATGTTTATTTTATAGGCCTATATGATACTATTTTTACATTTAAACTATCAATTATATTAAGATTTAAAACATTACTTTAAAAATACCCATGGTTACTAGTGCTCATTCTCTTCTTTCTTTTGTATTGATCTAGATTATTTTCTGTTAGGATTTTTTTGAGCTTAAAGTACTTCATATAATATTATAGTGCAAGTCCTCTTTTGTTTCTATTTACATATATGTGTGTGTGTATATGTATATATATATATTTATATTAGCTTTTGTGTGCATAATAAGTCTATATTCTTAAATTTCAAGTGGGAAAGATTATTTTGTTGCATATAGAATTCTAGGTTTTTGTGGTTTTTGTAGTGTGTCAATGCTTAATTTTTTTTAGTTTTTCTCTTGCTTATATTTTATTTTACCAATGAGAAACCTATTATTCCTGTATTTCTTCCTTGCCACATAGTATCTATTGTTTGTTTTAAACAATATGATTAAAATGTGTCATTTTTTTTTTTTTTTGGTTATAGTGTACACTGAGATTTAGAATGTACTCAAATTACAATAATTTTTTTGTCCTTTTTACTTCCACTTCTTTCTGTTCATTTCAGATCCCATTTATTCACACACTAGTTCACTTTAATAGTCTCACAGCTCACTGGTGCTTTCTGTATATGAATTTTGAGTCTCATTTGTGTGTGTGTTTTATTTGGAAAAGTATTTCTATATCCAAGTTTATTAGTTTTTCCAATAACTTATTCTAATTTCTTGTCTCCTTCAGAGTATTATTTATCATATACAGTGTCCTTTTCACCTCAAGAAATTTAATTTGAGCCCTTTGTATACTTTGTCTTTCAAGTATTTAAACACAGAGATTAAAGTTATGGTAACTTTAATATATTGCTCTGAAAATTCTATTATCTTTTTCAATTTTGAATAAGTTCATATCTCTTATGTTTTGTACTTTCATGCTCTATGACATACCTGCTGAAGTATTATTGGATTGCAAAGAGCATGAACTTGACCTTGTTAGACTGTATTTTTTTTTTTTTTTTTTTTTTTACTTTATTTCTGGGTAACTTAAGTTTCTCAGGAACCTGTGATCCTGTGAAATCTTTGAGTTAAGAAAACTTAGAAGGACTGGAACAAGGGTCTGTATAGGTTTACTTAATCCCCAGTATGAAGACATCCTCTCTTGTGTACTCCACCCCATGCCTGGCTGAATTATTAAGTTTTCCAGTCTGGCTGATGGAGCAGGAACTACTCCTAACCCTGTGTCCCTGTGTGAGTCTCAGCAGTTTATCTGAATTATTATGTGCATCTTTACTTGGTACTTTATTCACATATTTATTAAATAGTATTCAGATAGTTATGTGAAGGTGATTCTTTGTCAATCTCCAGTATCTGTGTAGATCTCTTTCTTCCCCTCATACTAAGATCAGAAAACATACTTTGTTCTGGTGGTCTCAAACCAGAGAATTAATTTGTAATTAAGAAATTAATTACTAGCATATGTAAAAGAGATAACTATTGTCAATGCGCGTGGGTTAAGGGATCTTATACAGGGGCTATGAGATGGACTGAAGGGGTGGGATGGGGGGATGGGGTATACATATGATTAATCTGGGATTATACATATCTCTAAACAACAAAACTGTAAAAGCAAAAGGAAAAGAAAAAAGAAAAAAAATTTAAAAATTTAAGAAATTGTACAATTTGATGAAGTGTATTTAAACTAGTAAAACATACGTGAAAAATGGCATTGTATATATTTCCTGTAGCATTTGCTTGTTGAATATTAATCTAACAGCCCACATACATTACGTGTTTCAAAACTATTTTAATATTGTGAAACTTCTAAGAAATATAGCAATGACCTTTTCCATGAAATTATTGACTCAGAGTGGAAGTGAGGTGATTTTGTTCAACTTCCCACTCAGTGAATTAATATTCACTACTTTCTCTCTTAAAAGTCACCAAACAACTTTGGCTTAAAGGTATACAAACTTACTATTACACTAGGCAGGCCTTTGTAATGCAGGAAACTCCTTAAATAGACAGGTATATGACTGCCTGTCACTTATGTCCACAGCTCTTAGATATGAAATGTGGTATTTCAGTGAAGTCGAATCCATTTTTAAACAAATGTTTTAGTAGTCAAGACATCAACGTTGAAGTTAATGATGAAAAGATATGTAAGGAATAATTGGGGAAAACAATATAAACTGTATGTTGGATAACACTGGTTTTCAAGTTCTAAGAATATTATTTGTATTTTGTTGTATCAGAAAATATTTCTCCATTTTTAGAGTTGCGTGGTCAATTCTTTAGTGGTCAAATATCATACTACAGGCTGTTTTCCTTAAAATAATAAAATACACGTAAAATGTGTTTCTTTATCAAAAAGTCTGTTTAGGACAGAAGTCTCTTATTTGCTCTTTTTGAGACTAATACACCATTTTCAGTCAAAATGTTAAACTAAAGAAATCACATTTTAACAATTCAGTGTTTGAAAAGATACTCCAGTTTATGCAACATAGCAGTTTCTTGTCAGAGAGTATCACATGCAAAATATTCCTCCAATTGTTCACCATGTTAGAGTGAAAACAAAATGTTCTGCTTTCCAAACATACACCAATTAAAAGAAATGGACAGATGGGCATTTTTTTTATGAATTTCCAGTCCATTTTCCACATGTGTATTTCTGTGCATTACAAAGTATACTTGCTGTTCAACTTTCATTTTGCCCTGAAGGTAGATTTTCTGTGATAAACTTTTTTCTTGAGTTTAAGTGCAGATGAGTCTATATTTGGCTATCAATCTAGAAAATGATGCATAAAATAATGGATCTTGTATATATTTCCTGTAGCATTTGCTTGTTGAATATTAATCTAACAGCCACATACATTACGTGTTTCAAAACTATTTTAATATTGTGAAACTTCTAAGAAATATAGCAATGACCTTTTCCATGAAATTATTGACTCAGAGTGGAAGTGAGGTGATTTTGTTCAACTTCCCACTCAGTGAATTAATATTCACTACTTTCTCTCTTAAAAGTCACCAAACAACTTTGGCTTAAAGGTATACAAACTTACTATTACACTAGGCAGGCCTTTGTAATGCAGGAAACTCCTTAAATAGACAGGTATATGACTGCCTGTCACTTATGTCCACAGCTCTTAGATATGAAATGTGGTATTTCAGTGAAGTCGAATCCATTTTTAAACAAATGTTTTAGTAGTCAAGACATCAACGTTGAAGTTAATGATGAAAAGATATGTAAGGAATAATTGGGGAAAACAATATAAACTGTATGTTGGATAACACTGGTTTTCAAGTTCTAAGAATATTATTTGTATTTTGTTGTATCAGAAAATATTTCTCCATTTTTAGAGTTGCGTGGTCAATTCTTTAGTGGTCAAATATCATACTACAGGCTGTTTTCCTTAAAATAATAAAATACACGTAAAATGTGTTTCTTTATCAAAAAGTCTGTTTAGGACAGAAGTCTCTTATTTGCTCTTTTTGAGACTAATACACCATTTTCAGTCAAAATGTTAAACTAAAGAAATCACATTTTAACAATTCAGTGTTTGAAAAGATACTCCAGTTTATGCAACATAGCAGTTTCTTGTCAGAGAGTATCACATGCAAAATATTCCTCCAATTGTTCACCATGTTAGAGTGAAAACAAAATGTTCTGCTTTCCAAACATACACCAATTAAAAGAAATGGACAGATGGGCATTTTTTTTATGAATTTCCAGTCCATTTTCCACATGTGTATTTCTGTGCATTACAAAGTATACTTGCTGTTCAACTTTCATTTTGCCCTGAAGGTAGATTTTCTGTGATAAACTTTTTTCTTGAGTTTAAGTGCAGATGAGTCTATATTTGGCTATCAATCTAGAAAATGATGCATAAAATAATGGATCTTTTAAATGATTCCTCATAAATTTCCTCCTCAGTCACCTGTTATCTAGTTTTTGTTTCATCTGTTAAGTGAACCTTTCCTACATTATGCTTTATCTACAAAGTCTTTTAATTTCAATTGTTGCTTACTACTTGTGTAAAGTATATTGTTTAATTATTTTCAATGTTTGTTATTGTTTGGCTATTATAGTTGAAATAGTACTCATAATTCATCCAGTTAAAGTTACCTTTTTGTCAGTTTTTTTTTTTTTTTAATATATTTACTTTCACTTTAAAAGGGGTCCTCAGAAAAAAATTAAAGTTGTTTAGTAAGGTATAATTATTAAGTCTAGGCATTGAGGATTAAACAATTCTATTCTTTTTCATATTTATCAAAATAATAAAAAGTGTCACTATTTCTCCAATTTCTATAATATGAGTCTGGTAGTTTCTGTTTATTTATTAGAATAAATTTTTTTTGTTATTATTGCTATTTTGAAGTGAATAGTTTTCCATAATGACTTCTAAGAGCTTATTGCTAAAACAAAGAAACCTAATCATTCTTATTTTTAATAAGATATGTTCTTTATTATGTATTGTTAAATTTTGTTTAATTTCCTTTTAAATTATGCATCTGAGAGTACTATTAAAACATTCTAATTTTTCAACTATTTATGACAACATCTAGAATTCTTTAAAATATGAATGATAGGGCTTCCCTGGTGGTCCAGTGGGTAAGGACAACGCCTTGCAGTGCAAGGGCCGCCGGTTCGATCCCTGGCCTGGGAAGATCCCACGTGCCATTGAGTGGCTGGACCGATGTGTCCAATTACCCAGCGGGAGCTCTGGAGTGCATGCGCCCAGAGCCTGTGCTCTGCGACAACAGAGGCCACTGCGATGGGAGACCCACACAGGCCAAAGAACAAAGATGGATGAAAATAGATAAATGAAAGACCAAAAAAAAATAAGTGGCCCGCCCGCCCCCCTCCCTCCCCAACCCGCACCCACCCCCTGTAAAAAAATAAAAAAGTATGAATGATAAATCAATAACAAATACTATTATCAACAGCAATGAAAACAGGGTGACTCATAAATAAAATTATTGTTCTCATTTGTTTAGTGCTCAAAGTGTGCATGTTAACTTTCATACACAGTATTTAATGTGCTATAAGAGAATAGTATATTAGCACATTTTACTTAGTACATCTTCGCTGAAAAACTATTTGGCAATACAGATGAAGCATGCAAAATGTTTATATTCTATGACACAGTGCTTCTCCTATTTATAGAAATCATTCCTATGAATAGAAAATGAGAAATGAATAAATATCCATACCATTTACAATGGCATTATTTCTAGTACCTTTGATGAAAACCAATCATATATAATGTATTATTGTGGACTCATTAAATGTTAGTCTTTAATGAGCTAATTGTGTGTATGATTTATATACTGCAGTGCAATTCAAGCCAGCACAGACACATATGAGTTTGTATATCAAAATATTACCACACAAGAGAAGTGTAAAGATGCTTTATGTGCTCTTTATTTAACATCTTGTTCAAGATGTTTCAACACCATTATCTTATTACTAGCACTGATCTTTCAAAGGACTAAGCTATGAAAATATATTATTGGGCTATGAGACTAGATGGGTTTAGTATGTACAATTAAATCTTGCATATTCATATTATAATTTTATTGAGATCTGCTTGAATAATTTTGTACAGATAAAAATTTTTCCATCTTTGTACATACCAATTTCAGATATTATAAATAAATATTGTTTCTTCATTGGCTAGGTGGGTGTCTGAGGGGTAGTTTGCTGTATTTGAAGATAACAGTTTTATATTGTAAAAGCCGTCTTGAAAGATTGTTTTCCTTCCTTATGTTTTCCTGTTTTTAAGTAAACTGCTAAATTTGTATAATTTTGTTAATCTCCATGGAAAATTACCTTTTTGCAAGTTGATTTGCCAAAAGCGGGAGCTCTGAGTGCATGCGCCCAGAGCCTGTGCTCTGCGACAACAGAGGCCACTGCGATGGGAGACCCACACAGGCCAAAGAACAAAGATGGATGAAAATAGATAAATGAAAGACCAAAAAAAAATAAGTGGCCCGCCCGCCCCCCCCCCCTGTAAAAAAATAAAAAAGTATGAATGATAAATCAATAACAAATACTATTATCAACAGCAATGAAAACAGGGTGACTCATAAATAAAATTATTGTTCTCATTTGTTTAGTGCTCAAAGTGTGCATGTTAACTTTCATACACAGTATTTAATGTGCTATAAGAGAATAGTATATTAGCACATTTTACTTAGTACATCTTCGCTGAAAAACTATTTGGCAATACAGATGAAGCATGCAAAATGTTTATATTCTATGACACAGTGCTTCTCCTATTTATAGAAATCATTCCTATGAATAGAAAATGAGAAATGAATAAATATCCATACCATTTACAATGGCATTATTTCTAGTACCTTTGATGAAAACCAATCATATATAATGTATTATTGTGGACTCATTAAATGTTAGTCTTTAATGAGCTAATTGTGTGTATGATTTATATACTGCAGTGCAATTCAAGCCAGCACAGACACATATGAGTTTGTATATCAAAATATTACCACACAAGAGAAGTGTAAAGATGCTTTATGTGCTCTTTATTTAACATCTTGTTCAAGATGTTTCAACACCATTATCTTATTACTAGCACTGATCTTTCAAAGGACTAAGCTATGAAAATATATTATTGGGCTATGAGACTAGATGGGTTTAGTATGTACAATTAAATCTTGCATATTCATATTATAATTTTATTGAGATCTGCTTGAATAATTTTGTACAGATAAAAATTTTTCCATCTTTGTACATACCAATTTCAGATATTATAAATAAATATTGTTTCTTCATTGGCTAGGTGGGTGTCTGAGGGGTAGTTTGCTGTATTTGAAGATAACAGTTTTTATATTGTAAAAGCCGTCTTGAAAGATTGTTTTTCCTTCCTTATGTTTTCCTGTTTTTTAAGTAAACTGCTAAATTTGTATTCAGAACTATGTTTCCAGTGGAATTCAAATCCTTGCCATGGAAAATTACCTTTTTTTGCAAGTTGATTTGTCATGTATTACTAACAAGTTATGAAATAAACTTTCCATTTCGTATAATAATAGTAATTTTAAAATCTTAACTTTTAGAGTTAAGGTACTTTGAAAGCTTGAGTACTTTTCTGGTTTTAACTAAAATATGTACATTATCTGGGAAACTTGTGTATGTATATATACAAACATATAATGTATGTAGTCATTATTATAGTAAGGTAGATTCATATTAATGACTTAAATCAATATTTTCTAAAAAGCACAGTACTATTAGCTATACTGAACCAAGATAGGTAGCATTTGTATATTTCGCAGTCTAAGAAATAAAATTTTATTTTCTGTTTCCTGGAGGGGGGATCTATGTAACTCACCCTCATAGGAAAACAACCATGTTTTCTTTAGGAATGAGATGTCTATTTCAATTTAACAAAATCTATTTTACTGTAACACTGAAGTGCAAAATAAAATCATTGCCCTTTCAATGGAACTCTTTTCTGGATGTGGTTTCCTCAGACACTTTTAGTACAAAATTATAATGAATGCTATTTTTGTTATATTATAAAAATTAATTTCTAAATATGTATTTAAGTGCTAGACACCTGTCAGCACTGAGGCACCAGAACATAGAAAATAATTACTAGCATAATAGCATTTGGAGAAGGAAATTGCAACCTACTCTAGTATTCTTGCCTGGAAAATTCCATGGACAGAGGAACCTGGTAGCCTATGGTCCATGAGGTCAAAAACAGTCAGCCATGACAGAGCACATATTAAAGTGAACTGAGATATTTGTCAAACTAAAAGTGTGAAAAGGTAAAGAGTCTTACCACACTCTTATTTTCTTTTCTCATATCACATTACTTAAACTTTTAGACATTTAATTTTTATAAGAGGCTAAGGTTCTCTGAAACCATTTACACATTTCTTAACAACAAAAACAATAAAGTGTGATGGGACTCCTTCACCCTTATCTTGAGCCTAGAGAACAGTCTTCAATGCATAGGGTAAACCATTGGCTAACGTTTCCTTATGTTTTCCTGTTTTTTAAGTAAACTGCTAAATTTGTATTCAGAACTATGTTTCCAGTGGAATTCAAATCCTTGCCATGGAAAATTACCTTTTTTTGCAAGTTGATTTGTCATGTATTACTAACAAGTTATGAAATAAACTTTCCATTTCGTATAATAATAGTAATTTTAAAATCTTAACTTTTAGAGTTAAGGTACTTTGAAAGCTTGAGTACTTTTCTGGTTTTAACTAAAATATGTACATTATCTGGGAAACTTGTGTATGTATATATACAAACATATAATGTATGTAGTCATTATTATAGTAAGGTAGATTCATATTAATGACTTAAATCAATATTTTCTAAAAAGCACAGTACTATTAGCTATACTGAACCAAGATAGGTAGCATTTGTATATTTCGCAGTCTAAGAAATAAAATTTTATTTTCTGTTTCCTGGAGGGGGGATCTATGTAACTCACCCTCATAGGAAAACAACCATGTTTTCTTTAGGAATGAGATGTCTATTTCAATTTAACAAAATCTATTTTACTGTAACACTGAAGTGCAAAATAAAATCATTGCCCTTTCAATGGAACTCTTTTCTGGATGTGGTTTCCTCAGACACTTTTAGTACAAAATTATAATGAATGCTATTTTTGTTATATTATAAAAATTAATTTCTAAATATGTATTTAAGTGCTAGACACCTGTCAGCACTGAGGCACCAGAACATAGAAAATAATTACTAGCATAATAGCATTTGGAGAAGGAAATTGCAACCTACTCTAGTATTCTTGCCTGGAAAATTCCATGGACAGAGGAACCTGGTAGCCTATGGTCCATGAGGTCAAAAACAGTCAGCCATGACAGAGCACATATTAAAGTGAACTGAGATATTTGTCAAACTAAAAGTGTGAAAAGGTAAAGAGTCTTACCACACTCTTATTTTCTTTTCTCATATCACATTACTTAAACTTTTAGACATTTAATTTTTATAAGAGGCTAAGGTTCTCTGAAACCATTTACACATTTCTTAACAACAAAAACAATAAAGTGTGATGGGACTCCTTCACCCTTATCTTGAGCCTAGAGAACAGTCTTCAATAAAACCAGGCAGTTAGGGTAACATTGGCTCCTGCATCTTGGGCTAACAT
The DNA here is from genome assembly GCA_022376925.1 of Tragulus kanchil. NCBI lineage: Eukaryota > Metazoa > Chordata > Mammalia > Artiodactyla > Tragulidae > Tragulus > Tragulus kanchil. The sequence goes on along the minus strand of JAIOJX010000028.1, from coordinate 93,573,091 downwards.
GTTGATGTCATATATGTTTACCACATACGTCTACATGTGGCATCACAGCTTCCTTGACATAGTCTTTGGGGTGGCATGTTCTCTAAGAGCATGTTTGGGTAAAAACATATTAGTACTTCACATGTACTTTCTGTTGGCCATGTATGTGAGAGAGAACTACCTGGAATTTTCCCATATTCTTTCCAAGAGGATTACTTGCAGGGAAGATGACACCCAGAAGACATGTCGTTCTTTAGGACTTCCAAAGATAGATGAGCTGTTTGTGAGCATCCTTCCAAATTAGTGGGACAGCTCATGAGAGACCACTTAGTGATAATAGGGAAGAATTCATGATGCTACCACACACACACACACACACACACACACACACACACACACACACAAACATATTACCTTTAACCATTTACTGAGCACAAGGAATGTTGATACCATCTCACAATAGTGTTATGTAACAACAGACTTTGTTGCCACCCTTCATTTGGTTTTGTATTTATGCATTATAGCTATAAATGTGAAAAAAAGTACTATATGGCTTATAGAAATGACTGAGGTGTAACTTCCTGATTTCTTAGTAGGCAGTGCTTTCATAAAAAGGACAATATATTTATTTTTCATAAAAGAGGATTAGGTTTTATTAAAACGAAGAACTGTCCTCTCTAAAAACTACTGAAAGAGTAAAATAGCAAACCGTGACATAAAAGAAAATGTTTGTGAAAATAGGTATGGAAATGGATTTATATTCAGAATATATAAAGAACTACTTCAAATGAATAAGAATGTGTACACAACTTAAAAATTAGCAAAATTTTTCTGCCCATCTGACCTAAGAAAATATTACTATGATTTATGTCAGGAAATGTTTTAGCTATGATTTGTTCTAGAAGTCTATGACGGCATGTTTTATGTTTTAAACATTTCTGAGTTTAAGCCATTTTACATTTATTTAAGTCATTTTGAAATTTCAGAGTGCTTTTTAAATTCAGAATGCTTTTGGTATGTGGTATGAATGTGTGTTCTCACTTGATTGATTGACATGCAACCGTCCAAATTTCCCAGCACTACTTGCTAAAGACTGTCTTATTTCTATTGTGTATTCTTTCTTTTTTTGTCAAAGATTAGTTTCCCATAGGTATATGTGTTAATTTCTAGCCTCTCTATTCTGTTCTATTGTCTTAAAAAACATGTTGATGTCATATATGTTTACCACATACGTCTACATGTGGCATCACAGCTTCCTTGACATAGTCTTTGGGGTGGCCTAAGAGCATGTTTGGGTAAAAACATATTAGTACTTCACATGTACTTTCTGTTGGCCATGTATGTGAGAGAGAACTACCTGGAATTTTCCCATATTCTTTCCAAGAGGATTACTTGCAGGGAAGATGACACCCAGAAGACATGTCGTTCTTTAGGACTTCCAAAGATAGATGAGCTGTTTGTGAGCATCCTTCCAAATTAGTGGGACAGCTCATGAGAGACCACTTAGTGATAATAGGGAAGAATTCATGATGCTACCACACACACACACACACACACACACACACACACACACACACAAACATATTACCTTTAACCATTTACTGAGCACAAGGAATGTTGATACCATCTCACAATAGTGTTATGTAACAACAGACTTTGTTGCCACCCTTCATTTGGTTTTGTATTTATGCATTATAGCTATAAATGTGAAAAAAAGTACTATATGGCTTATAGAAATGACTGAGGTGTAACTTCCTGATTTCTTAGTAGGCAGTGCTTTCATAAAAAGGACAATATATTTATTTTTCATAAAAGAGGATTAGGTTTTATTAAAACGAAGAACTGTCCTCTCTAAAAACTACTGAAAGAGTAAAATAGCAAACCGTGACATAAAAGAAAATGTTTGTGAAAATAGGTATGGAAATGGATTTATATTCAGAATATATAAAGAACTACTTCAAATGAATAAGAATGTGTACACAACTTAAAAATTAGCAAAATTTTTCTGCCCATCTGACCTAAGAAAATATTACTATGATTTATGTCAGGAAATGTTTTAGCTATGATTTGTTCTAGAAGTCTATGACGGCATGTTTTATGTTTTAAACATTTCTGAGTTTAAGCCATTTTACATTTATTTAAGTCATTTTGAAATTTCAGAGTGCTTTTTAAATTCAGAATGCTTTTGGTATGTGGTATGAATGTGTGTTCTCACTTGATTGATTGACATGCAACCGTCCAAATTTCCCAGCACTACTTGCTAAAGACTGTCTTATTTCTATTGTGTATTCTTTCTTTTTTTGTCAAAGATTAGTTTCCCATAGGTATATGTGTTAATTTCTAGCCTCTCTATTCTGTTCTATTGATTCATATGTTTGTTTTAGTGGCAGTGCCACACTGTTTTGGTTACTGCAACTATGTAATATTGTCTAATGGCTAGGAGGGTTAGGCCTCCTTCTTTCTTGTTTTTCTTGGGATTTCCTTGACAATTCTAAGTTTCTAATGGTTCATATAAATTTTAGGATTATTTGTTCTGATTCTGTGAAAAATATTAAGGCTAATTTGATAGGGGTCACATTAAATCTGTGGATTTCTTTGGATAATATAGCCATTTTAATAATATTAATTCTACTATTCCAAGCACACTGGATATTTTTCCAATTTCTTGAATAATCTTTAACTTCATTTATTAATATTTTATAGTTCTCACCATGTAAGTCTTTCGTCTCTTTGGTCAGGTTTTTTCATAAGCATTTATGAAATCTTATGTTTTTTTGTTTCTTTGCATTCTCTTTCTGATAGTTCACTGTTAGTATAAAGAAATGCAGCAGATTTCTGTACGTTAATGCTATATCCTGCCACCAGGCTGAAATTGTATAATAGTGTTTGTGTAGAGTCCATAGTGTTTTCTATATATTAGTGTCATGTTATCTTCATATAATGACAATTTGAGCTCTTTCTTTCCACTTTGGATACTTACTCTTTTTCTTGTCTGACTGCTGTGGCTAAGACTTGTAGTTCTATGTTAAATAGAAAAGGGGAAAGTGGGCCTTCTTATCCCATTCAGATTTTAGTAGGAAGATTTTTAGTTTTTCATCATTGAATATTGTGTTGTCTGTGTGTTCATAATAAATAGCTTTTATTGGGCAGAGGTGTGATCCTTCTATACACACTTTGGTTAGAGTTTTCCCTTATGGAGTTGAATTTTTTGGCTTTTTAAATTTAAGTCATTTTGAAATTTCAGAGTGCTTTAAATTCAGAATGCTTTTGGTATGTGGTATGAATGTGTGTTCTCACTTGATTGATTGACATGCAACCGTCCAAATTTCCCAGCACTACTTGCTAAAGACTGTCTTATTTCTATTGTGTATTCTTTCTTTTTTTGTCAAAGATTAGTTTCCCATAGGTATATGTGTTAATTTCTAGCCTCTCTATTCTGTTCTATTGATTCATATGTTTGTTTTAGTGGCAGTGCCACACTGTTTTGGTTACTGCAACTATGTAATATTGTCTAATGGCTAGGAGGGTTAGGCCTCCTTCTTTCTTGTTTTTCTTGGGATTTCCTTGACAATTCTAAGTTTCTAATGGTTCATATAAATTTTAGGATTATTTGTTCTGATTCTGTGAAAAATATTAAGGCTAATTTGATAGGGGTCACATTAAATCTGTGGATTTCTTTGGATAATATAGCCATTTTAATAATATTAATTCTACTATTCCAAGCACACTGGATATTTTTCCAATTTCTTGAATAATCTTTAACTTCATTTATTAATATTTTATAGTTCTCACCATGTAAGTCTTTCGTCTCTTTGGTCAGGTTTTTTCATAAGCATTTATGAAATCTTATGTTTTTTTTTTGTTTCTTTGCATTCTCTTTCTGATAGTTCACTGTTAGTATAAAGAAATGCAGCAGATTTCTGTACGTTAATGCTATATCCTGCCACCAGGCTGAAATTGTATAATAGTGTTTGTGTAGAGTCCATAGTGTTTTCTATATATTAGTGTCATGTTATCTTCATATAATGACAATTTGAGCTCTTTCTTTCCACTTTGGATACTTACTCTTTTTCTTGTCTGACTGCTGTGGCTAAGACTTGTAGTTCTATGTTAAATAGAAAAGGGGAAAGTGGGCCTTCTTATCCCATTCAGATTTTAGTAGGAAGATTTTTAGTTTTTCATCATTGAATATTGTGTTGTCTGTGTGTTCATAATAAATAGCTTTTATTGGGCAGAGGTGTGATCCTTCTATACACACTTTGGTTAGAGTTTTCATCATTAGTGGATGTTGAATTTTCTCACTTGGTTTTTCTGCATTAATTGAAGTGATTATGTGAATTGTGTCTTTTCTGTTGATCTGGTATGTCACATTGTTTTATGTCTATTGAGCTATCCTGTGACCACGGGATGAATTCAACTTGATCATGGTGTCTGATCTTTTTTATGTTTTGGGTTGCATTCACAAGTATTTTGTTGAGCATTTTTGCATCTATACTCATCAAAGATACTGTCCTATAATTTTCTGTTCTTTCTTCTATTTTTTGGTAGTGCTTTTGTTTGGTTTTGGTATTAGGGTAATGGTGGGGTCATAGAATGACTTTAGGAGTGTCCCCTCCTATTCAATCTTTTGGAAGAGTTTAAGAAAGATCAGCATAAGTTCTTTGTATGTTTGGTAGAATTCTCCATTGAATACTGGCAGATATTTATGCTTACTCTTATGCAATTGTCTTATTTAGATTTGCAAGGTTAACTTTCAAAGAAAAACACGTTATATCATTTCAGATATTACACTTTCTACTACTGACAATTACATGGAACTCTTTAACATTTAAACACACAATATTAATATTGTCTTTATCATGACTTGTAGTGATACGGTTTGTTGTAATGTTTGTAAACAAATCAATATGTGTCCTATTCATATGTAAGAAATACATTATAAGGCATATTGGAAAAACAGTCTAAAGTATTTAGGAATAATGACAGTATGGAACAGAATAGCAAATTTGATTGTGAATTACTTGGTGAATAATGCCATATACCATTCATAATGAAAGATTAAGACTGATATAATGATTATAACAACAATAATAGGAGCGATAATCATAACATTGAATGACTTTTCTCAAAATTGATGTTTCAAATTTTGTCTAAGTTATTTCTGAAACATTTAAAATGAACAATGCTCTTGCCGCAAACTGAGGAATGTAGCTGGCTACCAGACAGGTCCCCCAAGTTGGCAGTAATAGTTAATTTTCCTCTATCAAAATTGCCCTCAAGAATGAACTCTTAACTATAAAGATAAGTCAGTCTCCTGTGGGCAGATTTATACATAGATTAAATCATAGTAACCTAACTCATATAGACCTAAAAAATTAAAAGGCAATATATGAATATATCTAAAAAAACCTATTAAGACTAGAAATCTAGTTAGTTCTTCCTCTATCATTAAATCAATGATAGAGTAAATTAAACACAAAGTTAAAGAAAAAATGTGTATTATGACAGTTGGTTTCAAAGGAGATAAAAAAATACATCATTTTTTAAAATGCTAGTGTGTCAATAGAGCATTTGAGGCACAGTGAAACTGCAAAATAAGAAAGTCAATTGCTTCTAAAAAGACAGTTTATTGCTCAGAGTTCCTACAACAAAAGGATTCACCAAAGAAATAGGGCTGTTTAGGAGAACACAGAGGGTGGTTGCAGGCAGAGGATAGATAGACTCTGGGCAAGAGTGTTTATTGTGGTTTCCACAGGAATGACAATGTGAAACAGAATAAAGGTTTGGGATCAGCTGGTGTCAATTTTAGCAGCTTCTGGAGTTAAGGATTGGCACTGGTTGTATCTGATCCTGTTGATCAGGGCAGTTACAGTAGAGTGCCCCAGAGTGTGAGAGCACAACAGTGGAGATATGAATGCTGGATTTGGTTTGCATTTGAAAAACACTAGTCAAGGAGGAGGATACTTCCTGTGGAAGGAAGTGACACCAAACAAGGAAATTCAGTCCTATAACTGGGTTGTCTAGAAAAGGGCATATATATATTATGCATGTCAGATAGATGTTAAAGCATCACGTTTACATGAATAATGCGTACAGTTGGAATGAATACATTACTCTTTGCTGACCACAAGAGACACTAGCTGACCAATGCCAAAGTGTACCACACGACTCTATATTGGTTTTTGTTGTTTTCTGCTCCACCTCTGTGAGGAAACAAAAACAAAAACCAAAACCTTCTTTCTCTAAAAATGTTCCCACAGTTAAAGTTTGGCTTAAAATCTTCTATTTGTCTTAAGATAATCTCTGATACATCTACTAAAGTTATTGTTACTCAGTCACTAAATTCTGTAGTTCATGGGACAAACTCTTTGTGATCCCATGAACTCTTAACTATAAAGATAAGTCAGTCTCCTGTGGGCAGATTTATACATAGATTAAATCATAGTAACCTAACTCATATAGACCTAAAAAATTAAAAGGCAATATATGAATATATCTAAAAAAACCTATTAAGACTAGAAATCTAGTTAGTTCTTCCTCTATCATTAAATCAATGATAGAGTAAATTAAACACAAAGTTAAAGAAAAAATGTGTATTATGACAGTTGGTTTCAAAGGAGATAAAAAAATACATCATTTTTTAAAATGCTAGTGTGTCAATAGAGCATTTGAGGCACAGTGAAACTGCAAAATAAGAAAGTCAATTGCTTCTAAAAAGACAGTTTATTGCTCAGAGTTCCTACAACAAAAGGATTCACCAAAGAAATAGGGCTGTTTAGGAGAACACAGAGGGTGGTTGCAGGCAGAGGATAGATAGACTCTGGGCAAGAGTGTTTATTGTGGTTTCCACAGGAATGACAATGTGAAACAGAATAAAGGTTTGGGATCAGCTGGTGTCAATTTTAGCAGCTTCTGGAGTTAAGGATTGGCACTGGTTGTATCTGATCCTGTTGATCAGGGCAGTTACAGTAGAGTGCCCCAGAGTGTGAGAGCACAACAGTGGAGATATGAATGCTGGATTTGGTTTGCATTTGAAAAACACTAGTCAAGGAGGAGGATACTTCCTGTGGAAGGAAGTGACACCAAACAAGGAAATTCAGTCCTATAACTGGGTTGTCTAGAAAAGGGCATATATATATTATGCATGTCAGATAGATGTTAAAGCATCACGTTTACATGAATAATGCGTACAGTTGGAATGAATACATTACTCTTTGCTGACCACAAGAGACACTAGCTGACCAATGCCAAAGTGTACCACACGACTCTATATTGGTTTTTTGTTGTTTTTCTGCTCCACCTCTGTGAGGAAACAAAAACAAAAACCAAAACCTTCTTTCTCTAAAAATGTTCCCACAGTTAAAGTTTGGCTTAAAATCTTCTATTTGTCTTAAGATAATCTCTGATACATCTACTAAAGTTATTGTTACTCAGTCACTAAATTCTGTAGTTCATGGGACAAACTCTTTGTGATCCCATGAACTACATTATGTAAAACTTCCCTGTGTTTCACTATCTCCCTTAGTTTGCTCAATCTCATGTCCATTGACTCAGTGATGTCATCCAGCATCTCATCCTCTGCTACCCTCTTCTGTTTTTGCCCTCAGTTTTTCCCAACATCAGGGATATTTTCAATAAGGCATTTCTTTACATAAGGTGGCCAAAGTGTTAGAGCCTCAGTATCAATCCTTCTCATATTCAGGGTTGATTTCCTTTAGGATGGACTGGTGTGAACTCATTGCTCTAAAAATTCTTCTCCATCACCACAGTTCAAAAAGCATCAATTCAGGCTTCCCTGGTGGTCCAGTGGGTAAGGACACTGCCTTGCAGTGCAAGGGCCACTGGTTCGATCCCTGGCCTGGGAAGGTCCCACGTGCCGCAGAGCGACTGGACCGATATGTCCAATTACCGAGCCAGAACTCTGGAGTGCATGCGCCCAGAGCAGGTGCTCTGCGACAACAGAGGCCACAGCGATGAGGGGCCAAAGAACAAAGATGGATGAAAATAGACAAATGAAAGACCGATGGAAGTAGCCCACCTGCTCCCCTCCCTCCCCACCCCACCCCACCCCCCAAAATAAATAAATAAATAAATATTTAAAAAAAAAAAAGCATCAATTATTTGGTGCTCAGCCTTCTTTATAGTCTCACATCTGTACATGACTACTGGAAAAACCATAGCTTTGACTATATGGACCTTTGTTGGCAAAGTGATATATTTTTGTGTGTGTGCTTTTCAAATGCACTGTCTAGGTCTGTTATAACTTTTCTTCCAAGGAGCATGTGTCTTTTAATTTGATGGCTGCAGTCGAAGTCTACAGTGATTTTGGAACCCAGGAAAATTAAATCTTTCACTATTTCCATGTTTTCACCATCTATTTGCTATGAAGTGATAGGACCCAATGCCATGGTGTTAGTCTTTCGAATGTAGATTTTCTTGTTTTTTTGGGTTTTTTTTTTTAACTCCATCTTTATTCTTCGGCCTCCCATCACTGTGGCCACTCTCCTTGCACAGTACCAGCTCTGGATGCGTGCACTCCAGAGCGTTGGCTCGTAATTGGGCACACTGACTCAGCCGTTCCTCTGCATGTGGGATCTTCCCAGTCCAGGGATTGAACCAGTGTCCCTTGCACCACTGGATTTTTTACCAACTAGACCACCAGGGAAACCTTGAATGTAGAGCTTTAAATCAACTTTCTCACTCTCTTATTTCACCTTCATCAAGACTCTTTAGTTCCTCTTCACTTTCTGCCATTAAGTGGTGTCATGTGCACATCTGAGTTTGATATTTCTTCTGACAATCTTGATTCCAGCTTGTAAATCATCCAGTCTGGCATTTCATATGATGTACTCTGCTTATAAGCTAAATGAGCAGAGTAACAATATGCAGCCTTAATGTATACATTTCCCAATTTCGAACCAATCCTCTGTTCCACATTGCTTCTTGTTTTGCATACGTATTTCTTAGAATATGGGTAAGAGATGCTATTGCCATCCCTTTGAGCAATCTCAACAGTTTGTCAGAATTCACACAATCAAAGGATTTAGTGTAGTCATTGAAGCAGAAGTGGATATTTTTCTGTAATTCTTTCACTTTTTCTAAGATCCAACAGATGTCCACAATTTGATCTCTGGTTAATCTAACTTTTCTAAGTCCAGCTTACATCTGAAAGTTCTCAGATCACATATTTCTGAATCCTGGCTTGAAGAATTTTGAGCACAGTTTGGCTAGCATGTGAAATAAATATAATTGTTTGATAATTTGAACATTCTTTGGTATTCCCTTTCTTTGCTATTGGAATGAAAACTGACCTTTTCCCATCCTGTTCAGTTTTCCAAAGTTGCTGGTATATTGAATGCAGCACTTTAAAAGCATCATCCTTTAGAATTTTTAAATAACTCAACTGGAATTCCATCACCTCCAATATCTTTTTTCATCATAATACTTCCTAAGGTCTCTTGAATTCACATTCCAGAAAATCTGGCTGTAGGTGAGTGACCACACTATCATGGTTATCCAGGTCATTAAAATCTTTTTGTATAGCTCTGTGCATTCTTGCCATCTCTTTTAACCTCTCCTGTTTCTCTTGTTTCTTGATGTTTCTGTGCTTTTGTGCCCATCTTTGCATGAAATATTCCCTTGATACCTCCAGTTTTCTTAGAAGTTAGTTTATTTTTCAAAAGCAAACTCTTTAAGTTAAATAATTTGTTTGTTGTAAGTGGCAGTGATTCAAGACCAAATACAATCAGTCCCCCAAACTAGGCTTTCCCTTTTCTGTAAATGTCATCTTTTTTATTATTCTTCTCATGCGAGTGTTATATCATACTATTTTAATGAATTATGAAATACCTCTAAATCCAGATATAGAAATTTCTTTTATTTTTATTCTTAAGAATTCCAGTAACTCCCTCCTGAGATTTTTTCTTGCATAGACTCATACATTTCAAAAATTATCAACTCATTTTTGCATTTAAAGTCTAAAGCTAAACAGTCTTTTAATAAATACATTAATTTTCATTCACAATGTAGATTTTTCAGCATTAGTTTTTATTAATAGTTGAAAATAATACTCTATAGATTTACTTTAGTTACCATTTTATTCCTAAATATATAGCAATTAGAAGCTAAACTCTCAACAATTTAATTTTAAACATAATTATAACAACTTTTCCTTTTCTGCTCCATTTACCAGCAAGATATATTCATAAAATAGCTTGGAAAATATGATAGTTTGGATTAGATCTTAATGTGTTTGGCAGAGGTAATTTAGAGATCCATGAGAATTTTCAAGGAACCCATTTCCTAAGAAACTTTTAAAATATAATGTATTCTCTAAATTCTTCTATAAAAGAAAGAAAGAATTTTCATGCCAATTCCTTTTTTTTTCTTCTTGACAGTAAAATTAAATTCAGTTAACCCCTGAAAAATAAGGGTTCAAACTGTGTGGATCCACTGATATTTTGATTTTTTTCCCCTCAATAAGTATGTAGTCAGCCTCTGGGGAAGACAATGGCAACCCACTCCAATATATTTGCCTGGAGAATCCCATGGACAGAGGAGCTTGGTTGGCTACATTTTAAGGAGTCACAAAGTGTCAGACATGACTGAAGCAACTTAGGACAGACAGACAATAGAGCTTAATACTTCCTAAGGTCTCTTGAATTCACATTCCAGAAAATCTGGCTGTAGGTGAGTGACCACACTATCATGGTTATCCAGGTCATTAAAATCTTTTTGTATAGCTCTGTGCATTCTTGCCATCTCTTTTAACCTCTCCTGTTTCTCTTGTTTCTTGATGTTTCTGTGCTTTTGTGCCCATCTTTGCATGAAATATTCCCTTGATACCTCCAGTTTTCTTAGAAGTTAGTTTATTTTTCAAAAGCAAACTCTTTAAGTTAAATAATTTGTTTGTTGTAAGTGGCAGTGATTCAAGACCAAATACAATCAGTCCCCCAAACTAGGCTTTCCCTTTTCTGTAAATGTCATCTTTTTTATTATTCTTCTCATGAGGGTGTTAGATGATAATATTTTAATGAATTATGAAATACCTCTAAATCCAGATATAGAAATTTCTTTTATTTTTATTCTTAAGAATTCCAGTAACTCCCTCCTGAGATTTTTTCTTGCATAGACTCATACATTTCAAAAATTATCAACTCATTTTTGCATTTAAAGTCTAAAGCTAAACAGTCTTTTAATAAATACATTAATTTTCATTCACAATGTAGATTTTTCAGCATTAGTTTTTATTAATAGTTGAAAATAATACTCTATAGATTTACTTTAGTTACCATTTTATTCCTAAATATATAGCAATTAGAAGCTAAACTCTCAACAATTTAATTTTAAACATAATTATAACAACTTTTCCTTTTCTGCTCCATTTACCAGCAAGATATATTCATAAAATAGCTTGGAAAATATGATAGTTTGGATTAGATCTTAATGTGTTTGGCAGAGGTAATTTAGAGATCCATGAGAATTTTCAAGGAACCCATTTCCTAAGAAACTTTTAAAATATAATGTATTCTCTAAATTCTTCTATAAAAGAAAGAAAGAATTTTCATGCCAATTCCTTTTTTTCTTCTTGACAGTAAAATTAAAGTCAGTTAACCCCTGAAAAATAAGGGTTCAAACTGTGTGGATCCACTGATATTTTGATTTTTTTCCCCTCAATAAGTATGTAGTCAGCCTCTGGGGAAGACAATGGCAACCCACTCCAATATATTTGCCTGGAGAATCCCATGGACAGAGGAGCTTGGTTGGCTACATTTTAAGGAGTCACAAAGTGTCAGACATGACTGAAGCAACTTAGGACAGACAGACAATGCAGGCAGCACTCTGTCCTTGAGTTTCACATCCACATATTGAACCAACCACAGGTTGCAATTTCCATCACCAGTCACTTGAAAGCACACTGACAAAATCCCTGGATCCAGAAGGCTGATGGTATTCCACCTTTTTAGATCAGGGGCTTTAGCACCATGGATCTTGCTATAGATATAGAAGTTCCTGAAATCAGCCCCCCTCTTGAAAACTGCAGGACTGCAAATGGTAATAGAAATAGATTTAAAACACCAAATTTTAAAAAATAAAACACTTTTAGCATAAAGTATATGAAAATAATATTTATACAGTTTAACATTATTAAGAAATTTGTGAATTGAAACAATTTTACTTAGTGCTTTACATAAATGTGTCATACCTATATGATTTTACTGGTGCTGTATAATTAGGAGTTACTAGGTTTTTTTTTTTTTAACATTTATTTTATTTGTTTATCTTTTTGAGGGTGTGGAGTGGGGAGTGAGGGGGATGGGCGGGCCACTTCTATTGGTCTTTCATTTCTCTATTTTCATCCGTCTTTGTTCTTCGGCTCCTGTGGGCCTCCCATTGCGGTGGCCTCTGTCGTCGCAGAGTGCCGGCTCTGGGCGCATGCGCGTGAGAGCTCTGGCTCAGCAATTGGACACATCAGTCCAGCCGCTCCGCGGCACGTGGGATCTTCCCAGGCCAGGGACCAAACCAGCGCCCCTTGCAGTGCAAGGCGGTGTCCTTACCCGCTGGACCACCAGGGGAAGCCCACTAGTTATTTGTTAAAGTCAAAATGTTAAGTGACCCTGGATTGGAGTACCATCAGGCCAGATATTAAATATCACAACCAATTTAGATAACTGGAATTAACCATTAAGTTTGAAGTATGTAATATGCTAAAATTTGTATGTTAGTATTATTTCCTTATGTGGATCCACTGATATTTTGATTTTCCCTCAATAAGTATGTAGTCAGCCTCTGGGGAAGACAATGGCAACCCACTCCAATATATTTGCCTGGAGAATCCCATGGACAGAGGAGCTTGGTTGGCTACATTTTAAGGAGTCACAAAGTGTCAGACATGACTGAAGCAACTTAGGACAGACAGACAATGCAGGCAGCACTCTGTCCTTGAGTTTCACATCCACATATTGAACCAACCACAGGTTGCAATTTCCATCACCAGTCACTTGAAAGCACACTGACAAAATCCCTGGATCCAGAAGGCTGATGGTATTCCACCTTTTTAGATCAGGGGCTTTAGCACCATGGATCTTGCTATAGATATAGAAGTTCCTGAAATCAGCCCCCCTCTTGAAAACTGCAGGACTGCAAATGGTAATAGAAATAGATTTAAAACACCAAATTTTAAAAAATAAAACACTTTTAGCATAAAGTATATGAAAATAATATTTATACAGTTTAACATTATTAAGAAATTTGTGAATTGAAACAATTTTACTTAGTGCTTTACATAAATGTGTCATACCTATATGATTTTACTGGTGCTGTATAATTAGGAGTTACTAGGTTTTTTTTTTTTTAACATTTATTTTATTTGTTTATCTTTTTGAGGGTGTGGAGTGGGGAGTGAGGGGGATGGGCGGGCCACTTCTATTGGTCTTTCATTTCTCTATTTTCATCCGTCTTTGTTCTTCGGCTCCTGTGGGCCTCCCATTGCGGTGGCCTCTGTCGTCGCAGAGTGCCGGCTCTGGGCGCATGCGCGTGAGAGCTCTGGCTCAGCAATTGGACACATCAGTCCAGCCGCTCCGCGGCACGTGGGATCTTCCCAGGCCAGGGACCAAACCAGCGCCCCTTGCAGTGCAAGGCGGTGTCCTTACCCGCTGGACCACCAGGGGAAGCCCACTAGTTATTTGTTAAAGTCAAAATGTTAAGTGACCCTGGATTGGAGTACCATCAGGCCAGATATTAAATATCACAACCAATTTAGATAACTGGAATTAACCATTAAGTTTGAAGTATGTAATATGCTAAAATTTGTATGTTAGTATTATTTCCTTATTTCAGATAACAAGAACAAACAAATAGCAACTTTTTTTTTTCCCTCTCTTTTTTTGGGGAGGGGGGTCGGTTGGGGAAGGAGGGGTGGGCGGGCCACTTCTATTGGTCTTTCATTTATCTATTTTCATCCATCTTTGTTCTTTGGCCCGTGTGGGCCTCCCATCGCCGTGGCCTCTGTTGTCACAGAGCACTGGCTCTGGACACGTGCACTCCAGAGCTCCGGCTTGGTAATTGGACACATTGGTCACGTGGGATCTTCCCAGGCCAGGGATTGAACCGGCGCCGCTTGCACTGCGAGGTGGTGTCCTTACCCACTGGACCACCAGGGAAACCCGCTAGCAACTTCTTGAAAAAAGGATATTATGTATATATTCAACTTTACTGAACATTAAAGTTATGTAAAATAGCACATTACTCTTATACAAATGAATATCACCAGGAACTTAGAAAACTAAGTTTAATTATCTCTCTTGCTATATCATGTACATTAATTTTTAAGGGCACATTCTTTTTAATTATGCATATTCAAACTATTTATATTATCACCTATCATTAATTCATGGAATCAGTTGGGGGTTTATCATAGTCATATGATTTTGCTTCAGTGTAACTTTTAATGAATAACTCCTCTCATCAAATTATACAAATTTATCCAGAGACTGATAGCAGGGTGAAAATAAATCTAAATACATTTTCAATAAGATTAAATAATTGCTCACTCATAATGAGGTTTATGATGGTTTGCAGGAAACAGTTTTGACTACAAAGCTCAATTCCTATTAAAACCAGAAAAATCTTTATTTTATTCATATTAATAGTTTAAAAATATACTTGAAGTGTGGGGTTAAGAGATGCAAACTACTGTACATAGAATGGATAAACAACGTGTCCCACTGTATAACACAGGGAACTGCACTCAATATCTTGTGATAAACTGTAATGGAGAAGAATATAAAGAAAAATCTATGTTTAATTATATCATTTCACCATATAGTAGAAATTAATACATTATAAATTAGCTATACCTCAATAAAATATTTTAAATAAATAAGAATAAAAGAAATATATATGTATATGTTTTTCTTACTCATATATGCTATCCCAAAATTAATTTTATTTCAAAACTAAAAACAGAAAATTTTTTGAGCATACTAATTTTCGTTGGGAAGGAGGTGGGCGGCCACTTCTTTTGGTCGTTCATTTTTCTATTTTCATCCATCTTTGTTCTTTGGCTCCTGTGGGCCTCCCATCGCCGTGGCCTCTGTTGTCACAGAGCACTGGCTCTGGACACGTGCACTCCAGAGCTCCGGCTTGGTAATTGGACACATTGGTCACGTGGGATCTTCCCAGGCCAGGGATTGAACCGGCGCCGCTTGCACTGCGAGGTGGTGTCCTTACCCACTGGACCACCAGGGAAACCCGCTAGCAACTTCTTGAAAAAAGGATATTATGTATATATTCAACTTTACTGAACATTAAAGTTATGTAAAATAGCACATTACTCTTATACAAATGAATATCACCAGGAACTTAGAAAACTAAGTTTAATTATCTCTCTTGCTATATCATGTACATTAATTTTTAAGGGCACATTCTTTTTAATTATGCATATTCAAACTATTTATATTATCACCTATCATTAATTCATGGAATCAGTTGGGGGTTTATCATAGTCATATGATTTTGCTTCAGTGTAACTTTTAATGAATAACTCCTCTCATCAAATTATACAAATTTATCCAGAGACTGATAGCAGGGTGAAAATAAATCTAAATACATTTTCAATAAGATTAAATAATTGCTCACTCATAATGAGGTTTATGATGGTTTGCAGGAAACAGTTTTGACTACAAAGCTCAATTCCTATTAAAACCAGAAAAATCTTTATTTTATTCATATTAATAGTTTAAAAATATACTTGAAGTGTGGGGTTAAGAGATGCAAACTACTGTACATAGAATGGATAAACAACGTGTCCCACTGTATAACACAGGGAACTGCACTCAATATCTTGTGATAAACTGTAATGGAGAAGAATATAAAGAAAAATCTATGTTTAATTATATCATTTCACCATATAGTAGAAATTAATACATTATAAATTAGCTATACCTCAATAAAATATTTTAAATAAATAAGAATAAAAAGAAATATATATGTATATGTTTTTCTTACTCATATATGCTATCCCAAAATAATATCTACTAGCTACTGTAATCTTAGAAATTTTAATGTTTTAAGGGCAAATACATTTCTGAAACCAAGACAGTTTATTAAAAATAGTTTTATTGGAGCATACTAATTTTCTTAATTAAAGTATTCTGTATGAAGTAAAAGTGTTACTGTTGTTATATCACCAGTTCTAAGGTCAATGGACAGTGTTGATTCATTTCTCTCTTTTGACAAATGAAAACAGATGATAGTAGCTCTGAAAATTCCCCTCTCCTTTCTTTCCTTTGCATCACTTTTAACTTCTCCATAGCTATCAGTATGTGTATGGTGGTATTCGGACTGCTTCCTGGAGGCAGATATATTTCTAATACCTGTCAAGTCATAGAGAAGGAGGGGTATCTGTAACAGACCTTACACCTGAGGGTTCAGTCAGAAGGATTGGAAGCACAGTCATTCAAAATATTCAGAAACAACCAGGCAAGCAGTGAAGGTAGAGGTGTTGATGTGTGCCAAAAACTGTAGGCCCTCAAAAGGTCTTGGAATTCCTGTTACAAAAAAACAAAAACAAAAACAGTGGGGCAATCATTAAGCGTGTTTAAATGTGAAGACTTGAACAGAGAAGAGTTGTTAAAATAGTACACATCAGTTGTATGAAGACCTGATTTGGGGTTGAATTGATCAAAAATGAAAATGAGAAAACCAGTTAAATCCAGCTAGGAGATCATTGGTATATTCTAGATCAAAATAGATCACTTGCAGTAGGCTGGTGACACTGGAGCTGGGTTACTTCTCTCAAGCCCAGGCACAGAAATTGTACAAAACTTGATAGCCCAGGCACAGATCTTTCATTTATATTAACATTTCTGGAAAATATAATTATTTTCTCTTATGATCACAGGTATATCTAATGCCAGAGCCTCAACCATAGGACACTTGGATGTGTTGGGGGAAGGAAGGAGTCAAAACAGAAGGCATAAAGGATTGGTAAGGAGAAGACAAGAGGAATAAAAATGATGGACCACTGCAGTTGATTGGGTTCCCTCCAGTCTCAGGACAGGGTATGCCTTCAAGTGTTTAGAAATCAGTGAGTTAAGTGGAAAAGTTCTGGTTCCATTAGATTTCACTTTGAAGCAGGAGTCAGTTATATTAGCTATACCTCAATAATTTTAAAAATTTTTTTTCTTACTCATATATGCTATCCCAAAATAATATCTACTAGCTACTGTAATCTTAGAAATTTTAATGTTTTAAGGGCAAATACATTTCTGAAACCAAGACAGTTTATTAAAAATAGTTTTATTGGAGCATACTAATTTTCTTAATTAAAGTATTCTGTATGAAGTAAAAGTGTTACTGTTGTTATATCACCAGTTCTAAGGTCAATGGACAGTGTTGATTCATTTCTCTCTTTTGACAAATGAAAACAGATGATAGTAGCTCTGAAAATTCCCCTCTCCTTTCTTTCCTTTGCATCACTTTTAACTTCTCCATAGCTATCAGTATGTGTATGGTGGTATTCGGACTGCTTCCTGGAGGCAGATATATTTCTAATACCTGTCAAGTCATAGAGAAGGAGGGGTATCTGTAACAGACCTTACACCTGAGGGTTCAGTCAGAAGGATTGGAAGCACAGTCATTCAAAATATTCAGAAACAACCAGGCAAGCAGTGAAGGTAGAGGTGTTGATGTGTGCCAAAACTGTAGGCCCTCAAAAGGTCTTGGAATTCCTGTTACAAAAAAACAAAAACAAAAACAGTGGGGCAATCATTAAGCGTGTTTAAATGTGAAGACTTGAACAGAGAAGAGTTGTTAAAATAGTACACATCAGTTGTATGAAGACCTGATTTGGGGTTGAATTGATCAAAAATGAAAATGAGAAAACCAGTTAAATCCAGCTAGGAGATCATTGGTATATTCTAGATCAAAATAGATCACTTGCAGTAGGCTGGTGACACTGGAGCTGGGTTACTTCTCTCAAGCCCAGGCACAGAAATTGTACAAAACTTGATAGCCCAGGCACAGATCTTTCATTTATATTAACATTTCTGGAAAATATAATTATTTTCTCTTATGATCACAGGTATATCTAATGCCAGAGCCTCAACCATAGGACACTTGGATGTGTTGTGGGAAAGAAGGGAGTCAAAACAGAAGGCATAAAGGATTGGTAAGGAGAAGACAAGAGGAATAAAAATGATGGACCACTGCAGTTGATTGGGTTCCCTCCAGTCTCAGGACAGGGTATGCCTTCAAGTGTTTAGAAATCAGTGAGTTAAGTGGAAAAGTTCTGGTTCCATTAGATTTATTCACTTTGAAGCAGGGAGTCAGTTACCTCTGGAGTACAAGAGACATCAGACCCTCTAAGGAAAAATAGTTAAAACCTTGGCATTGGACTCAAAGCCCAGTGCTGAGTTTAGCAGGGTGTTTTTGCACTGACAGACTTGGGAGTACATACTAGCAACCAGAGGGAAAGTCTAGCTGTAGGACAAAGCTGCCATGTCATGTATTACCCCAAGACACTACAAAATTAAGAATCACTATAAAATTTTATGAATAATCTCAAAGGATATTTTGATTTCAAGAAGATCACTTAGAGTTTACTTAGCTTTCAAAAACTAATATTCAATTTATTAAATTTACAAATCCCCAAACTAGTTCCACCTTAAGCTTTTATGCTCTCCATAAGAAAATTATATTTCCAAGTCTAGTAAAGTTTTACCATCTATTTTAATGGGTCTTTGAATAGTGTTTGGTCCCATTTACAAACCTAGTTAATTAAATACATTCAACAGTTTAAATACCATTCATAAATTTAATATATTCCATTTCTTTTTAAGTATTCCAATTGTCCAATTAACAAATAAAATGTTCTTGAATACTTAAATAACTCATAAATTTAATATGGTAAATTAAACCATAAGTTCTCTTAAATGTTATAATACTGAATATAAAATTATGAAATTTATATTAATTTTTCAATAATACTCATTAAAATTGGAATTATAGGATTAATCAGTTTGCTGAAATGTCAAATTTTAAAACAGATCACATGTGCCTAAGTAGGAAATATACTTGATTTCTAGACTCAACACGAAAAATACTAACATTATAGGTTTGTTTTAATGCATTTCAACACTAAATTCTAAGTCTCCCAGGAATTAGTAGTACAGACTCATTAAAATAATTACGATCCTAAGAACTGTTGGCCTCCTCAAGCATATTTTTGGGGGCTCTCTGAGATCGTTTGTTGCCCAGAGATTCAGTCAATGCTATAATTTGTAATTATGAACATAAACACAATTTTTCTCATGATAGTAACCAGCAAGCTGATAGATCCATCATATCATGGACTAAAATATATAAATAAATAGACGATCATCTTTCCATATTTGGGTCATCATTACTTCTCAAATCAAGTTAAGGTCTGTGAATCTAACCCTATTGCCTCTAAGACTTGATTGGATTTTAAAAATCTCTTTATGCTTCATCTATTGTTTTGTCATTTTACCTTTAAAGGTCTTAGAAATCTTAAAATTATATGCAATTGAATTAGGTTTGTTCTCCAAATCGTTGTCTCCTCTGGGGTTACAATTCCTAAGGTCATCTTTCTTAGAAAACGAGACAAAAAAATACACCTATTCAGAATCTATGGTACATACTGGGCAACACTTTGCTATCCAAAGTCTCATTGCTACTGAGGATGCTGCTCTATCAGCAGGCTTTCTGTGGTCCTGCCATAGAGACCAGGTCAGTGAAGCCATAGGCTAAAGGTTTCCAAATTTCCTGTTTCTGTCCTGGTCAGAGAAGATAGTGGCAAAGCTTTCCTCAGATGTAGTACTCAGTGTTCAAACTGCCTCGGTTTTGCTATTTAGGCCTTGCTATCAGAAGAGCCAGCAGTTGTGACATAAGCATTTGTGGTCAAGAGAGACTAGTAGCCAAGGCTCTGGAATCAGATTTCCTACATTCAAATCCTGAAGCTGACATGTACAAGCTCTATGATGCAGGATGTTCTGTAATGAACTAGTGCATCTAGGGCAGTTCATTAGCTCATTCTGTTTCAGTTTGTATGTCTTTAAAATAGCATGAAATAGTGTCTCCTGAATAAAATATGCTGAGGATTAATTTAGATGACTGCAAGTTAGAACCACCAGGAATGATGTTTAAAACAAGTCCCAGGCTTTCAGACTGTATTCTGTAACAATTAAATCAGAATCTCTAAAGGTAGGGGCCTAGGTGATGCTAATAAAGAAATAGAAATAATGACAGATAAGTGCTTATAATATTTTATGATTTGTGTATTCCTAAACTAAGTTTATTTTTGAAATTCAGCATCATAACATCAGTAGAACATGCAGACTCATTAAAATAATTACGATCCTAAGAACTGTTGGCCTCCTCAAGCATATTTTTGGGGGCTCTCTGAGATCGTTTGTTGCCCAGAGATTCAGTCAATGCTATAATTTGTAATTATGAACATAAACACAATTTTTCTCATGATAGTAAC
Organism: Tragulus kanchil; assembly: GCA_022376925.1. Taxonomy (NCBI): domain Eukaryota; kingdom Metazoa; phylum Chordata; class Mammalia; order Artiodactyla; family Tragulidae; genus Tragulus; species Tragulus kanchil. Next base: position 93,552,603 of record JAIOJX010000028.1, on the reverse strand, counting down.
CAGCAAGCTGATAGATCCATCATATCATGGACTAAAATATATAAATAAATAGACGATCATCTTTCCATATTTGGGTCATCATTACTTCTCAAATCAAGTTAAGGTCTGTGAATCTAACCCTATTGCCTCTAAGACTTGATTGGATTTTAAAAATCTCTTTATGCTTCATCTATTGTTTTGTCATTTTACCTTTAAAGGTCTTAGAAATCTTAAAATTATATGCAATTGAATTAGGTTTGTTCTCCAAATCGTTGTCTCCTCTGGGGTTACAATTCCTAAGGTCATCTTTCTTAGAAAACGAGACAAAAAAATACACCTATTCAGAATCTATGGTACATACTGGGCAACACTTTGCTATCCAAAGTCTCATTGCTACTGAGGATGCTGCTCTATCAGCAGGCTTTCTGTGGTCCTGCCATAGAGACCAGGTCAGTGAAGCCATAGGCTAAAGGTTTCCAAATTTCCTGTTTCTGTCCTGGTCAGAGAAGATAGTGGCAAAGCTTTCCTCAGATGTAGTACTCAGTGTTCAAACTGCCTCGGTTTTGCTATTTAGGCCTTGCTATCAGAAGAGCCAGCAGTTGTGACATAAGCATTTGTGGTCAAGAGAGACTAGTAGCCAAGGCTCTGGAATCAGATTTCCTACATTCAAATCCTGAAGCTGACATGTACAAGCTCTATGATGCAGGATGTTCTGTAATGAACTAGTGCATCTAGGGCAGTTCATTAGCTCATTCTGTTTCAGTTTGTATGTCTTTAAAATAGCATGAAATAGTGTCTCCTGAATAAAATATGCTGAGGATTAATTTAGATGACTGCAAGTTAGAACCACCAGGAATGATGTTTAAAACAAGTCCCAGGCTTTCAGACTGTATTCTGTAACAATTAAATCAGAATCTCTAAAGGTAGGGGCCTAGGTGATGCTAATAAAGAAATAGAAATAATGACAGATAAGTGCTTATAATATTTTATGATTTGTGTATTCCTAAACTAAGTTTATTTTTGAAATTCAGCATCATAACATCAGTAGTACATGCAAGTGGAAAATAACTGCAACTCATAGTTACTTCTTTCAGACCTTCCCAAGTAGGTTTTGGAGAAGAACCTGATATCCTAAACAGCCTGCGGCCATCTAAATTTTCTAACCCCCTGCCTACCCACTGGATTATTTTTCGCATTTTCTGTGACCTGTATAACTTAACCCAGAAGGAATAATCATTCTTATGCTTCTTCCCACAGGATCATATTTTAACTCTTTCAGGGTCTGTAGGATAGAGATACAAAATTTCCTTGAGTACTTTTATTAGACTTGTGAAATCAGAATAAGAATGATAATTGTGTCATACACCAAGTATGCCCTGAGTAAAAGGCGTCCTAGAAAACTCTGTGTAGTTGTACTTGTTATGGTAACGATGGGTTCTCTGTTTTTCCCTTGCCCTTGTTCTCCTACTTACAATTTCATCATTTCAATTATTCGGAAATTCCTATTTTTTATGACACACTGATCTCCTTAAAGGAATCATCCCTTTCTGAATGAGCCAAATTCTGAGACCTCTGGATTAAGGAATTTAAGAGGGAACTTGGCCTCCCAGTGCTAAAATACTGTCCTAAACCTCCCACTGCCACCCTCATAGAGACATTTAGCACTTCCTTCCAGGTCATTTACCAGTGTGAGTGTGGGGAAGAGGCTTCTGTCTGGGCTGTGAAGTGCTACCTGGAAATTAGATCATGAACCTTATTGTGTTGCACTTGTATGGGTCCCCAAACTTCTTTTTTTTTTTTTTTCAAATTTATTTATTTATTTTGGGTGGGGGTTGGGTTGGGGAGGAAGGGGAGCGGCTGGGCCGCTTCTATTGGTCTTTCATTTCTCTGTTTTCATCCGTCTTTGTTCTTTGGCTCCTGCGGGCCTCCCATCACAGTGGCGTCTGTTGTCGCAGAGCGCCGGCTCTGGGCGCATGCGCTCCAGAGTTCCGGCTCGGTGATTGGACACATCAGTCCAGCCGCTCCGCTGCACGTGGGATCCTCCCAGGCCAGGGATCGAACCCGCGCCCCTTGCACTGCAAGGCGGTGTCCTTATCCACTGGACCACCAGGGGAAGCCCCCCCAATCTTCTCGTCTGTTCCTCAATAATAAGACTAACTTTTATTCATCTTAGAACAAGTTCCTTTCATTAGTCTACAACTTTTGATGCCTTATTAGACAAATACTGTGATATACTGTTGCAACAATCTATGCCCTTTGGCTGGTCCTAACCCATACTTATTCTTGGTCTGATTTTGATTGTAAAACTGTAGCAAACTCAATGGAAACAAAGAATTATAAGTACTTAATTTTGTTATTTGCTCTCTCCCTGAGACCCTGGGGCCATAAGTATAAAAACAAGCCCAGGTTGCAGAAGGATAAGAGCATGCATCCTTGTTAACCCAGTGGTCCAAGCTATTCAGACATAGAGTGAGGCCATTGACTCTCACATGTCCGCCAACACATGGATGAGACCTGAAGGACTGGCTAACTTAGAATAGTGAAAACTGCCGATTTGCAGAATCATTATTAAAATTAATGTTCTCAATTTTTAAACCACTAAGTTTGGAGTTACTATGTTATATAGTTATCGATTGCAGATTCAAAACCGTGTTCTACATGGTTCTTATTATCCTCTGATGTAGACCCTATCTGCTGATTGGGTATGACTCCTTGACTTATCTGTGAAAGGTGAGATGATCCCCACCTACTTCCTTGTGTCCCTTCCCAAGTAGTTTAAGAGCAGAAGAGATTTCCTCCAAGTCATTAAAAATTAGGAAGAAAAGCCGTGGTATCCTTAGCAGTGTCTTAGGGCCAGACCAATAAGCCCATATTAGAAATGCACTGACTGGGATTAAGTAGCACAGGAGTATTAGATTTTTTTTCTTTTTTTTTCATTTTGAGCCATGGATCATTAACCTATTGCTTGACTTTACCATCTTATACATAAATTGGCAGACTTTATCTATAAAGAGATACATAATAGTTAAGAACTTCTGGATCTATTCAGTCTCTGTCATAACTATTCGGACCTGCCATTGTGGCATGCAATAATAGAGTATGGCTGTGTTCCAGTATAATTTTACTTCCCAAAATGTAATGGGCCACATTTACTCCACAAGCCAAAATCTACCAAACTGAATTTATACTCTGAATATTTCCATATCTTCCTAATAGTTTTTCTTAATTTTAATAAGACTGTTATTCCCAGAGTGAGATGCACACAGCTCTCTACGTGTGTGGGGAAAAGGAGGCTAGTGTGTGGGTTTTAGTTTTCTGATTTAAGATATTTGCTAGTCAGGTCTAGCATAGGTGGATCAAGAAGTATTTTACTGATACTCTCTGTAAGACTATCTAGGTAAACTGTGATATACTGTTGCAACAATCTATGCCCTTTGGCTGGTCCTAACCCATACTTATTCTTGGTCTGATTTTGATTGTAAAACTGTAGCAAACTCAATGGAAACAAAGAATTATAAGTACTTAATTTTGTTATTTGCTCTCTCCTGAGACCCTGGGGCCATAAGTATAAAAACAAGCCCAGGTTGCAGAAGGATAAGAGCATGCATCCTTGTTAACCCAGTGGTCCAAGCTATTCAGACATAGAGTGAGGCCATTGACTCTCACATGTCCGCCAACACATGGATGAGACCTGAAGGACTGGCTAACTTAGAATAGTGAAAACTGCCGATTTGCAGAATCATTATTAAAATTAATGTTCTCAATTTTTAAACCACTAAGTTTGGAGTTACTATGTTATATAGTTATCGATTGCAGATTCAAAACCGTGTTCTACATGGTTCTTATTATCCTCTGATGTAGACCCTATCTGCTGATTGGGTATGACTCCTTGACTTATCTGTGAAAGGTGAGATGATCCCCACCTACTTCCTTGTGTCCCTTCCCAAGTAGTTTAAGAGCAGAAGAGATTTCCTCCAAGTCATTAAAAATTAGGAAGAAAAGCCGTGGTATCCTTAGCAGTGTCTTAGGGCCAGACCAATAAGCCCATATTAGAAATGCACTGACTGGGATTAAGTAGCACAGGAGTATTAGATTTTTTTTCTTTTTTTTTCATTTTGAGCCATGGATCATTAACCTATTGCTTGACTTTACCATCTTATACATAAATTGGCAGACTTTATCTATAAAGAGATACATAATAGTTAAGAACTTCTGGATCTATTCAGTCTCTGTCATAACTATTCGGACCTGCCATTGTGGCATGCAATAATAGAGTATGGCTGTGTTCCAGTATAATTTTACTTCCCAAAATGTAATGGGCCACATTTACTCCACAAGCCAAAATCTACCAAACTGAATTTATACTCTGAATATTTCCATATCTTCCTAATAGTTTTTCTTAATTTTAATAAGACTGTTATTCCCAGAGTGAGATGCACACAGCTCTCTACGTGTGTGGGGAAAAGGAGGCTAGTGTGTGGGTTTTAGTTTTCTGATTTAAGATATTTGCTAGTCAGGTCTAGCATAGGTGGATCAAGAAGTATTTTACTGATACTCTCGTAAAGCTGATCCAGCAGTTCTTTTCTAGTATTCATAATAAATATTCCCAGCTTCATCTACAGAGTAAAGCATCATGATTCCTCAGGCTATTCAAGAACCTATTATTTCCTCAGTGTTTTTGCTCTGCCCAAGGGCCAGGAACTCATCAGTCCCAGATAATTTTTTTCCTACTTTTTCTTAATGCAGCTTCTCAAGGATGGGTACTATAAGGTTCTAAAGCCCACCTACATTTTTCTGATCATTTAATTCTTGTGACATGTTTCTATAGTGCTTAATCCAAATCTTCTTCCTCTTCTTTTGCTTGACATCCCCTGTGAATGTTTTGGATTCACATTCAGCAGCAGTGTCCAGCCCTGGCTGCATTGTTTATCCTGTTATTTATACCAGATTATAAAAGAATGTTGCAAAATAAGTGGGACTGAAAATTGTCTGTGTCCTCTCTTCCATTGCATCCATTACTTACCAGGCTTCCTTTCTTTTGAAACAAAGTTAAACTTTGAGTAATTCTGCAGAAGTGTGTCCAATTATATACAATATTTGTCCCAGTTCACAAGGATAAGGGGAATAATATCTGCATTTAGAAAAGATAGTTCCAGGTTTCTGAAGAAAGGACCTTCTTGAATGTTTTACCATCCCAATAGCTCCAGCGTTATCGGTCTTCTGGTAAGGGCACTCTGTACCAGTTTCTGGTTTTGAATCTAATTCTATCCTTTGTAATTTTTTTTTTTTTCTGTTAGGTTTGCATAATAGAGAAACACTGGCACATTTTTATTCAGGCCTGGTCAGTCTCCTTATGGTATGGGATTATCATCCACATGTTTACCTTGGTTTTTGTGCCCTGCATCATCTAGGGTATAGGAGGGCATACGAGTAGTCATCTAACACAAGTTCTACTTCCAACTTGTAGTTGAAAATGAACATGCTTAATTATGAGTGCATGATACAAAACATTTGTTTTTTTCAATAGGAGAACTTGACTTTTTAGTGGCTTTGAAAGTTTGTCCTCGGTTTTTTTCTATTCTAGACTTCTTCCCTGTTTTCTTATCTGCTTTCTTACCTTACCATTTTCCTTTTTTTTTTTTTTTTTAACATTTATTTATTTATTTATTTTGGGCGGAGTTTGGGTTGCGGAGGGAGGGGAGTAGGCAGGCCACTTCTATTGGTCTTTTCATTTCTCTATTTTCATCCGTCTTTGTTCTTTGACTCCTGCGGGCCTCCCATCGCGGTGGCCTCTGTTGTCGCAGAGTGCCAGCTCTGGGCGCATGCGATCCAGAGCTCCAGCTCGGTGATTGGACACATCAGTCCAGCCGCTCCACTGCATGTGGGATCCTCCCAGGCCAGGGATCGAACTGGCGCCCCTTGCACTGCAAGGCGGTGTGCTTATCCACTGGACCACCAGGGGAAGCCCACCGTTTTCCTTCTTTTGACTCTGCAACTCCTTTTTGCATGCTTCTATCATGGTTTTCTACATGACCATATCTTGAAACTCTGTCTCAGCTTCCTTTTGAAGATGTTGGTAGGAAGGCAATTTTCCAATTATTAGTCTTCTAAGGCATAGCATTTCAGGTTTATTTAGGTACTTCCAAATAGGATGCTGTAGAAATGAAATTAGTATTGATAATCATCCTGTTACAGATAGATACACACAATCCTATAGCTAATTTTATCTCATTCTTCTTAGTTCCTCACAGTAAACAAAATAAAGGTAGAAATGAGTAGAAAACACTCTGTCCTAAAATATGTTTTTATAATTACAATTTATTTTCTATTTTCTAATTTCTCTTTTGATTATTTCTCAGGGAAAGTCAGTAGGGATTTCCACAGCTTAATAAAATAGATATCTATTGATTGTAGATCTTTTTCCTATGTGTGTAAAAAGTTCAAATAGACTATGCTTTAATGAAATGCTAAACTCTTGACCTAATTGCTTTTGATATTTCTAAAGTAAATGTTGAACTGTCTGAGAGTCTTTGAGTTATCAATCTGAATCAGACCTTGTAATATAGCCACCACTGCAGGGTATGTTTGCACCGAATGAACTAAGCTGTCATATCTACAGCTGAATAAGACTTCAAGAAATTTCATCCAATTATTTTTATTAATGTCTTAGCTATCTTAGCTGTCTTCCCTTGCTCAGTGATCCACGTCTGCCAAGTGTAAATTGCACAGGAGTAGTACTTGAGTAAAGACTATCTGTCCAAATAGTAAAATATATTTTTGCTCTCAGTTAAAATATCTTCCAAATAAGTAGAGAAAAACAAGATTAAAACAAAACCAAACTGAAACAAGACTTCTATTTTTTTGCAGCAGTGTTAATGGAATATAGTAAAATGACAGTATTTAATAAACTTGTCCTTTTTCAATGTTACCATATTTGTATTGCCACCAAGACAAAATATAAAATGAAATATTTTTCCTATGATAATTAGTTTCCAGCTCCTGATTTTGAACTGTGTTTTCTAAAGGTTTCTTTGGCTTGACCTGCATATCCTACTTTTTTTTACTGTTCACACAAAGGATAATGCTGTTTAGGTTTGAGAAAAAATTTGTTTTTCTGTGAGACATGACACTTCACTGATTTTACACTGTTCATGAGTAAAATAAACTTGTGGTGGCATGCAAAAAAGCATGCATAATTAACTTATAAAATCACAATCATTCTATAATTTTTTCCTACTGAATAAATGACATGAATTGCTTATATGAATTTTTGAAATGTGATCAAAGCGTTGCAAAACTCTTAAGTTCAGTGAGCACACTGGTATTCATCCTTTCACATTCCTGGAAGACTGACATTTCATTAATTAAATAAAAGGTTTTAATTTTGTTAGCACACTTTTAGTGGAAAAAACAAATTTTAAAATTGTTTTTATAATTACAATTTATTTTCTATTTTCTAATTTCTCTTTGATTATTTCTCAGGGAAAGTCAGTAGGGATTTCCACAGCTTAATAAAATAGATATCTATTGATTGTAGATCTTTTTCCTATGTGTGTAAAAAGTTCAAATAGACTATGCTTTAATGAAATGCTAAACTCTTGACCTAATTGCTTTTGATATTTCTAAAGTAAATGTTGAACTGTCTGAGAGTCTTTGAGTTATCAATCTGAATCAGACCTTGTAATATAGCCACCACTGCAGGGTATGTTTGCACCGAATGAACTAAGCTGTCATATCTACAGCTGAATAAGACTTCAAGAAATTTCATCCAATTATTTTTATTAATGTCTTAGCTATCTTAGCTGTCTTCCCTTGCTCAGTGATCCACGTCTGCCAAGTGTAAATTGCACAGGAGTAGTACTTGAGTAAAGACTATCTGTCCAAATAGTAAAATATATTTTTGCTCTCAGTTAAAATATCTTCCAAATAAGTAGAGAAAAACAAGATTAAAACAAAACCAAACTGAAACAAGACTTCTATTTTTTTGCAGCAGTGTTAATGGAATATAGTAAAATGACAGTATTTAATAAACTTGTCCTTTTTCAATGTTACCATATTTGTATTGCCACCAAGACAAAATATAAAATGAAATATTTTTCCTATGATAATTAGTTTCCAGCTCCTGATTTTGAACTGTGTTTTCTAAAGGTTTCTTTGGCTTGACCTGCATATCCTACTTTTTTTTACTGTTCACACAAAGGATAATGCTGTTTAGGTTTGAGAAAAAATTTGTTTTTCTGTGAGACATGACACTTCACTGATTTTACACTGTTCATGAGTAAAATAAACTTGTGTGGTGGCATGCAAAAATGCATGCATAATTAACTTATAAAATCACAATCATTCTATAATTTTTTTCCTACTGAATAAATGACATGAATTGCTTATATGAATTTTTTTGAAATGTGATCAAAGCGTTGCAAAACTCTTAAGTTCAGTGAGCACACTGGTATTCATCCTTTCACATTCCTGGAAGACTGACATTTCATTAATTAAATAAAAGATTTTAATTTTGTTAGCACACTTTTAGAAAACTTGGAGAACAATTTAAAATATGAGCAAATGTTTTATATGACATTGCATATCACTTGGGTCAATCAGAAATCAAAGAAGAAATCACAAAACACCTCAAAACAAATGAAAAGCAACATACATTACTTACTCCAAAATCTATGAGAGGTAGCAAAAGTAGTTCTAAGGAAGAGTTAACAGTGATATGGGCCTTTCTCAAGCAGCAAGTATAATCTCAAGTAAACAATTTAACATACTGACTAAAAGAATTAGAGAAAAACAGCAAAGTGAGCAGAAGACAGGAAATAAGATCAGACAGAAAATAGAGATCAATAAAAATAATAGAAAAGATCAGTAGTTTTTAAAATAGGTAAAATGAATCTTACCCAGGCCTATCAGAAAAGGAGAAGATCCAAAAACCAAGGGAAGAAATAATAATAAAAAAAATAACAGCTGATACCACATAGGTATTAAAAAGCACAAGGGAATATTATGATCAGTTATGGTAACAAATCAGATAACCAGAGAGAAAGGAACAAATTTCTAAAAACATATAACCTGTTAAGATGAAACAAGAAGAAACAGACAATTTAAAAGACCAATCACTAGTAATAAAATTGAATTTGAAACAAAGAAAAATTGCACATTCGATATGCTGAAAAGAACAATGGATAATAATAATAGTAATTATTATGGATAATACATTAATGGAAAAGCAAAATATAAAATGAATGATTTTTCCTATGATAATTAGTTTCCAGCTCCTGATTTTGAACTGTGTTTTCTAAAGGTTTCTTTGGCTTGACCTGCATATCCTACTTTTTTTTACTGTTCACACAAAGGATAATGCTGTTTAGGTTTGAGAAAAAATTTGTTTTTCTGTGAGACATGACACTTCACTGATTTTACACTGTTCATGAGTAAAATAAACTTGTGGTGGCATGCAAAATGCATGCATAATTAACTTATAAAATCACAATCATTCTATAATTTTTTTCCTACTGAATAAATGACATGAATTGCTTATATGAATTTTTTTGAAATGTGATCAAAGCGTTGCAAAACTCTTAAGTTCAGTGAGCACACTGGTATTCATCCTTTCACATTCCTGGAAGACTGACATTTCATTAATTAAATAAAAGATTTTAATTTTGTTAGCACACTTTTAGAAAACTTGGAGAACAATTTAAAATATGAGCAAATGTTTTATATGACATTGCATATCACTTGGGTCAATCAGAAATCAAAGAAGAAATCACAAAACACCTCAAAACAAATGAAAAGCAACATACATTACTTACTCCAAAATCTATGAGAGGTAGCAAAAGTAGTTCTAAGGAAGAGTTAACAGTGATATGGGCCTTTCTCAAGCAGCAAGTATAATCTCAAGTAAACAATTTAACATACTGACTAAAAGAATTAGAGAAAAACAGCAAAGTGAGCAGAAGACAGGAAATAAGATCAGACAGAAAATAGAGATCAATAAAAATAATAGAAAAGATCAGTAGTTTTTAAAATAGGTAAAATGAATCTTACCCAGGCCTATCAGAAAAGGAGAAGATCCAAAAACCAAGGGAAGAAATAATAATAAAAAAAATAACAGCTGATACCACATAGGTATTAAAAAGCACAAGGGAATATTATGATCAGTTATGGTAACAAATCAGATAACCAGAGAGAAAGGAACAAATTTCTAAAAACATATAACCTGTTAAGATGAAACAAGAAGAAACAGACAATTTAAAAAGACCAATCACTAGTAATAAAATTGAATTTGAAACAAAGAAAAATTGCACATTCGATATGCTGAAAAGAACAATGGATAATAATAATAGTAATTATTATTATGTCAATTGTTACTGGTAAAATTATCCATTAATGGAAAAGCAAAAGGCTACTGTTTTTACATAAAAAACATTTAGAGAATTTACTGCCAGCAGTCCTGCCTGCACTACAAGAAAAGCTGGTTTTCTCTGGCTAACCAGTTATGACATGGAGTGCAAACTTCAGTTTACAGAAAGATATGAAAAGCTATGAAAATAGTAGATTTATTGATAAATATTCAAGATAGATTACAAATACAGAATTTAAAAATTGATATACAATAATATAAAAAAATGGACATAGCCAAAAATCTGAAAAAAAAAAATGGAAGTGTGTTTATTCCATGTATAAAACTCTAAATCAGTATTAAGAGAAAAATATAAAACTTGATAAATGAACAAATGTATCTTGTAATGAAACAGGAGATTCCATGTTATTAAAATATCAGTTCTTCACAAGCCGATCCATAGATTCAATACAGTCCAATCAAAAATACTAGTTATTTAATGCAAATTCATTCAGCCTAGAAAAATAATCATTTAAAAGAGGAGAAAATTTGCAGAAAAGTATGCAGTTTCAAAGGTTACTATATATTTAAAGCAATATAGAATATCATTACCAAAAAAAAAGAGAAAAAACAAACAAAAACAAAAAACAAACAAACAAACAAAAGAATATCATTACCAATGGTGTATTCATAAAAATCAACGGAATAGAATAGAGGGCATAGGAATAGACCCATGCCTGTATAGTCAATAGGTTTTTTTTTTATATATAACTGTTTCAAACAATTTAATGAAGGAAAGATAATCACTACAAAAATAGTATTGGAAAAACTGTAGAGTTGCCACATTTTTACAGAGTAGTTGTAGCATTTTACTTTCCAACTGCAATGTATGCATAAATCAGACTTTCTGCATCTTTGTCAATATTGAGTATGGCCATTATTTTTCATGTTAGCCATTCTGATAAGTGTATAGTGATGTTCCATTGTGGTTAACGTGTGCATCTCCCTAATAGTGAAGGCTGTTAAACATGCTTTCATGTGCTTATTTTCCATTGTACATCCTCTTCTGTAAAAATTCTTCGTAGTTTTTACTCATTTTCTAATTGAATTCTTTGGCTTATTTTTACCCTTGAGTTTGACATTTATTGATTTACTCAAGATACTTTTCCATAGTTAGTTATGGGGTTTGCAAACTCAGTAAGGGACCTGCCACATGACTCAGTGGTAAAGAATCTGGCTGCCAAGCAGGAGACACAGATTTGAATCCTGGGTCAGGAATATTCGCTGGAAAAGGAAAGGGCAAACTCCAGTAGTCTTGCCTGAAAAATCTATATACAAAGGGGCCTGGTGGGTTACTGTCCATGCAATCCCAAAGATTCAAAATAGACTTAGCAATTAACAGCAACAACAAAACTTGTATTTTTCTTCTGTTTAAGGAGTCTGTAACAAAGAAAAACCTTTTCTTTGATTTGAGAAAGTTTAAATTATCAAATTTTTCTTTTATTAATCATGTTTTTGATTTGTATCTAAGAATTCTTAGTTCTAGGGGCTTCCCCTGGTGGTCCAGTGGGTAAGGACACAGCCTTGCAGTGCAAGGGGCGCTGGTTCGATCCCTGGCCTGGGAAGATTCCACGCGCCATTGAGTGGCTGGACCAATGTGTCCAATTACCGAGCTGGAGCTCTGGCACGCATGCGCCCAGAGCTGGCTCTCTGCGACAACAGAGACCACCGCGATGAGAGGCCCACAGGAGCCAAAGAACAAAGACGGATGAAAATAGAGAAATGAAAGACCAATAGAAGTGGCTTGCCCATCCCCCTCCCTCCCCGCCCCACCCCCCAAAAGATAAATAAATAAAATTAAAAAAAAAAAAAAAGAATTCTTAGTTCTGGATAGGGGTGATTTTTCTCCTATGATTTTTCTCAAAGTTTTAGTTTTACATTTTATTTAATTACTTGATTGTCTGAGGGGACCTTCTGCAGAAAGGGAAGGCAGCAGGATTGCCCCCGGCTGAACCGGGAGATCTCGGAGAAAGGCAAATCTTGAACTGCCCGCCCCGCAGCCCCCTGGCTGAGGCAGGGGACAATCAGACGCGACAGGGGTTCCATCGAAGTAGTTCCACTTTATTGAAGATCCACAGCTTTTAGAGGCAAGTGAAGGGGGTTTTGCATGGGACTTCCTATAGATTACACCAATCAAGCTAAAGGCCAAGCAATCATTCATGAGCGCAGAAGCCAGGAGAACCAATCAGAAATTTTGACCATCAATTAACAATTTAGATCACGTCCTGTCTCTTCCTGTAGGCGGCATCTTAGCTCCAAGCTGAAACGATGTGCTTAAGCTTCTTTTCACTCCCACACTGCTTCCTGTAGGCGGCATCTTAGCTCCAAGCTGAAACAATGTACTTAAGCTTCTTTTCACTCCCACACTCCTTCCTGTAGGCGCCATCTTAGCTCCAAGCTGAAACAATGTGCTTAAGCTTCTTTATGCTTGCAACGGTCCTCTTTCAATGCAGAGCCCCACAATTGTCTCCATTTGTTTCAGCTGCTATATCAGAAATGCCAGAATATGGGTGGTTTATAAACAACAAAAATTACTTCTCACGGTGCGGGAGTCTTGAAATCCAACGTTGGGGACGAGCAATGTCTTGTTCTGGTGAAGGCTTTTCCAGGTTGTAAAGTAATCAGTTTCTCTATATTCTCAGATGGCAGAGAACAGAGGGCCACAAGTTCTCTCATGACTCTTACTAAGGCACTAATCACATTCATTAGAGATCTGCACTTGTGATCTCTTTTAGTCCAACTATTTATCTTTTAAATCTGTAAACCAGAATATGATAGCTACTTCCTAATACTATCACATTCTGGGGTGGTATTTTAAAACACGAATTTTGGAGGGACAAAATCATTGTTAGTTACAATGATCTATTTTTATATATGTGTGAGACTTAAGTTTAGGTTTCCAGTTTTGAAGATATCTAGTTTTTCGAGCAACATTTTTTGAAAAGGTCATCTTCCCTCCCTTGAAATATTTTTGCACATATATCAAAAGTTAATTGTAAATGGAAAGTGATATCAATAAGATGGTAGGATAGGAAAAGACCCAGATCTTACCTGTCTTACAGATGCTGAATTAGTAACTCATGATCCAAAAACTGATTATAGGAAAAAGACTCAACAGAACATCCGTTTAGAAACAGGGGACAATCAGACGCGACAGGGGTTCCATCGAAGTAGTTCCACTTTATTGAAGATCCACAGCTTTTAGAGGCAAGTGAAGGGGGTTTTGCATGGGACTTCCTATAGATTACACCAATCAAGCTAAAGGCCAAGCAATCATTCATGAGCGCAGAAGCCAGGAGAACCAATCAGAAATTTTGACCATCAATTAACAATTTAGATCACGTCCTGTCTCTTCCTGTAGGCGGCATCTTAGCTCCAAGCTGAAACGATGTGCTTAAGCTTCTTTTCACTCCCACACTGCTTCCTGTAGGCGGCATCTTAGCTCCAAGCTGAAACAATGTACTTAAGCTTCTTTTCACTCCCACACTCCTTCCTGTAGGCGCCATCTTAGCTCCAAGCTGAAACAATGTGCTTAAGCTTCTTTATGCTTGCAACGGTCCTCTTTCAATGCAGAGCCCCACAATTGTCTCCATTTGTTTCAGCTGCTATATCAGAAATGCCAGAATATGGGTGGTTTATAAACAACAAAAATTACTTCTCACGGTGCGGAGTCTTGAAATCCAACGTTGGGGACGAGCAATGTCTTGTTCTGGTGAAGGCTTTTCCAGGTTGTAAAGTAATCAGTTTCTCTATATTCTCAGATGGCAGAGAACAGAGGGCCACAAGTTCTCTCATGACTCTTACTAAGGCACTAATCACATTCATTAGAGATCTGCACTTGTGATCTCTTTTAGTCCAACTATTTATCTTTTAAATCTGTAAACCAGAATATGATAGCTACTTCCTAATACTATCACATTCTGGGGTGGTATTTTAAAACACGAATTTTGGAGGGACAAAATCATTGTTAGTTACAATGATCTATTTTTATATATGTGTGAGACTTAAGTTTAGGTTTCCAGTTTTGAAGATATCTAGTTTTTCGAGCAACATTTTTTGAAAAGGTCATCTTCCCTCCCTTGAAATATTTTTGCACATATATCAAAAGTTAATTGTAAATGGAAAGTGATATCAATAAGATGGTAGGATAGGAAAAGACCCAGATCTTACCTGTCTTACAGATGCTGAATTAGTAACTCATGATCCAAAAACTGATTATAAAAACTACAGAACACTTTTAAGAAATAACAGTGCCTCAGGCCAGCTCAAAGCCAAGAACATCCACAGTTAAAAGGATAAGTGGAGTGTGAATATAGACCATTACACACATTATTGAAATCTGAGAAGGATAAGGGAAAGAAATAGAAGCTAAGAGAAAATTTGAAGAAATATTTCCCCCAAACATCCCAAATCTCAGAAAGGAAATGGACATACATATTCAAGAAACTTAAAGGATCCCAACTAGTATAAACTCAGAGGCCTATACTGAGACTCATTGTAACCAAACTGTCAAAAAATCAAAAGCAAAGAGAAAATCTTGAAAGCAGCAAGAGAGAAAAGCTTGTCACATGGAAGGAAACTCTCATTAAGGTTATCTGCAAATTTCTCATCAAAAATAGTACGAAGCAGGGAATGAGAGCATGGGATTCAACGTGCTTTTAATTTGTATATTAGTTACCTGAATTAAAGTCTTGTTGTAGCTTCTCCTTTATCTTTGTGCATGGGGTGTCTTTTTTAATTGGTTGCAAGAGATAGTCACCATTTCTGTGCTCTCAAAGGAGGAGATGAACATACATCCTTCTACTCTGCCATCTTCAGCCTATCTCCTATACAATAGAATATTATTCAGCCACAAAAAAGAACAGAATAGTGACATTTGCAGCAACATGGATGGACCTAGAATTGTCATTCTAAATGAAGTAAGTTAGGCCGAGAAAGACAAATATATGATATTGTTCATTGAGGAGTCTTAGAAAAGGGTACAAATTAACTTATTTACAAATTAACTTATTTATAAAATGGAAGTAGAGTCAGAGAGGTAGAAAATAAACTTAGGTTTACCAGTGAATAAGGAACAGGGAGGGATACATTAGGAGATTGGAATTGACATAGGCAAACTAATAAGAGTCTTCTGAATAGCACAGGGAATTCTACTCAATAGTCTGTACTGGCCTACTTGAAAAAAGTGATATCAATAAGATGGTAGGATAGGAAAAGACCCAGATCTTACCTGTCTTACAGATGCTGAATTAGTAACTCATGATCCAAAAACTGATTATAAAAACTACAGAACACTTTTAAGAAATAACAGTGCCTCAGGCCAGCTCAAAGCCAAGAACATCCACAGTTAAAAGGATAAGTGGAGTGTGAATATAGACCATTACACACATTATTGAAATCTGAGAAGGATAAGGGAAAGAAATAGAAGCTAAGAGAAAATTTGAAGAAATATTTCCCCCAAACATCCCAAATCTCAGAAAGGAAATGGACATACATATTCAAGAAACTTAAAGGATCCCAACTAGTATAAACTCAGAGGCCTATACTGAGACTCATTGTAACCAAACTGTCAAAAAATCAAAAGCAAAGAGAAAATCTTGAAAGCAGCAAGAGAGAAAAGCTTGTCACATGGAAGGAAACTCTCATTAAGGTTATCTGCAAATTTCTCATCTAAAATAGTACGAAGCAGGGAATGAGAGCATGGGATTCAACGTGCTTTTAATTTGTATATTAGTTACCTGAATTAAAGTCTTGTTGTAGCTTCTCCTTTATCTTTGTGCATGGGGTGTCTTTTTTAATTGGTTGCAAGAGATAGTCACCATTTCTGTGCTCTCAAAGGAGGAGATGAACATACATCCTTCTACTCT
The DNA here is from genome assembly GCA_022376925.1 of Tragulus kanchil. Lineage (NCBI taxonomy): Eukaryota > Metazoa > Chordata > Mammalia > Artiodactyla > Tragulidae > Tragulus > Tragulus kanchil. The sequence goes on along the minus strand of JAIOJX010000028.1, from coordinate 93,536,355 downwards.
GCCATCTTCAGCCTATCTCCTATACAATAGAATATTATTCAGCCACAAAAAAGAACAGAATAGTGACATTTGCAGCAACATGGATGGACCTAGAATTGTCATTCTAAATGAAGTAAGTTAGGCCGAGAAAGACAAATATATGATATTGTTCATTGAGGAGTCTTAGAAAAGGGTACAAATTAACTTATTTACAAATTAACTTATTTATAAAATGGAAGTAGAGTCAGAGAGGTAGAAAATAAACTTAGGTTTACCAGTGAATAAGGAACAGGGAGGGATACATTAGGAGATTGGAATTGACATAGGCAAACTAATAAGAGTCTTCTGAATAGCACAGGGAATTCTACTCAATAGTCTGTACTGGCCTACTTGAAAAAAAGATCTAAAAACAAGTCAATGTATATATAAACTTATTTTTCTCAACTATACTCCAATACACTTTTTAAGTCACCAAAAAAGCCCATAACTAGCATCATATTTAATGGTGAAAACCGGAAAACTTGCTGAGATCAAGAAAAAGGAAAGAATAACCACTCTCAGTACCTCTTAATATAGTGTTGAAAGTCCTCACTAGGTCAATTAAGCAAGAAAAAGAAATGAAAGACACCTAAATTGTAAACAAAATTTTCTCTATCTAAAGGTGACATGTTCTTAGATGTCGAAAACCCTAATGATTCCACTCAGAACTGGTAGAACAATACATAAATTCAGTGAAGTTGTGAGATATGAAATCAACACAAATCAGTTCTGTTTCTATATACTAACAACAATCCAAAAAAAGTTAATAAAACAATTGTAATTACAGTCACATCAAAAAGATGAAAATGCTTAGGACTAAACTTAACCAATGAGAATTTATTGGTTATTACACCAGAAATACAATCACTGAAGGAAAGAGTATACAAATGGGAATACATCAAACAGAAAAACTTTTGTGCAACAAAGGAAATAATCAGCAGAGTGAGAAAACAGCCAATGAAATGGGAGAATATATTTGCAAATCATAACTTTATGAATTTTATATCTGGGCTTCCCTGGTTGTCCATGCGGTAAGGACACTGTCTTGCAGTGCAAGGGGCACCAGTTAATCACTGGCACAGGAAGATCCCACATGCCACGGAGCAGCTGGACCAGTGTATCCAATTACCAGCCAGCGCTCTGGAGCGCATGCGCCCAGAGCTGGTGCTCTGCTACAGGAGAGACCACTGCGATGGGAGGCACACAGAGGCCAAAGAACAAAGATGGGTGAAAGTAAATAAATGAAAGACCAATTTTTAAAAAAAGTGGCCAAAAATTTTAAAAAAAAAGTTTTATATCTATGGTTTATAAAGAACTACCATTTAACAAGGAGAACAAAAGAATCCAATTAAAAAAGAAGATTTAAATAGGGATACATTAGGAGATTGGAATTGACATAGGCAAACTAATAAGAGTCTTCTGAATAGCACAGGGAATTCTACTCAATAGTCTGTACTGGCCTACTTGAAAAAAAGATCTAAAAACAAGTCAATGTATATATAAACTTATTTTTCTCAACTATACTCCAATACACTTTTTAAGTCACCAAAAAAGCCCATAACTAGCATCATATTTAATGGTGAAAACCGGAAAACTTGCTGAGATCAAGAAAAAGGAAAGAATAACCACTCTCAGTACCTCTTAATATAGTGTTGAAAGTCCTCACTAGGTCAATTAAGCAAGAAAAAGAAATGAAAGACACCTAAATTGTAAACAAAATTTTCTCTATCTAAAGGTGACATGTTCTTAGATGTCGAAAACCCTAATGATTCCACTCAGAACTGGTAGAACAATACATAAATTCAGTGAAGTTGTGAGATATGAAATCAACACAAATCAGTTCTGTTTCTATATACTAACAACAATCCAAAAAGTTAATAAAACAATTGTAATTACAGTCACATCAAAAAGATGAAAATGCTTAGGACTAAACTTAACCAATGAGAATTTATTGGTTATTACACCAGAAATACAATCACTGAAGGAAAGAGTATACAAATGGGAATACATCAAACAGAAAAACTTTTGTGCAACAAAGGAAATAATCAGCAGAGTGAGAAAACAGCCAATGAAATGGGAGAATATATTTGCAAATCATAACTTTATGAATTTTATATCTGGGCTTCCCTGGTTGTCCATGCGGTAAGGACACTGTCTTGCAGTGCAAGGGGCACCAGTTAATCACTGGCACAGGAAGATCCCACATGCCACGGAGCAGCTGGACCAGTGTATCCAATTACCAGCCAGCGCTCTGGAGCGCATGCGCCCAGAGCTGGTGCTCTGCTACAGGAGAGACCACTGCGATGGGAGGCACACAGAGGCCAAAGAACAAAGATGGGTGAAAGTAAATAAATGAAAGACCAATTTTTAAAAAAAGTGGCCAAAAATTTTAAAAAAAAAGTTTTATATCTATGGTTTATAAAGAACTACCATTTAACAAGGAGAACAAAAGAATCCAATTAAAAAAGAAGAATTTAAATAGAAATTTTTCCAGAGATACATAACTGAACAACAATCATGTGAAAAGTTGCTCAACATTATTAGTCATCAGGGAAATGCAAATAAAGGCCATTATGAGATATTATCTCATTGCTAGAATCTCCTTTTTAGGTCCTTTTTAGATACTTGTTTTTAGAAATCTTGTTATAGATTTTTGGGATCTGTGTTCATTGACATTTATAGGTTACTAGCTTTTCCAGTACCCATTCTGGGATAAATGAAGCAAAAAGAAAATGTAGGGAATGCAAAAATACATGTTTTTCATTGTGTTGTAGAGTTGCTAGTTATTCTATATTTGTTTTTTATTCCACTTTTCAGAATCACCTTGCGTGTATTGTAACTTATAGGTTGCACTTGATGTGAACAATAGGAAAATTTTAGTATATTCTGTCTTTTCAGAAGTGGAAGTTCATTCGTGTATCATTTTATAATACTTTGTTAGATGCTACTTGCCAGTGTAATTTTTGAGGCTTTCTTTTATATTGTAGTCACTTTTCTGTCCCAAGTCCTTAGTGCCCTTTTTTTTTCATTAGGTACTCAATAACTGTTAAGTTTCTTTAATGAATTTCTAACATGGACTTTTGTCTTTGTTCTATGATTGACAAGCTGTGATTTGGGGCAAATAGTTTCTTTTACTCTCAGATATCTCAATCTATAGTCTCCAATTCCAAAGAGGAATTTAAAGTGTATATTAATTTTCCATATATCATTTTATAATAGTCAATTCCATTTCCCAGTAATTTTTTGCCCTAAATTCTAAACATACATATGAATTTGTGTTATTACTAGTTTGTTTTTTTTAATTAAATGCTATGTACATATTCACTTTGTTAATGATTGGTTCCTTAAACCTTTACTTTGGAATTAGTGCTGCTTAAACAAAATGCTTTCTGCATTGGAAAATCAGTACTTAAAATTTAACTCTCATTATTAACATTATTATCACACATTCCGTCTTATTTTCACAGCATCAATAAATGGTCTTAGAGATCTTCATTTTGGATTTAATAAATAGATATCTGCTTTTTAAACCTGTCTTGGTGTCATTTTTTAACATTATTCCCCAAGGAATAATGAAAAATGTATTAACGCTTGACCTGCATTTGTGAGTAGTAATTACATGAACTACTCTCTGGGATATATTTTATTGTTTGCACCTACTCATTTGGATTTCACTTCATCTATTCTGTAGACATCTGAACAGCTTAATTAACCATCTTCACCCTTGACATTCGAAGAGAATACTGTCCATTGTTCATATTATTTCTTCTTATCAAAATACCAGGGTCTTGAATGTTTAATAACAACTGTCAAGCATGTTGAATAAGTCTCTCAGGTGCAACTAATTTTCTTATTGTTATAAATAAGACCTTTCACCGTCTAGATCACTTTACTATTTTGGACCATTTTCTACTATGATCTTAAATGGCAGAAACTTAAATATAAAAGTAATTTATCTGAAAGCACTAAGAAATATATTAACACCTTTTGAAACTACAACTTTATTCGAATCAGTCAGTAATGTTGCAATACATTATATGAAATATTTTTAAATATATTGTATCATCTCCCTAAAGTAAACTGTAAGTTAAATAGTAATTCTGTAAGTCTCACAAGTATCAGTCATATCTTCAAATCATAAATTCCTACATTGTTTTACAAGTAGATTATAATTCTAGGAAAAGGACTGTATACAAGTAGGTTATAATCAGTTAAATGTATAACATTACATATTATTTCTATATAATATGAAGAACTCATGTATTTAGCTACATGTTTTTTAGTTTTACCAGGAAGTCAGAGCTACTCTGGCCATATTCCCTGGCCAAAAATTTATGTTAGCATGGAAGAAAAGCTTTTGAGAAACAATGCATCCAACTCTATCTTTGTCTATCATCAATACCTGTATTTATATTTTAATTACCCTGTAATTATGAATGGATAATGAGAACTACTAAAATTTCTAAATTTATTTGACCAATTTAGTATAGTTATGATCATCATTTACAAACCATTTTATTATCTTTTTACAACAGAGAAATACTGTTGGAATGTGATTAGCAGTGAAGATGATGTAAGGCAGAGGTGGCTTAAGTCTACTAATATAATTGCTTAGGTTCTTTTTTTATTCTGCTAACAATAACTGTTATAAAAATGAACTCTTCAAATTGCATCTATACTTACTAAGCCTAAGTTGCTGAGATAATATTGTATCAAGTGTCCACTAAAAATTGACAATTGAACATTATAACGTAGCAGTAGAGGGAGTAATTTCTAATTTCCCTTTCCCTCATTTTTACTTTTTTGAAACTTAAAGTGCTGTCTCGTTACTTCTGGGAATATTTAAAGATAAAAATAAGATGTTTATGTTTGCATTTCATTTATATCTCCAATCAGTTAAAAAAAAAATAGATGCAATACCAAAATATATCTAGACAGAACTAAATATCTAAATGTTTTTGTGAAAACCAGTATGTGACAAAAAATTAACAGTAATCTTTATATATTCCCTAAAGATACAATTTATTGCAAAAATCAGGTTTAAAACAATAAAAAATAAATGTATTTAAAATATAAGCTTTCATTTTGTTCCAGGTATGCATCGAGGAGTATTCTAAAAGTGTTTATAAAAGTAACATTGTTTTCATTCCCTTAGCAACAGATTTTTTAAGATTGTATTTTGTCAACCAATATGAGAAAAGGAAAATGTGTCTCTTTTCATTATAGGAACAGTCATAATGTAACATAGTTATTGATCTAAATGTGAACTATATGAACACCTTTGGCTATTCTCAAGTCTCATATGAAGTTTGTTACTATAGTTACTCAAGATATATAATTACTTCATAAATTCTGACTATCTTTTCCTAAATACCAATTGTTCTGTTAGGGTATAATGACCAGTAACAGGATCAGAAAAACATACAGTAAAGAAACCAAGAGCCTGACAATTCCAATCATGAATTACCATACCCAGATAATAACTTCAAGAGAACAAATGTAAACCACTTCATAAATGTTTACATATATAACCTTTGAAAATTAATATTTCTGATATATTTTCTAATTGACAATAACCTTATGCTACTATTGTAATGTTGCAATTCTATTGGAGAGTAATTCTCTGCATCTTTTTCTTATAGATAACTGAGATTTGGAAATGTTAAATGGCCGTCACATAGGAAGTACTGAATAAGAGGAATACTCTGCTTAACTAATCTTACTTTAAATGTCTTTCTTCCAAATATGCACCCACATTCTTCTATATGCACACATGCACTTTGAATTCAGATCTCAGTATAATTCTGAATATTTTATTTTTAAAATCTCTAAACGTAGGAATAAAATACCAAATATTTTACTTTATGACATTCGGATAGATATCATGTATCTATGTTATCTGAAAAGTACTATTTTTAAAATTCTAAATGTACCATGCCATGACTAATATTTTACAAATACTTTGACAAACAAGCTAGTTTCTTACCGAGAATAAGTTTTTTAAAAATTGTGACTTTTTTATGCTTAATACATTCAGATATATAGATAATTGAAAAAAGATGGAATTTGAGATTGATTTATTTACAGAGATTATTTTCACAAGTAGTTCCAGAGAAATGCTTGGATATTTCTTGATATGAAGTGTCCAGAATTTTCCCCAAATTTTTTTAAGGCCTTTTTTTTTTTTTTTTTTCGCCTGTACTATTTCAATTTACCAGTACTCCCTACCGAGAGAGTAATTTTCCCAATTGTTCATCTTACCCTCTGTTCATAGAAACAAGCCCCTTGCTGTTCAAGTCTAATCTTTGAACAGTGGGGAAAAATAAGTTAACTGTAATTGATTTGTGGTCATCAGCTAGAGTCTTTCAACCAGAAAAATCAACTGAAATTTCTAGTAGCTTTGAGGATTGCCATATCTGTTTTTCCAGTAACCCCATCAACCCCCAAGTTCTAAGTCTGTTATCATCTCTCAAGAGTTTTCTTTTCCAATTTCAATGGCCTAGTTCTATCATCAGTCCAGATTTCCATAGTAAGTAATTAGCAGACTAAATAAAAGAAAAATCACTCCCATTTTTCTAGATTCATAGAAGTGCACTATTAGGGAGACTTCAGAACCTCCTAATTTTTCACCCTTATTGACATTTCTTAAGTAGCCAGAGTAAGATTTGCACTGACTTTTACTTCTAAGGAGATGACAGATTTGGAGCATTTAAATAGTATTTTAAACAAAATCCTAATTTATAAGTTATATGGTTAATTCAGGATTTTACTACATACATTTTGAATTTACATACAAATTAAGAACAATTTAGTTGACACATTACATTTTGTCCTTTATAGATGAAAAATCAGGGCTCCAGTGAATGAAAATACTTATCCAAACTTACAGTATAAATAAGTTATTGACAGACACAGAATGCAAACCTTATGACAATGAATCTCCTACCAGTTTTAGTATTCCATGCTGCCTATTTGAATTGTGTAGACTCAGTGGGTTTTAAGCTCAGTTTAGAATGCTACATAAATTAGAATATCCCTGAAGGGAACATTTTGTTTGGACTAAAATAAAACTCAATAAGAGGGTTATTGTTTCATTATTGAGAAGAAATTACCTCAATCTTGTTGTAAGGTTTAGAATGGCACAGACTGGTAAAAATTTTTCTAACCTAAAATGTTTGAAATTTACCTCAAGGAATAAAAACAAAGACAAATTAAGGCCTTAAAATTCTAGTAGATCATTGCAGAAGCATAAAGGAATAACTTTTCAAAGCCTTGGAAATATATAAATCCATGTAGTTGTAGAATTTTAAAACCAATACTACTCATATAATAAACCTAAGTAGATTAATAACTAATATTTCTCATTAATAGTTCTAATTTATGTATTATTTTTGTTGTGGTTATTTTACTTGCACTGAAATATATATTTTCACTGTTAATTTTCTTAAATACTTCTAGAAGTAGGTAGACTGAATAAGTAGATTGCTGAGTCTAAATTTATTAGAAAATTCCCAATGCCTGGTCCTGCTTTTAGCACCTTAAGGATTTAAAGATTGGCAGGCACATTAAAGAATTATTAATGTTTATTATAATTAATGTTTATAATTAGTAAATAATTAAAGTAATATTTTTGCAAAGGGGGAAAGGAATGATAGTACATAGAAGAGAAGAATCAGAATTAGACTCTGGTCTCAATGAGTGGCCAAAAGAATATCCCTTGGCTATAGAGTACCAACAAAGCTTGAATGTAAGAGTTGGTTGTGGGAGAAAAGTGGGGCAGAATTTGGGTCAGAGTCTTGGTGCCTGGTGAACAACTTGTTCGGTGAGACCACATGCAGAATGCTGAGGAAAGCACAAGCTCCCAAATCAGGCTTTCACAATGACATATTATGAAGTCAGGCAAGGTATAATTTAACATTTTATTAGAATTACATATAACTTTAAAATATTCAGAGGAATTTCAATAATGTTCTTTGTCACCATTCATAATCTTGCCTTGGACCCTACCCTACAGCTCTTTATGTTGGTCCTGGTAGAAGCTATGACTAGGTAATGATGTATTGTAATTATTTTCAACATCGCACTGACTGCTATATAAAGAATTGTCTTTAGTTATTTATAAATAGTAGCAGGGTTATCCACGTCTAGAGGCCATTGGTAGCAGTTCAAGAGAGAGGCAGTGGTGGCTTGAACTAGAGAGATAATGGTGAAAGGGTCAGCTAATGAGAAAGGCTTAACTTTGTGGTTGCTTTGCACATAGAGATAATCAAACTTTTTTAAAAAGTTTTTATTTCAGTTTTACAGTTTTGTTGTTTACAGCTATACATAAATCCAAATCAGTCATATTGACTCCTCCCACCTGAACTGCCCTTAATCCCTCCTCATTCCACTCCTCCAGGTTGTTGTATAGCTCCAATGTCAATTCCCTTAGTCTTACGGCATATCCACAATGACTCTTTTTTATGTATGGTAGTGTAGGTTTCCATGTTACTTTTTCCAAACTTCTCATCCACTCCTCCCACCCCGCAATGACAATAAGTCTATTCTCTATGTCTGTTTCTCCATTGTTGCTCTCTATATGCATTTACCAGTATCATCCTTCTAGATTCCATATATATGTGTTAATATACTGCATTTGTCCTTCTCTTTTTGACTTACTTCACTTTGTATAATAGGTTCTAGATTCGTCCACCTCATTAGGACTGAATTAAATGCATTTCCTCTTACGACTGAGAAATATTCCATTGTATATATGTACCATCGCTTCTGTATTCATTCATTTGGTGATGGACTAGTTTTGATGGATAGGTACAGATAGGAAAAGTGAACTGTAAAACAGAACTGATGTGGTTTGAACAGTTTATTGAATGAGAGTAAGTTTAATCTCATCTGCTATCCTCTTAAAACTTGGACTAAGAGAAAAGTTGTGAAGTAGCCAGGAGAAAGGGACATTACTTTCCTCTAATTGTTCATAAACCCAATCATTTTATCTCTGCTACAAATGGCTTTCTCTAAGTAGAAGTGTATGCCACATGTCCTGATGCCCTTGATTGATTCACTTTAAAATTTGTCTCTTGTGTACATTTATTTGAGATATGCATAGTCTCTTTTCATCAAAAGCCAAAAGCCAGAGAGATGCATTTATTTTTCAGGGATTGCCTTTTCACCCATTTGAATTAAACTTGGCTTAAGGATATGCAAGTGGATTTATATCAAATCTTTGAGTATTTGATACTGTCTGAAGAAATGCAAAACCCACAATAAGAAATGTCAAGCTTGTCAAAAAATATGACTATTCAGAGGTAGAAAAGCAGCATTTTTGCAGCAGTATTCACATCTGCAAAAATCTGACTACTAACCATTAAATCAATTTGACATATTTCTTAATTCACTATATTTTAGGTAAGAGGCAAAAATTTGCTCAAAGGCCAAAATAATATGAATTTTTTTCACCAATTGCTCATTTTGTTCTATAGAATTGTTTTGCTTATATAAGGTTTCATTCAATGCATTCTTGAAACTATGATACTAAAAGACAAGTTTTACTTTCTATTTTGTAATCCACTTAATTTTAATCTCATTTTAATCTTTTATAGGTTGTAATAATACCAAATATATAGGTAGATATAACAGTATTTGAGAGCTATGAAAGCATTTTGTGGATATTTCAAGATTTCTGGGTGATGCATCTGCTATAATAAATATGTATGTAATAATATCTCAATTTTCATGGATTGGGATTAGGTAGATGGCAGTGTAATCTAGTAAATCAAAGAGAACAGGCTTTATAATCATCAAGGCAATTATGAAAATCAATTTAGAATACAATATGAGTCTCTTTTTGGTCATAAAGCAGATGTATGTAAGGAAAAGACAAATACATGTATACGGGTTTCAATGAAATACTTTCCGCTGGCCATAAAAAATTGGAAAATTATAATGTTATTTATTAATTACAGCCTTGTTTGGAATATTTCACTGTTGGAAGTGCCACAAATAAGCAGAGAAATGTAGGGAACAGTAACCACTTAAACATTTGACACTTAAAAAGTATAATCCACAAGGGAGGTCTCACTGGAAATTTAGATTGAGAATCAAGAGAAGTACTATAGAAACATTAGAAGGGGCATTTCTTCTCCTTAATAAGGAGGGAGTGGCCAAAAATGTTAAAATTCAGCAATGAGGTCAAGTAACTTAACAGCAAAAATGAAAAAAAGCTTAACAAAAGCTGAATTTTTGTCATAGTCTCTTTTCATCAAAAGCCAAAAGCCAGAGAGATGCATTTATTTTTCAGGGATTGCCTTTTCACCCATTTGAATTAAACTTGGCTTAAGGATATGCAAGTGGATTTATATCAAATCTTTGAGTATTTGATACTGTCTGAAGAAATGCAAAACCCACAATAAGAAATGTCAAGCTTGTCAAAAAATATGACTATTCAGAGGTAGAAAAGCAGCATTTTTGCAGCAGTATTCACATCTGCAAAAATCTGACTACTAACCATTAAATCAATTTGACATATTTCTTAATTCACTATATTTTAGGTAAGAGGCAAAAATTTGCTCAAAGGCCAAAATAATATGAATTTTTTTCACCAATTGCTCATTTTGTTCTATAGAATTGTTTTGCTTATATAAGGTTTCATTCAATGCATTCTTGAAACTATGATACTAAAAGACAAGTTTTACTTTCTATTTTGTAATCCACTTAATTTTAATCTCATTTTAATCTTTTATAGGTTGTAATAATACCAAATATATAGGTAGATATAACAGTATTTGAGAGCTATGAAAGCATTTTGTGGATATTTCAAGATTTCTGGGTGATGCATCTGCTATAATAAATATGTATGTAATAATATCTCAATTTTCATGGATTGGGATTAGGTAGATGGCAGTGTAATCTAGTAAATCAAAGAGAACAGGCTTTATAATCATCAAGGCAATTATGAAAATCAATTTAGAATACAATATGAGTCTCTTTTTGGTCATAAAGCAGATGTATGTAAGGAAAAGACAAATACATGTATACGGGTTTCAATGAAATACTTTCCGCTGGCCATAAAAAATTGGAAAATTATAATGTTATTTATTAATTACAGCCTTGTTTGGAATATTTCACTGTTGGAAGTGCCACAAATAAGCAGAGAAATGTAGGGAACAGTAACCACTTAAACATTTGACACTTAAAAAGTATAATCCACAAGGGAGGTCTCACTGGAAATTTAGATTGAGAATCAAGAGAAGTACTATAGAAACATTAGAAGGGGCATTTCTTCTCCTTAATAAGGAGGGAGTGGCCAAAAATGTTAAAATTCAGCAATGAGGTCAAGTAACTTAACAGCTGAAAAAATAATTGGTTAGGTGATCCATGTTTGAACAGCTAAATAGCTTCAATAACATCAGTTTCAGAGGGGTAGTTGGGCAGATCTAGATCATAGTGTTCTGAAATGTGAACAAGTGGTTGAGAAAGAAGGAAACCAAATGGAAGCCAATACGTTAGACACTAATCAATTAATCCTAGTAAAGGAGTGGAGCAATGCAAGTTCTTGTCCTGTGTATCATTTGTGTGCAAATTTCTTGAATTCCATTTTGCGCCTAATTGACTGAATAATTAGCTAAACCATCCTATCCTTTCACTCACAACATGGTCATGATAATATAATCTGAAAGGATGTTTATTTATGTTTATAAAGCAGACAACTTGATACATATGTGGATAAAATGCCTCCCCAACCAATAAACAATAACTAATGCGGAAGTAATCAATTTGACATTTTTTGTTGTAAATTGGTATCCGCAAAAAGATCTTTAAGATAGGTAAGTACTACCATTTTTCCATGAAATTAATTTTTCATTTAAAAAAATGAAAATCAAATACTTAAATATACTATACATAATATAGTGATATATTTAGTGAGGTACATATTCCACTGAACTTGTAGGATGATTTTCATTTTTTTAAATTCTTGTGAACTAAACCTTTAATATACTATTAATAAAGCATGTGGGCAAATGAATATTCTTTATTTAGCAGATGGTTGATTAGAGATTCTTTGTTTCTTTATGTCTTGCAGATATTCTCTTCTGTCTCTGTGGAAATTCTTAATCTATTTTTTTGAAAATAAACATGAAAAGGGTAACAATTTATAGTGATAGACAATTCTTCAAAATAGTAGAATATGTATAATCAAATTATCTGTATTATGGTTTAGATGAATATTTCATTTCTAATTACCCTAATATGCTTTATTAGACCATCATAGAAAAATAAAGTCAAGATAAATTTAAATAAATGTATCTGAATACACTGACATAACAATTTTTTTCCAGCAAGAAATTTGCTCTTCTAGGTATGGCTTTCTTAGAAATGTAGCTCACTGAATTACAATCATGAGGTTTTTAGCTCTCCATCTAAGGAATGCAAATGTAGATTCTATGATCAATTGCTTCCTTATAATCGAGAAGCTGTCATCTATTGATGGTTTTTCAATCCTCGGGCTGCATTGGATGGGAATATACCTCTCATGCAATGTACTAAAAGTACTAATGTACTAAAAGAGTAAGCCAATGTAAACCACCATGCAACTAAGTCTCCCAAAAGAATTCTGAAGCATAATTGGGATTTTTTCAGTCATCTTAAAACCGAATAATATATAATATAGATTTTACTCTTTTAATTTTATAGAAATGCTCTAAAGTAACCATAAGTATAAATATACTCAATTAACTAGTTAACTTCTGTATAATAAAGAATATAACAGGGCAGTATATATGCTGTAGTTTTGCTTCCTAAAGAAAGGTCAGCATCAAACTACAGTAATTTAATTTGATTCTACTCCTTTCTGTACTTAAAATTCAAGTTGTAAATTGTAACATTGATACATTTCCTACAAGATACATTTTGATAGATGGATGGATGAATAGATAACATTTCCCAAAAAATTCCAAATCTATGAGAGTTGAAGTGGATGGCCACAACTTTATTAGAGATATGAAATTAAAACTGTAGTTGAAACTAGTGTTTGCATAAATTAAGGTCAATTATATTTACATAATGTCAATTTTTGCAGAATAAAATTTATATTTATAGCCAAAAATTGAGTCAATTCTAAACTCAGAATGTAATTTTAACAAAGAATACTTTTAATTCAAATAACACAAAGCAATTTCTTCATATTATTATACATACTTGAGAATGTATTAATACTTCCCTAAAATAGCTTCTGCAATGACTCTTTGCTAATCACTTAGTCATGTTTGACTCTTTGTGACCCCCATGGGCTACAGCCCAACAAGCTCCTCTGTCCATGATATTCTCCAGGCAAGAATATTGGAGTGGGTTGCCGTTTTGCAGGGATCTTCCCAACCCTAAATGTATCTGAATACACTGACATAACAATTTTTTTCCAGCAAGAAATTTGCTCTTCTAGGTATGGCTTTCTTAGAAATGTAGCTCACTGAATTACAATCATGAGGTTTTTAGCTCTCCATCTAAGGAATGCAAATGTAGATTCTATGATCAATTGCTTCCTTATAATCGAGAAGCTGTCATCTATTGATGGTTTTTCAATCCTCGGGCTGCATTGGATGGGAATATACCTCTCATGCAATGTACTAAAAGTACTAATGTACTAAAAGAGTAAGCCAATGTAAACCACCATGCAACTAAGTCTCCCAAAAGAATTCTGAAGCATAATTGGGATTTTTTCAGTCATCTTAAAACCGAATAATATATAATATAGATTTTACTCTTTTAATTTTATAGAAATGCTCTAAAGTAACCATAAGTATAAATATACTCAATTAACTAGTTAACTTCTGTATAATAAAGAATATAACAGGGGCAGTATATATGCTGTAGTTTTGCTTCCTAAAGAAAGGTCAGCATCAAACTACAGTAATTTAATTTGATTCTACTCCTTTCTGTACTTAAAATTCAAGTTGTAAATTGTAACATTGATACATTTCCTACAAGATACATTTTGATAGATGGATGGATGAATAGATAACATTTCCCAAAAAATTCCAAATCTATGAGAGTTGAAGTGGATGGCCACAACTTTATTAGAGATATGAAATTAAAACTGTAGTTGAAACTAGTGTTTGCATAAATTAAGGTCAATTATATTTACATAATGTCAATTTTTGCAGAATAAAATTTATATTTATAGCCAAAAATTGAGTCAATTCTAAACTCAGAATGTAATTTTAACAAAGAATACTTTTAATTCAAATAACACAAAGCAATTTCTTCATATTATTATACATACTTGAGAATGTATTAATACTTCCCTAAAATAGCTTCTGCAATGACTCTTTGCTAATCACTTAGTCATGTTTGACTCTTTGTGACCCCCATGGGCTACAGCCCAACAAGCTCCTCTGTCCATGATATTCTCCAGGCAAGAATATTGGAGTGGGTTGCCGTTTCCTCTTGCAGGGGATCTTCCCAACCCAGAAACTGAACCTATGTATGCTTCGTTGCATGCAGGTTCTTTACTAACTGAGCTATGGACAAAGGAGCCTGGTGGGCTACAGTCCATGGAGTCCCAAGAGTCAGACACAACTTAGCGGCTAAACCAGCACAGTCATGTTTAATGTGGTTGATAGTCATAAAAATGTACAGTTTGTCTTATGATAGTGGTTTTTTAAGGATGTGTTTAATCACTTTCAGATGTGTTTTTATCGCCTTTTATGTAAGTCATAGAAGACTTTATAGCTATAAATGTTAATTTGCATGAACTATAAAATTTATTTTAGATTTATCTTCTCCATATTTTGCTGTTATTCTATTCTTTTCTTGTAAAATACATTCTTTTCAATACATTTTCCTTAACATCAACTTTTGAGATTATTTCTCACATTTTCATCCATTTAAATAGTTAAATTATGACAATCATTTATTTCAAACCTTTTAAGATAGTGTGATACTATGTACATGGATATTACTTAAAATTATGCCCTAGTTCAGTTACTATCTCATCAAGCATTCATATTTTAACATCAGAGGATCCCATCTAGCATTTTTCAGAAAGGATACAGTTTTGACACTGGTGCTATATACACTTCAGTTCCCTTTAATTCTGATAAAATGAGGTGATTAGTGAATGTCTGTAATGTGAGCATTGATGAAATTAATATTAATGATCCATTGATTATCACCATTATTCTTAGAATAGGTATTCATTGAATGCTGATAATACGTGGATTGGCCAGAATGTTTTAGAAAGTGTCTGAATTTCCATGAGTATGAAATAAGAATCTAGACAAGGCTATACCCCATACTTCTATTAAAGGTATCTAAATCTTACTCCTTGAATGAGCTGTGAACAGTCCATCTTTTAGTTTGAACGATTTCCTATGACGCAATGTTATCTATAAGACTGATAGTCTCCTGCCTCTGACCTATCAATATATTTCCCATGAGTGCATCTTTAATGCAAAGAATATTTACAGCTCCTGAAGGAAAAACAAACAAACAAAAAAACAGCTAAAACTTCATTGCACTTGCAGAAAATATTATACAGTTTGCTTTGTAGCTTCTTTGGGAAAGAGTATTTTCTTCAATAAATGTTGTCATAAAGTGGCAGTGGATTTGACTGAACAGCATTCTGTTGGTTGAGAAGTAAAATTACAATGGATGAACTTACATATCTAGCTAAGAGTATTTCTAAGCAAATTTTTGAAAGGTGGAACCTATTTCCTTGTACTACTTACAGTGAAACACCAGAGGATAGAGATAAATTGAAGAAGAAACTGTGAAGTAAAAACAAAGTAGAACTTTATTTGGAAGTTCTCAGCCTACATATATTCAAAAGTGAATGAATCTATTTTAGGGGAGAATGCTGAAGGTGTGGCTGGATGAGTTTGCTAAAGAGAATTCCGAAGCAATTTGAGGATCTAATCAACTATTTTAGCAAAAGTGCTTCTAGATTGAACTGAAGTGAAACAAGATGGAACAAAATGGAAGAGGGGCATTGCATTTCTGGCACTCTTTAGATTGAAAATAGATTATTGGTCAGTCATGAACACGTGTTTTCTTTCAAAAAAAAAAAAAAAAGGAAACGATGACCTAGAAGCTAATTCAGAAATCAGAGTGAGAAAATGTGACCACTGTATCAAAGGCCCAGAGGGCCTGGAGATAGGTCTGAAAGACTCCCTCGAAGTAGAAGGGAGCTTTGATCACTGATTCCCATGTTATTGGGCCTGGATAACAGAGCAGCAAGCCAAGAAAGGATTAGGTTCAAGTCTTACAATCAGATGGAATGTGCCTGCTAGAGTTTAAACTTGCTTTGTGCCCATAACCCCATTCTTTCTTCTGATTTCTCCCTTTTGGAATGTCTATCCTCTGCCTGTCTCACCATTTCGCAGCTAATCTATTAAGTTTAGAAAGTGTCTGAATTTCCATGAGTATGAAATAAGAATCTAGACAAGGCTATACCCCATACTTCTATTAAAGGTATCTAAATCTTACTCCTTGAATGAGCTGTGAACAGTCCATCTTTTAGTTTGAACGATTTCCTATGACGCAATGTTATCTATAAGACTGATAGTCTCCTGCCTCTGACCTATCAATATATTTCCCATGAGTGCATCTTTAATGCAAAGAATATTTACAGCTCCTGAAGGAAAAACAAACAAACAAAAAAACAGCTAAAACTTCATTGCACTTGCAGAAAATATTATACAGTTTGCTTTGTAGCTTCTTTGGGAAAGAGTATTTTCTTCAATAAATGTTGTCATAAAGTGGCAGTGGATTTGACTGAACAGCATTCTGTTGGTTGAGAAGTAAAATTACAATGGATGAACTTACATATCTAGCTAAGAGTATTTCTAAGCAAATTTTTGAAAGGTGGAACCTATTTCCTTGTACTACTTACAGTGAAACACCAGAGGATAGAGATAAATTGAAGAAGAAACTGTGAAGTAAAAACAAAGTAGAACTTTATTTGGAAGTTCTCAGCCTACATATATTCAAAAGTGAATGAATCTATTTTAGGGGAGAATGCTGAAGGTGTGGCTGGATGAGTTTGCTAAAGAGAATTCCGAAGCAATTTGAGGATCTAATCAACTATTTTAGCAAAAGTGCTTCTAGATTGAACTGAAGTGAAACAAGATGGAACAAAATGGAAGAGGGGCATTGCATTTCTGGCACTCTTTAGATTGAAAATAGATTATTGGTCAGTCATGAACACGTGTTTTCTTTCAAAAAAAAAAAAGGAAACGATGACCTAGAAGCTAATTCAGAAATCAGAGTGAGAAAATGTGACCACTGTATCAAAGGCCCAGAGGGCCTGGAGATAGGTCTGAAAGACTCCCTCGAAGTAGAAGGGAGCTTTGATCACTGATTCCCATGTTATTGGGCCTGGATAACAGAGCAGCAAGCCAAGAAAGGATTAGGTTCAAGTCTTACAATCAGATGGAATGTGCCTGCTAGAGTTTAAACTTGCTTTGTGCCCATAACCCCATTCTTTCTTCTGATTTCTCCCTTTTGGAATGTCTATCCTCTGCCTGTCTCACCTTTGCATTTTCAAAGCAAATAGCTTGTATGTTTCATAAGCTCAGTGCTAAAATGGAATTTAGCCTCAAGATGATTCATATCTGACATCTCATCACCATAATGAGTAGGTGATATTTAGATGAGATTTTGGACTTAGAGCTCATCTAGAATAGGCCTCCCATGTGGTGCTAGTGGTAAAGAATCTGCCTGTTCATGCAGGAGACATAAGAGATACATATGTGATCTCTAGGTCAGGAAGATCCTCTAGAGTAGGAAATGGCAACCCACTCCAATATTCTTGCCTGGAGAATCCCCACGGACAGAGGAGCCTGGTGGGCTACAGTCCATAGAGTTTCAGAGAATTGGACACTGCGAACACAAGCAAACTGAGTTAAGACTTTGAGAAACGTTGGGATGACGTGAATGCAGTTTGTGGGTTAGAAGGGTATAAGCACTTGGGAGGCAGGGGGTCAAGAAAGCATAGTACTATGGGTTGAATAGTGTCTTACCCCAGACGACAAATCCTAATTCCCAATATCTTGGAATGTAACATTATTTGGAAATGAGTCAGTGCAACTGTAATTAAGATGAGGTCATTAGGGGAGACCCTAGTTCAGAATGATACCCTTATAAAAGAGAAAGTTTGGATACAGATACAGGCCTGCAGAGAGGGAAGATATGTTATGAAGACAAAAAATCCCTTCTATAAGCTAAGGAGAGAGGCTTAAAATGGGTCTTTTCCTCATAACTTTTAGAATAAACCAACTCTGCTAACACTTTGAACTTCCAACCTCCAGATATATGAGATAAATTCTGTTTTTTTAAATCAACCAATTTTTGGCAACTAATACAATAAGAAATATTTCTATTTTTATCATTTTTTTTATTTTGAAGAATGTGAAATAATTCAAATAGTTTAAAATCCAATTTTTAATGGTTTTAAATATTTTTTAGAATATCTAGAAATAGAAACTATTACAAAAATTCTAACACACCAACACATATTATGCCCATGTCTGCTATCTAAGTGAGTCTGTATGTCAATATATATTTATAGAAAGTTCTTTTTTCTCAGCTAACACATCATTTCTACAGATTATTTATACTTAAAATTAATTAAATATGCTGTAACTTGTTAATTAAATATGTCTCTCTCTTATATCTTCTACTTTCTGAAAATATGGGTTTTAAAAATTATATTACAGTAGGAAAAAATATATAAATATTTAGAATATTAAAATGACAAATATTAATACATATTTTCATTATTGTCTAATTATAAATTATTAAAAATGAGCACAAATATTATCATTTTTATGAAAATATATTTTTATATGGCTTTCTAAAGATTTATATGTCTCATCCTATTACTAGCTATATGACAGTTTTTTTCATTAGTTTTCATTTTGAAAATACACATCTTTTTAAAGTATTTAAATGTTTTAAGTTTTCTAGTTAGCATATAGTTCACTGTCAAGACTCAGGGACATTATGATTCAAAAGATATATAGGTCAATAGTAGTTAATGATACTTCATGGTCAGGCGGACACCTGTACAATGATTACCATTAAGAGAAATTTAATTTTGTATAATGCTATCCCACTGAATAAATATATGTCATCCTGGCAATAATGGAGCTTAATGTGTAACACTTCAGGTCAAAAGAATATGTGCTGACTATCTCCGATGAGGGTAAAGAAAAATATCACTGAATAAAAAATATATGGAAGGGAATTAATTGCTTAGGGGTTAGGATAAAATTAGAAATCTGAGCTTATCAGCTATATAACAGAAGGCTTGCAAAAGGGAAACTTAGATCATGAACCACAGGAAAATATTTGAAGCAGGCTTTATTTAAAATGAAACCATGGTGGTTTTGATAACTTTGAATTCTTAGAGGTGTCTGAGTTTATTTTATAATGTTGCATTTCAATGTTTGACTTGGTCATTTGGAACACAATCTAAATATAAATTTAATTTCAACTGTCTCTTTCATCTGATTCACAGCCTATAATGGCTGTTTTTCTCTTTATTTCACCTTGACAGTCTAGTCCTCTCAATGTTCCTTTCTAGTTTATGAAAATTCCATGTATTTTCTCAAAGTTTTCTAAGAATGTTTTGTGGAAAGGCAATTTCTGTAGAAGACATGTGAACTACAGCACTGTATAGTATCAAATCATATCATATCACATTATTGTATATAAAAGAGAGGAGAATATTAATGTGTGATCTGATCACCATGGTTGGGATGGCCAGAATTCTCATATTTTGGGATTAGAGCTTCCAAAGCGTGTGTTCTGAGAGAAAACCAAACAGAATTTAATAT
The DNA here is from genome assembly GCA_022376925.1 of Tragulus kanchil. Classification (NCBI taxonomy): domain Eukaryota; kingdom Metazoa; phylum Chordata; class Mammalia; order Artiodactyla; family Tragulidae; genus Tragulus; species Tragulus kanchil. Next base: position 93,516,508 of record JAIOJX010000028.1, on the reverse strand, counting down.
TGCTTTCTATTGCACATTTTCCTGCGTATGCTATAGATCAAAACATTATACATTTCATTAAGGTTTGAGAGGAAACAACATCATCTCTCAATGTATGAATGGTGTCCTGATTTTAGAAATTCACTGTTGGTATTTAAAACTGTTCAGTATGTTAGTGCGCTAATAAAGGGGCACCAATGGGAATAGAAAGTATTTGCAAATTTTCGAGCATAGAATTTATTTATTTATTTATATAAACCTTTATTTTGCTTTTAACTTTTACAGAGTTTTGTTGTTTACAGATATGTATGTTCCCAGATTAGTCATATGTATATCCCCCCCTTCTCACCCCTCCCAACCATTACACAGCACCCCTGAAGGATTCCGTTTTCTCACAGAGCAATGACTAGAGCTATTTTCATCACTTATGATTACAGGCCTTCATGCTACTTCCTTTACGCCTCCCAGCTTCTGTTCCTTCCCCACAATGTCCATATGTCCACTGTCCATGTCTGTCTTTCCGTCGCTTCACTGCATGTGCCATCATCACCATCCTACTAGATTCCATATATATGTGTTAATGTACTGTATTTGTCCTTCTCTTTCTGTCTGACTTCCCTTTTTTTGATATGTTCTAGATCCAGCCTCATTAGGGCTGATTCTTCTGTATTTCTCTTTACAGCTGTGTAGGATTCCATTGTATATATGTAAGAGAGATTCTGTATCCATTCATTCATCGATGGACATCTTGACTGCTTCCATGTTTTAGCTATTGTATAGAGAGCTGCAATGAACATTGGGGTACAGGTGCGTCTTTCAGATTTGATTTCATCAGGGTATAAGGCTAACATTGGGATTTCTGGGTCGTATGGTGCTTCTAATTTTAGTTTTTTAAGAAATCTCCAGACTGTCTTCCACAGAGGCTGTATCAATCTAACAGGAGTATTCCTTTTCTCCACACCCCCCTTTATTATCTGTCGATGTGTGATCTGATCACCATGGTTGGGATGGCCAGAATTCTCATATTTTGGGATTAGAGCTTCCAAAGCGTGTGTTCTGAGAGAAAACCAAACAGAATTTAATATTGCTTTCTATTGCACATTTTCCTGCGTATGCTATAGATCAAAACATTATACATTTCATTAAGGTTTGAGAGGAAACAACATCATCTCTCAATGTATGAATGGTGTCCTGATTTTAGAAATTCACTGTTGGTATTTAAAACTGTTCAGTATGTTAGTGCGCTAATAAAGGGGCACCAATGGGAATAGAAAGTATTTGCAAATTTTCGAGCATAGAATTTATTTATTTATTTATATAAACCTTTATTTTGCTTTTAACTTTTACAGAGTTTTGTTGTTTACAGATATGTATGTTCCCAGATTAGTCATATGTATATCCCCCCCTTCTCACCCCTCCCAACCATTACACAGCACCCCTGAAGGATTCCGTTTTCTCACAGAGCAATGACTAGAGCTATTTTCATCACTTATGATTACAGGCCTTCATGCTACTTCCTTTACGCCTCCCAGCTTCTGTTCCTTCCCCACAATGTCCATATGTCCACTGTCCATGTCTGTCTTTCCGTCGCTTCACTGCATGTGCCATCATCACCATCCTACTAGATTCCATATATATGTGTTAATGTACTGTATTTGTCCTTCTCTTTCTGTCTGACTTCCCTTTTTTTGATATGTTCTAGATCCAGCCTCATTAGGGCTGATTCTTCTGTATTTCTCTTTACAGCTGTGTAGGATTCCATTGTATATATGTAAGAGAGATTCTGTATCCATTCATTCATCGATGGACATCTTGACTGCTTCCATGTTTTAGCTATTGTATAGAGAGCTGCAATGAACATTGGGGTACAGGTGCGTCTTTCAGATTTGATTTCATCAGGGTATAAGGCTAACATTGGGATTTCTGGGTCGTATGGTGCTTCTAATTTTAGTTTTTTAAGAAATCTCCAGACTGTCTTCCACAGAGGCTGTATCAATCTACATTCCCACCAGCAGTGCAGGAGTATTCCCTTTTCTCCACACCCTCTCCAGCATTTATTATCTGTCGATGTGTGGATGACGGTCATTCTGCTGGGTGTGAGGTGATATCTCATTGTAATTTTGATTTGCATTTCTCTAATGATAAGTGAAATTGAGCATCATTTCATGTGGTTTTGGGCCATCTGTATGTCCTCTTTGGAGAGGTGTCTGTTTAGGTCTTTTCCACATTTTTTGATTGGGTTGTTCGTTTTTCTGGTGCTGAGCTGTCTGAGTTGCTTGTAGATTTTAGAGATTAATTCTTTGACTATTGTTTCATTTGCAATGATATTCTCCCACTCTGTGGGGTTTCTGTTGAGCTTTTTTGTGATTTCATTTGCTGTACAAAACCTTTTAAGTTTCATGAGGTCCCACATGTTCATTTGTCTTTTTAGTTCCGCTATTCTAGTAGGTGTGTCAGAGAAGATCTTGCTTTGATTTATGTCCTTGAGGGTTTTGCCTGTATTCTCCTCTAAGAGTTTGATGGTTTCTGGTCTTACATTTAGGTCTTTAATCCATTTTGAGTTGATCTTTGTGCATGGTGTCAGGGAATGTTCCAACTTCATTTTTTTGCATGGAGCTGTCCAATGTTCCCAGCACCACATGTTGAAGAGGCTGTCTTTGTCCCATTTTATACATTCGCCTCCTTTGTCAAAAATAAGGTACCCATAGGTGTATGGGTTTATCTCTGGGTTCTCGATCTTGTTTCATTGGTCTATAGTTCTGTTTTTGTGCCAGTACCATACTGTCTTGATGACTGTTGCTTTGGAGTAGAGTCTGAAGTTAGGGAGGCTGATCCCTCCAGCTCCGTTTTTCTTTCTAAGGATTGCTTTGGCTATTCGAGGTCTTTTATATTTCCATATGAACTGTGTGATTCGTTGGTCTAGTTCTGTGAAGAATGTCATTGGTAGTTTGATAGGGATCACATTGAATCTATAGATGACATTTGGTAGTATGGTCATTTTCACAATATTGATTCTTCCGACCCAGGAACATGGAATATCTCTCCATCTGTTTAAGTCCTCTTTAATGTCTCTCATGAGTGTCGTGTAATTTTCTGTGTACAGTTCTTTTGTTTCTTTGGGTAGGTTTATTCCTGGATATTTGATTCTTTTGGTTGCAATGGTGAAGGGGATTGCCTCTTCGATTTCGTTTTCTGGTTTTTCTTTGTGTATAGGAATGCCAGTGATTTCTGTGTTTTGACCTTGTATCCTGTGACTTTGCTGAATTCTTTGATTAGCTTTAGTAGCTTTGTAATAGTGTCTTTGGGATTTACTATGTATAATATCATGTCATCTGCAAATAGAGAGAGTTTGACTTCTTCCTTTCCATTCTGGATTCTTTGATTTCTTTCTCTTCTCTTATTGCTGTTGCTAGAACTTCCAGGACTATTTTGAATAAGAGTGGTGAAAGTGGACACTCCTGTCTTGTTCCTGATCTTAGAGGAAATGCTCTGAGTTTTTCACCATTGAGGATTATGTTCGCTGTGGGTTTCTCATACATGGCTTTCACTATGTAGAGATAGGTTCCTTTTACGGCAATTTTCTGAGGAGTTTTTATCATAAATGGATGCTGTACTTTGTTGAAGGCTTTTTCTGCATCTATTGAGATGACCATGTCATTTTTGTCTCTCTCTTTGTTGATATGGTGTATGACATTGATTTGCGGATATTGAAGAATCCTTGCATGCCTGGGATGAACCCAACTTGATCATGATGAATGAGCATTTTGATGTGTTGTTGAATTCTATTTGCTAGGATTTTGTTGAGGATTTTGGCATCTAGATTCATCAGTGAAATTGGCCTATAATTTTCTTTTTTTGTTTTGTTTTTGCCTGGGTTTGGTATCAGGGTGATGGTGGCCTCGTAGAATGTGTTTGGAAGTGTTCCTTCCTGGGCAATTTTTTGGAAGCATTTTAGAAGGACAGGCATTAAGTCTTCTTTAAATGTTTGGTAGAATTCACTTGTGAAACCATCTCACCCTGGGCTTTTCTTTTTGGGTAGATTTTTGATCACATAGTTGATTTCTGAGATTGTGATTGGTTTGTTCATAGTTTCTGTTTCTTCCTGGCTCAGTGTTGGGAGATTAATCTTCTCTAAGAAACTATCCATTTCTTCCAGGTTGTCCAGTTTGTTGCCGTAGAGTTGTTCATAATAGTCTCTTAGAATCCTTTGGATTTCTGCATTATCTGTTGTAATCTCTCCTTTTTCATTTTTGATTTTGTTGATCTGGTTCTTCTCTCTCTTTTTCTTGATGAGTCTGGTCAGTGGTGTGTCAATTTTATTTCGTTTTCGAAGAACCAGCTTTTTGTTTTATTTATCTTTACTATTGTTTCCTTCGTTTCTTTTTCATTTATTTCTGCTCTGATCTTTATGATTTCCCTTCTTCTGCTGGCTTTGGGGTGTTTCTGTTCTTCTTTCTCCAATTGTTTTAAGCATAATGTTAGGTCGTCTGTTTGAGATTTTCCTAGTTTCTTGGGGTAGGATTGAATTGCTATAAATTTCCCTCTTAGAACTGCTTTTGCAGTATCCCATAGGTTTTGCACTGTTGTGTGTTCATTGTCGTTTTCTTCTAGGAATTGTTTTATTTCTCCTTTGATTTCCTCAATGATCAGTTGGTTTTTTAGGTGTGTGCTGTTTGATGTCCATGTGTCTGTGTTTTTAGCAGTTTTTTTCCTGTAATTGATCTCTAGTCTCATTGCATTGTGGTCCGAGAAGGTGGTTGATATAATTTCAGTTTTCTTGCATTGATTGAGGTTAGATTTGTGGCCCAAATGTGGTCTATCCTGGAGAATGTTCCGTGAACACTTGAGAAGAAAGTGTATTCTTCTGCTTTAGGATGGAAAGTCCTAAAGATATCAATGAGGTCCATTTCTTCTAGTGTGGCATTTAAGGCTTGTGATTCTTGATTAATTTTCTGTTTGGATGATGTGTCCATTGGTGTGAGAAGACTGTTAAAGTCTCCTACTATGATCGTGTTAGTGTCGATGTCTTCTTTTATGTCTGAAAGTGTTTCTTTTATGTATTAGGGTGCTCCTGCGTTGGGTGCATGAATACTTATGATTGTTATGTCTTCTTGGATCAATCTCTTGATCATTATGTACTGTCCTGCCTTGTCTCTTCTAATCTTTATTTTGAGTTCTATTTTGTCTGATATGAGGATTGCTACTCCAGCTTTCTTTTGATTTCCATTTGCATGGAATATCTTTTTCCAGCCTCTCACTTTCAGTCTATGAGTGTCTCTAGGTCTGAAGTAAGTTTCCTGGAGGCAGCATGTGTATGGGTCATGTTTTTTAATCCATTCAGCCACTCTCTGTCTTTTGATTGGGGCATTAAATCCATTTACATTCAAAGTAACTATTGATACGAATGATCCTATTCTCATCTTCTTAGATGTTATGATGGGTTTGTTTCATGGATCTTCTCCTTTTATACTTGTTGTCTATATAAGTCCCTTTAACACTTGTTGTAAGGCTGGTTTGGTGTGACTAAATTCTTTTAATTTTTGCTTGTCTGTAAAGCTTTTGATTTCTCCATCAATTTTGAAGGAGATCCTTGCAGGGTAGAGGATTCTTGGTTGCAGATTATTCTCTTTCAGCCATTTAAATGTGTCCTGCCATTCCCTTCTGGCCTGCAGAGTTTCTGTTGAAAGATCAGTTGTTAAAGGTATGGGCTTTCCCTTGTATGTCACTAGTTGCTTTTCCCTTGCTGCTTTGAGAATTCTGTCTTTGTGTTTAATTTGTGTTAACTTCATTAATATGTGTCTTGGTGTGTTTCTTCTCGGATTGATTCTGTATGATACTCTTTGTGCTTCTTGGACTTCATTGACTATTTTTTTTCCCATGTTGTGGAAATTTTCAACTAGAATCTCTTCAAAAATTTTCTCATAGCCTTTCTTTTTTTCTTCTTCTTCTGGAACCCCTATAATTCGAATATTGGTGCGTTTGATATTATCCCAGAGGTCTCTGAGGCTCTCCTCTGCTCTTTTCTTTCTTTGAGCTAGATTCTGTTTTTCAGCAGTTACTTCCACCATTCTATCTTCCAGCTCACTTATTCGCTCTTCTGTCTCAGATACTCTGCTCTTAATTCCTTCTGCAGTGTTTTTCAGTTCAGCAATTACGTTGTTTGTCTCTGGTACTTTTTTTGGTAAGTTTTTGTACTTCTTTTTTCAGTGTGTTAGTTGTGTCTTGTAATTTCTCTGAAATTCTGTTTTCAGTGTCTTTGATCATCTTTACTGTCATTCTTCTGAAATCACTTTCAGAAAATTTGTCCAAATTCTCTTCATTGATTTGATCTTGTGTGTTTGTAGATTGTTTCCTCACTTGTGTGGTGTTTCTCTGCCATTTCATTGTTATTATTAATTTTTTAACTGACTCTGGAGGCAGCATGTGTATGGGTCATGTTTTTTAATCCATTCAGCCACTCTCTGTCTTTTGATTGGGGCATTAAATCCATTTACATTCAAAGTAACTATTGATACGAATGATCCTATTCTCATCTTCTTAGATGTTATGATGGGTTTGTTTCATGGATCTTCTCCTTTTATACTTGTTGTCTATATAAGTCCCTTTAACACTTGTTGTAAGGCTGGTTTGGTGTGACTAAATTCTTTTAATTTTTGCTTGTCTGTAAAGCTTTTGATTTCTCCATCAATTTTGAAGGAGATCCTTGCAGGGTAGAGGATTCTTGGTTGCAGATTATTCTCTTTCAGCCATTTAAATGTGTCCTGCCATTCCCTTCTGGCCTGCAGAGTTTCTGTTGAAAGATCAGTTGTTAAAGGTATGGGCTTTCCCTTGTATGTCACTAGTTGCTTTTCCCTTGCTGCTTTGAGAATTCTGTCTTTGTGTTTAATTTGTGTTAACTTCATTAATATGTGTCTTGGTGTGTTTCTTCTCGGATTGATTCTGTATGATACTCTTTGTGCTTCTTGGACTTCATTGACTATTTTTTTTCCCATGTTGTGGAAATTTTCAACTAGAATCTCTTCAAAAATTTTCTCATAGCCTTTCTTTTTTTCTTCTTCTTCTGGAACCCCTATAATTCGAATATTGGTGCGTTTGATATTATCCCAGAGGTCTCTGAGGCTCTCCTCTGCTCTTTTCTTTCTTTGAGCTAGATTCTGTTTTTCAGCAGTTACTTCCACCATTCTATCTTCCAGCTCACTTATTCGCTCTTCTGTCTCAGATACTCTGCTCTTAATTCCTTCTGCAGTGTTTTTCAGTTCAGCAATTACGTTGTTTGTCTCTGGTACTTTTTTTGGTAAGTTTTTGTACTTCTTTTTTCAGTGTGTTAGTTGTGTCTTGTAATTTCTCTGAAATTCTGTTTTCAGTGTCTTTGATCATCTTTACTGTCATTCTTCTGAAATCACTTTCAGAAAATTTGTCCAAATTCTCTTCATTGATTTGATCTTGTGTGTTTGTAGATTGTTTCCTCACTTGTGTGGTGTTTCTCTGCCATTTCATTGTTATTATTAATTTTTTAACTGACTCTGTTTGTGATTTCCTTTTCCCAGACTTTGAGTTACGTCTGTTGGTGTTTCTTGTTTGAATGGGGCTTCTTATTCTGGGTGATACTCGTGGTTGGGTGATGTCAGGACTTGCATACATGTGCTTACCTTTGTTGTCGTTCTCACTTGTATAGTGCTCTCTATTGCTAGGCGTTCTCTAGTATTGTAGAGTTTTGGAGTCAGTGTTCCCTCCCTAAAGCCCGGGGCTTGTTGCCTGACCAGGGAATGAAGATTTCACGGCTGGTTTGTTATGGCATTAAATGATATTAAAACATATAAACGTGAATGAGAAACAGAAGGTATACCTTTGACAAATGGCAATTAAAATATTATGCAAATACTATCTAGTGTATTGAATTATACACATAAACATATACAGCTGTAACATAACCCAAGCATTCCAACCAAAAATACAGTACAAATAAGTTAGCACGGCGAATAGAGAAAAGCAAGAATGATATCCACCAGTTAATAACCAAACTAAGTAGAGCACCAGTTGGAGAATAATGCTAGAGCAGAGTCCCCATTGGGGATAAGGCAATGAGGACAGAACAGACTAAGAAATATGGTGGGAAAAGGGAAAAAGAGAAAGGGAGGATAGAAGAGAAATATAGAATAATACTGCAAAGTTAAATATAGGGAGATAACGATTTGTATGTATTAGAGTTTAGTGCTATAGGAGAGGAGCTTCAGAGAGAGGAAAGAATTATAGAGGGAGTGGTAGTACCAGTGATAAATTTTAAAAATTAAAAGAGAGATAAGTATATAGAAAAATATAGAAAAACAAAACAAAAACAATAAAAACAAACAAAACCCCCACAGAACCTTAAAAGACCAATGGGGAACTAGAAGTTTATACCAAAATAAAATGTGTGGTTTAAAAGGAAAAAGAAAAAAAAATATGTAAACTTGAATATATTTAGTCTTACTGATAAGATTAGTAGCTTCAATAGAATTCAGTGAAGGAAATGAACACAATCAGTCTCACACACCCCGCCAAAAAAAAAAACAAAAAACGGGGGGTGCACTGAGTGGGTTTGGAAAAAAGGGGATAAACCAATTGAAAAAAAGCAATAAAATACAAAAAAAGCAATAAAAAAGTATAAGGAATAAAATGAAATTTTAAAAATCCAGCACTAACTCCAGCTTCAGACAAAACGTGAAAATAGTGTTTATGTTCTTCTGTCTCTTGCTGACTATTCAGGAATTATCAGTACTTTTCTTGCCTCTGGCAGTGGTTGGATCTGAAGACCTCTTTGACTGCTTGTTGATTTCGGCCTATTCCAGAACTAAAAGGCCTGCCCTGGCTGGCCCTGGAAGTTTCTTAATCCAAATCCTCTTTCTTTCTCCAATGTCTGGGTCAGTCCCTTGTGGATGTCACTGCTCCTTTCCCGGGTTTGATCTGCAACAGGCTTTATGCCTTTGGCCTGCCCAGCCTCTCTGGCTGGTATGAGGTTTAACTTTTAAAAGTGCGATTGCGCCCCTCCTACCCTCTTGATGCGGCTTCTCCTTTGTTCTTCGATGTGGGGTTTCCTCTCTGTGATCAGATCCAACCTCCTCCTGTAGATGGTTTCCCAGGAAATCGTTGCAATTTAGGCGATTCTACTTTTCTAGAATTTATTTTTAAAGCAGTATTAAGATTACAGAAATTAGTGCTGAGCATAAAATAGAGGTTTCACATATACCCCCTACTTCCATACACACAGTCTCCCCTCATTATAGACATCCACACCAGAGGGGTACATTTATTACAATTGCTTAATCTACCTTGACACATGATTATCACTCAAAATGTATAGTTTTATATTAGTGTTCACACTAGGTGTTGTACATTCTATGGTTTTGGACGAACATATAATGACATGGGTCCACTGGTCTAGCAACATACAGAGCAGTCTCACTGTCCAAAATATCCTCTGTGCTCTGCCTACTCATTTCTTCCTCTCCAATAGCACCTGGAGTAAAAAATATATAAAAATGGAATAATACAGTACATGACATTTTCAGATTGTCTATGTTCACTTACTAATATGCATTTAAGGTTTCTCTGTGGTTTTATTTATGATTTCTTAACTCATTTATTTTTAATCTTAAGTAATAGGCCACTGTTGGAATGTATCACAGTTCATCCATTTATCTACTGAAGAACATTTTGGTTGCTTCTATATTTTAACAATAGTGCACAAAATTGCTGTAGACATCTGTATGCAGGTTTTGTCTAAAAGTACAAAGGAAGTTCCACTCCTTTGGGGAAATACCAAGCAGCAAGATTGTTGCATTGTATGCTAAGAGGATTCTAACTTTGTAAGAAACCTTCAAATAGTCCTCCACAGAGACTGTTCCATTTTGCATTCCCACTGTAAATGAATGAGAGTTCCTGTTACACCACATCATCACTAGCATTTAAATGATAGTGTTCTGGATTTTGATCTTTATAATAGGTGTATAATAGTATTGAATTGTTGCTTAAATTTTCCCTTCTCAGATGACAAATACTGTTGAGCATATTCTCATACAGTTATTTCCCATCAATATATCTTTGATGTGGTACCTTTAAGGATTTTGGCCCAATTCTTAAAAAATCTTGTTCTGCTCTTATTTGGAATTTTTAGACTTCTTTGTATATATTGGATAACAATCTTTGATAGGTAAGTGAAATTTTTAAATATTAATTTCTCTTACTCTGTGACTTATTTTTTCATTCTCTTAACCGTATCTTTTATAGAACAGAAATTTTTAATATTAATGAAGTCCTGAAACTTCTATATTTTTGGTGTTATACCCCTACTTCCATACACACAGTCTCCCCTCATTATAGACATCCACACCAGAGGGGTACATTTATTACAATTGCTTAATCTACCTTGACACATGATTATCACTCAAAATGTATAGTTTTATATTAGTGTTCACACTAGGTGTTGTACATTCTATGGTTTTGGACGAACATATAATGACATGGGTCCACTGGTCTAGCAACATACAGAGCAGTCTCACTGTCCAAAATATCCTCTGTGCTCTGCCTACTCATTTCTTCCTCTCCAATAGCACCTGGAGTAAAAAATATATAAAAATGGAATAATACAGTACATGACATTTTCAGATTGTCTATGTTCACTTACTAATATGCATTTAAGGTTTCTCTGTGGTTTTATTTATGATTTCTTAACTCATTTATTTTTAATCTTAAGTAATAGGCCACTGTTGGAATGTATCACAGTTCATCCATTTATCTACTGAAGAACATTTTGGTTGCTTCTATATTTTAACAATAGTGCACAAAATTGCTGTAGACATCTGTATGCAGGTTTTGTCTAAAAGTACAAAGGAAGTTCCACTCCTTTGGGGAAATACCAAGCAGCAAGATTGTTGCATTGTATGCTAAGAGGATTCTAACTTTGTAAGAAACCTTCAAATAGTCCTCCACAGAGACTGTTCCATTTTGCATTCCCACTGTAAATGAATGAGAGTTCCTGTTACACCACATCATCACTAGCATTTAAATGATAGTGTTCTGGATTTTGATCTTTATAATAGGTGTATAATAGTATTGAATTGTTGCTTAAATTTTCCCTTCTCAGATGACAAATACTGTTGAGCATATTCTCATACAGTTATTTCCCATCAATATATCTTTGATGTGGTACCTTTAAGGATTTTGGCCCAATTCTTAAAAAATCTTGTTCTGCTCTTATTTGGAATTTTTAGACTTCTTTGTATATATTGGATAACAATCTTTGATAGGTAAGTGAAATTTTTAAATATTAATTTCTCTTACTCTGTGACTTATTTTTTCATTCTCTTAACCGTATCTTTTATAGAACAGAAATTTTTAATATTAATGAAGTCCTGCTTATCTCTTATATCCTTCGTGGATAGTGTCTTTGGTGTTATATCTAAAAGTTATCACCATAGGCAAGGCCATCTAGATTTTCTCCTATATTATCTCCTGGGAGTTTTACAGTTATTCATTTACACTTAGGTTGTGATCCAATTTGTTAATTTTTAAAAGGATGTACGTTTGAGATTCATATTTTTGCATGAGAGTGTATTTTTATTTTGGCATCTTTTGTTGGAGACTATCTTTCCTCCATTGTATTGCCTTTGCTCCTTTGTCAAAGATAAATGGATTTTATTTATGGGAATCTATTTATGAGCTATTTTTGTTCCATCAATATAACTATTCTTTCTCTAATACCACACTGCCCTGATTGCTATTGCTTTACAGTAAGCCTTAAAGTCAGATAGTATCTGTCCTCTAATTTTGTTCTATTGAATATTGTTTCTTTGTAACTTTTGTAAGATTTTAATCTGTGTGTGTGAGTCTGACAAAGAACAAATGTCTCATTTATTTCCATACCCATACAAGAATGTTCATCAGAGCAAAATTTACAAAATTTTGCTGTTTCAAAATAGAAATTATACAATTATATGACAGTAGAAGCTAAAATGTGGCATATTCTCACAAAGTAAAGCAACACAACAAAGATAATGAATGAATCACACAAACAACTACACAAATCAATCTCTCTACAAAACAATAAAATGGGACAAAAAAAAAGGGGTTTAAAATCAGAATAGCATTTAAATGATAGTTTTTCCCCTTGGATTTGATCTTTATAATAGGTGTATAATAGTATTGAATTGTTGCTTAAATTTTCCCTTCTCAGATGACAAATACTGTTGAGCATATTCTCATACAGTTATTTCCCATCAATATATCTTTGATGTGGTACCTTTAAGGATTTTGGCCCAATTCTTAAAAAATCTTGTTCTGCTCTTATTTGGAATTTTTAGACTTCTTTGTATATATTGGATAACAATCTTTGATAGGTAAGTGAAATTTTTAAATATTAATTTCTCTTACTCTGTGACTTATTTTTTCATTCTCTTAACCGTATCTTTTATAGAACAGAAATTTTTAATATTAATGAAGTCCTGCTTATCTCTTATATCCTTCGTGGATAGTGTCTTTGGTGTTATATCTAAAAGTTATCACCATAGGCAAGGCCATCTAGATTTTCTCCTATATTATCTCCTGGGAGTTTTACAGTTATTCATTTACACTTAGGTTGTGATCCAATTTGTTAATTTTTAAAAGGATGTACGTTTGAGATTCATATTTTTGCATGAGAGTGTATTTTTATTTTGGCATCTTTTGTTGGAGACTATCTTTCCTCCATTGTATTGCCTTTGCTCCTTTGTCAAAGATAAATGGATTTTATTTATGGGAATCTATTTATGAGCTATTTTTGTTCCATCAATATAACTATTCTTTCTCTAATACCACACTGCCCTGATTGCTATTGCTTTACAGTAAGCCTTAAAGTCAGATAGTATCTGTCCTCTAATTTTGTTCTATTGAATATTGTTTCTTTGTAACTTTTGTAAGATTTTAATCTGTGTGTGTGAGTCTGACAAAGAACAAATGTCTCATTTATTTCCATACCCATACAAGAATGTTCATCAGAGCAAAATTTACAAAATTTTGCTGTTTCAAAATAGAAATTATACAATTATATGACAGTAGAAGCTAAAATGTGGCATATTCTCACAAAGTAAAGCAACACAACAAAGATAATGAATGAATCACACAAACAACTACACAAATCAATCTCTCTACAAAATATTATGCAAGTAAAGCAAATGACCAAAGAGTACACAAAAAATACCCCCATTCTTGTAAGATAAAAGTGAAACTGAGCTAGATTGTTAAGTAACACATATACAGTTGTAAAAAATAAGGAAAGCCAGGACATGTATGCTGATTGAGCTTTCCTGTATTGTCATTAACCCTGAATTGCCTATATTTGAGAATGTGAAAGAGGTAGCTTTTGGTGTTTAAGAATTTCATCTTAACTGACTAAAATAGCTGGGTACTCTGCCTCAGTTACTTTGGACTCTGTATTGCATAAAATTAGAGCCTTGTTGGATAATGTAACAGATGATCTCTTACTGTATGTATGTATATATGTATTGTGTGGACTTGCTTGGTGTGACTCAGCAGAAAAGAATCCACCTACAATGCCGAAGATGCAGGAGATGCAAATTAGATCCCGAGGTCAAGAAGATACCCTGGAGTAGTACATGGCACCCTGCTCCAGTATTCTTGCCTGAAAAATCCCATGAACAGGGCTTCCCTGGTGGTCCAGTAGGTAAGGACACCGCCTTGCAGAGCAAGGGGCACCGGTGCGATCCCTGGCCTGGGAAGATCCCACGTGCCATGGAGCGGCTGGACCCATGTGTCCAATTACCGAGCCAGAACTCTGGAGCGCATGAGCCAAGAGCCGGTGCTCTGCGACAACAGAGGCCACCGTGATGGGAGCCCCACACTGGCCAAAGAACAAAGATGGATGAAAATGGACAAATGAAAGACCAATAGAAGTGGCCCGCCCACCCCCTCCCTCCCCCGCACCAAAAAACAATATCCCATGAACAGAAGAACCTGGCAGGCTACATTCCATGGGTTCACAAAGAGGTGGACACAAATAAAGTGACTGAGCACATCATGACATGTGTATTGTGTAGATGGACTTAATATTTTAACAATGTTATGGACAGTATGTGTTTATGTTTATTTCAAAGTTGCTTTAAATAAGGAAATGCCTTTCCCTTTAGATCTCCTTCATTTCTCCTCTCAAAATTGTATTTTTTAAGCCTCCATGTATTAAAATCTTTTCTGGGATCCCATATTGACCCTACTTAATTTGTGACAAATCACAGACTAATTGACATTTTTTTCTTAATTCCAGTCTCCTGTGTTTCAATTCTTAGAATATTTTTCAAAAATAAATTTGTTTCATTTCTTTGTACATACATGTGACACATTTACTACTATTTTGCATTTATTTTATAATTTTGAGTGTGTATGATAGGGGATTTTAATTAAATGCTATTGAAAATTATAGCCATGAACAATATACATTAGTAGCATCTACCCTATTCTAAAGCATTTCATGACCTTTTATATTTTCAGATCTAGGAATAATTCCCTATAAAATTAACACTTTGGGGGGCTTCCCTAGTGGCCCAGTGGGTAAGGACATCGACTTGCAGTGCAAGGGACTCCAGTTCGATCCCTGGCCTGGGAAGATGCCACGTGCTGCACAGCGGCTGGACCAATGTGTCCAACTACTGAGCCGGAGCTCGGGAGCGCATGCACCCAGAACCAGTGCTCTGTGACAACAGAGGCCACTGCAATGGGAGGCCCACACAAGCCAAAGAACAAAAACAATGAGTGAATGAAAGATCAATAGAAGTCCCCTCCTCCAAAAAAAATTAACGGTTTGAAACTATAAGTAGAATTTATTCAATTTAACTCCATATTTTAAATTAATTTGTATTGCTTAATGACCCACAGTAAATGAGAATCATTATTATCTTTGTTATTTAATTGTAATAAAGTCTGTTTTGCAGACTTGTTAAAGAGTTGAAATCTTACCATGATACATTTATAGAAGGGAAGATAAAGATTAGAAGTGAGTAGTTTTTATTGAGAGAATCTGAGTGTCAACAAATACTATTTCCAATACTATTTCTCACATATTTTTTTATGCCCTTGTGGAGCAGTTTTCTTTTCGTAAACCAAGATGTATTTTTTTAAAAATAGTTTTATGTACTTTTCCCCTGGGTATATAACTAAGTCCGAGTATCTTGGACCATTAGACTTTGGTTGCTATCAATTTCTTCTCTTCCAGAGTTTATTCCATCCTCTAATCCCAAGAGTATATCTAAGGTCCATAACTGGCCTAGGTAAATGCGATTTCAAAAGTAATCATGAGAAGACAGAAGAAACAGAGAAAGCAAGTGTTTTCAAGGTGCTTTAAATATTTTCAAAGAGAAAATAGTTCAGAACTAGACAGGAAGGAAAATAGGAAGATAATTTACAAGCTAAATTAACATGAGACCAATTAGATTACAGTATGACTGGAACTTCCACAGAGAATTTGAGATTTAAGATTAAATCATCCATAGAACCAATGACTTTAAAAGTAAGCCAATTATATTACTCACTGAATGTGTTGATGATCTAAGAATTTTTATGTTCTTACACTAACAAAATTGCAGCATTATGTTATAATTCCTATAAAATTAACACTTTGGGGGGCTTCCCTAGTGGCCCAGTGGGTAAGGACATCGACTTGCAGTGCAAGGGACTCCAGTTCGATCCCTGGCCTGGGAAGATGCCACGTGCTGCACAGCGGCTGGACCAATGTGTCCAACTACTGAGCCGGAGCTCGGGAGCGCATGCACCCAGAACCAGTGCTCTGTGACAACAGAGGCCACTGCAATGGGAGGCCCACACAAGCCAAAGAACAAAAACAATGAGTGAATGAAAGATCAATAGAAGTCCCCTCCTCCAAAAAAAATTAACGGTTTGAAACTATAAGTAGAATTTATTCAATTTAACTCCATATTTTAAATTAATTTGTATTGCTTAATGACCCACAGTAAATGAGAATCATTATTATCTTTGTTATTTAATTGTAATAAAGTCTGTTTTGCAGACTTGTTAAAGAGTTGAAATCTTACCATGATACATTTATAGAAGGGAAGATAAAGATTAGAAGTGAGTAGTTTTTATTGAGAGAATCTGAGTGTCAACAAATACTATTTCCAATACTATTTCTCACATATTTTTTTATGCCCTTGTGGAGCAGTTTTCTTTTCGTAAACCAAGATGTATTTTTTTAAAAATAGTTTTATGTACTTTTCCCCTGGGTATATAACTAAGTCCGAGTATCTTGGACCATTAGACTTTGGTTGCTATCAATTTCTTCTCTTCCAGAGTTTATTCCATCCTCTAATCCCAAGAGTATATCTAAGGTCCATAACTGGCCTAGGTAAATGCGATTTCAAAAGTAATCATGAGAAGACAGAAGAAACAGAGAAAGCAAGTGTTTTCAAGGTGCTTTAAATATTTTCAAAGAGAAAATAGTTCAGAACTAGACAGGAAGGAAAATAGGAAGATAATTTACAAGCTAAATTAACATGAGACCAATTAGATTACGCAGTATGACTGGAACTTCCACAGAGAATTTGAGATTTAAGATTAAATCATCCATAGAACCAATGACTTTAAAAGTAAGCCAATTATATTACTCACTGAATGTGTTGATGATCTAAGAATTTTTATGTTCTTACACTAACAAAATTGCAGCATTATGTTATAATTTGTAAGGCCAATAACTCCATTTAAAAAAAAAACTCAGAATCAAATGCAGAGGAAGAAAATATATCAGGAAAAGTCATATCAAAATATCTTATTTTATAGATTATTTAACAGTTAAGTGAGTAGAAGTTTTCAACATTAATGGCAGTCATTGCAGAACCATTACCACTGTATTAGGAAACTAAATTAACCTAACCTAAGAGTATTTAAAAAAAAAAAAAGGAAGTATCTTAGTTAGTACTAGAGTAAATTGACTCACTAAACAATGTTTGACTGTTTAGGTAGAATTAATGAATCAATACAATACAGAGATAAGCTTTTTTTCTTGGTGATCAGCAAATATTCACTGAATATTGAATGACTCTAGCACGTGCCTTTTCTCAGCTCTCATAATTTTTTGACAGCAAATATAATTTTCCTTGAATTAAAAAATTTCAGTCATATTCCTCAATGCCAATACACTCATAGAAAAATAAATATTTCAAGAATATTTCTTTTGTTGTTATAAATATTATCTTTATATGCTTTAAGTCCTTTTCACTCTTAAAGTTTTTAACATATTGTGAGTAGTGATACTATATATCCTCACAAACCTCAAATTTATATCTGACTTCTCTCTGGATATTAGATATTTAATACATATATTTGAGGTTAATATATAAATCAATGAATTTTTAAATTAAGAATTGTGAAGAAAATACTATTAACATTTGTGCTATGGGAAATGAAAAAATGTTTTAACATCCTTGATCAATTCAATTGAATTCCACATATATTTATCAAATGCCTAGCATATTTTGGTAATAGCCACTGTTAAAGGCATTCATCATGAAATTATCATAAGTAGCATTTTACAAAATGGAATAGCTGAAGCTAAAAATATATAGTATGAGCATGCATTCCACATAGTAATAATAACAATAAGTTTTGGAAACTTTTGGATATTTCTATGTCTCCAAAATAAATATATTGAATAAATTAGTGGAAGTATTAGGAAATATTATAACAGAGTTTAAGTTGTATATTATACATTTAGAATATTTTTCTAAATTGGTATTTAGTAAATTTCCGAATGTGATATTTCTGTACAAGAATTTAGGCTATCAAGGTATCTCCTTTCTATAAACTACACTTTTTCCATATTTGTCATGAAGAGTAGCTATTGGTATACTTTCCCCATGCCTACTTTGTCTGCATTTAAAGTGAAAATTTAACAAATTGCAGTCAATGAGGGATTTGACAAGCTGCAATAACTGGAAATTGTCAATAATCTGTGTCTAATTTGTATTAGAATAGAAAAATGAGCTGAGTCATTGAATATATTTAAAAAGGAATTGTCACTGGTGTGTATTGTGGCTAACCAGCTTTCAGGCACTGAATCATACAAAGGTTAATAATACACATTTAAGAAAATGAAGATTTTTATAAATTTGGTAGGAAGATTTTCAAATACCGATAATAATGTAATGTGTTGTTTCAGACAATTTATCACATTTCAAATCTGAAATAAATTCTTATTATATAAAGATTTAAGGAAGAAAAGGTTAATGCCAATTACCTGAGCTTTTATATAGCTCTAGATCAAACAATACTGAAGCACTCTTGCAATTATTACAAAAAAGTAGAAAAGCCTTATTTTCTCATTTTTTATAGAAAAACACTATATATATAAATTTAAAAGTTATAGCTATGACAAACACAGTGGAAATATTTAACAGTTGTTTCCTAGAACAATTCATTGTTTAGAAGCAACTGATTTGTTCAAGTTGCAGATTCAAGAAACAATTTTTTTTTCAGTATAATATGTCATTTATGACAAATAATATTGTGCATGACATTTCTTCTTACTAAGTAAATGATTTTGAGATATTACTTTATGATTCAGTTAAGCCATTACCAAATTCTTAAACACAAACTAAAATCAAACATGTAATATTTCTGCCCCCTTTAATTACACTGATAGTTTCTCAGGATGAAATTTTTTCCCCAATATTTTACATTAATGTTGAAATATAAGAAGTGAAAAAAATAAAGGAAATGGGAGACTGCTGTATATATTCTTTGTATAAAATTCTATAATATGATCTATTCATATTTTGAATGGTAATCAAAAGCTCAGTACAGTGGTTGAAATGAAATTATTAAACATATTCAAGAAAATCCATTTTATACACCAGTAACAAAAATTTTTACTTTCCCAAATTATCTTTTTTTAATCTATTTATTTTTTAAAGTGAAGGATAATTGCTTCACAGAATTTTGTTGTTTTCTACCAAATATCAATATGAATAAGACATAGATATACATCGGTTCCTTCTGTCTTGAACTCTGCTTCCCATATCCCTCCCCGTCCTATTCCAGGGTTGCTATAGAGTTCCAGTTCCCTTAGTCATACAGTAATTGATTATTTATTTTACATATGATAATGTAAGTTTTCTTGCCAGTAACACAATTTCTGTTGGAGAATAGAGAGAAATCCAATTGCAATAACACATCCTAATCATATTCTCAACGCTTAATATAGTGCCTTGACAGAGAAGGAACTTAACAAACCATGTTTTGATGGGTGAATGTATTTACAGTGTAAGCTTTGAAGCTGTTTCCCCTACTTACTGGTCGAAATACTTGAAAACAGTTGCTTAAACTTTTCTAATTGTACTATACTAATTCATAAAGTGAGAACAGGAGTACCAACTTACAGTGTTTTTAGGAAAGTCAAATAAGACCACACAATTGAGTAATTCTAAAGATACCATTCTCATGTGTTTATGTAAATGATGTTCCCTGGAATTTTAAAATAAGGTGACCTGAGACCAATTGATTTATGCATAAAGTATTTACAACAGTGACAGTCACTCAGCAAACTTGCAATTATCAGTTACTATTTTACTTCATGCTTAAAGACATGCTGTGATGTTTGGCCTGATTATGCATATAATGAACTAAGGCATTGCTGATTCTATTTTTTAGTTTTTATCTGAATACTTTCAGAATAACTGTTAATCACTTCAATAAAAATTTTATTAAGGTTTTCAGAATTTAAACAGATCTTAATGGTTCTCCTGTGGCCCTAGTGGTAAAGAACTTGCCTGTTGAAATATAAGAAGTGAAAAAATAAAGGAAATGGGAGACTGCTGTATATATTCTTTGTATAAAATTCTATAATATGATCTATTCATATTTTGAATGGTAATCAAAAGCTCAGTACAGTGGTTGAAATGAAATTATTAAACATATTCAAGAAAATCCATTTTATACACCAGTAACAAAAATTTTTACTTTCCCAAATTATCTTTTTTTAATCTATTTATTTTTTAAAGTGAAGGATAATTGCTTCACAGAATTTTGTTGTTTTCTACCAAATATCAATATGAATAAGACATAGATATACATCGGTTCCTTCTGTCTTGAACTCTGCTTCCCATATCCCTCCCCGTCCTATTCCAGGGTTGCTATAGAGTTCCAGTTCCCTTAGTCATACAGTAATTGATTATTTATTTTACATATGATAATGTAAGTTTTCTTGCCAGTAACACAATTTCTGTTGGAGAATAGAGAGAAATCCAATTGCAATAACACATCCTAATCATATTCTCAACGCTTAATATAGTGCCTTGACAGAGAAGGAACTTAACAAACCATGTTTTGATGGGTGAATGTATTTACAGTGTAAGCTTTGAAGCTGTTTCCCCTACTTACTGGTCGAAATACTTGAAAACAGTTGCTTAAACTTTTCTAATTGTACTATACTAATTCATAAAGTGAGAACAGGAGTACCAACTTACAGTGTTTTTAGGAAAGTCAAATAAGACCACACAATTGAGTAATTCTAAAGATACCATTCTCATGTGTTTATGTAAATGATGTTCCCTGGAATTTTAAAATAAGGTGACCTGAGACCAATTGATTTATGCATAAAGTATTTACAACAGTGACAGTCACTCAGCAAACTTGCAATTATCAGTTACTATTTTACTTCATGCTTAAAGACATGCTGTGATGTTTGGCCTGATTATGCATATAATGAACTAAGGCATTGCTGATTCTATTTTTTAGTTTTTATCTGAATACTTTCAGAATAACTGTTAATCACTTCAATAAAAATTTTATTAAGGTTTTCAGAATTTAAACAGATCTTAATGGTTCTCCTGTGGCCCTAGTGGTAAAGAACTTGCCTGCCAATGTGAGACATATAAGAGACATGAGTTCAGTCTCTGGGTTGGAAAGATATCCTGGAGTAGGAAATGGCAACCCACTCCAGAATTCTTGCCTGGAGAATCCCTTGCACAGAGGAGCCTTGTGGTCTGCAGTCTATAGTGTCACATTATTGGACCCAACCAAAGTGACTTATCATAACTTCTATACAAAACAAGTATTTGAATGCTAGTGTGCCTAGAAACTCATCGCTTTGAATTATAGTATTCAAAGGAGTTTACTAGAGAGAATGCTGACATGAACTTTAAAAATGGATGAAGAGGAATAGAAAGCGGAAATAATATATGTGTCAGTTGTGGGTTCATTTTAATTGTTTTATTAAGTTAGACAACTTAAACTTGTAACAAGTGTGTTTCTTTAGTAAAACAGAAATATAATTAATGTTGGTGGTAAATTATATCATTGCCACTATCACAGATGATTGTAAGTTTTACTCCAGCTAAAGTGTACAAACATTCATGCTCCTCCGAACAGCTTGGGTTTATATCTATTTCTAGTATAAATTATCAGGAGCATTTCCTTTCATTCTCACACATATCCTAGCCTTAATGATAAATGATATGTTTACCTCAAATATAAAGGGACTTTTACATGCTATATAGCCACTTGACTAGGAAGAATTTTGCTTGAAAATAACAAACTCAAATTTAATTAGCTTAGGAAAAAGAAATTGTCTTGGTTCTTGTTAGAAACGCAGGAAAGTAAAGAGACCAACTTACAGTGTTTTTAGGAAAGTCAAATAAGACCACACAATTGAGTAATTCTAAAGATACCATTCTCATGTGTTTATGTAAATGATGTTCCCTGGAATTTTAAAATAAGGTGACCTGAGACCAATTGATTTATGCATAAAGTATTTACAACAGTGACAGTCACTCAGCAAACTTGCAATTATCAGTTACTATTTTACTTCATGCTTAAAGACATGCTGTGATGTTTGGCCTGATTATGCATATAATGAACTAAGGCATTGCTGATTCTATTTTTTAGTTTTTATCTGAATACTTTCAGAATAACTGTTAATCACTTCAATAAAAATTTTATTAAGGTTTTCAGAATTTAAACAGATCTTAATGGTTCTCCTGTGGCCCTAGTGGTAAAGAACTTGCCTGCCAATGTGAGACATATAAGAGACATGAGTTCAGTCTCTGGGTTGGAAAGATATCCTGGAGTAGGAAATGGCAACCCACTCCAGAATTCTTGCCTGGAGAATCCCTTGCACAGAGGAGCCTTGTGGTCTGCAGTCTATAGTGTCACATTATTGGACCCAACCAAAGTGACTTATCATAACTTCTATACAAAACAAGTATTTGAATGCTAGTGTGCCTAGAAACTCATCGCTTTGAATTATAGTATTCAAAGGAGTTTACTAGAGAGAATGCTGACATGAACTTTAAAAATGGATGAAGAGGAATAGAAAGCGGAAATAATATATGTGTCAGTTGTGGGTTCATTTTAATTGTTTTATTAAGTTAGACAACTTAAACTTGTAACAAGTGTGTTTCTTTAGTAAAACAGAAATATAATTAATGTTGGTGGTAAATTATATCATTGCCACTATCACAGATGATTGTAAGTTTTACTCCAGCTAAAGTGTACAAACATTCATGCTCCTCCGAACAGCTTGGGTTTATATCTATTTCTAGTATAAATTATCAGGAGCATTTCCTTTCATTCTCACACATATCCTAGCCTTAATGATAAATGATATGTTTACCTCAAATATAAAGGGACTTTTACATGCTATATAGCCACTTGACTAGGAAGAATTTTGCTTGAAAATAACAAACTCAAATTTAATTAGCTTAGGAAAAAGAAATTGTCTTGGTTCTTGTTAGAAACGCAGGAAAGTAAAGAGAACAACAAGTTTCAAAGAATAATCTGTTCTTTACTATTTTTAAATGTGTGTCCCAAATGTATTTCATTGTCAGTTTTATTTTCAACTTTAATCAAAGATCCTACAGATCATAATTATAGCATTGTTTACTCAGTGTTTAAGCATACTCATTTATTATAAAAAGTAATTTGATAGTTCATAAATAATTTGACATCTAGACTTGGTTATCTTGGAAGCAAAAGCTATGTAAGTAACATGGTAATCACTCACATCCAAAAATTTACTTGATGGGTGGATTATGGTGGCAATTTCTGTCTCTCCTCTTGTGCAACTGAAAATATACACATTATGTAGTAAATGATCACCTAAACACAGCGAATCATTATAAAATGTAGGCATATACTGTTACAAAAAGGTAGTCTCCACAAGTATTAAAGCTCTGAAATGCATGGTAGAATTAAACCAGAAACAATCACAACAGAAACCCCAATATAATTTTAAAATCCTCATTTATTTTGCAATTAAATAACAATAACTAAATATCTTGACAATGAGCAATAATAAATCTCAATGAAAATCATAAAATATTTTGCGCAAAACTTTAATTAAAAAATTATATCATAAGTGTTTTTCTGCTTCAAGTACAGAAAAAGTCAATACTGTGTCTATTCTAATAATTAGAAAAATATAAATAACCTATAAAATCATAACTATTTCTAACCCCTAAAGGGTTAAGGCCACCATTGAGGGGACCTTCCGCAGAAAGGGAAGGCAGAGGGATTGCCCCCGGCTGAACCGGGAGATCTCGGAGAAAGGCAAATCTTGAACTACCCGCCCCTCAGTCCCCTGGCTCAGGCAAGGGACAATCAGACATGACAGGGGTTCCATCGAAGTAGTTCTGCTTTATTAATGAAGATCCACAGCTTTTATAGGCAAGTGAAGGGGGTTTTGCACGGGACTTCCTATAGATTACACCAATCAAGCTAAAGGCCAATCAATCATTCACAAGCGCGGAAACAAGGAGAACCAATCAGAAATTTTGACCATCAATTAACAATTTAGATCATGCCCTGTCTCTTCCTACAGGCGCCATCTTAGCTGCAAACATGTCTTAAGCTTCTTTAAACAATGCGCTTAAGCTTCCTTTCATTCCCACGTCCCTTCCTGTAGGCGCCATCTTAGCTCCAAGCTAAAGCAATGTGCTTAAGCTTCTTTTCACTCCCACACCGCTTCCTGTAGGCGCCATCTTAGCTCCAAACTGCAAACATGTGCTTAAGCTTCTTTATGCTTGCAATGGTCCTCTTTCAATTTAGAGCCCCACACACCATGAAACTAAGATGATTGAATTCCAACATTCCTTGGAGAATGAGACAGCACACACAAACTGTTTCTATTTTGGCAGAGCATGGGAGGAAGAATCAGTCTAAAAAAAGGAGATGGGAAAGGAGATAAATGTCAAGGCTTTATACTGTCATTGTGGTTATTGAACTTACATGTAGAGTATTAAACCAAAAACAATCACAACAGAAACCCCAATATAATTTTAAAATCCTCATATATTTTGCAATGCATGTTAAATGCTGGACTGAATGATTCAAAAGCTGGAATCAATGTTCCCAAGAGAAATATCAGCAACCTCAGATATGCAGATGATAACACTTTAAAGGCAGAAAGCAAAGAGGAACTAAAGAACCTTTTGATGAGGTTGAAAGAAGAGAGTGAAAAGGCTGGCTTAAAGCTCAGCATTCAAACAACTAAGATCATGGAATCCCATCCCATCACTTCACGGAAACAGATGAAAAAAAGTGGAAACAGTGACAGATTTTATTTTCTTGGGCTCCAAAATTACTGTGGACAATGACTTCAGCTATGAAATTAAAGGACACTTGCTCCTTGGAAGAAAAGCTATGACAAATCTAGACAGCAAGTTAAAAAGCAGAGACATCACTTTAGTTGGGAAAGGTCCATATAGTCAAAGCTATGGTTTTTGCAATAGTCATGGAAATGATATGAGTGTTGGACCACAAAGAACATTGAAGACAATAAAGAACATAAAGAACATTGAAGAATCAATGCTTTCAAACTGTGGTGCTGTAAAAGACTCTTGAGTGTACCTTGAACACCAAGGAGATCAAACCAGTCAATCCTAAAGGAAATCAACCCTTAACATTCATTGGAAGGAATGATACTGAAGCTGAAGCTCCAATACTTTGGCCTCCTGATGTGAAGAGCTAGCTCACTGGAAAAGACCCTGATGCTGGGGAAAATTAAGGGCAGGGAGTGAAGAGAGTGACAGAGGATGCAATGGCTGGATAGCATTATTGACAATGGACATGAGTTTGAGCAACCTCAGGAAGATAGTGAAGGACAGGGACCACTGGTATGCTGAGTTGCAAAGAGTCAGACATGACAGCAACTGCACAACAACAACAATAGATTTAAAGATATTTCAACCAAATTTCTATTATATATTAATTAAAATACATTACAAGCATATAATTATTCTAAAGATTATTTGAAAGTATAAAATATAAGACCTAAAAATAAGTGCTGGGTAAAAAAATACGACAGTTTTCATTGTTGTTCATTCACTCAGTCGTGGCCAGCTCTTTGCAACCCCATGGACTACATACAGCATGCCAGATCTCCCTGTATATTAAAATAAAATGGAAACTTTAACAATCAGTATGTTAGTACTGGCACAAGATTTGATATTAATCAAAAGTTTGGGGAAAATATGAAGCAGAAATGAAGCTCTGAAATTTACATGCTTAAATACAGATAACTGTTGGTAATTTCCTGTCTTTCATCATGAGAGGTTTGGTTAATGCATCTTGGCACTCTTTGCCACTGAGTCCTGACATGAGCTCCAATTATTCTTACCATATTGCATATTCACAGTCATTTTATCAAAACTGATGCATGAGGTAAAGCCCATTGGCATTGCCTGTCCTAATTTTAAAAGTATATGATTTAATTAAATACTCTAAATGAAAACTAAAAATACCTCCCAAAAAATTATTACTTGAGGGAAATATAATTCTTTCACCTCTCATTTTACACAGGAGTAAATATTACTCCTGTTTAAAAAAGCCAAAGTTTGCAATTTTAACATATGAAAGAGCAAATCTGATAACCAACTCAAATTTGTGAAAAAGCCTCATTTATGGAGGAATTAAGAAAATTTTTAAAAGTTTTTCTATCCAACTATTTACAATACATATCTGTATTCAAAAATATTATTTTAAAATTGTAATGCACAAAACAAAATGATATAACTGTAAAATAATAAGAGAAATGGCTATTGACCTAAAACTGGGCAAATTATATGAGTGAAATAGGCAAAAAAGACAAATGCAAATTATCCTGTTATAAAAAATATTTCTATTTTAATGAAAACTCTAGCAATATATTTAAAAATATATCTATCACATTTATGATAAGCAAGACTATAAAGAGTGATAGGAATTTTCTGAAAAAGTTTATTACTGAGTTTCATGAACTATAAAATTATTTTTATTTTTGTACTCATTTTATAAGAGAACATTGTAAAAATATGTTTATTCAAACACTGTAACATAGCATAATATATCTCTTTATATGAAATATCTTTAAAATATGAACATACATATGTAGTGATAGACAAAAATAGGAATGTAAAATTTAGAAGAAAAGAACATTTCCAGTTTCTCAAAACAAATCCACAATTACTTATTTAGAACCCCTCAGTCCTGTTTTACTCCAGAATTAAACATTTTTCATTTTTAAAAGTGGTATAATGTATAGACTGGATATTGTGTAACACTCTCAGTGGGGCCTATAGCAGTACACTAATAAAAAAAAAATCAATACGATATTTACCACAAGGACTGTAGACTAAAGATTGTAAGACCCTCCCATCATTCACATCAGGTTTGGCTGCCAAATAAGATTGCAACAAACTTAAGAAAAACACTTCAGTGAATTAGGGATTTTGGATCTGTACTTGAGCAAGCTCAGAAAAGGAAACTCTTCTCTTCCAACTGACCCCCTACATGTCATAGGCCTTTCAGTTCAGTGTTGGGAAATTTATTAGTTGTCTTGGCATCCCATTTGAACAAGAGACAGATTACAACTTTAAAACATCAGAAGTACCATCATCAATCATTTCATGCACTAGAGGCTTTGTATTCAAAAGACTTTATAGTGTTATAGCAAGTGAAATGTGCAATGTCCTTTGGCTTAGAAAAAAGAAAAAAAACTGGCTTAGGAATTTACACTGTTCTTGTTCGACTATTGTCTCTTCAAAACTTGTATGAGACTTACCAACCAAATAGACCTAGTTGATGTTAATAACTACTCTTAATAATCATGCAGTAAGAAATTATCATGTTAGCCATTTTAACCTATGATCTATACTTTCTCTGTAAAATTTCATTAATTCTAAGTGTTTATCACACAGAAGATACTTAATAAATATGTGTGTTAAAAAGTAACACATTTTACCTAAATTATCTTTTGAATGAATTTTTTTAGCATAATAAAATATGTCAATTCATCTATTTTATTTACAGACTATATAAATGCAATTAATTTGTAACAAACACTTTTTGATTATGTGCTTCTATGGGGACCTTCCGCAGAAAGGGAAGGCAGAGGGATTGCCCCCGGCTGAACCGGGAGATCTCGGAGAAAGGCAAATCTTGAACTGCCCACCCCGCAGCCCCCTGGCTCAGGCAGGGGACAATCAGACGCAACAGGGGTTCCATCGAAGTAGTTCTGCTTTATTGAAGAAGATCCACAGCTTTTATAGGCGAGTGAAGGGGGTTTTGCACGGGACTTCCTATAGATTACACCAATCAAGCTAAAGGCCAAGCAATCATTCACGAGCGCGGAAACCAAGGGAACAAATCAGAAATTTTGACCATCAATTAACAATTTAGATCAAGCCCTGTCTCTTCCTGTAGGCGCCATCTTAGCTGCAAACATGTGTTTAAGCTTCTTTAAACAATGCGCTTAAGCTTCCCTTCATTCCCACGTCCCTTCCTGTAGGCGCCATCTTAGCTCCAAGCAGAAACAATGTGCTTAAGCTTCTTTATGCTTGCAACGGTCCTCTTTCAATTCAGAGCCCCACATACTAATACCATGTAGTGCGCTGGTAAGTTTACATATATTATTCAGTTAACCATAGCAGAAAGTTCTGAATGTAGTAGGTGCTTTTAATATTCTTGCTTATATATGAAAAATGGAGGCTTCAGGAGGTGAAAGAGTTTGCATAACATCACAAAGATAACACAAGACAGAAGTAAGGTTTTGACTCTAAAAACTGATACTCTTAACCACTACAGCTTTACAGCTGTTCGTAAAAGTATACTTTAAGAATTTTCCTCCTACTGGAGACAAAATGAGGGCCTATGCCTAACATTCACCATAAGGGATTTGACTTCAATAAAGTAAAACTTTCAAACAGAGAGTATTGCCAAGAGAATCCTCCAGCCACCTTTTCTGAACTGTCAATACTTATAATATGTGTGTTAAAAACTTGTCTAACAAATTTCATTAATTCTAAGTGTTTATCACACAGAAGATACTTAATAAATATGTGTGTTAAAGTAACACATTTTACCTAAATTATCTTTTGAATGAATTTTTTAGCATAATAAAATATGTCAATTCATCTATTTTATTTACAGACTATATAAATGCAATTAATTTGTAACAAACACTTTTTGATTATGTGCTTCTATGGGGACCTTCCGCAGAAAGGGAAGGCAGAGGGATTGCCCCCGGCTGAACCGGGAGATCTCGGAGAAAGGCAAATCTTGAACTGCCCACCCCGCAGCCCCCTGGCTCAGGCAGGGGACAATCAGACGCAACAGGGGTTCCATCGAAGTAGTTCTGCTTTATTGAAGAAGATCCACAGCTTTTATAGGCGAGTGAAGGGGGTTTTGCACGGGACTTCCTATAGATTACACCAATCAAGCTAAAGGCCAAGCAATCATTCACGAGCGCGGAAACCAAGGGAACAAATCAGAAATTTTGACCATCAATTAACAATTTAGATCAAGCCCTGTCTCTTCCTGTAGGCGCCATCTTAGCTGCAAACATGTGTTTAAGCTTCTTTAAACAATGCGCTTAAGCTTCCCTTCATTCCCACGTCCCTTCCTGTAGGCGCCATCTTAGCTCCAAGCAGAAACAATGTGCTTAAGCTTCTTTATGCTTGCAACGGTCCTCTTTCAATTCAGAGCCCCACATACTAATACCATGTAGTGCGCTGGTAAGTTTACATATATTATTCAGTTAACCATAGCAGAAAGTTCTGAATGTAGTAGGTGCTTTTAATATTCTTGCTTATATATGAAAAATGGAGGCTTCAGGAGGTGAAAGAGTTTGCATAACATCACAAAGATAACACAAGACAGAAGTAAGGTTTTGACTCTAAAAACTGATACTCTTAACCACTACAGCTTTACAGCTGTTCGTAAAAAGTATACTTTAAGAATTTTCCTCCTACTGGAGACAAAATGAGGGCCTATGCCTAACATTCACCATAAGGGATTTGACTTCAATAAAGTAAAACTTTCAAACAGAGAGTATTGCCAAGAGAATCCCTCCAGCCACCTTTTCTGAACTGTCATCAGAAGAACTAGGTAGTAGACAGGCAGAAAGGGTGTCCTTACAGGGTTTTACATACTCTGGTAAAATAACAAATAGGAGAAAAGATAGAATAATGCATTGAAAGAGAGGCTAATTATGCAAGATTATATTCAGATTGCATCTTAATAAAGCTTATATTTTTTCCCCCCTAGCAGTCTCTAGAGCTGTTGTCCTAGTATCTATGGAGACATTTTTTTTGTACTTTTTGATTTCTGGAGTACTTCAAAATAATATATTTTCCTCACTGTTTGCAGTTAGAAAATCTGAAATCCCTTTCTGTAAAGAAGATGTATTTTACATTGAAAATTAAATACATATCTTAGTCAGTTGTTTTCAGTGGTGAGATATTCTTACACAAATGGAATAGCAAGTATTATACATTAGAACATAATAAATGAGATGTTGATTTTGTTATACAACCTACCCCTATGCTATAGCACAGAATATCTCATTCTATTTATAGCAATTCAAATTATAAAAAGATTTTTTGAGAAAAAATTTTAAGAGGGCATATGTATAAGGTGGGCATATATATTCATTTTGCATAGTATTAAAAAATGTACATAACTAGCTAGCCAAAGAGCCTAGAATCACTTTGGTTATTTGTTTGTTATACAGTGTGGCTCCAATTAACTTATGCAATTGGGAAACCTATTAAAGATGATGATGGTGGTGGTGGTCATGATGGTAGAAGGGGGTCATAGAATCAAATGGAACGTTAACACCTAGATTTGGATATGGGAGGAACCAGGTAAGTTTACATATATTATTCAGTTAACCATAGCAGAAAGTTCTGAATGTAGTAGGTGCTTTTAATATTCTTGCTTATATATGAAAATGGAGGCTTCAGGAAAGAGTTTGCATAACATCACAAAGATAACACAAGACAGAAGTAAGGTTTTGACTCTAAAAACTGATACTCTTAACCACTACAGCTTTACAGCTGTTCGTAAAAAGTATACTTTAAGAATTTTCCTCCTACTGGAGACAAAATGAGGGCCTATGCCTAACATTCACCATAAGGGATTTGACTTCAATAAAGTAAAACTTTCAAACAGAGAGTATTGCCAAGAGAATCCCTCCAGCCACCTTTTCTGAACTGTCATCAGAAGAACTAGGTAGTAGACAGGCAGAAAGGGTGTCCTTACAGGGTTTTACATACTCTGGTAAAATAACAAATAGGAGAAAAGATAGAATAATGCATTGAAAGAGAGGCTAATTATGCAAGATTATATTCAGATTGCATCTTAATAAAGCTTATATTTTTTCCCCCCTAGCAGTCTCTAGAGCTGTTGTCCTAGTATCTATGGAGACATTTTTTTTGTACTTTTTGATTTCTGGAGTACTTCAAAATAATATATTTTCCTCACTGTTTGCAGTTAGAAAATCTGAAATCCCTTTCTGTAAAGAAGATGTATTTTACATTGAAAATTAAATACATATCTTAGTCAGTTGTTTTCAGTGGTGAGATATTCTTACACAAATGGAATAGCAAGTATTATACATTAGAACATAATAAATGAGATGTTGATTTTGTTATACAACCTACCCCTATGCTATAGCACAGAATATCTCATTCTATTTATAGCAATTCAAATTATAAAAAGATTTTTTGAGAAAAAATTTTAAGAGGGCATATGTATAAGGTGGGCATATATATTCATTTTGCATAGTATTAAAAAATGTACATAACTAGCTAGCCAAAGAGCCTAGAATCACTTTGGTTATTTGTTTGTTATACAGTGTGGCTCCAATTAACTTATGCAATTGGGAAACCTATTAAAGATGATGATGGTGGTGGTGGTCATGATGGTAGAAGGGGGTCATAGAATCAAATGGAACGTTAACACCTAGATTTGGATATGGGAGGAACCAGGACACAACATAGTCTATATTAAATTGAATTGGTGCTGCTTCTAGAGTGAATAGATGCTAATCATTTTTCTTCTATTCCTGCTTCATTGTATTTAAAATTGAAATGAAAGAGTAACACACACACACAGACACACATACAGAATACAGTAGAAGGGACGGAAAGAGAAAAGGAAAGAATGTGTAAATAGATTAGCCTGTAAACTGTAATTGTGACAAATCATTCTGTGCAATGTATGCACATTTTCATTTCAACACATCATTTATTCAAGAACTCATGAATGCAAAGTATTAAATGTCTATAAAAAATACATTCATTTAGTCTTGACTATAATATTATTTAAATTTGATTTTCAAGCTAGATTAATTATTGCTCACCAGACTACTTTCCCCACCAATCCCACAAAAGCTGCCATTCTGTCATGTCATTTACACTAGATACCAGCTCCCAATGAATGATACAGTATATCATACCCTCCTCCTGACTCCTTAAAATCAAACTCTTTGCTCAGAAACCTTTGGTCCATCAGTCATATAAGTTTGTCAATTCTATCTAATGGCTCAATAAATGCATTAGAATACCTTGGGTGGTTTTTCTTATGGAGCTATTAAAGATGGCCTGCTTACACATTTGCCTTTTTCAAGCTGGAAAGTGATATATCTTTTATAGAGAGCAGCTTTTATGACTAAAATATTCAAATTGAAGAGGCATCTGTCTATAGTAGGAAAATTTTCTAAAAAAAACTGGCTCATTGGTATTCTAATTACAGGCCAGCTAAATGACCCATCTCTAATAATTACCAGTAGAACTTGGACTAATGTAAATCAGACCTAGGAAAGCTGCTTTTGATGAAGCCTAATGTAATTTTTCAAGTGTTAAGAGGGCATATGTATAAGGTGGGCATATATATTCATTTTGCATAGTATTAAAAAATGTACATAACTAGCTAGCCAAAGAGCCTAGAATCACTTTGGTTATTTGTTTGTTATACAGTGTGGCTCCAATTAACTTATGCAATTGGGAAACCTATTAAAGATGATGATGGTGGTGGTGGTCATGATGGTAGAAGGGGGTCATAGAATCAAATGGAACGTTAACACCTAGATTTGGATATGGGAGGAACCAGGACACAACATAGTCTATATTAAATTGAATTGGTGCTGCTTCTAGAGTGAATAGATGCTAATCATTTTTCTTCTATTCCTGCTTCATTGTATTTAAAATTGAAATGAAAGAGTAACACACACACACAGACACACATACAGAATACAGTAGAAGGGACGGAAAGAGAAAAGGAAAGAATGTGTAAATAGATTAGCCTGTAAACTGTAATTGTGACAAATCATTCTGTGCAATGTATGCACATTTTCATTTCAACACATCATTTATTCAAGAACTCATGAATGCAAAGTATTAAATGTCTATAAAAAATACATTCATTTAGTCTTGACTATAATATTATTTAAATTTGATTTTCAAGCTAGATTAATTATTGCTCACCAGACTACTTTCCCCACCAATCCCACAAAAGCTGCCATTCTGTCATGTCATTTACACTAGATACCAGCTCCCAATGAATGATACAGTATATCATACCCTCCTCCTGACTCCTTAAAATCAAACTCTTTGCTCAGAAACCTTTGGTCCATCAGTCATATAAGTTTGTCAATTCTATCTAATGGCTCAATAAATGCATTAGAATACCTTGGGTGGTTTTTCTTATGGAGCTATTAAAGATGGCCTGCTTACACATTTCCCTTTTTTCAAGCTGGAAAGTGATATATCTTTTATAGAGAGCAGCTTTTATGACTAAAATATTCAAATTGAAGAGGCATCTGTCTATAGTAGGAAAATTTTCTAAAAAAAACTGGCTCATTGGTATTCTAATTACAGGCCAGCTAAATGACCCATCTCTAATAATTACCAGTAGAACTTGGACTAATGTAAATCAGACCTAGGAAAGCTGCTTTTGATGAAGCCTACATTTCAGTGTGCTAATTTTTCAAGTGTTTTCATGGTAAAATATAACTTGTTGGAAAACATGACGCTTTAAAAAGTTATGTGAGTGCCTGGGTGAACTTTTATCTCTCTTGTTAAGGTTATTGGTATTCTAAACATGCTAAGTGAAAACACTGTGAATTCAACTTTGTTCATAATGTATTTGATTGTTTATGTATGAGTTGTACAGTAAAACATTAAATATACTTGATGATATCCATGTCTTTTTAATTTAAATGTAGTTGATGTATACTATTTTGTAGGTATTCAATACAGTGATACACAATTTAAAGATTATGCTCCATGTATATGTATTATAGAATATTGGCTATATTCCATGTCTTGTACAATTTATCTCTATAGCTTATTTTATCTATAGTAGTTTGTAATTTTTAATCTCCTGATCTCATGTTGCTCCTCCTTCATCCCCCTCTCTCCACTGGCAAATTGTTCTCTAGAATCTGCATTAATCTGTTTTTTTTTTGTTGTTGTTGTTATATTCACTAGTTTGTTGTACTTTTAAGATTCCACATGTAAGTAATATCATGTACACTTTTCTCTGTCTCAATTCACTTTGCATAATTCCATCAAAGTATGTAAGTGTTTCTGTAAATGGCAAAATTGCATTATTTTCTGCAACTGCATAGTATTCAATTATGTATATCTATATATATAATACTGTGTAATCTTCGATTATATATATGATATATAATCATATCTATATCTATATATCCCATTCATCTGTTGAAAGACACTGAGATTGCTTCCATATCTTAGCAATTATAAATAATGCTGTAAATAACATTGAGGTCTCTGTATCTTTTTTTTTTTTTTAAATTAGTGTTTTTGCTCTTTGCAGATATATATCCAGGAATAAAATTGCTGGGTCACGTGGTAGTTCTATTTTTAGGGTTTTGTTTTGTTTTCTTTTCTTTTCTTTTCTTTTTGGCAAACCTCCTTATTGTTTTTCACATTGACTACAGCAATTTATATTCCCACCAGCAATGTATAAGGGTCACTTTTCCCTCATCCTCCCCAACACTTGCTATTTGTGTTCTTTTGAATGATAGCCATTCTTATAGGTTTGAGGTAAGAGTCTCCTGATGATCAGCAGCATTTAACAACTTTTCAAGTGCCAATACATACAGTCTTTATTAAGTATGATATGTGGATGAATCATGCTTTCTCTAATTCTGAACTTAATTTTATATTAGATGTACCTTTGAGATGTTGTTGTTTGCTCACTAAGTTGCATCTGACTCTTTAGCAGTCCTGCAAACTGTAACCTACCAGGCTCCTCTGTGTACGGAATTCTCCAGGCAAGAATACTAGAATGGGTAGTTGTTCCCTTCTCTAGAGGATCTTTCCAACCCAAGGATTAAACCTGGGTCTCGTGCATTGCAGGTAGATCCTTTACCATCTGAGCCACCAGGAAAGCCCATATTGGATGTATCTTAGAAACAAATTATGAACTATGTGATTTCGTTTCTATAGAGTGGCAATATTACCAGAGAGAAAAAATGTGAATTATTTGCCTCATCATATATAATATGGTGTCCATTCAAGGAATAGTCGTTGACAAGCTCATGTTGCTAGGCGTACAGCAAATTGACTGAAACCAAATCTTATATATCATTATTCAACGTGCCATGTCCATGTTTTAAAATTTTGGCAGAGCTTTAGTAAATGTAGTATAGTGAGAGCTGGAGATAAAATTCCTTTGGATCATTTCAATAGTTCTACTCTCTGGACCTTTCATCCTCTGAATTCTGTTACTTAATTTTTTGTTCTTATTTCCATCAAAATATAAATGTTTGAATTTATTTTCCTTCCAATTAAGGCTGTATCAAACAGTGGATTATGTGTTGTTACTAATGCTATATATATGTATACACACACACACACACACACACACACACATATATATATATATAGCTTAAATTTTATAATTTTTGTCTTACTTTCTCCAGTCCATAAATTCCAGGTAGTCCTAACAATTTGTTTCATTTTTTTTTCTGTTCCAAGGCCATCAAACCTTATGGATAATTATCTCATAATAATGCCTATTAGCTCCACTATATAAATTTACTCTTAACTCCCAATATAATCCTAAGAATTAGAAATTCAACTCCAAACCACATTTTCCAATGTATGAAATGATTTTTTTCTCCTTTAGACCTTGAATGTGTGCGCATTTATTCTCCATGCCCCAACCCATTGGTCTATGTAAACTGTTTCTTTATAAGGACATCACTCACAATTATTTTTGCCTTCCATTTCATCAATGTTCATGCACTTAGAACATTGTGAACTTTTCCTGCTTTTTTACTTTCTACATTCTCTAATAGTAGAACATGATTGCACATCACGACTGTGTCTTTGCTAGATAAGTGTGATACAATTGGTGAGGTCAGAAATTTTGAAGGCATATTCATTAGATGACAGGAATCTAACTTGACTAAAGCAAGACCATTAAAAGGAAAGGGTCTTTCCAACCCAAGGATTAAACCTGGGTCTCGTGCATTGCAGGTAGATCCTTTACCATCTGAGCCACCAGGAAAGCCCATATTGGATGTATCTTAGAAACAAATTATGAACTATGTGATTTCGTTTCTATAGAGTGGCAATATTACCAGAGAGAAAAAATGTGAATTATTTGCCTCATCATATATAATATGGTGTCCATTCAAGGAATAGTCGTTGACAAGCTCATGTTGCTAGGCGTACAGCAAATTGACTGAAACCAAATCTTATATATCATTATTCAACGTGCCATGTCCATGTTTTAAAATTTTGGCAGAGCTTTAGTAAATGTAGTATAGTGAGAGCTGGAGATAAAATTCCTTTGGATCATTTCAATAGTTCTACTCTCTCTTGACCTTTCATCCTCTGAATTCTGTTACTTAATTTTTTGTTCTTATTTCCATCAAAATATAAATGTTTGAATTTATTTTCCTTCCAATTAAGGCTGTATCAAACAGTGGATTATGTGTTGTTACTAATGCTATATATATGTATACACACACACACACACACACACACACACATATATATATATATAGCTTAAATTTTATAATTTTTGTCTTACTTTCTCCAGTCCATAAATTCCAGGTAGTCCTAACAATTTGTTTCATTTTTTTTTCTGTTCCAAGGCCATCAAACCTTATGGATAATTATCTCATAATAATGCCTATTAGCTCCACTATATAAATTTACTCTTAACTCCCAATATAATCCTAAGAATTAGAAATTCAACTCCAAACCACATTTTCCAATGTATGAAATGATTTTTTTCTCCTTTAGACCTTGAATGTGTGCGCATTTATTCTCCATGCCCCAACCCATTGGTCTATGTAAACTGTTTCTTTATAAGGACATCACTCACAATTATTTTTGCCTTCCATTTCATCAATGTTCATGCACTTAGAACATTGTGAACTTTTTCCTGCTTTTTTACTTTCTACATTCTCTAATAGTAGAACATGATTGCACATCACGACTGTGTCTTTGCTAGATAAGTGTGATACAATTGGTGAGGTCAGAAATTTTGAAGGCATATTCATTAGATGACAGCAATCTAACTTGACTAAAGCAAGACCATTAAAGGACTGAGAAAAATGGAAAAGTGTTATGGTCAATAAATTAGAAGTCAAAATTTGTTTGGATTGACACATTAAAGAAAGAGAATTTGAAGTTGATATAAAAATGTAGAATTATAATTGATGTTAGAAATGATATGTAACACTTAGTAGCAAAGTCATGATGCTGAAAAAAGATGAGGTATATGGCTGAAGAGGAGTAAACACTATAGTATTATTGTATTTATAATCAATAATTTATAATCAATAAATATTTTTGATCAATAAATCAGAAGTGAAAAACAATGGCATCTAAGGGACTGAAAAAGGGTATATTAAAATTACCAAGACTTAGATCAAGATGTTATAGACAAGAATGACTCTTAAGAAGTGGTAAAGAGTTCTATAGATGGCAACAAGTGAAAAGAATAAGATATATTATAAGTTTCATGGGAAGAGGCTACTTTGATCCGAAGAGTGAATATACATTTGGAAGCATCAATAAGAAATAAGTATCTCCCTTACCAACACACCAGATGTAGACAAATATGATAGAGAAAATAGTCACAATTGGAATAGATACAGAAGAAATTCCTCAGGGAAAGTCATGCTTCAGATAAAGTGCACAGGGAGTTTTGTGCATAACAGATTGTGAGTTCCTGATTAGATTATATGAGGTTTTTTAAAATATCAATAATGGTATAAGAATGGCAGAAAGTATATAGGACCTCTCCAAAGACAGAGAAAATATGAAATGGGGTCATGGGTATACTCTGACATAAGAAGCCAATGAAACTACAGGTATATCCTGTTAGTGTCAATACTCACATTTTTCCAATGTAATTTTGAAATGATTTTTCTCCTTTAGACCTTGAATGTGTGCGCATTTATTCTCCATGCCCCAACCCATTGGTCTATGT
The DNA here is from genome assembly GCA_022376925.1 of Tragulus kanchil. Lineage (NCBI taxonomy): Eukaryota > Metazoa > Chordata > Mammalia > Artiodactyla > Tragulidae > Tragulus > Tragulus kanchil. The sequence goes on along the minus strand of JAIOJX010000028.1, from coordinate 93,478,759 downwards.
AAACTGTTTCTTTATAAGGACATCACTCACAATTATTTTTGCCTTCCATTTCATCAATGTTCATGCACTTAGAACATTGTGAACTTTTTCCTGCTTTTTTACTTTCTACATTCTCTAATAGTAGAACATGATTGCACATCACGACTGTGTCTTTGCTAGATAAGTGTGATACAATTGGTGAGGTCAGAAATTTTGAAGGCATATTCATTAGATGACAGCAATCTAACTTGACTAAAGCAAGACCATTAAAGGACTGAGAAAAATGGAAAAGTGTTATGGTCAATAAATTAGAAGTCAAAATTTGTTTGGATTGACACATTAAAGAAAGAGAATTTGAAGTTGATATAAAAATGTAGAATTATAATTGATGTTAGAAATGATATGTAACACTTAGTAGCAAAGTCATGATGCTGAAAAAAGATGAGGTATATGGCTGAAGAGGAGTAAACACTATAGTATTATTGTATTTATAATCAATAATTTATAATCAATAAATATTTTTGATCAATAAATCAGAAGTGAAAAACAATGGCATCTAAGGGACTGAAAAAGGGTATATTAAAATTACCAAGACTTAGATCAAGATGTTATAGACAAGAATGACTCTTAAGAAGTGGTAAAGAGTTCTATAGATGGCAACAAGTGAAAAGAATAAGATATATTATAAGTTTCATGGGAAGAGGCTACTTTGATCCGAAGAGTGAATATACATTTGGAAGCATCAATAAGAAATAAGTATCTCCCTTACCAACACACCAGATGTAGACAAATATGATAGAGAAAATAGTCACAATTGGAATAGATACAGAAGAAATTCCTCAGGGAAAGTCATGCTTCAGATAAAGTGCACAGGGAGTTTTGTGCATAACAGATTGTGAGTTCCTGATTAGATTATATGAGGTTTTTTAAAATATCAATAATGGTATAAGAATGGCAGAAAGTATATAGGACCTCTCCAAAGACAGAGAAAAATATGAAATGGGGTCATGGGTATACTCTGACATAAGAAGCCAATGAAACTACAGGTATATCCTGTTAGTGTCAATACTGATTATGATTAGACAGGTCCTATGTAATTTGATTATCATTTACCTTAGATTACACAGTCCATTTTATCATTATTGATGGCAACACTAATTTCCGTACAAAGATACCTGTGACTTCTGATTTTCATTCAACCATGCAGAGATTAGAATTCATCACTAGGTCTTTAAGTAAGAATATTCTGAATTAAAATAAATTTTCTTGGACTCCTAAGAGAAGTTATATTTTAAAGCATGACAACGTTCTAAATGAAAACCAAAGTCAACCAAACTAGAATTTTATTTCCAGAAATACTGTTCTTCAAAAGTGAAATGAATAAAATTGCTCTTAGATACTGAGGAAATTTATTGCCAGCGGTTCTTTTCTACAAGACATGTTAAAGTTCTTTAGGTAGAAGGTAAATGATGCAGAGATGTAGGTCAGAAGCTTATGTTTACATAAAGAAAGAACATTAGTAATAAAATATCGTATTATTTTTATTTAAAATTGAAGTTAAAAAAATCTATTCCAGATAGTAATATCAACATGACATTTGGTAAGTGAAATGAGTGGTATCAAGGTCAAAGGGAAGGAAGAAGAAATTTGGAAGACTTACAAGGTCCTACACTACATATAAAGTAAAATAGTGTTCTATGGAAGTCAACTTAGTTAAAAATGCATAGTGATCATCTTGTGGAAAACAGCACAAAAGTGTAAAAAATGAGCAAATGCAAAAGAATAAGATATATTATAAGTTTCATGGGAAGAGGCTACTTTGATCCGAAGAGTGAATATACATTTGGAAGCATCAATAAGAAATAAGTATCTCCCTTACCAACACACCAGATGTAGACAAATATGATAGAGAAAATAGTCACAATTGGAATAGATACAGAAGAAATTCCTCAGGGAAAGTCATGCTTCAGATAAAGTGCACAGGGAGTTTTGTGCATAACAGATTGTGAGTTCCTGATTAGATTATATGAGGTTTTTTAAAATATCAATAATGGTATAAGAATGGCAGAAAGTATATAGGACCTCTCCAAAGACAGAGAAAAATATGAAATGGGGTCATGGGTATACTCTGACATAAGAAGCCAATGAAACTACAGGTATATCCTGTTAGTGTCAATACTGATTATGATTAGACAGGTCCTATGTAATTTGATTATCATTTACCTTAGATTACACAGTCCATTTTATCATTATTGATGGCAACACTAATTTCCGTACAAAGATACCTGTGACTTCTGATTTTCATTCAACCATGCAGAGATTAGAATTCATCACTAGGTCTTTAAGTAAGAATATTCTGAATTAAAATAAATTTTCTTGGACTCCTAAGAGAAGTTATATTTTAAAGCATGACAACGTTCTAAATGAAAACCAAAGTCAACCAAACTAGAATTTTATTTCCAGAAATACTGTTCTTCAAAAGTGAAATGAATAAAATTGCTCTTAGATACTGAGGAAATTTATTGCCAGCGGTTCTTTTCTACAAGACATGTTAAAGTTCTTTAGGTAGAAGGTAAATGATGCAGAGATGTAGGTCAGAAGCTTATGTTTACATAAAGAAAGAACATTAGTAATAAAATATCGTATTATTTTTATTTAAAATTGAAGTTAAAAAAATCTATTCCAGATAGTAATATCAACATGACATTTGGTAAGTGAAATGAGTGGTATCAAGGTCAAAGGGAAGGAAGAAGAAATTTGGAAGACTTACAAGGTCCTACACTACATATAAAGTAAAATAGTGTTCTATGGAAGTCAACTTAGTTAAAAATGCATAGTGATCATCTTGTGGAAAACAGCACAAAAGTGTAAAAAAATGAGCATAATTAATATGCTAAGAAGATAAAATTAAAACACATAAAATATTTATTAGAAACCATTTAAGGTAGAAAAAGAGAAAATTATTTCACAAATAGAAAATAGTTAAAAATATGTATTCATTACTCTATGTTAACTATCATTTTAAACGTAGCCACCAACATACGTCAAATAAACTGTGATTGTCAGCCTAGATGAAACAACAAGCCACAGATACCCATTTATTTGTTTTGTTTTTAATTTATTATTATATTATAGTTGACATATTAGTTTCAAGTACATAACATAGTAATTGAATATATTTATAGATTATACTTCATTTAAAGGTTACATGAAATATTTGGCTATACTCCCTGTGCTGTGTATTATATGTTGGTATCCTATTTAATTTGGATGTAATAGCTTTACTTCTTAAGATATTTTCTGTTTCTTTCCCCTTTCTACATTTTGATCTATTGGAAACTATTCTTCTATGATTCTGTTTTGTAATATTCATTCTTTCGTTTTATTTTTTAGATTCCATATTTAAGCGCTATATACAGTACTTGTCTCTGTGTGATTGATTTCACTAAAATACCCTCCAGGACTACCCATGGTGTTGCAAAATAGCAAAATTTTATTCTTTTATATGACTAATAGTACATTGTGTGTATGTGTGTTGCATGTGGTGTGTGTTTGAATACAAATTCTTCTTTATTCACTCATCCATTGATGGACACTTAGGTTCCTTACATATCTTGACCACTATAAATACTATGAATATTGAGGTACATGTTAAAGTTCTTTAGGTAGAAGGTAAATGATGCAGAGATGTAGGTCAGAAGCTTATGTTTACATAAAGAAAGAACATTAGTAATAAAATATCGTATTATTTTTATTTAAAATTGAAGTTAAAAAAATCTATTCCAGATAGTAATATCAACATGACATTTGGTAAGTGAAATGAGTGGTATCAAGGTCAAAGGGAAGGAAGAAGAAATTTGGAAGACTTACAAGGTCCTACACTACATATAAAGTAAAATAGTGTTCTATGGAAGTCAACTTAGTTAAAAATGCATAGTGATCATCTTGTGGAAAACAGCACAAAAGTGTAAAAAAATGAGCATAATTAATATGCTAAGAAGATAAAATTAAAACACATAAAATATTTATTAGAAACCATTTAAGGTAGAAAAAGAGAAAATTATTTCACAAATAGAAAATAGTTAAAAATATGTATTCATTACTCTATGTTAACTATCATTTTAAACGTAGCCACCAACATACGTCAAATAAACTGTGATTGTCAGCCTAGATGAAACAACAAGCCACAGATACCCATTTATTTGTTTTGTTTTTAATTTATTATTATATTATAGTTGACATATTAGTTTCAAGTACATAACATAGTAATTGAATATATTTATAGATTATACTTCATTTAAAGGTTACATGAAATATTTGGCTATACTCCCTGTGCTGTGTATTATATGTTGGTATCCTATTTAATTTGGATGTAATAGCTTTACTTCTTAAGATATTTTCTGTTTCTTTCCCCTTTCTACATTTTGATCTATTGGAAACTATTCTTCTATGATTCTGTTTTGTAATATTCATTCTTTCGTTTTATTTTTTAGATTCCATATTTAAGCGCTATATACAGTACTTGTCTCTGTGTGATTGATTTCACTAAAATACCCTCCAGGACTACCCATGGTGTTGCAAAATAGCAAAATTTTATTCTTTTATATGACTAATAGTACATTGTGTGTATGTGTGTTGCATGTGGTGTGTGTTTGAATACAAATTCTTCTTTATTCACTCATCCATTGATGGACACTTAGGTTCCTTACATATCTTGACCACTATAAATACTATGAATATTGAGGTACATGTATAGTTTTGAATTAATGTTTTCATTTTCTTCAGGCATATATCCAGAAGTGGAATTGTTAGATCACATGCTCATTCTATTTTTAGTGTTTTGGAAGTTTCCATACTGTTTTCTGTGATGGATGTACCAATCCACATTCCCACTAAATATGTACTTATACACCAAACATGTACAGGATACCCTTTCCTCTACATCCTAATAAAAATTTATTTGCTCTTTTTGACAATAGTCATTTTGACAGATGTGAAGTGATATTTCATTGTGGTTTTGATTTGTATTTATCTGATTAGCAATGTTGAGCATCTTTTCTTACACCTGTTGGCCATCTTCATTCTGGTTTTTTGTCTACTTTTAATTCATTTCTTTTTTGTATGATGAGTTGTATGAGCTATTCATATATTTTGGGAGTATTAAGCCCTTATTGGATACATCATTTGCGAATATTTTCTCTCCTTTAATTGGTTTTCTTTTAATTTTGTCAATGGTTTCCTTTGCTATACAAGAGCTTTTGATTTAAATTTGGTTCCACTTATTTATATTTGCTATTGTTACCATAATCTGAATAGATAGGTAATACCCTTAGCCCAAATTGCTATGATTTACATAAAAAAAGTGTTCTGCCTCTGTTTTCTTCTAGTAATTTTATGGTTTTCACGCTTACCTATAGGCCTTTAATCCATTTTGAGTTCATTTCTGTATGTTATGTTAAAAAATGGTCTAATTTCATTCTTTTCTACATACCTTTTCAATTTTCCTGACACCACCTATTGAAGAGACTGTTTTCTCTCCATTGCATATTTTTGCTTCCTTTGTTACAGATTAATTGATCATATATGTATATACTTATTTCTAGGCTCTCTGTTCTGTTCCATTGATCCCCTTGTGTGTTTTTATGCCAGTACAATACTGATTTGATGACTATAGTTTTGCACTATAGTCTGAAGTAAAGAATCTGCCTTCACTGTGGGAGATCTGAGTTAGATCCCTGGGTTGGGGAGATCCTCTGGAGGAGGGCATGGCTGGACAAAATAACACATAGTCTGAAAGTAAGGAGATAGATACTACTAGCTTTGTTCTTTTTATTTTACCAAGAATGTTTTGTCTATTTAGGGTCTTCTGTGATTCCATATATATTAGGATTATTTGTTCTACTTCTCTGAGAAACATGGGAAATTGAATAGGGGTTGCATTAAAATTGTATTTTGCTTTGAGTAGTAAGTTTTTAAAATATTCTTCCATGAAAGTAGGACATCTTTTCATTTCTTTGTATCAGTATTAGCTTCCGTGATCATTGTTTTATATTTTCCAAAGTTAAAGCCTTTAATCTCTTTGGTTAGGTTTATTTCTGATATCTTATTATTTTTATATTATTTTCAGTCAAACTGTTTTATTTGATTTCTCTTTCTGATAGTTATTCGTCTATAGGAAAGTCATATTGTATATTAATAGTAATCTGTATCCTGCAGCTTTGTTGAATTCATTTTTTAGTTACCTGTTAATTTCTTCTTTTGGTTTCTTCACCTATGGTTTAATGATGTACTTTAACATTATACTTGTGGTCCTTTCTCTCTAGTTTTTGTGTATCAGAAGTTTTTAATTTGTGTTTACCATAAAGTTTTTACATATTTATCTATAACTATATCTATTTATTTTAAACTGATAAATCCCCCAAGTTTTACCATAATCTGAATAGATAGGTAATACCCTTAGCCCAAATTGCTATGATTTACATAAAAAAAGTGTTCTGCCTCTGTTTTCTTCTAGTAATTTTATGGTTTTCACGCTTACCTATAGGCCTTTAATCCATTTTGAGTTCATTTCTGTATGTTATGTTAAAAAATGGTCTAATTTCATTCTTTTCTACATACCTTTTCAATTTTCCTGACACCACCTATTGAAGAGACTGTTTTCTCTCCATTGCATATTTTTGCTTCCTTTGTTACAGATTAATTGATCATATATGTATATACTTATTTCTAGGCTCTCTGTTCTGTTCCATTGATCCCCTTGTGTGTTTTTATGCCAGTACAATACTGATTTGATGACTATAGTTTTGCACTATAGTCTGAAGTAAAGAATCTGCCTTCACTGTGGGAGATCTGAGTTAGATCCCTGGGTTGGGGAGATCCTCTGGAGGAGGGCATGGCTGGACAAAATAACACATAGTCTGAAAGTAAGGAGATAGATACTACTAGCTTTGTTCTTTTTATTTTACCAAGAATGTTTTGTCTATTTAGGGTCTTCTGTGATTCCATATATATTAGGATTATTTGTTCTACTTCTCTGAGAAACATGGGAAATTGAATAGGGGTTGCATTAAAATTGTATTTTGCTTTGAGTAGTAAGTTTTTAAAATATTCTTCCATGAAAGTAGGACATCTTTTCATTTCTTTGTATCAGTATTAGCTTCCGTGATCATTGTTTTATATTTTCCAAAGTTAAAGCCTTTAATCTCTTTGGTTAGGTTTATTTCTGATATCTTATTATTTTTATATTATTTTCAGTCAAACTGTTTTATTTGATTTCTCTTTCTGATAGTTATTCGTCTATAGGAAAGTCATATTGTATATTAATAGTAATCTGTATCCTGCAGCTTTGTTGAATTCATTTTTTAGTTACCTGTTAATTTCTTCTTTTGGTTTCTTCACCTATGGTTTAATGATGTACTTTAACATTATACTTGTGGTCCTTTCTCTCTAGTTTTTGTGTATCAGAAGTTTTTAATTTGTGTTTACCATAAAGTTTTTACATATTTATCTATAACTATATCTATTTATTTTAAACTGATAGTCACAAGTCCAAACACATCCTTAAGGATCAATATTTTATACTTCCTCATGTTTTTTTATATATATTTTACTTCTTCATGTTTATCTCATTTAATTGTAGTTATAGTTGAATTATAATATTTGTCTTTTAATTTTCACACTAGCTTATTTAAGTAGTTGATCCATAGCTTTTACTATATATTTGCCTTTATTAGTGAAAATTTTCCTTTTTTTATATGTTCTTACTTTTTGTGGTAGTCTTTTATTTTTCATTTAAATAAGACCTTCAACATTGAGTGTAAGTTTAGCATTGATGAACTCTTTTAGTTTTTGTTTGACAAAGATGCTGTGTATCTTTTCTTTAATTCTGAATGATAATCTTCCTTCTTCCAGGTTGTGTGATTTTCCCTTTTAACACTCTAAGTATATCATGGAACTGTCTTCTGGCCTGCACATTTTCTGCAGAAAAATGAGCTGATAGCCTACTGGAAGTACCTTCATATGAGACTTTATTTTTCTCGTGCTACCATTAAAAAAATTTTTAACTTTTTCCATTTTAATTATATTTTTGTATTATTTTCCAATAATACAAATGTTAGTACTTGCTGTTGCCTCAAGTTGTTTATGCTATCATCATTTTTAAATTTGTTTTTCTTCCTGCTGTTCTGACTGTGTGACTTACATAATTCTGTTTTTTTAAGACCACTTATGCAATTTTCTGAGTCACCTAGCCTGCTGTTAGTATTAATATCTTCTAGTGTATTTTTTTTATCTTATTCTATTTTTCAGCTTTCAGTCTCTTGTTCCTTTTTTTGTTAAAATTCTCATGTTCACCTATTCTTTTCTCAATTTCAGTTAGTATTCTTATTAATTTTGCTTTGAACTCTTTGATAAATGATTTATCTATGTTTTATTAGTTATTTTTAAGATTTTTCTTGTTCTTTCATTTGAAACATATTCCTGTTATCTCATTGCTCTGCCTTTTCTGTCTCTATGAAATCAGGTGAAACCATTATATATTCTTGTCATGAAAAAGTGTCCTTGGGAGGGATCATTCCTATGTAGTTAACTTATGCCCGCGGTTTTGATGAGAAAATTGGAGCTGATGTGAGCATGAGTCATATTTCCCCCTGGGGTGTGCTAATAGATATTATCGCTATAAAAGGCATTAGCTCAGAGCCCAAGCAACTGAAGCAGAGATTTCAGTCTATGTTGCATTTATTCCCTCTAAATATTAATATATGTACTCTGCTTGGCAACAGCAGCCTCCACCCTAGTAGAGAGCAGAGCTGGAACAAGAGGAGCTGGAGTTAAGGTCCTGTGCAGGCCAGGGAGCATTCTGGGATGGTTGATCAAGCCAGTCAGAGCCACAGGCAGTTTTCACACTTCTACCTCTGTGCACACTGATAATGTTTTCCTTGATCTTCTTCAGCAGCAGGATTGGGACCATGCCAATTCAGTCCCCTTTAAGGATGTACAATCTGTTTGGTGGTGGCACTTCTGCGCTAGTGGAGAGAAGTGCTAAAACAAAGGGGCTAGACAACCCAGTCGAGCTGGGGTGCTTGCTAAGCTTGTCATGGGAAAATGGCCAGAAATCCCTTGCAGCTTTCAATGTACTTCCTTTGTGCTATTCCTGGAAGGAGGGAAGCATGCGCATGCCCTCTTCACAAATGGAATCTTGGTTTCTTGTCGCTCTTTAGTAAGTCCCACTGGTTTTCAATGACCACCTCACGGGACTCATCTTCCTGGTGTCAGATCTCTGGGCTACCCAATGTGTGACTCAGCTCCTCATCCTTCAGAGAAGATCCTTAAGCCCATGAAATCCCCATCCTCATTTGTGTCCCCTGCTAAGGCTAGAGGTCCTGACCCTATTACTTTTCTACTCTTCCTACGTGACTCTGTGTGGGTTTTTATTTACAGTCTTGATTGTACAAAAGCCTTTATGCCAATCTCCAAGTTATTTTTAGCAAGGGCTGTTTTTGCTGTAGATGTATTTTGATGTGTTTATAGGGGAAGGTGAGCTCAGTGTCATCATACTCCACCATCTTCATTTCCCCTCAACAAAATATCCGCTTTAAATGTTAGGTCTCAGATACGTTAAACATTAAGGGATGATAAAAGACATACTTGCTAGCATTAATTAAAAGAAACATGGAGTTGCAATATTGTGGGGCCCTGAAGGAAAGAGGGCTTTTGCAAGCATAAGGAAACTTAAGCACATTTGCAGGTTTTGGGGGGGAGGGCATTAGCTCAGCCCAAGCAACTGAAGCAGAGATTTCAGTCTATGTTGCATTTATTCCCTCTAAATATTAATATATGTACTCTGCTTGGCAACAGCAGCCTCCACCCTAGTAGAGAGCAGAGCTGGAACAAGAGGAGCTGGAGTTAAGGTCCTGTGCAGGCCAGGGAGCATTCTGGGATGGTTGATCAAGCCAGTCAGAGCCACAGGCAGTTTTCACACTTCTACCTCTGTGCACACTGATAATGTTTTCCTTGATCTTCTTCAGCAGCAGGATTGGGACCATGCCAATTCAGTCCCCTTTAAGGATGTACAATCTGTTTGGTGGTGGCACTTCTGCGCTAGTGGAGAGAAGTGCTAAAACAAAGGGGCTAGACAACCCAGTCGAGCTGGGGTGCTTGCTAAGCTTGTCATGGGAAAATGGCCAGAAATCCCTTGCAGCTTTCAATGTACTTCCTTTGTGCTATTCCTGGAAGGAGGGAAGCATGCGCATGCCCTCTTCACAAATGGAATCTTGGTTTCTTGTCGCTCTTTAGTAAGTCCCACTGGTTTTCAATGACCACCTCACGGGACTCATCTTCCTGGTGTCAGATCTCTGGGCTACCCAATGTGTGACTCAGCTCCTCATCCTTCAGAGAAGATCCTTAAGCCCATGAAATCCCCATCCTCATTTGTGTCCCCTGCTAAGGCTAGAGGTCCTGACCCTATTACTTTTCTACTCTTCCTACGTGACTCTGTGTGGGTTTTTATTTACAGTCTTGATTGTACAAAAGCCTTTATGCCAATCTCCAAGTTATTTTTAGCAAGGGCTGTTTTTGCTGTAGATGTATTTTGATGTGTTTATAGGGGAAGGTGAGCTCAGTGTCATCATACTCCACCATCTTCATTTCCCCTCAACAAAATATCCGCTTTAAATGTTAGGTCTCAGATACGTTAAACATTAAGGGATGATAAAAGACATACTTGCTAGCATTAATTAAAAGAAACATGGAGTTGCAATATTGTGGGGCCCTGAAGGAAAGAGGGCTTTTGCAAGCATAAGGAAACTTAAGCACATTTGCAGTTTGGTGCTAAAAGGACGCCGACAGGAAGAGACAGGGCATGATCTAAGGTCCATTGTCAAAACTTCTGATTGATCCTCCTGGTTTCCGCGCTCTGGGCAATGCTGGCTCACTGTGAGTTCCTATTGCAATGTAAATGCGTGGTTGCTCGACCTTTAGCTTGATTGGTGTAACTATAGGAAGTCCCTTGCAAACCCCCCTTTTCGTTTGCCTATAAAAACTGTTAGTTTACTCTAATAAAGCGGAACTATTTCGATGGAACCCCTGTCGCGTCTGATTGTCCCCTGCCTTCAGTCAGGGGGCTGCCGGGCGGACAGTTCAAGATTCGCCTTTATCCGAGATCTCCCGGTTCCGCCGGGAGTAATCCCTGCTGCCTTCCCTTTCTGCGGAAGGTCCCCGCACAGTATTAATTTCAGTCACAGCAGACTTCAGAAGCAGGAAAATTATTAGAGATGAAAAAGACATTCAGTAATGATAACAGTGTCAGTTTTCCAAGAATATATAATAATCTTAAGTAAGCATGTACTGATAATAGCAGAATATAATAATACATGAGACAAAATTAATAGAACTGAAATAAAAATAGACATATTGGCAGTTATAGCTTAAGGACCTTTCAGCACTTTTCTTCAGCAACTTTCTCTTAATACAAAATAAAAAGGAGATAGAAAGTAAAAAAGAAAATATAAAACTGGATTGACTCATAGATGGCAACACTGTCTATCTGAAAAACAGAATCTATAAAAATTTTCCTGAAACTAATTATTGATGTAGCAGTGTAGCAGAATGTAAGAATTTTTAATTGTTTGTTTTCAATATATCAATGAGTATTTAAATTACAAATTAATAAAACAACAACATTTATAATAACATAAAAGTTATGTAGGTATAAATATAAGAAAATATATGTAGGAACACACAAAACACTGATGATAGAAATAAAGTATCAATATAAATGAAAACCTAGCCCATGTTTATGGATAGGAAGATTTAAAATTGTTGAGCTGTCGTTTTTCCAGTTTCATTTATAAATTCAATCCAATCTCAAAGAAAATCTCAGAAAGTTACCTTAATAGCTTTTAACATACTGTTTCTAAAGTTTACATGGGAAAAAAAAAATCCCAGAGTAGCCAAGACAATATTGAAGTACAAGAACGCTGGTCTGACATACCTGATTTCAAGACATAAAGCTGCATTAATTAAGACTGATATTAGAAAAAAATAGACACCTAACTCTTCTGAATGCATCAGGATAGAAAGTTCGGAAAAGACTGATGCAAATATGGTCAACTGATAATTTGGGCAAAAAATGCAAAAGGTAAATCAATTGTGAAATAAGAGTCTTTTGAACAAAAGGTTCTAGAACAGCTGTATATCCATATCAAGGAAAAACATTCTGAACACAGACATCACCCTTATCAAAAATTCAGCCCAAAATGGATCATAGATGTAAATGTAAACAACAGACAGATTAAATGTCCAAAAGAACTCACAAAAATATCCACATAATCTTGCTTTTGATGATGATGTATCAAATATATAAATATATAATGTAGATGAAGAAACTGATAATTGGACTCTATTAAAATTAGAAGCTTCCATTGTGCTATGTACAAGACACTCTTAAGCAAATGAAGTAATACACGAGAGCCTGGAAGAAAATATTTGTAAAAACACATCTTGTAAAGAAATTATATATAAAATACATAAAGGTGTTACTCAACTCTAAAAATAATTAAAAATGAAGAAAGTATATTAACAGACACTTCATTAAATGAGATATATAATCACATAAAATAAGCACATAAAAAGGTGCTCAGTATAATGTCATTAGTCAAAGGACAGTATGTAGCTATTAGAATAACTAAAATAGAAATAACCTGACAATGCTGAAATTAAGAAACTTTCATTCATTGCTGGTGGGACACAGCATAGTACTGTTGTTTTCAAAGACAGTTTTGCAGTTTTTTATAAAAGTAAACTAATGGTTTGCTATAAGATTCAGCAATCACAATTCTAAGTATTTACCCAACTGATTAAAAAAATGTTTGTACATAAAAATATGGACACAAATATTCACAGCAGCTTATTCATAATTGCCCAAAATTGGAAACAAAATTTCTTCAGTAGGTGAATGGATAAGCTATGGAACATTTAGAGAATAAAGTACTATGAAGTGACAAAAAGACATGAGTTATCAAACCACAAACTACCTGTATGAATCTAAAGTGCATATTTCTAAATAAGACAGCAAATTTTGAAATATCTACAAACTGCATGATTCCCAGCATATACTATTGTGAAAAATACAGTTAGAGATACTAGGTTAGTGGTCGTCTGGTGTATGTGTGCACGTGTAGTGGAGATTGGGATTGTAAAAGGCAGGAGGATAGAATAGGCAGAAGTACGGGGGATTTCATAAGGGCAATGGGACTGTTCTTTTTAACACGGTAATCGTGAACACAAGACGTAAGTTTGTCAAAATTCAAGAACTTTACAGCACAAAGAGTAATCATTCATAAATGTAAATTGCCAAAAATCATTTACGAAGTCAGAAGATCCAAAAATAGAATTTTGGATGTGATAGAGGATCTAAATGTACTAAAATTGCATGAAATATTCTTATTGAATAGAGTGGGGAAATAAGGTGCTAATCTTTTTGACTTGGGAAATATATGGAGTCTGTAAGGCTAATCACAAAGGAAACTGTGCAAAAGGACTGTATTCTAGTTAACGAATTGTGTCCCATAGGGCACAGATTAACAAGTCTGAAGCTATTATACATGTATACTGGAATTGAGCACTTTATTCAATGATCCATGAGTGACTGGAGTCAGGAATATCACTGTGGTTGTGGGAAGTTCGGATAAGCAAAGGAAAGAGGCTAGAGTGATGGATATGGTAACAGATCAGAGTTTGAGGCATCAGTTTAAGATGTGTGCCTTAATATGGACACAGACGACTACATATAAAAATGTTTATATGCATGTGTCTATACACAAGGCAGATTTCATAATTGTATCACCTTGATTGGCTAACTGAGAGGACATAAAGACAATTGCACCCCAGTAGAAATGAGCACAATGAACATTCAGTTCTTGGTTTTGTTTTAAAAAAACTTGAGCAAACTAAGGCAGCTTATTCATAATTGCCCAAAATTGGAAACAAAATTTCTTCAGTAGGTGAATGGATAAGCTATGGAACATTTAGAGAATAAAGTACTATGAAGTGACAAAAAGACATGAGTTATCAAACCACAAACTACCTGTATGAATCTAAAGTGCATATTTCTAAATAAGACAGCAAATTTTGAAATATCTACAAACTGCATGATTCCCAGCATATACTATTGTGAAAAATACAGTTAGAGATACTAGGTTAGTGGTCGTCTGGTGTATGTGTGCACGTGTAGTGGAGATTGGGATTGTAAAAGGCAGGAGGATAGAATAGGCAGAAGTACGGGGGATTTCATAAGGGCAATGGGACTGTTCTTTTTAACACGGTAATCGTGAACACAAGACGTAAGTTTGTCAAAATTCAAGAACTTTACAGCACAAAGAGTAATCATTCATAAATGTAAATTGCCAAAAATCATTTACGAAGTCAGAAGATCCAAAAATAGAATTTTGGATGTGATAGAGGATCTAAATGTACTAAAATTGCATGAAATATTCTTATTGAATAGAGTGGGGAAATAAGGTGCTAATCTTTTTGACTTGGGAAATATATGGAGTCTGTAAGGCTAATCACAAAGGAAACTGTGCAAAAGGACTGTATTCTAGTTAACGAATTGTGTCCCATAGGGCACAGATTAACAAGTCTGAAGCTATTATACATGTATACTGGAATTGAGCACTTTATTCAATGATCCATGAGTGACTGGAGTCAGGAATATCACTGTGGTTGTGGGAAGTTCGGATAAGCAAAGGAAAGAGGCTAGAGTGATGGATATGGTAACAGATCAGAGTTTGAGGCATCAGTTTAAGATGTGTGCCTTAATATGGACACAGACGACTACATATAAAAATGTTTATATGCATGTGTCTATACACAAGGCAGATTTCATAATTGTATCACCTTGATTGGCTAACTGAGAGGACATAAAGACAATTGCACCCCAGTAGAAATGAGCACAATGAACATTCAGTTCTTGGTATCTATCTAGTCTCTCATTAAAAGAACCAGAACACCTTGGAGCAATGGCAAATGTTAAGACTTGGGACAGCAAATAAGCAGGATGAATCTAGATCAGAAAGTTAGAAAATATTCAAATAAAAAGAAGGGTAGGGCTTCCCTGGTGGTCCAGTGGGTAAAGAGTTTGCTTTGCACTGCAAGGGACACTAGTTCCATCCCTGGCATGGGATGATCCCACATGTCAGAAGCGGCTGGACTGGTGTGTCCAATTGCGAGTCAGTGTTCTGGAGCGCATGTGCCCAGAGTTGGTGCTCTGATACAGGAGAGGCCACTGCAATGGGTGGCCCACACAGGCCAATGAACAAAGATGGATGAAAAGTAAATGAATGAAAGACCAATAAAAGTGGCTAAAAATTAAAAAAAAAAAAAAAAAGTTAAGTTAATTTTAAAAGCGTACTGAAGTCACATGGAAGAAATTGAATGACTAAGAACAAACAATTTAAACAAAATAGGGAGGAAGAGAGAACAGAGAGAGAAGCTAAGTTGGATTATACCCCAAAGCATAAAATGAATAGTCCATACTGATGTAAGTAAATGATTGAATAAATAAATAGATAGAAGGATATAGACCTATCTCCTGTGCAGAATACTTCCAAATGACTTATCTAAATATTTCAGTCTTAATGAGATGAAGTATAACTGTCCATTCCTTAAATGTGAGATACTGATAGTGGCATCTGTCCTAAGAGCACAACGTAAGACCATGGAAAATTGAGAGTGGGAAACCTAACAAATACTAACTTAGCCAGGTGACCAGACTTAGCATCAAGAGTGGTGGTTCTTATAGACATATGATCTTTATAGGACTTCACAAAAAAAGCACTGTATGACATCCCTAACAAAATCCAGTATAATTATGAGAAAAAGTGAGATAAATCCCACTTGAAGGACATTCTAAAAACCTGGCCCAAAATATCTTAAAATTGTCAAGAACAGTTTTGCCACAGCCAAAAGGAAATAAAGGAAACAATATGTAAGATGCGATCCTGACTGAGATTCTGGCACAGATGAAATATAATAGATGAAAACTAAGAAAATGAAACC
Organism: Tragulus kanchil; assembly: GCA_022376925.1. NCBI lineage: Eukaryota > Metazoa > Chordata > Mammalia > Artiodactyla > Tragulidae > Tragulus > Tragulus kanchil. The sequence continues at coordinate 93,462,724 of JAIOJX010000028.1, read as the reverse complement.
GTGAACTTTGTAAATAATGAGGCACCAAAATTCACTAATCAATTGTGAGAAATACATCATGTGATTATGAGGTGTTAACAATAAGAAAAATCTGAGTAGAATATATGGAAGTTCTATGTATTAATCTCACAATTTCTCTCATAATTTAAATCTGCTCTAAAGCAAAAAGTTTAAATGTGTATGTACAATGTATTAACTTTTAAATAAAATACATAAATAAGATACAAAATAAAAATCAGTAAGATGAATTATGGGAAATTATATGTAGAAAATACATGCTACAAAGGGTCTCTGAAAATTATTAAATATAATTGTCTTTGAACTTACTAAAGATCAATCCAATGTAGATAAACTAAGTGCGCAATAATAAGAATTCTAACTACTATTAATCTTAAGAAAAAAATTTCTCTCAAGAAGCAAGGTTTTCTTTATGGTTCTAAAATTGAGTTATATATTTTCCCAGTTGCAAGCGACTTTTACTGTTTATTGATCAAATTCTGTCCATATATAAATCAGAAGACAAGTGAATGAAATTAACATAATAACCACTTGTTTAAAATGCATCTATTTCTTTTGCACATTTTTGCCACTCTCCAGAATCCTTCCTTATTAGGTACTGCATATATAATAATGTATGTATATTCTTTACCCCATGCCTTCAGTGCCTATCAGATTTTTGTCATGCAATCAGTCCTTTATAAATATTTGTTGAGTGAATATATAAATGAATGAATGAGGTATGACCTAAGGTACTCCTTATTATACTTTTTATTGATTATTCTCTGTTTTGCCAGGTGACCAGACTTAGCATCAAGAGTGGTGGTTCTTATAGACATATGATCTTTATAGGACTTCACAAAAAAAGCACTGTATGACATCCCTAACAAAATCCAGTATAATTATGAGAAAAAGTGAGATAAATCCCACTTGAAGGACATTCTAAAAACCTGGCCCAAAATATCTTAAAATTGTCAAGAACAGTTTTGCCACAGCCAAAAGGAAATAAAGGAAACAATATGTAAGATGCGATCCTGACTGAGATTCTGGCACAGATGAAATATAATAGATGAAAACTAAGAAAATGAAACCGTGAACTTTGTAAATAATGAGGCACCAAAATTCACTAATCAATTGTGAGAAATACATCATGTGATTATGAGGTGTTAACAATAAGAAAAATCTGAGTAGAATATATGGAAGTTCTATGTATTAATCTCACAATTTCTCTCATAATTTAAATCTGCTCTAAAGCAAAAAGTTTAAATGTGTATGTACAATGTATTAACTTTTAAATAAAATACATAAATAAGATACAAAATAAAAATCAGTAAGATGAATTATGGGAAATTATATGTAGAAAATACATGCTACAAAGGGTCTCTGAAAATTATTAAATATAATTGTCTTTGAACTTACTAAAGATCAATCCAATGTAGATAAACTAAGTGCGCAATAATAAGAATTCTAACTACTATTAATCTTAAGAAAAAAATTTCTCTCAAGAAGCAAGGTTTTCTTTATGGTTCTAAAATTGAGTTATATATTTTCCCAGTTGCAAGCGACTTTTACTGTTTATTGATCAAATTCTGTCCATATATAAATCAGAAGACAAGTGAATGAAATTAACATAATAACCACTTGTTTAAAATGCATCTATTTCTTTTGCACATTTTTGCCACTCTCCAGAATCCTTCCTTATTAGGTACTGCATATATAATAATGTATGTATATTCTTTACCCCATGCCTTCAGTGCCTATCAGATTTTTGTCATGCAATCAGTCCTTTATAAATATTTGTTGAGTGAATATATAAATGAATGAATGAGGTATGACCTAAGGTACTCCTTATTATACTTTTTATTGATTATTCTCTGTTTTCCACCAGTACACTTATTTTACTGTAGTAAGTTCTGATTTTTAGGTATGTCTATTTGTAAACGTTTTTTACTCTGACTTGCAAACATGCCATTGGTAGGTCTATTCATTTAAATAGTCTCCCTTAGGACTTTCAGTGGAGAAAGAAATAGCAACCCACTCTATTATTCTTCCCTGGAAAACTGCACAGACGGAGAAGTCTGGCGAGATACAACCCATGGGGTTTCAAATATATATAAATGGGGCTTTGGCTCAGTGGTGAGGAATCTGCCTGTAAGGCAGGAGAACCAGGTACCACTCTTGGTTGCGAAGATCCTCCTGGACGGAGGGCATGGCAACCCACTCCAGTATTCTTGCCTGGCGAATTCTATGGATGGAGGAGTCTAGTGGGCTGCAGTCCATGGGGTCACACAGTGTCAGACAGAACTGAAGTCGTTAAGCAGCAGAAGGATTTTCAGACATTATTTAGTTATGATAAATTTAATACCTTTCTAAGCAGATACAGTTTTGGCATTTCAACCATAATTTGATTAAAAGTAATTTGTAGTTAAAGTGAATGAACTTGAGTTGAGAAAGGAAAAATTCTTGGTTCGCACTTTAAATAATGAATTTTCAAATTTCAGAATTTTCGGAAATTTAGAGAGCATTCATGTCCATATTTAGAAACTGCCAAAGTGTGTTAGATATGGCAAGATTCACAGGATACAATCAGGATCATTCTGCTCATTCCCAATGTTGAGAACAATGAATTATATTACAGAATGTATCTAATAACCAGACAATTTTAATAAATTTCTAAGATTTAAATTCCAGATATTGATCATTTAGAGAAAAGCAGATTAATAAATTTAAAATAATAATTTTGTTTGAAAAGCCTGCAAATTATAAATCTTTAAATGCCAAATATAATGATTTTGAAAGCCTATTTTTTGAGTTGATAGTCATGGCTCTACTTTGACACAGGAATTCAACCAGCTAAAAAAAAATTCAAATAAGTACAATCATTTCATTAATTAAATAGACTTTCCATCAAAGCAGTTGTTCTTTGTTGTGACTTGAAGGGCAAGTATTTTCAATGTTCAACTTGATGTTTATGTTACATCTTGAATGTCCATTTTATTAATAATATTTACTAGTGGATCTCTTAAATCAAGAAATGGTGTATTCCTCTGTTTTTTCTGTACAATAATTTCCAAACATCTGCTTTAAATCGGTTTTTGAAAATTTTGATTTTCCAGGTCCTCAAACAAAGCTTTTTACCTTTGAAATATTTACTGCACAGACGGAGAAGTCTGGCGAGATACAACCCATGGGGTTTCAAATATATATAAATGGGGCTTTGGCTCAGTGGTGAGGAATCTGCCTGTAAGGCAGGAGAACCAGGTACCACTCTTGGTTGCGAAGATCCTCCTGGACGGAGGGCATGGCAACCCACTCCAGTATTCTTGCCTGGCGAATTCTATGGATGGAGGAGTCTAGTGGGCTGCAGTCCATGGGGTCACACAGTGTCAGACAGAACTGAAGTCGTTAAGCAGCAGAAGGATTTTCAGACATTATTTAGTTATGATAAATTTAATACCTTTCTAAGCAGATACAGTTTTGGCATTTCAACCATAATTTGATTAAAAGTAATTTGTAGTTAAAGTGAATGAACTTGAGTTGAGAAAGGAAAAATTCTTGGTTCGCACTTTAAATAATGAATTTTCAAATTTCAGAATTTTCGGAAATTTAGAGAGCATTCATGTCCATATTTAGAAACTGCCAAAGTGTGTTAGATATGGCAAGATTCACAGGATACAATCAGGATCATTCTGCTCATTCCCAATGTTGAGAACAATGAATTATATTACAGAATGTATCTAATAACCAGACAATTTTAATAAATTTCTAAGATTTAAATTCCAGATATTGATCATTTAGAGAAAAGCAGATTAATAAATTTAAAATAATAATTTTGTTTGAAAAGCCTGCAAATTATAAATCTTTAAATGCCAAATATAATGATTTTGAAAGCCTATTTTTTGAGTTGATAGTCATGGCTCTACTTTGACACAGGAATTCAACCAGCTAAAAAAAAATTCAAATAAGTACAATCATTTCATTAATTAAATAGACTTTCCATCAAAGCAGTTGTTCTTTGTTGTGACTTGAAGGGCAAGTATTTTCAATGTTCAACTTGATGTTTATGTTACATCTTGAATGTCCATTTTATTAATAATATTTACTAGTGGATCTCTTAAATCAAGAAATGGTGTATTCCTCTGTTTTTTCTGTACAATAATTTCCAAACATCTGCTTTAAATCGGTTTTTGAAAATTTTGATTTTCCAGGTCCTCAAAAATGCTGAATGACTATTTTTGACTACCTAAATGAAAAGTGTGAAAAAAAAAAACACGAAAAAACTAGGCACAAAATACTGTCTTTAATTTAGTAGTTTGATCCATACAGTTCTTACATATTCTTTCACATAATTTCCTGTGCATCATTGCCAATCAAGCTGTTTTGTCGATTTGTTTTGTTTTTGGTGACTTCAGTACATTGCAAACCGGATGTAGCCTTGAAGTTTTAAGTCCAACTGTCCCCAGACATTATTATCCAGGCATGTAGCCACTGCAATGATGAATGAATAGAAGTATTGACTAGATTTCCACTCCCACAAACACATTCACAGAGTTCTGCCTGATAGTGTTGAAAGTTAGTCCTCTCTTCTCTTTGGTACAATATTTTCAATTTTATGACTTTTACTGTTCAGAATCTCCTGAATTAAGTAAGATATTTCATCTATCAATTTTAAGGGTTTTTTTTTTTTTTTTTAAGCAGATTAGGGAACAAAGACTTCTTGATATAAAAACAGAATAGAATAATCAAATATTTAGTCAATTTTTGGTAAGCAAATAATTAATGTTGCTATTGCCATATTTGTTATACAAGGTTTATATAATAATAGGAATAAACCACCACTTACCATGCTATGTGTTTTCTAAATATTAATTGGAAAAAAAACTATATAAATTTTTGATGTGTATATGTTTGTTATTTTGAAGATAGGTAAATTGGGCGCAGTATAACCTGTTATTGTTATTGTTCACTCTGACTCTTTGTGACCTTAAGGACTGTAGCAGGCCAGGTTCCTCTGTCCTCCACTGTCTCTCAGAGTTTGCTCAGACTCATGTCTATTGAGTCATTGATGCTGAGTAATAATCTCATCCTCTGGCAGCTGCTGTTCCTCCTGTCCTCAGCCTTTCCCAGTATCAGGGTCTTTTCCAATGAGTCTGCTCTTGACATCAGGTGGTTAAAACATTAGATCTTCAGCTTCAGCATTGGTCCTTCCACTGAATATTCAAGGTTGATTTCCCTTAGTGTTGACTGGTTTGATCTTGCTGATAAGGAACTCTTAAATGTATTCTCCAACACCACAGTTTGAAGACATCAATTCTTATGCATTCACCTTCTTTGTGGTCCAACTGTGACATCTATACATGACTGTTAGAAAATTTATATCTCTGATTATTGTCGTCTTTGTCAGTGAAGTGATGTCTCTGCTTTTTAATATGCTCTCTAGGTTTCTCACAGCTTTTCTTCCAAGGAACAAGTGTCTTTTAATTTCATGGCTGCACTCACCATCCACAGTGATTTTGGTATAACTTGCTTTGTGTCAAACTGATAGTAATTCACAGATTGAAGTTTGAATCCAGAAGACAGTTCTGCTTCAGAGACCATGGTCTAACCACTACATAAACAAGCAATTAGTTGACTTTGCAAAAAAAAAAAAAAAAAAAAAACAACTGTTAATTTATACTCAATATCGCCAATTGTTGTAAATTCTGTCATGAAAATATTCAATTTACAGATGCTACTCAACGAGGCATTCATATGAAGAAATCGGCCAATGTTTATAGATTTTGAAGAATATGTAATTTTATTGAGCAAAATTACAAGTAAAGTTTTTTTTAAGAACTTGAGGAGAAAGGGATAAAAAAGTTGGAATTTAACTTATGACTGGTACCAAAACCACGCGCAAATCAATTTGTGACCTTGACAGAATTAAAACTTCTTTGATCATCACATTGTTCTTAAGGATAAACCCATTAAAATCAAATAAAAAGGCATTAAACCCAGCTGTCAACATTATTTGCATGCTTCTAATTATGAGCAGAGGAATTATTGTAATAAATGTAACCCTTTTTATGATGATCCAGACTGTAACTAAAATATGTCATCTGACTTATGTAAAAAATAAATGTATACTTCCATACAAATGAGACAGTAAACCTAGTTTTGCAAGTATTAAAAAAAATGTAAATTCAGATTTGACTAGAGAGGGAGCAAAGATTCAGGAAGCAGAACAATTCCTTCATTCTTAAAATGATGCAAACGTAATTATATTCTTTTATACAGGCAAATTTTCTGGATCAGACATAAAACGTTTACTATCTTCAGTTTAAAGTAATTTTAAAATAGTGTTGACTGGTTTGATCTTGCTGATAAGGAACTCTTAAATGTATTCTCCAACACCACAGTTTGAAGACATCAATTCTTATGCATTCACCTTCTTTGTGGTCCAACTGTGACATCTATACATGACTGTTAGAAAATTTATATCTCTGATTATTGTCGTCTTTGTCAGTGAAGTGATGTCTCTGCTTTTTAATATGCTCTCTAGGTTTCTCACAGCTTTTCTTCCAAGGAACAAGTGTCTTTTAATTTCATGGCTGCACTCACCATCCACAGTGATTTTGGTATAACTTGCTTTGTGTCAAACTGATAGTAATTCACAGATTGAAGTTTGAATCCAGAAGACAGTTCTGCTTCAGAGACCATGGTCTAACCACTACATAAACAAGCAATTAGTTGACTTTGCAAAAAAAAAACTGTTAATTTATACTCAATATCGCCAATTGTTGTAAATTCTGTCATGAAAATATTCAATTTACAGATGCTACTCAACGAGGCATTCATATGAAGAAATCGGCCAATGTTTATAGATTTTGAAGAATATGTAATTTTATTGAGCAAAATTACAAGTAAAGTTTTTTTTAAGAACTTGAGGAGAAAGGGATAAAAAAGTTGGAATTTAACTTATGACTGGTACCAAAACCACGCAAATCAATTTGTGACCTTGACAGAATTAAAACTTCTTTGATCATCACATTGTTCTTAAGGATAAACCCATTAAAATCAAATAAAAAGGCATTAAACCCAGCTGTCAACATTATTTGCATGCTTCTAATTATGAGCAGAGGAATTATTGTAATAAATGTAACCCTTTTTATGATGATCCAGACTGTAACTAAAATATGTCATCTGACTTATGTAAAAAATAAATGTATACTTCCATACAAATGAGACAGTAAACCTAGTTTTGCAAGTATTAAAAAAAATGTAAATTCAGATTTGACTAGAGAGGGAGCAAAGATTCAGGAAGCAGAACAATTCCTTCATTCTTAAAATGATGCAAACGTAATTATATTCTTTTATACAGGCAAATTTTCTGGATCAGACATAAAACGTTTACTATCTTCAGTTTAAAAATGCAAGTATCATTTGTTTAAAGACCACATGCTCTGGTTTTCTCATTAGTTTATTTTCCATTCACACTGTGGTTACTTAAACACTAAGAATCTTCTCTAAATTTGGACATACGTAAATCTTGGAAACTTCAGCAGGTTTCAAATAAGTATATCTCCTTTGGGGACCAATGCTATTCCCAAAGAATTGTTCAAAATAGGAGTAGTTTCTGATGGCAAAGGCACCACGTGTACGTACAATGAACTTCCCATTTAATTATAATATGACTCACTGTAAAATATGACATTAACATGTCAAGCCAATTTCATGCTCTCCTCTTCTCAGGGTATTTAGCACAACAGATTTCATGCTAATCAGCTTGAGCATTTAATGGCAAAGATAGGAATTTGGCATTGCTGCATATCTTATGAAACATATATAAGCATACATATATTTATGATAAATGTGTCAATGCACTGAAGTTGAAATTAATATTAATGTTTCAGTATAATATAGAAACTCTAAATTTGCAATGATTAAGAGTTAAAAGGAAAATAGAATATTCATCCTATTAAAATAATAGTATAATACGAAGAAAATGTAGACATAGTTCATAGAAAAACTAGAAAAGAGAATTAAATAGCAAAATCTCAAAAATGTTGCCTTCATGTGTTATGATAATTCCTGACTATTATCTTTTCTTTTTACATTTGGTATTTTATTTTTTATACAATGTGACTGCATTTTCATTTAATTTTATACACAATAAAAAACTGTGAGCTATATTTTAACTATGTAAAGCTAAAGAATAACATACAGTATGAATTCTAAAAAACGCATAGAATATTATTTGAGGCTGGTTATGTTTCTTCATCTGACAGACAGACTCTACTATTAGACCCCTCCACCTTCAGGGCAAAAAGTGACAGTCTAAGGGTACTGGAGAGTGAAAGCTGAAAGACTTTAGTGGAGGGCATACTTATTTAAGGAGAGGAGAGACATGGAGGTATCCATAAAAGTTCCGTGTCCTTGGCTTTTAGTCGCTGACCATGGACAGAAAATACATCTCATTTTGCAAACGTAATTATATTCTTTATACAGGCAATTTCAGCATCTTTTTTTAAAAATACAAGTATCATTTGTTTAAAGACCACATGCTCTGGTTTTCTCATTAGTTTATTTTCCATTCACACTGTGGTTACTTAAACACTAAGAATCTTCTCTAAATTTGGACATACGTAAATCTTGGAAACTTCAGCAGGTTTCAAATAAGTATATCTCCTTTGGGGACCAATGCTATTCCCAAAGAATTGTTCAAAATAGGAGTAGTTTCTGATGGCAAAGGCACCAGGGTAATGCATAATGAACTTCCCATTTAATTATAATATGACTCACTGTAAAATATGACATTAACATGTCAAGCCAATTTCATGCTCTCCTCTTCTCAGGGTATTTAGCACAACAGATTTCATGCTAATCAGCTTGAGCATTTAATGGCAAAGATAGGAATTTGGCATTGCTGCATATCTTATGAAACATATATAAGCATACATATATTTATGATAAATGTGTCAATGCACTGAAGTTGAAATTAATATTAATGTTTCAGTATAATATAGAAACTCTAAATTTGCAATGATTAAGAGTTAAAAGGAAAATAGAATATTCATCCTATTAAAATAATAGTATAATACGAAGAAAATGTAGACATAGTTCATAGAAAAACTAGAAAAGAGAATTAAATAGCAAAATCTCAAAAATGTTGCCTTCATGTGTTATGATAATTCCTGACTATTATCTTTTCTTTTTACATTTGGTATTTTATTTTTTATACAATGTGACTGCATTTTCATTTAATTTTATACACAATAAAAAACTGTGAGCTATATTTTAACTATGTAAAGCTAAAGAATAACATACAGTATGAATTCTAAAAAACGCATAGAATATTATTTGAGGCTGGTTATGTTTCTTCATCTGACAGACAGACTCTACTATTAGACCCCTCCACCTTCAGGGCAAAAAGTGACAGTCTAAGGGTACTGGAGAGTGAAAGCTGAAAGACTTTAGTGGGAGTGCATACTTATTTAAGGAGAGGAGAGACATGGAGGTATCCATAAAAGTTCCCGTGTCCTTGGCTTTTAGTCGCTGACCATGGACAGAAAATACATCTCATACAGCTTCAAATGAGGGCACATGTCAAAAGCTCATAATTTTTTCTGGCTTGGGGAATGAGAATGATACTAAAGACATTGGGGAAATAAGAGAGAAAAAAAATGAAGATCCACAAGCTGTGTTCAGTCACATCTCTATCCATCCCAGTAGTCATGTAGATAATTTTCTCTCTATTACACTTGCTCTAATCACACTAACTAAATTGTATGTTTACCAAGGGTTGTTTTTATTTTTAAATCTATTTCTGATGCAGTTGTTTATCCTATGTGGTGTTATTAAATATTATACAAATAAAATATAAATCACATAGAACCCTTTGTAATGATAGAAATGATTTGAAATGTCTAGAAATTTCAGTTTTTGAAATGTGAAAAATAGTTTTTAAGAAGCATTCATGCAACAATGAATGAGATATGAAACAACTTCAGTGATATTTGGATATTAAAAATATAATATATAATTGCATTCAAAAGACTCATAGATTTATTTTTCTCTACATGTAGACATGTCTATATGTTGATAAGTCTAGGCAAAATCAATAACAACAAGTATATATATATATATAACATCCACATGTTTAAAAAACTATCCTTTCACTAATATTGGAAAATTCTCTAGTAAATGCAAATTTTTAAGGTAAATTTAGATATTTAAACTATGCATATTCCATTTGTCATAGTTATTTACTTTGATTCATTGGAAATCATGCCAGACAAGTACTTTTGAAATGTTTAGTTTGGACAGTTGATTAAAGCATAAAATATGCTTATGTACCATCATTGCTAAATACTTACTGCCTTCCTTGAGAAGAGTATGATAAAAGTTATTTTGCAGAGGCAATGGGCTTAGATAAGATTATTTGGATATAAATCCAAGCCTGCTCAGTCATATCTAACTCTTTGCCACCCCATGGGCTGTAGCCTGTCAGGCTCCTCTGTCTATGGAATTTTTCTGTCAAGAATACTGGAGCAGGTGCCATTCCTTCACCAGGGATTTTCCTGAACAGGGAATTGAACCCATATTTCCAGTGTCTCCAGCACTGAAATCACTGAAAAGAAGGATTCAATCTGAATCTTTACCACTGAGCCACATGGGAAGTCCAATTTAGAAATAAGATGTTTACAAAATGTGTTCTCACAGTCTACTTAAATACGTGTCTTGTGAAGATAGCTAACGGCTTTATTGACCTAAATTAATATATGATTTTATGAATTGTTTTAATGAATAAATGTTTTACATAGTAAATGTTTATTATTATAACTTTCAAAGAATAAAATTAGCATAAAGGTCTTTGATTGCCTTGTTTTTCCGTTATTATGTTATGACTGATTCTTTGCAACCCCATGAACTATAGCACACCAAGCTTCCCTGTCATGACTTGCGAACGCAAATCTTCTCCTATGTTGTTGCACAAGCGTGCTTGCTATGACCAGTCTTGACAAAACTGTTAGCCTTTGCCCCGCTTCATTTTGTACCCCAAAGCCAAGCTTGCTTATTTACTCTATGTACCTCTTGACTTCTTTCTTTTGCATTCCAATCCTCTGTGATGAAAAGGACATTGTTTTTTTTTGATGTTAGATCTAGAATGTCTTGATAGAACCATTTGATTTCACCTTCTTCACCATTAGTGTTTGGGACATAGACTTGGGTTACTGTGATGTTGAATGGTTTACATTGGAAATGAACCAAATTTATTTTGTCATTTTTGAGATTGTACCCAAGTATTGCATTTCAGACTCTTTAGTTGACTATGATGTTTACTCCATTTCTTAACGTGACCACAGTAGTAGATAAAATCCAAGCCATTTGATTAAAGCATAAAATATGCTTATGTACCATCATTGCTAAATACTTACTGCCTTCCTTGAGAAGAGTATGATAAAAGTTATTTTGCAGAGGCAATGGGCTTAGATAAGATTATTTGGATATAAATCCAAGCCTGCTCAGTCATATCTAACTCTTTGCCACCCCATGGGCTGTAGCCTGTCAGGCTCCTCTGTCTATGGAATTTTTCTGTCAAGAATACTGGAGCAGGTGCCATTCCTTCACCAGGGATTTTCCTGAACAGGGAATTGAACCCATATTTCCAGTGTCTCCAGCACTGAAATCACTGAAAAGAAGGATTCAATCTGAATCTTTACCACTGAGCCACATGGGAAGTCCAATTTAGAAATAAGATGTTTACAAAATGTGTTCTCACAGTCTACTTAAATACGTGTCTTGTGAAGATAGCTAACGGCTTTATTGACCTAAATTAATATATGATTTTATGAATTGTTTTAATGAATAAATGTTTTACATAGTAAATGTTTATTATTATAACTTTCAAAGAATAAAATTAGCATAAAGGTCTTTGATTGCCTTGTTTTTCCGTTATTATGTTATGACTGATTCTTTGCAACCCCATGAACTATAGCACACCAAGCTTCCCTGTCATGACTTGCGAACGCAAATCTTCTCCTATGTTGTTGCACAAGCGTGCTTGCTATGACCAGTCTTGACAAAACTGTTAGCCTTTGCCCCGCTTCATTTTGTACCCCAAAGCCAAGCTTGCTTATTTACTCTATGTACCTCTTGACTTCTTTCTTTTGCATTCCAATCCTCTGTGATGAAAAGGACATTTTTTTTTTTTTTTTTGATGTTAGATCTAGAATGTCTTGATAGAACCATTTGATTTCACCTTCTTCACCATTAGTGTTTGGGACATAGACTTGGGTTACTGTGATGTTGAATGGTTTACATTGGAAATGAACCAAATTTATTTTGTCATTTTTGAGATTGTACCCAAGTATTGCATTTCAGACTCTTTAGTTGACTATGATGTTTACTCCATTTCTTAACGTGACCACAGTAGTAGATAAAAATGGTCATCTCAATTAAATTTGCCCATTCCCATCCATTGTAATTCACTAATCCCTAAGATGTCAATGTTCACTCTTGCCATCTCTTGCTTGACCATGTCCAATTTACCCTGATTCATGGACCTAGCACTCCCGGTTCCTATGCATATCGTTCTTTTATTTCACCACCAGACAGAGCCACAACTGAGTGTTGTTTTTGCTTTGACCTAGCTGCTCATCCGTTAGGAAGTTATTAGTAATTGCCCTTTGCTCTTCCCCAGCATATTAGATACCTTCTGACCTGGGGGACTCATCTTCTGGTGTCATATCATTTTGCCTTTTTATACTGTTTATGGGGTTTTCACAGTAAGAATACTGGAGTGGTTTCCCATTTCCTCCTCCAGTGGGCCTCATTTTGTCAAAATCTCCACTATGATCTATCTTGGAGCCACACAGTTACAGAGCTTCCAAAGGAGAAAAAAAAAAAAATTCTATAAAGAAAAAAGTTTCCCTCAAGTATTAAAATACTAACAGAATCACTTTCCCAAGATTTTGAGTTATTTCAGTGGCTATTGAAATAATAATAGGATCACCATTACTAAGTCAAATAATTTTCATTGAACTTCCAAAGAGGCAGGTTTCATGGTTCTGTATTTGTCAGTGCTATAAAAAAAAAAAAAAAAAAAAAAAAAAAAAAAAAAAACCGTTCTTTGTATTATAGAATAATGAGAGTGAATCTATATTTGGGTACCTGCTAAGTTGCTTCAGTCCAACTCTTCAATTCCATGGACTGTAGCCTACCAGGCTCCTCTGTTCACTGGATTCTCCAGGCAGGAATATTACAGTGGGTTGCCATTACCTTCTCCAGGGGATCTTCCTGATCCGGGGATTGAATCTTAGTTTCTTGTTTCCTGCATTCGCCGGTGGGTTCTTGACCACTAACACCATCTGGGAAGCTGGTGCTAATGGTAAAGATCTTCTATATCTTTAATTATAGGGGGAATACATCTTGGTTTAGTTTTATAATTTCTGACATAGGTTTGTATATTTGGTAAAAATAAGCGACAGAGTAGTAAATCTTAGAATTTAGTTTTTGTTAACAGGGATATATAGGCCTAGGCATTTGTAAATGAATTAGTATATTTAATTACAACAGCGTATACCTAAAAGTTGACAAATTTAACTCCAGTTTAAAGATGAAGAAATTTAATTACAAATAAAGGCTCGGTAAGTTGTCTAATACCACAAAAAAAAAAAAAAGATAAGATGAAGTAAGATTACAAATTTAGTCAGATTGAATTTATTGTTTGCCTTTTTCAAACCACACTGAAGTGATTGTCACTAAATCTGAGTAGAGAATTAATGACAACCTCACTTTATTTTGAGTTAAAAAATGGAAACCTTAATATTGTTGCTAATCATGAATAAATGTGCTGAGTAGCAAAAAATATCTAGTCATGTTGTCTAGTCACCATCAGTAATCAGTTTAGGATGTTATTTCACTAGACATACATTTTCCTCCTGACAGGATAGATGAGGTTTCTTTCAATAATACCCTTAAACACCACAGAAATAAATAGGAAATCCAAACTCATTGTCTAAAATAATAGTGCCAGGCAAAGCATGTGCTGGAAATAACTAGTTCAGGGCTGTAAATTGCTGCAGTTAGATGAAAATAAGAACACTACAAGTCATTTGGTGAATATTGTAAGAATCCTTGACTAAAAATCATTTGTAAAGACAATAGAAAGTTTTTATCAAGTCTCCCTACATAAGACCCACAGCTAGTAGCAAGTTATTCTGAAGAACTCAACATGTGATATAGTCCTTCACCATATTTGCTGTATTATAAATATCCTTAGAAACTGAATAGAGATAATGTCTAAACTTTCATATAAGCAACCTTCCTCTAAGTTGCAGTTGCTTGGTTAAGTAATATAATTACAAGAAATAGCAACTCTAGCTTCTCATAAATAGCATATTTTAGGCATTTTAATAAAGTTGAGAGGGTTAAAATGGATTTAATTTCTTAGGGATAAAAGTCTTAATGACAAAATTCAATATGCATATACATAAATATAAGCATAAGGCTTATTTATCAGTAGTATCACCCTTTAATTTTCCTCTTCAGTGTAGAATTGAAACTCCTTAAAATATAAAGGTATTTATTTCAGACTGCTAAAATGAATTCATTTGTTTATATTTCCAGAGCAGGTAAAAATAAAGTATCAAAACCATCTAAGCCAAGATGTGGAACAACATGGGATGCTAAACATATGAGGAGTGATTGCAGAAATATTCAGACACACAGATTCATTGCAGCTGTTTCTCCCAACAGCTTACTGGATTTGCTTAATACATTTTCCCTCTGAGTGATATCTTCTAAAAATATATTTCTCATTTAGAAAGGAATTACTCTGTGCATAACAGGAATATTGACACATTCTGTTCCATATACCAAGCAGAAAGTTACCTTCTCTATGAGGCATGCACCTACAGGAAAAAAAAATTGTTGTGAGAATGAATATATTTAAAGCTTTTTTTAATGAGTTATTATTTAATCATTTTATTAGTACCATAGTTTAATAACTAACATGCTTGAGTAAAAGCAGTAGAAAAGATGAAAACTATTTTGTGAAAAAATTTAAACTCCAAAATATCACCATAGAGATGTAAACATTTATCAACATAAAAACATCATTGTGGATTCATATATATATATATATATATATATATATATCTTTTATAGTTGAATGAATATATATCTAGAAGAATGAATATAAGGGTAGATGAATGAGTAGAAGTGACAGAAAAATAAGCAGAGATATACAAAGATGAGTGAATATATATATATAGAGAGAGAGAGAGAGAGAGAGAGAAATTGGCAGACAAATGAAATGATTTTATGTGAATATGTGTATATATTAGAATACATGAAATATATTTAACTTAAAAAATGAAATCACAATATTTTAATATTAATGTAATATATATTAAAGTATTTAAAAATGAAAACAACACCTGATAGCATATTTTTATACTGTAAACTGCAACTGAATCTGTCTCTATTAAAAAATAGACTAAATTTTCATTATCCTATGTCCTACATGTTCTATCACCAATATTGTTCATATGTGCTTATTGCCTTTTCCTTTTTTAATTTTTGTTCTTCTCTGAAATATATCGTTTCTTATGAGAAATCTGCTCTTACTCTTACCTTTTGATTCCCTTACTTAGTGTAGGAGAATCAGACAACTCCCACCCTGCTGTAGTTTTCTTAGGCTTTCAGTAATTTTATCATCACTGGTCTTGATGTCATGTTTCTTCTGGTTATCTTGCTTAGTCTTTTTTTTTTTTTAAACATTTATTTATTTATTTATTTTGGCAGGGGTGGGGAGGGAAGGGGATGGGCAGGCCACTTCCACTGGTCTTTCATTTGTCTAGTTTCATCCGTCTTTGTTCTTTGGCCTGTGTGGGCCTCCCATTGCGGTGGCGTCTGTCGTTTCAGAGCACCGGCTCTGGGCGCATGCGCTCCAGAGCTCTGGCTCGGTAATTGGACACATCGGTCCAGCCGCTCCGCAGCACGTGGGATCTTCCCAGGCCAGGGATGGAACTGGTGCCCCTTGCACTGCAAGGCGGTGTCCTTACCCACTGGACCACCAGGGAAGCCCCTTGCTTAGTCTTTTATTGAACTGATTTTCATTATTGTTAAAATTGAACTTAACAGTTTTTATGAAATTGGGATTGTCAGTAATTACTTACTTACTTACAGCTCTTTTCTGCTACTCCTATTACATGTTCTTCTCCAAGATTACTGAGACTATTTTTCTGGTATTGTTTTCATATGTGCTTCATTTTATATAGTGCTTTCATTACTTCTGCAGTTCCTAATCTTGTGGTAGGCCAAACATTTTTTTTAAATCATACATATTTAATTTTCACCTCCAGAATTTGCATTTTTATATCTTCAACTTCTATCTACAATTTTTTCATGTTTTTTCTTAAATATTTCAGCTATGTATAATATGGCTTTAAAAAGCTGTGTCAGAGAAAATCTTTCCTGTCATTTCTAGACCTATCTTTTCCTAATGATGGATAGTTGTACTGTCTGAATGAGTTTTTGCAGTTTCTTTACCTGACAAGTAACCTTTGATTTGTTGAGTACGAAGGAAGTTTCACTGTTGAGTATTTGATTTTTTTGTTTGTTTGTTTTTTTGAGTATTGGATTTTGTTATCTTTCTTTAATGTCCGAATTTATTTTAAAATAGGTATATAAGAAAGTCTCATATCAGCTTCATTTTCAATTCCTTTCTAAAAGTTTTCTTAAGGTAGTGCTTTATTGTCCTAGAAAGCTACTTTAAATCAACTACTGATGCATGAACATTATGGTTTCTACTGAATGCCTTGGGTATTGATCGAGACTCAACTCTGGCTGGTTGGAATTTTCACTTTGTTTGTAATGTGTGAATCTGTAAATTGCTTAGTTTAAAACTTCCTCATACCTCTCTACAAAATTTTATATAGTTTTACCAAATCATCATCAGTTTGTATTCATCAGAGGCCCTATAATATCTCATGAGTGTTTCCAGAGCTATGTTTCTGGATAATTTCCTCCTGTTGATTCTCCAGTTCTAGCTAACTTAGCTTTAACACATTCTAATACCTTCCTTCTCAACTCAATAACATCACTAGGCTTTTCTTGGAACTCAATCCATTCACTCAGTCTGGTGCCCCTTGCACTGCAAGGCGGTGTCCTTACCCACTGGACCACCAGGGAAGCCCCTTGCTTAGTCTTTTATTGAACTGATTTTCATTATTGTTAAAATTGAACTTAACAGTTTTTATGAAATTGGGATTGTCAGTAATTACTTACTTACTTACAGCTCTTTTCTGCTACTCCTATTACATGTTCTTCTCCAAGATTACTGAGACTATTTTTCTGGTATTGTTTTCATATGTGCTTCATTTTATATAGTGCTTTCATTACTTCTGCAGTTCCTAATCTTGTGGTAGGCCAAACATTTTTTAAATCATACATATTTAATTTTCACCTCCAGAATTTGCATTTTTATATCTTCAACTTCTATCTACAATTTTTTCATGTTTTTTCTTAAATATTTCAGCTATGTATAATATGGCTTTAAAAAGCTGTGTCAGAGAAAATCTTTCCTGTCATTTCTAGACCTATCTTTTCCTAATGATGGATAGTTGTACTGTCTGAATGAGTTTTTGCAGTTTCTTTACCTGACAAGTAACCTTTGATTTGTTGAGTACGAAGGAAGTTTCACTGTTGAGTATTTGATTTTTTTGTTTGTTTGTTTTTTTGAGTATTGGATTTTGTTATCTTTCTTTAATGTCCGAATTTATTTTAAAATAGGTATATAAGAAAGTCTCATATCAGCTTCATTTTCAATTCCTTTCTAAAAGTTTTCTTAAGGTAGTGCTTTATTGTCCTAGAAAGCTACTTTAAATCAACTACTGATGCATGAACATTATGGTTTCTACTGAATGCCTTGGGTATTGATCGAGACTCAACTCTGGCTGGTTGGAATTTTCACTTTGTTTGTAATGTGTGAATCTGTAAATTGCTTAGTTTAAAACTTCCTCATACCTCTCTACAAAATTTTATATAGTTTTACCAAATCATCATCAGTTTGTATTCATCAGAGGCCCTATAATATCTCATGAGTGTTTCCAGAGCTATGTTTCTGGATAATTTCCTCCTGTTGATTCTCCAGTTCTAGCTAACTTAGCTTTAACACATTCTAATACCTTCCTTCTCAACTCAATAACATCACTAGGCTTTTCTTGGATTCCCTTCTCTTGTACTTAATTCTGAAAAATGCCTCCAGGAGATTACCGAGGTATTCACAGCTCAGTCGCCTACCTTCACCCTTATATCTTATTCACATACTAACTATTGCCCAAGTAAGAAAATAATATTTTCATGTATTGCATCTAATTTTCTAGTGGAGAAAATAATTAGTGAAAGTAACAGCAATATTGCCAGGACTGGAAGAAACATTTTTGTTTTTAAAATCTTCTTTATCATATAGCATTTAAACCTATAAATTTAGTTCTCCCTGGCTAACCGTGTAACAAATTTTGATACACTATGTTGTAATACAAATCAATTTACAATATACATCTACTGTGATTTATTCTTTGAATTTTTATTATTTAGGAGTATGTTGTTTTAACTTCCAAAAATTTGAGAGCTTCCAAAAAATATCTTAATGTTACTTGGTTGAATTATCACTGGTAAATAACAACCTTTGTATAATTTCAGTCTTCTAAAATTGGTATTGATGCATCTTTATGGTTCTAAAAGTGATTTATGTTGGTTAAAATTCCATTTGCACTTGACAAGAATCCACACTTTGATGTTGTTTGATGTACTATTATTCTGTCATGTATATAAAGATCATATGACAACATTATTTACATTCTTTATAGCATTAATTATTACTTTATTTGGTCATTTGCTCAGTGTTACCAAAATCTATAATAATAATTTTGTCCATTTCTCTTTTCAGTTTGCTCAGTTTGGGTTGATGAATTTTCAAGATGCTAGCACTGCTTATCTTCTCTTGAGTCTATAACATTGCATCTGATTCGCCTCATGTTGTTTTGTCATTTGCATTCATAACCAAACCCTTAACCAGAGACCCATCAGGTGCTGGAAAACAAAATTGCAGAGCCTACATTTATAAGTTTTGCTCTCCTCTGGCCAGCATCATAAATTCTAGTAGATTTAGAACTCCCACCCTCTGATATCTGACTGTTCATTTAAAAAAAAAAAAACAATGATTTACTCGTTATACTATCTCATGAGTGTTTCCAGAGCTATGTTTCTGGATAATTTCCTCCTGTTGATTCTCCAGTTCTAGCTAACTTAGCTTTAACACATTCTAATACCTTCCTTCTCAACTCAATAACATCACTAGGCTTTTCTTGGATTCCCTTCTCTTGTACTTAATTCTGAAAAATGCCTCCAGGAGATTACCGAGGTATTCACAGCTCAGTCGCCTACCTTCACCCTTATATCTTATTCACATACTAACTATTGCCCAAGTAAGAAAATAATATTTTCATGTATTGCATCTAATTTTCTAGTGGAGAAAATAATTAGTGAAAGTAACAGCAATATTGCCAGGACTGGAAGAAACATTTTTGTTTTTAAAATCTTCTTTATCATATAGCATTTAAACCTATAAATTTAGTTCTCCCTGGCTAACCGTGTAACAAATTTTGATACACTATGTTGTAATACAAATCAATTTACAATATACATCTACTGTGATTTATTCTTTGAATTTTTATTATTTAGGAGTATGTTGTTTTAACTTCCAAAAATTTGAGAGCTTCCAAAAAATATCTTAATGTTACTTGGTTGAATTATCACTGGTAAATAACAA
Source organism: Tragulus kanchil (assembly GCA_022376925.1). Taxonomy (NCBI): domain Eukaryota; kingdom Metazoa; phylum Chordata; class Mammalia; order Artiodactyla; family Tragulidae; genus Tragulus; species Tragulus kanchil. The sequence goes on along the minus strand of JAIOJX010000028.1, from coordinate 93,442,908 downwards.
CCTTTGTATAATTTCAGTCTTCTAAAATTGGTATTGATGCATCTTTATGGTTCTAAAAGTGATTTATGTTGGTTAAAATTCCATTTGCACTTGACAAGAATCCACACTTTGATGTTGTTTGATGTACTATTATTCTGTCATGTATATAAAGATCATATGACAACATTATTTACATTCTTTATAGCATTAATTATTACTTTATTTGGTCATTTGCTCAGTGTTACCAAAATCTATAATAATAATTTTGTCCATTTCTCTTTTCAGTTTGCTCAGTTTGGGTTGATGAATTTTCAAGATGCTAGCACTGCTTATCTTCTCTTGAGTCTATAACATTGCATCTGATTCGCCTCATGTTGTTTTGTCATTTGCATTCATAACCAAACCCTTAACCAGAGACCCATCAGGTGCTGGAAAACAAAATTGCAGAGCCTACATTTATAAGTTTTGCTCTCCTCTGGCCAGCATCATAAATTCTAGTAGATTTAGAACTCCCACCCTCTGATATCTGACTGTTCATTTAAAAAAACAAAAACAAGAAACCAGCAATGATTTACTCGTATCCCACGTCCCACTACTGAATTTGGAAAATTGTCCCAAACAGGAGCTGAACTGTCATAAGCCACTTATTTTAGAGATGTCAGTCTTGTATTAACAGCCAATGTCTAGGAAACATTGTCTCATATAATTGTTATAACTATTTATACAAAAAAATGTTATCATTTACTCTTGTATTATTTATCATGACCTGAATCAAAAGTTCTCTTTTAATGTTTGATGTTGAATAATTTTGCCTAGTATAAACAAATTTTATCAGTTATTTCATTTTGAAGATAACTTTTTCTTTTGTTTAAGAAATAACTCTCCATTTGCAAAAGAAAAACATGTTCAATTTGAACTTTCCCATACAGTAAAAGTCTGTTTTTTAACTTATTCAGTTATTTGTTATCTTTTATATCTACAAACTTCTCTATTTTTTCTTCAATTTTATGAGGTGATATGAACTGTATTATCCATTTATTAACTTGATTTCATTAATTTGATTTTCATCATGTTTGGTTAAATTTTTGCTGTTTATATTTTGTTTAATAATTCTACTGATACCCTTTGGATGCCTTTTTAAAGCTTGACATCTTCATTGAATCTCTACTGAGTTGTCTTAACATTTATGTTTTACTTTATTTTGTCATTTAAAAAGTTCTGTGGTGAAGAATTTTGGAAAATATTTTGTTTTAGTGTGTGTGTATGTGTGAGAGAGAGAGAGAGAGAGAGAGTATGTGTGTATTCACATCATATGCTGATATCACTGTCCTCAGCAGTAGTTCATGTTAATGAATTTGTCTTCACTTTTAGTCATGTTTAAACAGTAGGCCTCTTTTTGACATTCATTGATCTAAAGTTGGAGAATTTCTTTAGAACACATGTCTATCATATCTAATATTTGCTATCTTCCCTTTCAGCTTTTTACTTGAGAGCAGAGTGTGGAATTTCTGATTTGTTTTTCTATTGTCTGACAGCACAAAGCAAATTCACTGGATTCTTGATAGGTAAACATGTTTGATGTAGGAGAAAATATGTGAATAGCCATTATTATTGGATATAAATATTATTCTCTTTTATGTGGTTAAATTCCTATACCAGGTTTCTCTCTGTCTATTTAGGGTTATTTTGTAGAATCTATATTGAGTTAGATTATTTTCCTACTTACTGGGAATCCCTGGTACCTCTGATTTACAAATACTGTCAATTTCAATGAATTAGGTTTTCTTTATCACCAAGTCTCTTCCTAAAAACTACACCCCACTTAAAAGCACAGAAGGTAAATGATTATTAACACTTTGCTTTTTAGTCATTGTCTATCAGGTCATAATGGAGTGAGGAAATGATAGTTTTCTTATTCCTCAGGCTACCTAACCACTTCCCTATGAGCTCTGTCATATTTATTTCCTTTTAGTTTCTAGTTCTTATCTATTTATAATTGAAAGTAATAGAATTTTGATTCATAAGGATAAATCAGTACATTGTCCTTTAAAAAAAAAAAACAAACTTTGTCTCTAAAAGAATTGTTGTTGTTTTTGTTCAGTCATCAAGCCGTGTTTGAATCTTTGCAACCCTAAGGACAGCAGTACACCAGGCTTTCCTGTCCCTCTAGTATTCCTAAGATGTCAATGTTTACTCTTGCCATCTCCTGCTTGACTATAACCAATTTACCTTGACTCACGGACTTGACTTTCCAGGTTCATGTTCTTTACAGTAAAGCACCAGGCTGTATTGACACATCCACAGCTGAGGCTCTTTTCTGCTTTGGCCCAAACACTTCATTCTTTCTGGAGGTATTAGTAGCCCTCTCTCAGCTTGGAGGGCTCATCTTTCACTGTCATATATTTTTGCCTTTTTATACAGCTCATGGGGTTCTCACTGCAAGTACACTGGAATGGTTCCCCATTCCCTCCTCTAGTCAATCATGTTTTGTCAGAACTCTCCACTATGATCCATCTACCTTGGGTGGCCCCAAACAGCCTGGCTCATAGCTTCATTGACTTATGCAAACCCCTTCACCACAACAAGGCAGTGATCCATGAAGGGCTCTAGAAGTATATAAAGTTGTAAATATAATAATATAATTTTATTGCTTTGTTGTAATAGTATCTGAATATAGACCTATTCAGTAATAACAATTTTATTTTAGTTCTTGTGATGTTCATGGTGGTAATCAGAAAATTTGGGGATACCATTTATCTATTCCCATATATTTTTTCTTAGTCCAAATCCGTGATAATGGTGAGATATTCAGAATTTTGTACAGTTATATTTTTCTATATAATCATATTTGGTGGGTATTAAGTGTTGCATTTGTTTTGCTAGAATGTTCTATCTTTTTCTGGCAACTATTATAAGAACATAAGACATCAGCATATTTTACCACTTCCTTTCTTTAATAGTTGTATTCCTGTTTGTTTATATATCTGTGTATGTGATTTTTTTACTTGTGTTTTTATTTATTTTTTCTTTTATCAAGATTCTACTATCTAGCTTTACTTTGATTTTTTTGTCAACTCCGTGTATCTTCTTTATAAATATACTCCTAGGGCCAGTTCACAAATTTTAAAAACTCATGGCTTACTTCAAGGCATTTAATTTCTTTTGCAAAATTCATTCAAATTTATTTTAAATGATATGATTTCATCTGTTTCTTAGTTGATTGAGTTTCCTCATTGAAGGCATAAACCATATTTCATAGGATATTTTCCAATTATCAGTTTAAGGTCTTTTTAAATCATACTTTTAATGTATTAGAAATGTCCAAAATCCAAGACTTATTTTTTCTTATGTAAAACTGATTATGCATTGAAAATTCTATGATGTCTCTGTTTTTTTAAGTATAGTTGATTTCTAATTTTGTGTTTTTAATTTTTGGACATAGCCTGCTGCCTGTGGGACCTTAGTTCCCCAGCCAGGCATTGAACCCACACTCCCCACACTAGAAGGCAAAGTCTTAACCACTGGACCAGCAGAGGAGTCCCCTCTATGGTGTCTTTGCAAATAAAGTTTATTCAAATATCATCCTATAGACATGTCATCAAGCAAAACTAAAATTATTTATTCATGATTTTATAATTGTCTCATTATATAGACCTCTTATAAGATAAAGAAGACTTCTTTATTTAGTGAAATAATGGGTTTTGGCCCCAAACAGCCTGGCTCATAGCTTCATTGACTTATGCAAACCCCTTCACCACAACAAGGCAGTGATCCATGAAGGGCTCTAGAAGTATATAAAGTTGTAAATATAATAATATAATTTTATTGCTTTGTTGTAATAGTATCTGAATATAGACCTATTCAGTAATAACAATTTTATTTTAGTTCTTGTGATGTTCATGGTGGTAATCAGAAAATTTGGGGATACCATTTATCTATTCCCATATATTTTTTCTTAGTCCAAATCCGTGATAATGGTGAGATATTCAGAATTTTGTACAGTTATATTTTTCTATATAATCATATTTGGTGGGTATTAAGTGTTGCATTTGTTTTGCTAGAATGTTCTATCTTTTTCTGGCAACTATTATAAGAACATAAGACATCAGCATATTTTACCACTTCCTTTCTTTAATAGTTGTATTCCTGTTTGTTTATATATCTGTGTATGTGATTTTTTTACTTGTGTTTTTATTTATTTTTTCTTTTATCAAGATTCTACTATCTAGCTTTACTTTGATTTTTTTGTCAACTCCGTGTATCTTCTTTATAAATATACTCCTAGGGCCAGTTCACAAATTTTAAAAACTCATGGCTTACTTCAAGGCATTTAATTTCTTTTGCAAAATTCATTCAAATTTATTTTAAATGATATGATTTCATCTGTTTCTTAGTTGATTGAGTTTCCTCATTGAAGGCATAAACCATATTTCATAGGATATTTTCCAATTATCAGTTTAAGGTCTTTTTAAATCATACTTTTAATGTATTAGAAATGTCCAAAATCCAAGACTTATTTTTTCTTATGTAAAACTGATTATGCATTGAAAATTCTATGATGTCTCTGTTTTTTTAAGTATAGTTGATTTCTAATTTTGTGTTTTTAATTTTTGGACATAGCCTGCTGCCTGTGGGACCTTAGTTCCCCAGCCAGGCATTGAACCCACACTCCCCACACTAGAAGGCAAAGTCTTAACCACTGGACCAGCAGAGGAGTCCCCTCTATGGTGTCTTTGCAAATAAAGTTTATTCAAATATCATCCTATAGACATGTCATCAAGCAAAACTAAAATTATTTATTCATGATTTTATAATTGTCTCATTATATAGACCTCTTATAAGATAAAGAAGACTTCTTTATTTAGTGAAATAATTTAATTTCTTTGTTTATGATCTATTATCTTGACTTGTCTTTTCAGAGAAATGAGACCAGAAAGAATGAAAGAATACTATGTTTCTTCTGTGATACAATGCTAAAATGAGCCCTGGTCAGCCAGATAACCTTGTATAATCCTTTCTCCTCTGATGAATGTGGAACCTATGAATATGACAGCACTCTCATGATTATGTTACATTTAATGGTAAACACTAAATTCCCTAACCAGTTGGTTTTGTGTCAGACAAAAGGGAAATATTCCTAGATAGGCTTGAATTAATCAGAGAAACCCTTAAAGTGAAAAGGACCAGCAACAGAGCTCTGTCGTTTTCCTTGAAGAAACACATTTCCTTGCTATAGAGAGGATCACATGGACAGAGAAGTGTCTATTAATTGAGATTCCCAGTTCTATAGATTTAAGAAAGTCAACAACCACTAAGCATGGAATGCAATGCCAGCATCAGTTCAGATTGCATCCCTGGTCAACGAGGTCTGTGTGGTGATACCTTGAGCATTGTTGTTTAATCGCCCACTTGTGTCCAACTCTTTGCAACCCCAGGGAGTACAGCACACCAGACTTCCCTGTTTCTTACCATCTCCTGTAGTTTGGCAGTGTTCATGTCCATTGTATCAGTGATTCCATCCAGCCATCTCAAGCTCTGATGGCCTCTTGTTTCATCCTCAACCTTTCCTGGCATCAGGGACTTTTCCAATGAGTCATCAGATGACAACTGTTCACATCAGATGACCAAAATACTGGAGCTTCAGCTTCAATATTCCCTGAGCATAGGACTCAATTAATCCTTACTCATAATCCTGATCCAGGAAATTTTGAGATAATAAATGAGTATTTTAATACCATAAATTTGTGGAAATTTATTGCATAGAAACAGAAAACAAAGCATTAGACAAATAGATTCTAGTTATACATTAATGTCTTAAAATCCAACTCAAATATCAACCTCTCCAGGAACCTTCAGTCATGCTTTGCAAGCATCTCAAATTAAAGTTCCTTTAAATTATATATATATATGCTCCTATTATATTATTTTCTTATTTATTTATTTTAATTGAAATATAATTGGTTTCCAATTTCATACTAGTTTCTGGTATACAAGATATAGATAGATAGATAGATAGACAGATAGACAGGCAGATAAATATCTTTCCCAGGTGGCTGAGGTAAATACTGTAAACAGTGACAGACTTTATTTTCATGGGCTCCAAAATCACTACAGATGGTGACTGCAGCCTTGAAATTAAAAGACACTTGCTCCTTGAAAGTAAAACTATGACAAATATAGGCAGCATATTGAAAAGCAGAGACATTACTTTGCCAACAAAAGTCTATATGGTCAAAGCTGTGGTTTTCCCAGTAGTCATGTATAGATTTGAGACCTGGACCATAAAGAAGTCTTAGTGACAAAGAATTGGTGCCTTTGAACTGTAGTGTTTAAGAATGCTCTTGAGAGTCCCCTGCACTAAAAGGAGATGAACCAGTCAATTCTAAAGGAAATCAACACTGAATATTCATTGGAGAGAATGATGCTAAAACTTATGCTCCAATACATTGGCCACCTGATGCAAAGAGATGACTCTTTGGAAAAGACCCTGATGTCAGGAAAAATAGATCGCAAAAGGAGAAGTGGACAACAGAGGACAAGATGGTTGCATGGCATCATTGAGTCAATGGACAATAAGTTTGAACAAGCTCCAGGAGATGGTGAAGGACAAGGAAGTCTGGCATGCTGTAGTTCATGAGGTTGGAAAGAATCAGACATAACTGAGCTACTGAAGTGACTGACTGACCAATGCAAAAGCTGCGGAAGACACAGGTTTGATCCCTGGATTGGGAAGATTCCCTATAGTAGGAAATGGCAACCCACTCCAGTATTGTTGCCTGGAAAATTTCATGGACAGGAGCCTGGGAGGCTACACACATAATAGTTTTTCACGTTATATACATGCATATTCTTTTTCCTATCCATTGCTGTTATCCATTATGGTTCATTATAGGATATTGAATATATTTCTCTGTGCTATAAAGTAAGACTATTTATCTTATTTTATATGTAGTAGTTTATATCTGCTAATCTCTAACTTCTAGTTTATTCATTAATTTATCCTTCTCCCACCCCTTTTTCCCTTTGGTAGCCATAACTTTATTCTCTATGTCTATGAGTCTGTTTCTTTTCTAACAGAAATAAATTCTATATGACACAAATAAGTTCAATTTGTGTCATATTTTAGATTCTGCACATATGTGATATTACAACATCTTTGTCTTTCTCTTTCTGACTTATTCCACCTCATACAGCAATCTCCAGGTCCAGCCATGTTGCTGTAAATGGCATTTTATTCTTTTTTTTTTGGACTGAATAGTATTCCATTGTATATATGCGCACACACACAGAGACATCTATTTATTACATCTTCTTTATTCATTCATCTGTTGGTGGACATTTAGTTTGTTTCCAAGGCTTCTCTATTATAAATATCTCCACTATGAACAAGGGGATGCATGTATCTTTTCTAATTAGAACTTTCTTTAAATGTATGCCTAGGAGTAGGTTTGCTGGATCATATGGCAACTCTATTTTTAGCTTTTTGAGGAACCTCCATACTGTTTTCCAGGTGGCTGCACCATGTTACATTGCAGCCAACAGTGTGGGACTATTTGCATTTCTCCATATCCTCTCCAGCATTTGTTTTTACAAACATTTTAATGATGGCTATTCTGACTGGTGTGAAGTGATACTTCATTGTAGTTTTGATCTGAATTCTCTAATGATAGTGATGCTGAGAAGTTTTACATGCCTATGGCCATATGTATGTCTTCTTTGAATAAATGTCTATTTAGGTCTTCTGTCCATTTTTTCATTGAGTTTTTTGATTTTGTTGTTGTTTTTGAGTTGTATGAGCTATTTGTGTAGGTTGAAAATTAGACACTTGTCAGTCACATTGTTGGCAAGTATTTTCTAGGTTGTCATTTCGTTTATGGTTCCTTTTTTAATGTTAATTTCTTTCACTATGAAGGCATGTACTATCTTTTTCCTATCCATTGCTGTTATCCATTATGGTTCATTATAGGATATTGAATATATTTCTCTGTGCTATAAAGTAAGACTATTTATCTTATTTTATATGTAGTAGTTTATATCTGCTAATCTCTAACTTCTAGTTTATTCATTAATTTATCCTTCTCCCACCCCTTTTTCCCTTTGGTAGCCATAACTTTATTCTCTATGTCTATGAGTCTGTTTCTTTTCTAACAGAAATAAATTCTATATGACACAAATAAGTTCAATTTGTGTCATATTTTAGATTCTGCACATATGTGATATTACAACATCTTTGTCTTTCTCTTTCTGACTTATTCCACCTCATACAGCAATCTCCAGGTCCAGCCATGTTGCTGTAAATGGCATTTTATTCTTTTTTTTTTGGACTGAATAGTATTCCATTGTATATATGCGCACACACACAGAGACATCTATTTATTACATCTTCTTTATTCATTCATCTGTTGGTGGACATTTAGTTTGTTTCCAAGGCTTCTCTATTATAAATATCTCCACTATGAACAAGGGGATGCATGTATCTTTTCTAATTAGAACTTTCTTTAAATGTATGCCTAGGAGTAGGTTTGCTGGATCATATGGCAACTCTATTTTTAGCTTTTTGAGGAACCTCCATACTGTTTTCCAGGTGGCTGCACCATGTTACATTGCAGCCAACAGTGTGGGACTATTTGCATTTCTCCATATCCTCTCCAGCATTTGTTTTTACAAACATTTTAATGATGGCTATTCTGACTGGTGTGAAGTGATACTTCATTGTAGTTTTGATCTGAATTCTCTAATGATAGTGATGCTGAGAAGTTTTACATGCCTATGGCCATATGTATGTCTTCTTTGAATAAATGTCTATTTAGGTCTTCTGTCCATTTTTTCATTGAGTTTTTTGATTTTGTTGTTGTTTTTGAGTTGTATGAGCTATTTGTGTAGGTTGAAAATTAGACACTTGTCAGTCACATTGTTGGCAAGTATTTTCTAGGTTGTCATTTCGTTTATGGTTCCTTTTTTAATGTTAATTTCTTTCACTATGAAGGCATGTACTATCTTTCCATTCCTTTGGATCATTTTCTATTTCATTTATCAATGTTTTATAGTTCTAAGTATATAAATCTTTCACTTTCTTGGTCTGGTTTATTCCTATATGTTTATGTATGTAATAGATAGATAGATGTGATTTTAAAATAATTTTATTTTTACATTTAGATACTTCATTGTCAGTATAAAGAAATGCAACTGATTTCTCTATATTAATCTTGCATCCTGTGACCTTGATGAATTCGTTAATCTAGTCTAGTAATTTTGTGTGGAATGTTTAGGGTTTTCTGTGTATAGTGTCATATCATTTGCATATGATGACAATTTTGCACCTTTTCTCCTAATTTGGTCTAGTTTCATTTCGTTTTTGGTATTAGCTATGGCTAGGACTTTCTGCTTTTAATAAGAGGGATAAGAGTGGGCATCCTTGTCTTGTCCCAGATTTTAGCAAGAAGACATTCAACTTTCACCATTGAGTACTATGTTAGCTGTGGGTTTGTCATGAATAGCTTATATTATGTTGAGATATATTACCTCTATATGCACTTTGGTGAAATGGATGTTGCATTTTATCAAATGTTTTATCCGTATCCATTGAGATGCTGATGTGGTTTTTGTCTTTGTTTTTGTTGTATCGTATTGATTTGTTTATATTGAACCATCCTTGTGATCCTAGGATGAATCCAACCTGACTGCAGTATGTGATTTTTTAATGTGTTGTAGGGTTTAGTTTGCTAATTTTTTTTTTTTGGAGATTTTTTGCATCTATATTGATCAAAGATTTTGGCCTATAATTTTCTTCTTGGTATTTTTAAGATTACAGTAGCTTCATAGCATGACTTCGGGAGTGTTCCTTCCTCTTAAATCTTTTGGAAAAGTCTGAGACTGATCAGTGTGAGTTCTTATTTTGCCCTGTATTTGAAATTATCCAATAGAGCAATTCTTCATGAGGTCTCAGAAACTGCTTTTTTCTCTTTTAGTTTTCTCTTTATGTTAGTGGTACAAATTTTTTTCCTGCTCCAAAACTGTATTTTCTCTGTTTCAACAGTCTTAATAATCAACTCAGTATTTATTATGGTTTTGTATTTTAAACACTGACACAATGTAGGATCTTCCAAAGGAAACCAAAGACTGTTTCTATAAAACTTTCCTTTTATGTAACACTTTATATTTATATTGTCACACTTTGATTCTCAAGAGACCAATTCTTGTTTCTAGTGTACAGATTAAGAAAATCGAAGTGGAGAGATTAAGTGATCTTCTAGAGATTCAGAGATAGTAATTAGCAGAATAAAGAACAGAAATTAAATGTTTTAACTCAAGACTCAGTGATCTTTCTGTTACAACATGTTCTTTCTCAAGGAAGATCTATAGAGCCTAAGGGTCTTAAAGACAGACTTCAGAGTCAGAGGCTCTAATTTTGAACTCAGACTGAATGATTTGCTACCTCTGTTAAGATGATCAATTTATCGAACTTCCATGTGCCTCAATGTCTTCTGCTGAAGGTGACTAACAATAAAAATTGATCTATAGATTTTTTTATGAAAATTAAATTAACTCTATATTGCAAGCTTTCATAGGTAACTTTTAGTTCCTCTTATCATTGCAGTGTCTCTGAAAGTCATTTTTAAACCTGCATGAACCCCATAAGTTATCTGAGAATTGCTGAAATCACCCACACTTGAAGAATTGTACTTCATGCTAAAAACATTTGTTGATGCTTACTTTTATCCAAGCAATACTTTGAAACACACACACACACACACAAACACACACACATACAAACCCACAGATATTGAGCAGCTCTTTCTGTGCAATCAAATGTTAGGTATCATTTCTTGCACGGTTCAAAGAACAATTTCCTTGTTCTGTTTATTAATCATTGTTCTCAGCTTCACATAATATATATTCACTGTCTATTCTTTCAAATTATAATTATCGTGTATTTTCTGAATAATTGGATGGACTTAGGAATACTAAATTTGTTATTCTACACTCTATATTTAGAATAAATTCATTTTTATCCTCAAAATAAGACAACCCAGACATATTTTCTCTGTACTGATTGAAAGTTTGGATAAAGATTTTTTCGGTTGGAAGTATGTTAAGGCCACTTTAAGTAGTCCCAGCAGAGGGGATCTTTCTTAAAGATATAAACTAAGAATGATTAGTCAGACTAATCTGAGAACATACATATCTGTAAACAGCAAAACTCTGTAAAAGTTAAAAGTAAAATAAAGGTTTAATAAAAAATAAATAAATAAATAAACTAAGAATGAAGAGAAAATTTAGCTAGACCTTGACATTTAGTAGAGCTTTAGAGACAGGAAGATTGTCAGGGATCAGGCAGTCTCTTTCCTTCAGTTTCTTCAGATCTCCTTCTGTTACAACATGTTCTTTCTCAAGGAAGATCTATAGAGCCTAAGGGTCTTAAAGACAGACTTCAGAGTCAGAGGCTCTAATTTTGAACTCAGACTGAATGATTTGCTACCTCTGTTAAGATGATCAATTTATCGAACTTCCATGTGCCTCAATGTCTTCTGCTGAAGGTGACTAACAATAAAAATTGATCTATAGATTTTTTTATGAAAATTAAATTAACTCTATATTGCAAGCTTTCATAGGTAACTTTTAGTTCCTCTTATCATTGCAGTGTCTCTGAAAGTCATTTTTAAACCTGCATGAACCCCATAAGTTATCTGAGAATTGCTGAAATCACCCACACTTGAAGAATTGTACTTCATGCTAAAAACATTTGTTGATGCTTACTTTTATCCAAGCAATACTTTGAAACACACACACACACACACAAACACACACACATACAAACCCACAGATATTGAGCAGCTCTTTCTGTGCAATCAAATGTTAGGTATCATTTCTTGCACGGTTCAAAGAACAATTTCCTTGTTCTGTTTATTAATCATTGTTCTCAGCTTCACATAATATATATTCACTGTCTATTCTTTCAAATTATAATTATCGTGTATTTTCTGAATAATTGGATGGACTTAGGAATACTAAATTTGTTATTCTACACTCTATATTTAGAATAAATTCATTTTTATCCTCAAAATAAGACAACCCAGACATATTTTCTCTGTACTGATTGAAAGTTTGGATAAAGATTTTTTCGGTTGGAAGTATGTTAAGGCCACTTTAAGTAGTCCCAGCAGAGGGGATCTTTCTTAAAGATATAAACTAAGAATGATTAGTCAGACTAATCTGAGAACATACATATCTGTAAACATCAAAACTCTGTAAAAGTTAAAAGTAAAATAAAGGTTTAATAAAAAAAATAAATAAATAAACTAAGAATGAAGAGAAAATTTAGCTAGACCTTGACATTTAGTAGAGCTTTAGAGACAGGAAGATTGTCAGGGATCAGGCAGTCTCTTTCCTTCAGTTTCTTCAGATCTCCTTCTCTGTGCACAGGAGAATTTCAGCTTCTCAATTCTGTGTTCACTAGCTCTTTGTTGTCACTGTTGTTATTGTATGTTTGTAGGCGCATAGTTACAGTAGAGTTTCTGACTTGAATTTCTGTCTAAGTATACTGAGTACATGGACTTGTACCACTTGTGATCATAGGCTGGTGAAGATAATGGTCCACGGGCTTCCCCTGGTGGTCCAGTGGGTAAGGACACCGCCTTGCAGTGCAAGGGGCACCGGTTCGATCCCTGGTCTGGGAAGATCCCACGTGCTGCAGAGCGGCTGGACTGATGTATCCAATTACCTAGCCGGAGCTCTGGAGCGCATGCACCCACAGCTGGCGCTCTGCAACGACAGACGCCACCGCTATGGGAGGCCCACAGGAGCCGAAGAACAAAGACTGATGAAAATAGAGAAATGAAAGACCAATAGAAGTGGCCCGCCTGCTCCCCTCCTTCCCCAACCCGACCCCCTCCCAAAATAAATAAATAAATAAATCTTTAAAAAAAAAGATAATGGTCTTTTTGAGTGTACACATAAAAGATATCACTACATTATTGTACCAGTCAAGACTGATAATTCTTTACATTTTTATCACTGGTATAGTTTAGGGGATGTGTGTGTGTTAGTGCTAAATTTGTGACTACAAAGGCATGACTTCACTTCAGTGTTGCCAAAACTCTATTCGCTTATCTCTGTCTACAAAGAAATAATACCTTTAAATCTATTGGTTGCTTCTCTGGTTTTTAGATCCATCACACTGTATAGCAACTCGGCAATCACTAATAGCCAGAGAAACCTACTTTTAGTTGACACTTTACTGAATAGTCTAATATGATTTTTTCTTTATTTCATTGATGTTGCTCATTTGATATTACTGGCTAAATTATCTCCTATTATTTCTTAGTGTAGGAATCCCTATTAAGAATATTTCCTTATGAAAAACAAATTATATTTTGACTAAATGAAAGCTCTTTGTTATCCCGTTTATTCCAATCTATTTTGTCTGCTTCAAAGCTATTTTCTTTCATAAAATATAAACATTTTATATTTTATCTCACAAAAGTTATTTCTACATACACATGAAAAATTAGAAATGAAATGATTAATGATATATTTAAATACGTAGTAAAAATGGTTACTTCATGTTATTAAGTGTAAAAGACCAAAAATAAACCTGCACAAAATTTATACTTATTTTCCTAAGTCTTTCAGTTTTTACTATCCAATCTTCTATATAAAAATAAGACACACAACCATACCACAAAATTCTACAGATTAGTATATTGGCACTGTGAGTATGTATATAGTGTGTAAAATGAATTTAAATAACTTTATAGTAAGAAACAAAGAAAAATCACATTGTCAGTTCCCTTTCCCGGGAAATTGAGTGTTGTGCCAGTCACTTGATGAGAGCACAGGTATATATTATGTAAACTACTTGAAACTAACAATCAGGAATAATTGATGAGTCATAAATTATGCATAAATGGTATATTGTTAAAATAAAGTATTATAATCAAAGTTTTTTTTCAAACTTTCTATCAAAGTATTATTTTGTATTTGTTCCTAAAGTCAAAAGATGGGCATTATTTTAACTTTACTAATGCCTTATAAAAATTATTTAAATATATTTTTAATTTTTATTTCTCTCACCTATTATTTCCCTTATCTGTCATCCACTTCCACTCTAGAAACCAGCTTTAAATTCCACTGTATCTATAACTCTATTTCTGTTTTGTTCTATTTGTCCTTTTTTAAAATTGAAATATAATTGATTAACAATCTTGTATCAGTTGCAAAGGTACAACATAGTCATTCAATATTTTTATAGATTATATTGCATTTAAAGTTATTATAAAATATTGGCTGTGTTCCCTGTGCTGTACAATATATACTTATACCTTGTCTATTTTATTCATAGTAGTTTTTTACCTCTTAATCTCCTCCCTCTCTCCCAACTGGTAACAAATCTCTAGTTTGTTCTCTGTATCTGTGAATCTGTTTTGCAGGAGGAGTTAAACTCCAAAATAACAAACAGCTCATGCAGCACACACACAAAAAAATAATAATAAATAAATAAATGGATATAAGATCTAAACAGAAATTTCTCCAAAGACAGACAGAGGACAAAAAAGAAAAAAAAAAATGAAATCTTGGTCAACATCACTGATTATGTGTTGCTGTTGCTGTTCAGTCTCTAAATCGTGGCTGTCTCATTACAACCTCATGGATTATAGCATGCCAGGTTCCTCTGTCCTCCACAACCTACCAGAGTTCACTCAAATTCATGTCCATTGAGTTGATGATGCTTCCTAGCTGTCTCTTCCTCTGTCTTTCTCTAAAAGACCAAAAATAAACCTGCACAAAATTTATACTTATTTTCCTAAGTCTTTCAGTTTTTACTATCCAATCTTCTATATAAAAATAAGACACACAACCATACCACAAAATTCTACAGATTAGTATATTGGCACTGTGAGTATGTATATAGTGTGTAAAATGAATTTAAATAACTTTATAGTAAGAAACAAAGAAAAATCACATTGTCAGTTCCCTTTCCCGGGAAATTGAGTGTTGTGCCAGTCACTTGATGAGAGCACAGGTATATATTATGTAAACTACTTGAAACTAACAATCAGGAATAATTGATGAGTCATAAATTATGCATAAATGGTATATTGTTAAAATAAAGTATTATAATCAAAGTTTTTTCAAACTTTCTATCAAAGTATTATTTTGTATTTGTTCCTAAAGTCAAAAGATGGGCATTATTTTAACTTTACTAATGCCTTATAAAAATTATTTAAATATATTTTTAATTTTTATTTCTCTCACCTATTATTTCCCTTATCTGTCATCCACTTCCACTCTAGAAACCAGCTTTAAATTCCACTGTATCTATAACTCTATTTCTGTTTTGTTCTATTTGTCCTTTTTTAAAATTGAAATATAATTGATTAACAATCTTGTATCAGTTGCAAAGGTACAACATAGTCATTCAATATTTTTATAGATTATATTGCATTTAAAGTTATTATAAAATATTGGCTGTGTTCCCTGTGCTGTACAATATATACTTATACCTTGTCTATTTTATTCATAGTAGTTTTTTACCTCTTAATCTCCTCCCTCTCTCCCAACTGGTAACAAATCTCTAGTTTGTTCTCTGTATCTGTGAATCTGTTTTGCAGGAGGAGTTAAACTCCAAAATAACAAACAGCTCATGCAGCACACACACAAAAAAATAATAATAAATAAATAAATGGATATAAGATCTAAACAGAAATTTCTCCAAAGACAGACAGAGGACAAAAAAGAAAAAAAAAAAAAAATGAAATCTTGGTCAACATCACTGATTATGTGTTGCTGTTGCTGTTCAGTCTCTAAATCGTGGCTGTCTCATTACAACCTCATGGATTATAGCATGCCAGGTTCCTCTGTCCTCCACAACCTACCAGAGTTCACTCAAATTCATGTCCATTGAGTTGATGATGCTTCCTAGCTGTCTCTTCCTCTGTCTTTCTCTTCCCTTCTCCTATTGCCTGCAAACTTTCCATGCATTGGGGTCTTTTCAGTCAGTTGACTTGTCACTTCAGGAGAACACAAATCAAAACTACATGAAAGGGCTTCCTCTGGTGGTCCAGAGGATAAGGACACCGCCTTGCAGCGCAAGGGGCGCCGGTTCGATCCCTGGACTGGGAAGATCCCACGTGCTACGGAGCGGCTGGACTGATGTGTCCAATCACTGAGCCGGAGCTCTGGAGCGCATGTGCCCAGAGCTGGCGCTCTGAGACAACAGATGCCACCGCAATGGGAGGCCTGCTGGAGCCAAAGAACAAAGACGGATGAAAACAGAGAAATGAAAGACCAATAGAAGTGGCCTGCCTGCTTCCCTCCCTCCCAAACCCGACCCCCACCCAAAATAAATAAATAAATAAATCTTTAAAACTACATGAAATATCACCTCATCCTAGTCAGAATGACCATCATCAAAAAATGCACAAAATAATAAATGCTGGAGAAAGTGTAGACAAAATGGAACCCTTCTGCACTGCAGGAGTGTAAATTGGTAGAGTTACTTGGGGAACAGAACAGAAGGAAGGTTCCTTAAAAACTGAAAATAGGGCTAACATATGGTCCAACAATTTCACTCCTGGACATATATACAGAGAAAACCATATTCCTTTGTGACATTTATTTGTTTTGCTTTTTGGATTCCCCATAAAAGTGAAAACACACTATTTTCTTTCTTTGTCTGACATTTTACAATAAGTATTATATCCTCCTAGTCCATCCATGCTGTTGAAAATATCAGAATTTAATTCTTTTTTAAAGATTAAATATCAATAGTATTCCATTGTGTATATGTGTATGTATATACCTATGCATGTATATGATATGCATATATATACACACACACACACACACACACACACACACACACACACACAAACCAATCTTCTTTATCCATTCATCTGTTGATGAACAATTGGTTGCTTTCCTATCTTGACCATTGTAAATAATACTACTGTGAATGCTGAGGTGCATGTATCTGTGTATTCTTTATTCAGATTAGTATTTATGTATTCTTTAGATCTATATCCAGGAATTGAATTTCTGAACCATATTTATAGTTTTAGATATTTTAAAGAACCTGCATATTGTTTTTTGTTTTTTTTTTCAAGTTTTATTTATTTATCTTTTGGAGGATGGGGTGGGGAGGGCGGGGGATGGGTGGGCCACTTCTATTGGTCTTTCATTTCTCTATTTTCATTCGTCTTTGTTCTTTGGCTCCTGTGGGCCTCCCATCGCAGTGGCCACTGTTGTCGCAGAGCACCGGCTCCGGGCGCACGCGCGCCAGAGCTCCGGCTCGGTAATTGGACACATCGGTCCAGCCGCTCCGTGGCACGTGGGATCTTCCCAGGCCAGGGTTGGAACCAGCGCCCCTTGCACTGCAAGGTGGTGTCCTTACCCACTGGACCACCAGGGAAGCCCCGACATGTGTAATCTTCATGGCAAGTCATGCTCTTTAACCACTGGACCACCAGGGAAGCTCCTGCTATCACTTTTTAAAATGACTTTATTTATATCAACTTTTCCACAATAAAAATAGTTATTTCTGCTTTTATTTTTAAGCTTTACTTTTTCTTTTAAAACGTAAAGAACAATTGTTTCATTCCAGATAACATTGACATGGTCTAAGGGTCTAAGTTGTTTTGGAGTTTTTTTTTTTTTTCATGCTTTCTTCAAACAGTTAAAATCTTCATTTAGGAGTCGTCATTTTCTAGTTATTATTGTGCTTCAACTGTTTTCCACTTATGTACAAATTCCAATTAACTAGATTTTTTTCACCAATAGATATTCTAACTAGGTAATCTCAGAATTGTTCATTTAAGTAACTTATGCTCATTATTATCTATTATTTACAGAGTCATAAGTACTTCATAAAATAGCCAGGTAAAAAAAATATTCAAGAGCAAAACTGGGCAATTATATATTGATTCCTTGAATTTTGTTGCCTTGAGAGCAAGCCAATTTACTGTCTCTCCGAAGTATGAATGAATACCTCAAAACTGATTATATGTAAAAATCTTAGCAACTCATTGGAAATATAAGCTTTAAAAAAATCTATGATTCCAGTTTAATATTAGACCTATATGATTATAATGTTGATTTTCAGAGAGGGTAGCTATATCTTTGTAAACTTTTCACCTTTATTTCAGTGATTTAATGTCTTTTTTTAATCCAGCTATTCAAAAAATAATTATGGTATTACTTGTATTTTGTGGGAGTTCAGTGTTGACTGTTAGACTGTATTTTTCTCCAGGGAATGAGCTCAGTTACCCTCAACAATAAAAATTTCTGATACAATTTATATTGTTCTAAGGACATGATGTGGATATATTTGTACTCAGATGCATCCACATACACAAAAACACATACATTATTCCTTGATATCTTCTTTATTACTAACCTGTTTCATCATCAATTTCACACATATAAAACAATGAGAATTAAGGGGAAAAGGTAAAATGGTAATAGCACTCAACATCAATACCTAGAAAAAAAAAATTAAGGGAATTTTCCTAAAGGTTATTGGCATAAAAATACCAGCAGATTGTATTACAGCAAGTGTGATAGTGAGAAAAAAGTTGCTGCTTTGAGGTTCTGATGAGTCCTCAGAGGTACATCTGAAAAACAATGCCAGAAGGCTCTGGAGGAGATCATTGCAGTAGTCCTTATATAGTCAACCTTTCCTTGTTCATCAACATGGCAATGCCCATCTACATTCTATAAACTCTTGAGCTGGACTGGCCAAAATACCCTTTTTTTTTTTTATTATTTGTAAGAATCAACTTTATTTTACCAAGGAAAATCCAGAAAAAGACCAATTGATGTGCAAATAAGCAAAATTTAGTGAAAAGTGTTATCTAAAATACACTTTGACCATCCTGGTAATTCTTCCTTATCTGAACCTAATCTTGAGAATAGCCATTTTTTTTGTCAACCATAAGTACTTTGCTTAAAACACATAATTCTTATTTGACCAATTTATTCCAGTTGTCTTATGCAAAATATCTTGTCTTCTCGTAATCATTCACATTCATGAGGTCAGTTAATGAATTTCAATTGCCATTTTAATTCAACTCAAGTAACATTAATATTAGCCAAAATTACAGTGTAGAAATTATGTATGAGTGCAAGTTCACTTTCGTTTATGCTTCCACTGCAACTGTACCCATTATAATCTATTAAACCAAAATGTGAACATTTCCTAAATATTGAAATATTGCCCTGAAAATGCAAGATAAATTCATTTCATTATTGCACTGACATTCTTTTCTTGATACATATGCCACATGGAGAGTGATAAATTAATAACCTTAACAGTGACTTTTGATTTGCCTCTATAAAAATATAATAACAATACTTATGCAAATATATTTTCTCATTAGTGATACTCTTACTTAATTTTGTATTTTGGAAAGAACTTTTGAAGTAAACATGTAAAGAAATCATAACAAATAATATATTCAAACATTACTTTGCACCTTATATTGTATTACATTCCTCTTAAGCATTTAGCTGATTCTCCAAACACATATAAAATCATTGTATTTGAAGGAGTTCTTAAAATTATGCAAAGGATATCTCTTATATCACTAAGAATTTCTGGGGAACATAAAGAGTTAAGGAAAAAGAAAATTCGTCTCTTGCTTTTCATCCATTTGAGATGTGCTAGCGTTTTTCCCCATCTAACCTGCTCTTGCTTCAACTGAAGTTTTTTATTGCCAATCAACATTTTCTTGATTTTATCTTTTAGGAAAATCTCTCACTTCTAGGAGGTATAAAAATTTTTACATTGCTTTTGTAGTATATTGATTTTTATTTTCAGCTAGTTATTTGTGTATCTACTTCTCTGCTATGAAAATTTAAGATAATTTAAGCTTAGAATCTGGGACTACTTAATTTTTATATCTTTCCTAATAATTGTTATGAATGTTTGGCATTTACTATCATTCAGTTCAGTTCAGTCGCTCATGTCCATTTCTTTGTGACCCCATGTACTGCAGCATACCAGGCTTCCCTGTCCTTCATCATCTCCTGGAATTTGCTCAAACTCATGTCCATTGAGTCGGTGATACCATAAAACCATTTCATCCTATATTGCCCCCATCTCCTTCTGCCTTCTTTTTTTCAAGCGTCAGGATCTTTTCCAACGAGTTAGCTCTTTGTATCATGTGGACAAAGTATTGGAGCTTCAGCTTCAGCATCAGTTCTTACAATGAATATTTAGAGTTGATTTCCTTTAGGATTGACTGATTTGATCTGCATGCAATTCAAGGGACTCTCAAGAGTCTTCTCCAATATCACAGTTCAAAGGCATCAATTCTTCAGCACTCAACCTTCTTTATGGCATTTACTCTACATCTAATAAATGACTCCTGAATAGTAAAGCAAGAAATATGGTATTTAAAGAGATATAGAGTTGTAGGATCTGTGAGATATGAGGATGAAAGAGGCATAATAAGGAATGTCTTTTGGTTATGGTACAGGATTTAGATTTTATTCATTGGGAAATATAACCATTGGAAAATGAAAGGAAGAGTGACATAATGTGATTTATGTTTTAGAAGAATATCCCATGTAGTTTGATGAGAACATAGTTGTTGCAAAGGAGAATAGGAGAAAGTTCATTTAGTGGGATATCGTCATATCTAATATAGAGATGACAATAGTTTGATGCAAGTAGTAATTTGAAGTTACTGAGAAGTAGTTAGTAGTAGTTTATAAAAGAGTATTTGGGGGTAAAATGCATGATCATCTCAATAGATGAAAAGGATATTTGATAAAACATAGCACTATTTCTTAATAAGATATTCAACGTAACAGAAATAAATTTATTCAATCTGAAAAAGGGCATCCAAGAAAAATGCACAGCTAAAATATACTTGGGAGACTTCTGCAAATGCAGGAGACTTAGGAGATGTGGATTTGATCTTTCTTGGAATGATTCCCTGGAGTAGGAAATTGCAACCCACTCCTGTATTCTTACCTGGAAAATTCCACAGACAGAAAGGTCTAGTGGATTTCAGTCCATGGTGTCACATGACTGAGCACACAAGATATACTTATTAGCACAAGACTGATGTTTAACCTCTAAGTCAGGATTAGGACAAGTCCTCTCTGGGACTGAGGTTTTTATTTTATTTTTGTTTGTTTTGCTATTGGATATGTTCTGTAATTGGATAGTGATGATGATTGCACACTTTTTAAAGATATAAAACCCAGTAAATTATGTAACTTGAAAAATTATGTAATGTGGATTTTATTTCAATTTTTTAAATGGATATTTTTGACAGTTAAAATTTCTGAAACTTACTGTCAGGTTACGATAGAGATAGATGCAAATATTTTTACTTGACTTGGAAAACCGGAAAATAGATTTGTTTACTGAATTTTGAAAAATCGAAAGGTGTATTACATTGTTACCATTGTTGTTGTTTATTTGTATATTTTTGTTGACAAAAAACTGAGTTTCAGAAAGTCAGTCTGATGTGTCTATTAATCAAGTAGATATCAAGTAGGTGAGCTTGATAGTTAATCATTTTTAAATTGAAATATAATTTATATACTGTAAAATCACCTTTGTGTATCTATAATGTAATGAGTTTTATTATTTTCACAAAGTTATGCCACTATCATATTTAAATAATTCCAGAATATTTTCCTCAGCCAAGTAAAGAAATCCCAATACTCACTAGCACTCACTGTCCATTTCAATCTCCTTTTCCAGGCTTTTTTCACCATGAATCTACTAGTTGTTGCAAAGGAGAATAGGAGAAAGTTCATTTAGTGGGATATCGTCATATCTAATATAGAGATGACAATAGTTTGATGCAAGTAGTAATTTGAAGTTACTGAGAAGTAGTTAGTAGTAGTTTATAAAAGAGTATTTGGGGGTAAAATGCATGATCATCTCAATAGATGAAAAGGATATTTGATAAAACATAGCACTATTTCTTAATAAGATATTCAACGTAACAGAAATAAATTTATTCAATCTGAAAAAGGGCATCCAAGAAAAATGCACAGCTAAAATATACTTGGGAGACTTCTGCAAATGCAGGAGACTTAGGAGATGTGGATTTGATCTTTCTTGGAATGATTCCCTGGAGTAGGAAATTGCAACCCACTCCTGTATTCTTACCTGGAAAATTCCACAGACAGAAAGGTCTAGTGGATTTCAGTCCATGGTGTCACATGACTGAGCACACAAGATATACTTATTAGCACAAGACTGATGTTTAACCTCTAAGTCAGGATTAGGACAAGTCCTCTCTGGGACTGAGGTTTTTATTTTATTTTTGTTTGTTTTGCTATTGGATATGTTCTGTAATTGGATAGTGATGATGATTGCACACTTTTTAAAGATATAAAACCCAGTAAATTATGTAACTTGAAAAATTATGTAATGTGGATTTTATTTCAATTTTTTAAATGGATATTTTTGACAGTTAAAATTTCTGAAACTTACTGTCAGGTTACGATAGAGATAGATGCAAATATTTTTACTTGACTTGGAAAACCGGAAAATAGATTTGTTTACTGAATTTTGAAAAATCGAAAGGTGTATTACATTGTTACCATTGTTGTTGTTTATTTGTATATTTTTGTTGACAAAAAACTGAGTTTCAGAAAGTCAGTCTGATGTGTCTATTAATCAAGTAGATATCAAGTAGGTGAGCTTGATAGTTAATCATTTTTAAATTGAAATATAATTTATATACTGTAAAATCACCTTTGTGTATCTATAATGTAATGAGTTTTATTATTTTCACAAAGTTATGCCACTATCATATTTAAATAATTCCAGAATATTTTCCTCAGCCAAGTAAAGAAATCCCAATACTCACTAGCACTCACTGTCCATTTCAATCTCCTTTTCCAGGCTTTTTTCACCATGAATCTACTATTTGTCCCTCTAGATTATTTTTTGCACATTTCATATTAATGTAATCATATGACATATGGTCTTTTGTGTTTGGATTCTCTCATTTAGTATAATGTTTTCCAGACTTGTCCATGTTCCAGTAGGTATTTGTTCCTTTTTATCACTGAAATATATTTTCTGTTGTATAAATAATATATACATGTATTTATTTATCAATTTTTGCTTTTTTCCATTATAAATAATGCTGCTATAAATATTTGTGTGCACATTTTTGCAGGGATTTACATTTTAAATTCTCCTGGGTATATTCCTATTATAGAAATAGAATTGCTGGGCCATATGGTACTTTATGTTTATCTTTCAGAGGAACTGCTCAACTGTTTTCCAGAGAAACTGAATCATTTTACATTCCTACCAGCAATATCTGAGGGTTCCAATTCCCACATGTTTTCTAACAATTTCTATTTTCTATCGTTTTGAATAAAGCCATCCCAGCAGGTGTGAAGTGGCATTGTATTATAATTTTAACCTGTATTTGTCTAATAACACTTATGTTCAGCAACTTTTTGTGCTATTTGACCACTTACATATATAAACATAATATATTAATATGTGTAATATATTTATTAATGGCCATATACATGTATATAAAAATAGGTTTTCCGTTATTTGCCTATTTAAAAATAAATATTTGGGGCTTCTCCTGGTGGTTCAGTGGGTAAGGACACCGCCCTGCAGTGCAAGGGGCGCCGGTTCGATCCCTGGCCTGGGAAGATCCCACGTGCCGCAGAGCAGCTGGACCGATGTGTCCAGTTACCAAGCCGGAGCTCTGGAGTGCATGCGACCAGAGCCGGTGCTCTGAGACGACAGATGCCACCGCGATGGGAGGCCCACAGGAGCCAAAGAACAAAGACAGATGAAAATAGAGAAATGAAAGACCAATAGAAGTGGCCCGTCCATCCCCCTCCCTCCCCACCCCAACCCCCAAAAGATAAATAAAATAAATGTTTTAAAAAAATAATAATAAAATAAAGGGCTCCGAGGCTGATTTTTAAATAAATAAATATGTGACATTATGTAATTTAAGGTAGACAACATATTTGATACTTTTATATATTTCATTATTATTGGTGATGTAGTGATTTGTCACATTACATAATTATAGTACATTATTATTATCTGTATTCATTGTATTGTGCCTCAGATTGCTACACCTTATTTACTACTTGTTACACATTTTTATTTTTATTATTTTTTAAAATTTTGGCCTCTTTTATATGTTTTTCTATTTTATTTATTTTTCACCCATCTTTATTTTTTGGCCTGTGTGGGCCTCCCATTGCAGTGGCCTCTCCCATTACAGGGCACTGGCGCTTGGTGCACACCCTCCAGAGCACTGTTTCATAATTGAACACATCAGTCCAACTGCTCTGCCGCACAAACGATCTTCCCAGGCCATAGATCCAGCCAGTGCCCTTTGCAGTGCAAGGTGGACTCTACCCACTGACCCAAGGAAGTCCTAGAAGTTTATATTTTTTAACATCTCCCTAATCCATTCTCTTCCATCTCCTGGGGACCACCATTTTACTCTGCTGTTTTCCAATTTTAACTTTTTTAGATTCTACATATAAGTGATGTCATACAGTAATTTGTCTTTCTCTATATGACTTACTTAGCATAAAATGTTCTAGGTCTGCCCATGTTATCACAAATGAAAAGATATCTGTTTTCTGATAACTGAATATTTCTTGTGAATAAGTGCCACATCTTTATGTCCATTGGTTAAGTGGGGGGTTTATTTATCTCCTTAATTTTTTTTCCTATCATAACAATGATTGTAACAATGGAGACTGAAATAACATGTCATAACAATGACATGAAACAACACACTAGTTAGAGCTCAGTTACAGCTCAAACATACAGAACAATTATTAAACAGAGAGCGGATTTCCCAAGATGTGGAAGCAGTCTGACCCCAAGGAGTGGCAACAGTCTCTCTTGGCTTCTCTTTATATACTTCCCATCTCCTCCTCTTGGTTCTTCCCTTTGCAAAATAGGACTTGTTATTGCTGTTGTTGTTCAGTCATTAAGTCATGTAGGACTCTTTGTGACCACCTGGACAGGAGCACGCCAAGTTTTTCTTTCCTTTAGTATCTTCCAGAGTTTGTTCAAACTGATGTCCATTGAGTTGGTGATGCCATCTAACCATCTCATCCTCTGTCATCCTCTTTTCTTCCTGCCCTCAATCATACCTACCACCAATCAGGAAAGGGAATGCAAATAGATGCTTGCTCAAGGCCAATCAGTGAAGGGAGTATGTCTGGACACATGTAAAGTAGAGCTTTTACACACTCCTCCAGGCTTGCATGGGGTTCCCTTGTAGCTTGGTAGAGAATCTGCCTGCAATGCAGGAGACCCCAGTTCTATTCCTGGATCAGGAAGATCTCCTGGAGAAGGGAAACGCTACCCACTCCAGTATTTTTCCCTGGAGAATTCCATGACTCTTCAGCGGGTTGCAAAGAGTAACAGGACTGAGCAACTTCACTTCATTTTCACTAGCTTGGCATGGACTGAGAGTTTTGATTGACAGTTGCAAGCTACATAACAACAGGCTGTATTATTTATGTATTTCCCATAATTCAGTGTGTTACAATCAGATGTATATATTGATAGAATATTTATGAGCCTTTAACGGGCTCCTGGCTGCCTAAGTTACTTGAGGTCACTGCTGTGTATCAAGGACTTGGAGAAATCACTCCAAGTTGGTTGGTTTGTATCTACTGCATGCCTAGGGTGCCTGCACAAGAGCTGGAAAAGTCTCTGGTTATTTTTGTTTTCTAGGTCTGCCCATGTTATCACAAATGAAAAGATATCTGTTTTCTGATAACTGAATATTTCTTGTGAATAAGTGCCACATCTTTATGTCCATTGGTTAAGTGGGGGGTTTATTTATCTCCTTAATTTTTTTTCCTATCATAACAATGATTGTAACAATGGAGACTGAAATAACATGTCATAACAATGACATGAAACAACACACTAGTTAGAGCTCAGTTACAGCTCAAACATACAGAACAATTATTAAACAGAGAGCGGATTTCCCAAGATGTGGAAGCAGTCTGACCCCAAGGAGTGGCAACAGTCTCTCTTGGCTTCTCTTTATATACTTCCCATCTCCTCCTCTTGGTTCTTCCCTTTGCAAAATAGGACTTGTTATTGCTGTTGTTGTTCAGTCATTAAGTCATGTAGGACTCTTTGTGACCACCTGGACAGGAGCACGCCAAGTTTTTCTTTCCTTTAGTATCTTCCAGAGTTTGTTCAAA
Organism: Tragulus kanchil; assembly: GCA_022376925.1. Classification (NCBI taxonomy): domain Eukaryota; kingdom Metazoa; phylum Chordata; class Mammalia; order Artiodactyla; family Tragulidae; genus Tragulus; species Tragulus kanchil. The sequence goes on along the minus strand of JAIOJX010000028.1, from coordinate 93,416,730 downwards.
CTGATGTCCATTGAGTTGGTGATGCCATCTAACCATCTCATCCTCTGTCATCCTCTTTTCTTCCTGCCCTCAATCATACCTACCACCAATCAGGAAAGGGAATGCAAATAGATGCTTGCTCAAGGCCAATCAGTGAAGGGAGTATGTCTGGACACATGTAAAGTAGAGCTTTTACACACTCCTCCAGGCTTGCATGGGGTTCCCTTGTAGCTTGGTAGAGAATCTGCCTGCAATGCAGGAGACCCCAGTTCTATTCCTGGATCAGGAAGATCTCCTGGAGAAGGGAAACGCTACCCACTCCAGTATTTTTCCCTGGAGAATTCCATGACTCTTCAGCGGGTTGCAAAGAGTAACAGGACTGAGCAACTTCACTTCATTTTCACTAGCTTGGCATGGACTGAGAGTTTTGATTGACAGTTGCAAGCTACATAACAACAGGCTGTATTATTTATGTATTTCCCATAATTCAGTGTGTTACAATCAGATGTATATATTGATAGAATATTTATGAGCCTTTAACGGGCTCCTGGCTGCCTAAGTTACTTGAGGTCACTGCTGTGTATCAAGGACTTGGAGAAATCACTCCAAGTTGGTTGGTTTGTATCTACTGCATGCCTAGGGTGCCTGCACAAGAGCTGGAAAAGTCTCTGGTTATTTTTGTAGCATATCTGTTACTTCTCTTGGGCATGCCTAAGGTGGAGTTTGGAGATCAGCTCATATGCTTTTCAGCTAGGCCATTCCTCATTGATCATGTCTAACTTTCTACCTAAGCACACTCATGTGTTAACAGGTAGGTGAATTGTTTCCATATATTGGTAATTATGAATAATTTTGTAGTAAACATGGTAGTGCACATGTGCATGCTAAATCACTTCAGTCTTGTCTGACTCTGTGCAATCCTATGGACTGTAGCCTGCCAGGCTCTTCTGTTCATGGGATTCTCTAGGCAAGAATACTGAAGTGGGCTACCATGCCTTCCTCCAGGGGATCTTCCTCAACCTGGGAAGGCACATATCTCACTCAAATCCTATTTAATTTCCTCTGGATATATATCTAGAAGTGAAATTGTGAGATCATATGGTAGATTGATTTTTAATTTTTGTGAAAGTTCTATGTTGTTTACTAAAATGATTGACCAAGTTATGTTCTTATCTACAGTGCATTAGAGTATCCTTTTTACGGCATTTTCCAGTGCCTGTTGTCTCTTTGAAGCAACTGCTCTAAGTATTGAGAAATTATATCTTACTGTGATTTTAATTTGCACTTCCGTGATGTTTAATGATGTTAAGCATCTTTTCATGTGTCTATCGAAAATTTTGATGTCCTCTTTAGAGAAAATTATTCTTACTTGATTCTATTCCTGGATCAGGAAGATCTCCTGGAGAAGGGAAACGCTACCCACTCCAGTATTTTTCCCTGGAGAATTCCATGACTCTTCAGCGGGTTGCAAAGAGTAACAGGACTGAGCAACTTCACTTCATTTTCACTAGCTTGGCATGGACTGAGAGTTTTGATTGACAGTTGCAAGCTACATAACAACAGGCTGTATTATTTATGTATTTCCCATAATTCAGTGTGTTACAATCAGATGTATATATTGATAGAATATTTATGAGCCTTTAACGGGCTCCTGGCTGCCTAAGTTACTTGAGGTCACTGCTGTGTATCAAGGACTTGGAGAAATCACTCCAAGTTGGTTGGTTTGTATCTACTGCATGCCTAGGGTGCCTGCACAAGAGCTGGAAAAGTCTCTGGTTATTTTTGTAGCATATCTGTTACTTCTCTTGGGCATGCCTAAGGTGGAGTTTGGAGATCAGCTCATATGCTTTTCAGCTAGGCCATTCCTCATTGATCATGTCTAACTTTCTACCTAAGCACACTCATGTGTTAACAGGTAGGTGAATTGTTTCCATATATTGGTAATTATGAATAATTTTGTAGTAAACATGGTAGTGCACATGTGCATGCTAAATCACTTCAGTCTTGTCTGACTCTGTGCAATCCTATGGACTGTAGCCTGCCAGGCTCTTCTGTTCATGGGATTCTCTAGGCAAGAATACTGAAGTGGGCTACCATGCCTTCCTCCAGGGGATCTTCCTCAACCTGGGAAGGCACATATCTCACTCAAATCCTATTTAATTTCCTCTGGATATATATCTAGAAGTGAAATTGTGAGATCATATGGTAGATTGATTTTTAATTTTTGTGAAAGTTCTATGTTGTTTACTAAAATGATTGACCAAGTTATGTTCTTATCTACAGTGCATTAGAGTATCCTTTTTACGGCATTTTCCAGTGCCTGTTGTCTCTTTGAAGCAACTGCTCTAAGTATTGAGAAATTATATCTTACTGTGATTTTAATTTGCACTTCCGTGATGTTTAATGATGTTAAGCATCTTTTCATGTGTCTATCGAAAATTTTGATGTCCTCTTTAGAAAAATATCTATTTACATTTTTGACTATTTTTTAACTGGATTAGTTCATTTTTTATTGTTGCTACTAAATTGATTGAGTTCTTTATATATTTTGAATATTAGTTTTCTTATCCTATATGTGATTTACAAATTTTTCTCCTATTCTTTTGGTTGTATTATTTTTTTAATTGTTTGTCTTCTGTGCAGCAATTTTGAGTTTTAAATGGTTATATTTGTTGATACTTGCTTTTATTGTTTGTACCTTTGACATGTTCAAAAAAAAATCACTGTCACACCCTATATAAAAGAGCATCTCTCCTCTGCTGTTCTGTAGGGATTTTATGGTATCAGTCTTTTGTGTAAGTCTTTGTATCATTTTGAGTTTATGAGTGAATTGAGATAGAGTACAATTCAATTGTTCTGCATGTATTTCCCCAATTTTCCCAGCACCATTTGCTGAAAAGACTATCCTTTCCCAGCATGTGTATTCTTGGTTCCCTTGAGTGAGTTGTTGAATGTATGTGCTGGTATCTAAATCTGGGTTATTGACCCAATTTTATTGGTTAATATGTCTGTTTTTCTCAGTACCATATATTTTGATTGCTATGACATTTTAGTATAGTTTGAAATCTTGAAGCATAATACTTTTGAATTTTTCCTTAGAATTTATTTGAGGATTTAGGGTCTTATGTGATTCCATACAAATTTTAAGATTGTTTCTTTTAATCCTGTGAAGCATGCTTTTGGTATTTTGATGGGGATTACTTTGAGCCTGTAGATGGCTTTGGGTATCATGGCCATTTTAACAATAATAATCCAATAACGTAAGATGTCTTTCCATTTGTTTGTGTCTTCAATTCCTTTCAGCAAATGCTTGCAGATTTAATTGTAGGTATCTTTCATTTCCTTGGTTAAACTTATGCCTAGTATTACATATTTTCTTTTGGACACTTTTTTGTCAAAAAAAGGTTTAGTTTTCTCCCTTTCTTTTCACGTTGGGATTTTATTCAAAATTTTTTAGTGCTCTAAGTATTGAGAAATTATATCTTACTGTGATTTTAATTTGCACTTCCGTGATGTTTAATGATGTTAAGCATCTTTTCATGTGTCTATCGAAAATTTTGATGTCCTCTTTAGAAAAATATCTATTTACATTTTTGACTATTTTTTAACTGGATTAGTTCATTTTTTATTGTTGCTACTAAATTGATTGAGTTCTTTATATATTTTGAATATTAGTTTTCTTATCCTATATGTGATTTACAAATTTTTCTCCTATTCTTTTGGTTGTATTATTTTTTTAATTGTTTGTCTTCTGTGCAGCAATTTTGAGTTTTAAATGGTTATATTTGTTGATACTTGCTTTTATTGTTTGTACCTTTGACATGTTCAAAAAAAAATCACTGTCACACCCTATATAAAAGAGCATCTCTCCTCTGCTGTTCTGTAGGGATTTTATGGTATCAGTCTTTTGTGTAAGTCTTTGTATCATTTTGAGTTTATGAGTGAATTGAGATAGAGTACAATTCAATTGTTCTGCATGTATTTCCCCAATTTTCCCAGCACCATTTGCTGAAAAGACTATCCTTTCCCAGCATGTGTATTCTTGGTTCCCTTGAGTGAGTTGTTGAATGTATGTGCTGGTATCTAAATCTGGGTTATTGACCCAATTTTATTGGTTAATATGTCTGTTTTTCTCAGTACCATATATTTTGATTGCTATGACATTTTAGTATAGTTTGAAATCTTGAAGCATAATACTTTTGAATTTTTCCTTAGAATTTATTTGAGGATTTAGGGTCTTATGTGATTCCATACAAATTTTAAGATTGTTTCTTTTAATCCTGTGAAGCATGCTTTTGGTATTTTGATGGGGATTACTTTGAGCCTGTAGATGGCTTTGGGTATCATGGCCATTTTAACAATAATAATCCAATAACGTAAGATGTCTTTCCATTTGTTTGTGTCTTCAATTCCTTTCAGCAAATGCTTGCAGATTTAATTGTAGGTATCTTTCATTTCCTTGGTTAAACTTATGCCTAGTATTACATATTTTCTTGACACTATTGTCAATGGTTTAGTTCTCATTTCTTTTTCAGTTGCTTCATTATTAGTATAAAGAAATGATACAGATTTGTGTATGTTGATTTTATATCCTCCCACTTTACTGAAAATGTTGATTACTTTTTGACTGATTCTGGGATATTCTATGTCCAAAATCATATTATTAGCAAATAGTGGTAATTTTACATCATCCTTTCTGGTTTGAATATCATTTATTTCCTTATCTTACATAACTGTCCTAGTAAGTGCTAGTCAACACTATATTGAATAGAAATCATGCGAATGGCCATGATTGTTCCTAATCTTACTGGAAACCTGTTCTACTTTTCTCCGTTTAATATAATGTAAGCTGTAGATTTGTTATATATGACCAGTATTACATTGAGATATGTTCCTTCTATACCAAGTTTCCTAAGGATCTTTTTTTTTTTTTTTTTTGATCCTGAAAGGATGCTATATTTTGTCAAATATTTTGTTTATGTATTTACTAGAATAATCATGTAATTTTCATCTTTAATTTTATTGATATGATATATTTATTGTTTTGTTTATAATAAACCATTGTTGTATCTCAGGGCTAAATCTTACCTGTGGTCCATAATGCTTTTTATGTATTCTTAGACTTGGTTTGCAAGTATTTTGCTGAGACTCTTTACGTCTATGCTTATCAGGGATGTTTGACTATAGTGTCTTTAATTGTGGCATATTTATCTGGTTTCTGCATCAAAACCAGATGAAGTAATCTTAGTTTTCTAAAATGGATTTGAAAGTGTCCCCTTATCAGTATTTTGGGAGAGTTTGGGGAGGATTGATCATAATTCTTAAATTTGGGGCCAAAATTTCCAGTGAAACCATTCAGTTTTGGACTTTTCTGTGTTGGAAGATTTTTGAGTATGGATTAATGTATTTACTCAATATTGGTCAATTCAGATTTTCTATTTATTCTTGATTCAGTCTTTATAGGTTATATGTTTCCAACAATGAATACAATCAATTAGTCCTAATTTATATAATTTATTGGCATGTTATTATTTCTAGTCTATATATATATATATATATACATATACATATATGCATATATATATACATATATATGTATTTTTCTGTGGTATCAGTTGTATTGTCTCCTCTTTCATTTCTAATTCTGAGTCTTCTTTTTTTTCTTAGTTTAAAGATTTGCAATTTTTGTTTTTTAAAAGAACCTGTTAATATTTTTTCCTATATTGCTTTCCTGTTAGATATTTTACTTTTTCTCTCTGTGAACTTTATCATTTCATACTTTTGTTAATTGTTTCTTTTTCTAGATCCTTGAAATGTAAAGTTATGGTAGTTATTTGATATCCTTCTGATTTCTTTATATATATAATTATTGCTATAAACCTTCCTCTGAGAACTGGATTTGCTGCATTTATATTTGATATGTTACATTTATGTTTTAATTTCATTTAATTTTCCTGATATTTTACATTTTTTATTGAATTAGACTGAATGGTTGTGTACATTTTAGATCTCAATTTACTTTTGCTGTTGATTTCTAGTTTCACGCCACTGTGGTCACAGAAAAGAGGTGGCATAATTTCAGACTCCTTAAATTTACTAAAATTTGTTTTGTGGCCTATTATATGATATATCCTAGAGAGCGTTCCATGTGCATTTGAGAAGAAGCTGTATTCTGGTATTGGGTAGAATGTTCTAAGTTCATTTTTTCCAAAGTGCAGGTCAGTTCCAGTTTTGCTTTGCTGATTTTCTTTCTTGTCAAACTATCCTTTGCTGACAGTGGAAGCCTGAAGTCTCCTGTAATCATTGTATTGTCTATTTCTCTTTTAAGATCTTTTATTCAAATAATATATTTTGATCCTCAAGTTTTAGGAGTGTGTATATATATACTTAGGAGTGTGTATATATATATATACAATTTCTATATCTTCTTCATGTATGGACTCTTTCATTAGTATATTTGGTCTCTTATTATAACTTTGATTTGAAGTCAATTTGGTCTAATATAAGTATGACTTCACCTGACTTCTTTTATTTTTGGTTTGCTTGGAATATCAAGTTCCATATTTTCATTTTGTGCCTATGTGGGCTCTAAGGACTTAAATGGGTCTCCTGTAGGTAGCATATACTTGGCTCTCGTTTTTTATCTATCCAGTCACTGTATGCCTTTTGATTAGTAAGTTCAAGCCATTTGTATTGACAGTGATCGTTATTATATAAGAATATACTGCATAACATTTTATATTTTCCCTTCTAATTATTTTGTCTCTCTGTTGTTTCTTTTCCTTTCTGTTTCTGTCCCTCTTTGTAAGTTGGTGATTTCCATGATGATTTGCTCAGTCTTTCCCACACTTTTGTTTTTTGCCTATTTTGTCTCTAGATTTTGCTTTGTGGTTATCATGAGGTTTACATAAAACAACACATAGATAAAATAGTCCTTTATCTGTTGGTGAGAATATATCTTCATTTACCTATAAAGGTTCCGTCCTTTTATTCTTTCTCTTTTGTTTTTGATGTCACCAGTTTTCTCTTAATGCTGTGATTTTATTTTCAATTTGTAGTAATTGTAGCTATTTTAATGTGCTTTTTCCTTTAAAAAATATGCTATAATTACGAGTTTAATATACTATTCTAAAAAAGAGGTAATTTTAAAAATTCAACTTATCATTTTAATCAGAGTTTTGTGTAAATTCATCATTTTGCTTCAGTTTGAAAATCTCAGTGTTTTTTATAATGCAGGTTTGGTGGTAAACTCCCTCAGTTTTTTCTGAGAAAGTCTTTATTTCTTCTTTATATCTGAAGGATAACTTTGCCTGATTGAGTATTCTTCGCTAGCAGTTTTTCTCCTGACTGCTGTAATTTCTACTGAAAAATCTGCTGATAGTCTAAGGGGGGACTCCTTTGTAAATCGCTGTCATGTTCTGCATGACTGTCTTTAAAATTTGTTATTTATTGATTTTTTGACAGTGTCTTTAATATATAGGAAGTCTTTTGCATTAAGATAATAATGTGTTATATCACTTTGTGCAATTTTATATCAAGTTCTTTAGGTCTGGGGAGTTTTCAGATATTATTTCTTTAAATATGCTCACTCTTTTCTTATCCTCCTTGTCTCCTTCCACTATACCCATTACATTATCTTCACTTTCCTAATGAAGTCAGATAGATCTTGTAGGGCTTCTTTGTTTAACTTTTTTTCCTTCATTTTTTGTCTCTCTAGTTTTCTTTTCCGTTTCATGGGTTTGACAGTGATCGTTATTATATAAGAATATACTGCATAACATTTTATATTTTCCCTTCTAATTATTTTGTCTCTCTGTTGTTTCTTTTCCTTTCTGTTTCTGTCCCTCTTTGTAAGTTGGTGATTTCCATGATGATTTGCTCAGTCTTTCCCACACTTTTGTTTTTTGCCTATTTTGTCTCTAGATTTTGCTTTGTGGTTATCATGAGGTTTACATAAAACAACACATAGATAAAATAGTCCTTTATCTGTTGGTGAGAATATATCTTCATTTACCTATAAAGGTTCCGTCCTTTTATTCTTTCTCTTTTGTTTTGATGTCACCAGTTTTCTCTTAATGCTGTGATTTTATTTTCAATTTGTAGTAATTGTAGCTATTTTAATGTGCTTTTTCCTTTAAAAAATATGCTATAATTACGAGTTTAATATACTATTCTAAAAAAGAGGTAATTTTAAAAATTCAACTTATCATTTTAATCAGAGTTTTGTGTAAATTCATCATTTTGCTTCAGTTTGAAAATCTCAGTGTTTTTTATAATGCAGGTTTGGTGGTAAACTCCCTCAGTTTTTTCTGAGAAAGTCTTTATTTCTTCTTTATATCTGAAGGATAACTTTGCCTGATTGAGTATTCTTCGCTAGCAGTTTTTCTCCTGACTGCTGTAATTTCTACTGAAAAATCTGCTGATAGTCTAAGGGGGGACTCCTTTGTAAATCGCTGTCATGTTCTGCATGACTGTCTTTAAAATTTGTTATTTATTGATTTTTTGACAGTGTCTTTAATATATAGGAAGTCTTTTGCATTAAGATAATAATGTGTTATATCACTTTGTGCAATTTTATATCAAGTTCTTTAGGTCTGGGGAGTTTTCAGATATTATTTCTTTAAATATGCTCACTCTTTTCTTATCCTCCTTGTCTCCTTCCACTATACCCATTACATTATCTTCACTTTCCTAATGAAGTCAGATAGATCTTGTAGGGCTTCTTTGTTTAACTGTCTCTTCTCTTAAAACTGAATCATTTTTATAACCTTATCCTCAAACTCGGTATTTTCTCATTCTTCATCTCATGTATTTTTCTGAGTTCTTCAGCTCCATAACTGCTGCTTGATTCTATTTTATAAATTTAATCTCTTTTGTAAAGTACTCACTCTGTTCATTAATTTATTCATGAAATAGTTATTTTGCCTTTCTGAGTTGCTTGTGTCATTTCTTTATAACAGTTATTTAGGTTTATTGTTGCAAATTTGCTATTTTCTTTCTTTCATTTTTTTTGGATATTCTGTTACAATGATTTGTTGATGGTTTTGATAAAAAGTGCCCACTGCTACACTTGAAGTAACAAAACCCTTTCTTATTTAGGCAAGACTTTCTTTACTTTGATTCTAGTAGCTCAGTAAGTTGGTAATTAGGAGCCTTTACAGAAGGAGGTGATATACACAAGTTTTTGTTTCTCTTGCTGGAGTAGACGTGCTGTTAAGTTTGAAACATGTGCCTAAAAAGAAAAAAAACTAGTGAAGAGAAGAAAAGGGTAGTATTGGTAGAGGAAACGAAACATGTACTTAGTATTTGGGGTTGTCTGTGTGCCCAGGACCTGGTAAGGTCACATTCAAGTTGAGAGAATTCCAGAAGTTTATGGGGCATCCTCTTGAGAGAATCTGAGGTGAAACAACAGAACATTCTTTCCTTCAGTTTTCTTGGTTCTTGTGGCCAGGCAGGGCCCTACTTCCTCTTTCACTCTCCATCTTCTCTGTCAGGCTGGACAGGTGCCAACCTGTTCCACCTTCTCTGCTGGATCTGCTTCTGTTTCTACTTCCCTCACTCAACTACATCCTCAGACTTCTAATCTATCCACTTTCAGGTACACAGGTGGATGGATATCTCTAGTGTCATGGTATGTGATACAGCATTGCATTTTTTCAGTTATTATAACCAATGAGTTATAAATGCAAGGGAAATAAAAAGGAACTCATGCCCCCTGTTGCTCTCAGATTCCTTATGTATTCTGGATATTAGTACTTTATCAGATGTATGATTTTCAAATATTTTCTCCTATGTTGTGAACTACTGTTGCTTACATATTTTTTAGATAAAGTTTTAATTTTGATGAAAATCAATTTGTTTTTCTGACTTTTTTCTTTCTTTAGTTTTATTAAAGTTTATTTTAACTCATTAAATTTATTTTGCAATCCAGTAATATAAGGGGGATCTGCATTTTAACAAAACCAGTTTTATAGAGCATATTTAGAGCCCCAGTACTCATTAAGATCATCTTAAAAGTGAGTGTGCATAAAGATACACAGGAATAAACCATTATACTTCCCAAAGTTTAGTGGTTGTGAGATGTGGGGGGGGTAGTAGTGGTTGTGAGATGGGGGTTGGGGGGGTGGGGGTGGGAGGAAACCTTGAAATGTCCAAATATTCAAGAGAAAATATTGTCCTGCGACCATAGAGTAAAAAAGTTTCAATACAAATACCTTATTAATTTTCAAAATTTTGAAAAATACGATGAGAACTTAAAAATAATCATTTTGGTTCATGAACACCAAAATTGGCATTTATTCTCTGGAAGCAAATGAAGTTAGTGGAAAACAAAATATTAGCCATAAAACATAACATAAAAATTGTTATTTTTTAGCCTTACATAATATACTGCTGACACTTTCATCATGAATCCTCCTTGTAATTTATTTCTATATTTAATTTTGCTAGGCTAGTCTTTTTATTCTTCCTTTTTTGCTGTGTGGCAGGAGTTGTTTTCAAGTTTGATGGACATCTTCTCATCAGATATTTTTTCAGAAGGTTAGATAAGTAGTAACTTGCTTTATGATTTCTTTATTGTGATTAGAAATAGTGACAAAAATATAAACCTAACAGTATCATTTGTCAAATTCCAGTTTTCTTTAACTATCATTCACAGGTGGCATTTTCATCGTTCATAAAATATGTGAAGTATGCCTAGTAATAAGCACCATTTATCTTTTAAGTAAATCAAAGAAGTAATATTTTGTAGAGAGAAGGGGTGCTTTATCCAGATAAAAATTATAAAAACAAAACAACAAACAGAGGGGATTTGGTTGGTATTCTTAGGTCATATTCCTGTCTGTGGCACTGATCTATGTTTCTCTGCAGTGCCTCGCACTATGGAAGTTAGGCACTCGACAGAAATATTGGACTGTAAAAATAATAAATGGGTCATGAAACTTCTTCCCTATCTTTAGTATATAGTGCCTGTGTCAAGTTGAACACTGAAGGAATTGAATTCCAAAAAGCTTGTGAGAATAAAATTAAATGTTGGTTCAAGTTAATGAAGTTTAATTCACATATCATTTCTTAATTATTTCCATACCTCTTCTTCAACTGTTTTTGGGAGTAGAACTAATGAAGAAATTAAAAACTGATTCTGTTATGTCTTACTTTCAGGATGATTTTAGAGAAGAAGATAAAATTTTTGCTGTTTATATCAATTGAATAAAACAATTCTACTTTGTGGTAAATTTAGGCATTTTAATATTTAAAGACTACTAGCAGTGACAGTTTTCTGTGTTAGTATTACTTGGCAAAATTCATGAGGCACTGTGATTAAATTCTCAAGAAAACTACAAAATAGGGTCAAGAGGGTGAAGTTTATTGCATGAGTAAGAGGTACTCTTTTTTTTTTAATTGTGAACATGAGCTAATGTGATATTGGAAACAGAAGTTGGAGGCAAGATCAGCTAGATTGGAGTATCATACGCCAACTCTACCTAGCAATGAGAGGCAGCATGACTGTAATTTTCATGTAAAATTCCATGCCAAGTATAAATAAAAGAGGTTAGCTAGGTGTGAGGAATCCACTAATAACTACTATAAGCTTTTCATTGGCAGCATTTGTCTTTATGAAAAGCATGGCACACTGAGATGGGGTATTTATAAGACATAAGATCACTAACAAATACTCAGGTTCTGTCTTCAGTCATTTTACACAGTGGTAATCTAGTCTAGATCCCTCCAAGCTAAAGATCTCTGCTTAATACTGGTGATATATATTTTGTTGATTGGATTGGAGAAACAGCCTGATACATTTTAGTAATAATTTTTAAGGTTGTAGTATCACAAAAATGGAAATTCTAAAAAAGCTTTTAAAAATTCACATTGGACCATCATAGAACATGCAGTCATGCAAGCAATTTTGGTTTAGAAAAGCACTAATTGTCCATATTACCATGTGCATGTCTGTGATTCTCTATGTGCAACATTTATTTTAAATAGTTATAACATATTAGAGGTAATAATACAACAGTGAGCAAAGCCTGACTTTAAAGTTATAATGACAGTCTCTTAAGTCATGTCTGACTCTTTTGGGACCCCATGGACTGTAGCACATCATGAACCCTTTATCTTTAGTATATAGTGCCTGTGTCAAGTTGAACACTGAAGGAATTGAATTCCAAAAAGCTTGTGAGAATAAAATTAAATGTTGGTTCAAGTTAATGAAGTTTAATTCACATATCATTTCTTAATTATTTCCATACCTCTTCTTCAACTGTTTTTGGGAGTAGAACTAATGAAGAAATTAAAAACTGATTCTGTTATGTCTTACTTTCAGGATGATTTTAGAGAAGAAGATAAAATTTTTGCTGTTTATATCAATTGAATAAAACAATTCTACTTTGTGGTAAATTTAGGCATTTTAATATTTAAAGACTACTAGCAGTGACAGTTTTCTGTGTTAGTATTACTTGGCAAAATTCATGAGGCACTGTGATTAAATTCTCAAGAAAACTACAAAATAGGGTCAAGAGGGTGAAGTTTATTGCATGAGTAAGAGGTACTCTTTTTTTTTTAATTGTGAACATGAGCTAATGTGATATTGGAAACAGAAGTTGGAGGCAAGATCAGCTAGATTGGAGTATCATACGCCAACTCTACCTAGCAATGAGAGGCAGCATGACTGTAATTTTCATGTAAAATTCCATGCCAAGTATAAATAAAAGAGGTTAGCTAGGTGTGAGGAATCCACTAATAACTACTATAAGCTTTTCATTGGCAGCATTTGTCTTTATGAAAAGCATGGCACACTGAGATGGGGTATTTATAAGACATAAGATCACTAACAAATACTCAGGTTCTGTCTTCAGTCATTTTACACAGTGGTAATCTAGTCTAGATCCTCCAAGCTAAAGATCTCTGCTTAATACTGGTGATATATATTTTGTTGATTGGATTGGAGAAACAGCCTGATACATTTTAGTAATAATTTTTAAGGTTGTAGTATCACAAAAATGGAAATTCTAAAAAAGCTTTTAAAAATTCACATTGGACCATCATAGAACATGCAGTCATGCAAGCAATTTTGGTTTAGAAAAGCACTAATTGTCCATATTACCATGTGCATGTCTGTGATTCTCTATGTGCAACATTTATTTTAAATAGTTATAACATATTAGAGGTAATAATACAACAGTGAGCAAAGCCTGACTTTAAAGTTATAATGAACTTTGTTTAGTCTCTTAAGTCATGTCTGACTCTTTTGGGACCCCATGGACTGTAGCACATCAGGGTTCCTCTGTCCATTAAATTTCCCAGGCAAGAATACTGGAGTGGGTTGCCATTTCCTTCTCCAGGGGATCTTCCTGACCAAGAGATCAAACTTGCATCTTCTGCATTAGCAAGTAAATTCTTTACCACTGAGCCAACAGGGTAGCCCTATAATGAACTGGACAGAAATGAATGAAATAGTGATAGACAGTGGCTAAGCCTAACAGATTATAAATAAATGTCCCCAACATACACATTTAGCAAGTTGCTGAGCAAATTGAGAAATTTACTTTCTCATTCCATAACCTATGCTTTTAGAAACAAATTATTATAATTTCTACTTCCATTGAACAGTTATCCTGTTCATTATAAGAATGAATACAAATCTAATTAATCCTCTTTGCAAATGCATTTCCCAATATTGCAAGAAAATATTTGAAATTTAGTCACTCCAATTATAAAAACATTAAAAGTACATTTTGACTACTAGTAATTTTAATAATACCTTTAAATAAAAATTTGTAGGTAAAGTTTTTCATATATTATTGAGTTATAATTAGATATATATAGCTGGAAATGTTTTACTTTTCCCTGCCTCACACGATTATATAACTTTCAATTTAGATATTTTAACAATAAAGGCTAATCAACTGTAAATTTATATTAGAATAAACTAGGGTGTTCTGTTTAGTAATGAATACATAATATATTATTTCAGTAGAAGAACATAAAATTCATTTCACCATTATGTTAAAATCAGCTGTGTGTCAAGATACTAAGTGTTGACTCAGTTATCAAGGTTTTATCTTGTGATAGCATATGGACAATTTTGCATAGAATTTTTAAGGTTGTAGTATCACAAAAATGGAAATTCTAAAAAAGCTTTTAAAAATTCACATTGGACCATCATAGAACATGCAGTCATGCAAGCAATTTTGGTTTAGAAAAGCACTAATTGTCCATATTACCATGTGCATGTCTGTGATTCTCTATGTGCAACATTTATTTTAAATAGTTATAACATATTAGAGGTAATAATACAACAGTGAGCAAAGCCTGACTTTAAAGTTATAATGAACTTTGTTTAGTCTCTTAAGTCATGTCTGACTCTTTTGGGACCCCATGGACTGTAGCACATCAGGGTTCCTCTGTCCATTAAATTTCCCAGGCAAGAATACTGGAGTGGGTTGCCATTTCCTTCTCCAGGGGATCTTCCTGACCAAGAGATCAAACTTGCATCTTCTGCATTAGCAAGTAAATTCTTTACCACTGAGCCAACAGGGTAGCCCTATAATGAACTGGACAGAAATGAATGAAATAGTGATAGACAGTGGCTAAGCCTAACAGATTATAAATAAATGTCCCCAACATACACATTTAGCAAGTTGCTGAGCAAATTGAGAAATTTACTTTCTCATTCCATAACCTATGCTTTTAGAAACAAATTATTATAATTTCTACTTCCATTGAACAGTTATCCTGTTCATTATAAGAATGAATACAAATCTAATTAATCCTCTTTGCAAATGCATTTCCCAATATTGCAAGAAAATATTTGAAATTTAGTCACTCCAATTATAAAAACATTAAAAGTACATTTTGACTACTAGTAATTTTAATAATACCTTTAAATAAAAATTTGTAGGTAAAGTTTTTCATATATTATTGAGTTATAATTAGATATATATAGCTGGAAATGTTTTACTTTTCCCTGCCTCACACGATTATATAACTTTCAATTTAGATATTTTAACAATAAAGGCTAATCAACTGTAAATTTATATTAGAATAAACTAGGGTGTTCTGTTTAGTAATGAATACATAATATATTATTTCAGTAGAAGAACATAAAATTCATTTCACCATTATGTTAAAATCAGCTGTGTGTCAAGATACTAAGTGTTGACTCAGTTATCAAGGTTTTATCTTGTGATACTTGCATTGCAAAGAAAAGTATGGACAATTTTGCATAGAATTTGACTTCTTCTATTCACACTGGTTAGAACCTAGATACATGGTTTAATCATAGTGTAGGTAAGGCTAGAAAAATTTTTTTTGTCTGTAAAAGCAAATATAAAACGTATTTGAGACAATTTTTTTTTATTTTATTCATATATGAAAGACTTTATTTTCTTTATTATTATGAATCAAGGTCATTGCAGAATAAAAAGTTGATTCATCTAGCTTTGTTTGGCCAGAGTGGTAAATTAAATGGAGGACAAAATGAGGTTTATCATCCATGCATTCATTAAATTCCTGAGGGTGAGGCTAAACTCTGCCATTCCTCTCCTGGGATGTGATTTTTAATTTATTTTATATGTAAACTGTTTTTAAAATTCATTTTTAATTGAAGGGTAATTGCTTTACAATATTGTGGTGGTTTCTGCCATATATCAACATAAATTAGCCAGAGGTATATATATGTGCCACCTCTTGAACCATCTCCCAGCTTCCACCCCATCTCATCAATCTAGTTTGTCACAGAGCACTGATTTGATCTCCCTGAGATATAGCGCAAATTTCCACTGGATATCTATCTACCAAATTTCCACTGAATATCTAGTGCATATGTTTCTATGCTACTTTCTCCTTTTGTCCCACCCTTTCCTTTTCCTACTGTGTCCACAAGTCTTTTCTTTAAGCTGCATGCCCATTACCGGCCTGTATATAAGTTCATCAGTGCCATCTTTCTAGATTGCATATATATGTGTTAGTATATGATATGTTTCTCTTTCTGACTTACTTCACTCTGTATGATAGGCAATAGGTTCATCCACCTCATTAAAACTGGCTCAAATGTGTTCCTTTTTATGGCTGAGTAATATTCCATTGTGTATATACACCACAGCTTTTTTATCCATTCATCTTTTTAGTATGTCCCAGCTGTTCACAACGATTATATAACTTTCAATTTAGATATTTTAACAATAAAGGCTAATCAACTGTAAATTTATATTAGAATAAACTAGGGTGTTCTGTTTAGTAATGAATACATAATATATTATTTCAGTAGAAGAACATAAAATTCATTTCACCATTATGTTAAAATCAGCTGTGTGTCAAGATACTAAGTGTTGACTCAGTTATCAAGGTTTTATCTTGTGATACTTGCATTGCAAAGAAAAAGTATGGACAATTTTGCATAGAATTTGACTTCTTCTATTCACACTGGTTAGAACCTAGATACATGGTTTAATCATAGTGTAGGTAAGGCTAGAAAAATTTTTTTTGTCTGTAAAAGCAAATATAAAACGTATTTGAGACAATTTTTTTTTATTTTATTCATATATGAAAGACTTTATTTTCTTTATTATTATGAATCAAGGTCATTGCAGAATAAAAAGTTGATTCATCTAGCTTTGTTTGGCCAGAGTGGTAAATTAAATGGAGGACAAAATGAGGTTTATCATCCATGCATTCATTAAATTCCTGAGGGTGAGGCTAAACTCTGCCATTCCTCTCCTGGGATGTGATTTTTAATTTATTTTATATGTAAACTTTTTTTAAAATTCATTTTTAATTGAAGGGTAATTGCTTTACAATATTGTGGTGGTTTCTGCCATATATCAACATAAATTAGCCAGAGGTATATATATGTGCCACCTCTTGAACCATCTCCCAGCTTCCACCCCATCTCATCAATCTAGTTTGTCACAGAGCACTGATTTGATCTCCCTGAGATATAGCGCAAATTTCCACTGGATATCTATCTACCAAATTTCCACTGAATATCTAGTGCATATGTTTCTATGCTACTTTCTCCTTTTGTCCCACCCTTTCCTTTTCCTACTGTGTCCACAAGTCTTTTCTTTAAGCTGCATGCCCATTACCGGCCTGTATATAAGTTCATCAGTGCCATCTTTCTAGATTGCATATATATGTGTTAGTATATGATATGTTTCTCTTTCTGACTTACTTCACTCTGTATGATAGGCAATAGGTTCATCCACCTCATTAAAACTGGCTCAAATGTGTTCCTTTTTATGGCTGAGTAATATTCCATTGTGTATATACACCACAGCTTTTTTATCCATTCATCTGTTAGTGCACATCTAGGTTGCTTCTATGTCCCAGCTGTTGCAATGTGTATTTCAGTGAACACTGTGGTACATGTATCTTTTTCAGTTATATTTCTCTCAAAGTATACGCCCAGCAGTGGGATTCTTCACTCACATGGTAGTTTTACTCCTAGGTTTTGTTTTTTAAGGAAAATCTATTCTTTCCTTCACAGTTATCAGTTTGCATTCCCGCCAAAGGTATACGAGGATTCCCTTGAAAGGCAGCTATGCTCACTAGTATACCATGAATGCATTACTGAACCTTTGTAGATGAATTTGGAGTGGTCCTATGATGAGTATTAACAAGTATAAATCATAAATAATGAATAAACATCATTTTGGCTATTATTTTTTGTTGTTGTTAAATTTTGGCCTCTTTAATTGGTCTTCCATCCATTTACTCTTGTCCACCTTTGTTCTTTGGTCTGTATAGGCCTCCCATTGCAGTGACCTTACCTGTAGCAGAGCAGCATCTCTGGGTACATGTGCTTCAGAGTGCTGGCTCATAATTGGACACACTGTTCCAGCTGCTCTGTGGCATGTGGGATCTTCCCAGGCCAGGGACCAAACCAGTGCCCCTTGCACTGCAAGGTGGACTCTTTACCCACTAGACCACCAGGGAAGCCCTGGTTATTATTTTTTTTTCTATTTTTCTGTATATATATAAAAGTCTTTTTAAGAAAAAACATTGAAAAAATTTCCCCAAAATACTTATTTGTAAATTTAGGGAAATATTTTTATGCAATACACGTGAATACCAAAGGAACCTTGTTTAAAATTCTCCATGTAATTATTGGCCAAAAAAATGAACTTGGTTAAAGTGAAAAGTGTTAACATATTAGATAAATGCATTTCTAAGATTCTGGTCAATAAGTAGAAGTTTCATGTCATCTCTGTCAACTGCCACAGGAAATGGCAATCAGGAGGAGAAGTATGTATTGAGTTTGATATATTTCAAGAGATTAAGGTTATTGAAGTTGTAGTAATAAAACTTGGATGAGCAAATAAGCTGATTTTTTCTTACCACTAGATGAAAGAAACTAATTTAACTGAATAGACTCTGTGGATTGAAGAGGAATGGAAGGAAATATTTGGGAAACTTTATTTTTAAAGTAGGTTGAAGGAGAGTATATTAACTGAGGTCAAAGAAAAGAGAATTCCTAGTATCAGAAACTATCTTCCTTCACAGCAGTGGGATTCTTCACTCACATGGTAGTTTTACTCCTAGGTTTTGTTTTTTAAGGAAAATCTATTCTTTCCTTCACAGTTATCAGTTTGCATTCCCGCCAAAGGTATACGAGGATTCCCTTGAAAGGCAGCTATGCTCACTAGTATACCATGAATGCATTACTGAACCTTTGTAGATGAATTTGGAGTGGTCCTATGATGAGTATTAACAAGTATAAATCATAAATAATGAATAAACATCATTTTGGCTATTATTTTTTGTTGTTGTTAAATTTTGGCCTCTTTAATTGGTCTTCCATCCATTTACTCTTGTCCACCTTTGTTCTTTGGTCTGTATAGGCCTCCCATTGCAGTGACCTTACCTGTAGCAGAGCAGCATCTCTGGGTACATGTGCTTCAGAGTGCTGGCTCATAATTGGACACACTGTTCCAGCTGCTCTGTGGCATGTGGGATCTTCCCAGGCCAGGGACCAAACCAGTGCCCCTTGCACTGCAAGGTGGACTCTTTACCCACTAGACCACCAGGGAAGCCCTGGTTATTATTTTTTTTTCTATTTTTCTGTATATATATAAAAGTCTTTTTAAGAAAAAACATTGAAAAAATTTCCCCAAAATACTTATTTGTAAATTTAGGGAAATATTTTTATGCAATACACGTGAATACCAAAGGAACCTTGTTTAAAATTCTCCATGTAATTATTGGCCAAAAAAATGAACTTGGTTAAAGTGAAAAGTGTTAACATATTAGATAAATGCATTTCTAAGATTCTGGTCAATAAGTAGAAGTTTCATGTCATCTCTGTCAACTGCCACAGGAAATGGCAATCAGGAGGAGAAGTATGTATTGAGTTTGATATATTTCAAGAGATTAAGGTTATTGAAGTTGTAGTAATAAAACTTGGATGAGCAAATAAGCTGATTTTTTCTTACCACTAGATGAAAGAAACTAATTTAACATGAATAGACTCTGTGGATTGAAGAGGAATGGAAGGGAAATATTTGGGAAACTTTATTTTTTAAAGTAGGTTGAAGGGGAGAGTATATTAACTGAGGTCAAAGAAAAGAGAATTGTCAGTCTTGCTAATTTTGTAGACAGGTCTTTATTCTCTGAGAGAGCAGCCATCTGGTGAGGAAATTCTCTTTATCATATTACAATCCTTT
This sequence comes from Tragulus kanchil, assembly GCA_022376925.1. Lineage (NCBI taxonomy): Eukaryota > Metazoa > Chordata > Mammalia > Artiodactyla > Tragulidae > Tragulus > Tragulus kanchil. Next base: position 93,397,087 of record JAIOJX010000028.1, on the reverse strand, counting down.
AATTTAGTATCTTTCTCGGGAGTATAGACTTATTATTACACTATGATTAATAACATTTCTAAACAACTATTAAGATATGGGCATTGATATATTAAGCAAAATACGCTTAGATAAAATTGACCATAGGAAACTACCTATGCTTACATTTACCTCAAAGACCTAACATATATGTATGTGTGTATCTATATGTGTGTAAAATGTTTATTTTAGCTTCTATTTTTCAGATACATAAGCTGAAGTTCTAAGGTGTTAAGGAATTGACCCTAATCACATATATAAACCTACAGAGCTGAGTAAAACTGTAACCTTCACTGACTGACCAAGAAACCCATCCTCAAATTCAAAGGTAATCAAAGTTTGCTTTCACATACTTTAAGCATAACTGAGGTGAGAAATTATACTCTATCTAATGGTTTAATATCAATTAAGAGATTTTTTTTTTTTTAAGTTTCACTTTAGATATAGCAGGATGTAATGGAAAGAATAATGAACTTCCCTGGTGGCTCAGTGGCAATGAGTCCACCTGCAAAGCAGGAGATGTGGATTGGACCCCTGTGCCAGGAAGATCTCCTGGAGTAGGAAAGGGAAACCCATTCCCGTATTCTTTCCTGGAAAATTACATGGACAGAGGATCCCGGCTGGGTATATAGTCCATAGGTCTCAAAGACTTGAACATGACTGAACATACAGAGCAATGGAAAGAATATGGGCATTGATATAAAAGAAGTCTACATTACAATTCTTAAAATTTTACTTTCAGTCTAAATCTCAGGTATCAATTTTCTGTCTACTAAAATAGAGGATGTAAGAATTACTTCAAAGGGTTATGATGAGGAGAAAATGCATAAAGAGATATCACTCAACCTATATACAAATGAAATTTAGCAAAACAGCATAAATAGAAAATATGTAGGCTCAGAATACTTGTGTAAAGAAACTAATTTAACATGAATAGACTCTGTGGATTGAGGATGAGTTTTCTTTATTTTTAAAGTAGGTTGAAGGGGAGAGTATATTAACTGAGGTCAAAGAAAAGAGAATTGTCAGTCTTGCTAATTTTGTAGACAGGTCTTTATTCTCTGAGAGAGCAGCCATCTGGTGAGGAAATTCTCTTTATCATATTACAATCCTTTAATTTAGTATCTTTCTCGGGAGTATAGACTTATTATTACACTATGATTAATAACATTTCTAAACAACTATTAAGATATGGGCATTGATATATTAAGCAAAATACGCTTAGATAAAATTGACCATAGGAAACTACCTATGCTTACATTTACCTCAAAGACCTAACATATATGTATGTGTGTATCTATATGTGTGTAAAATGTTTATTTTAGCTTCTATTTTTCAGATACATAAGCTGAAGTTCTAAGGTGTTAAGGAATTGACCCTAATCACATATATAAACCTACAGAGCTGAGTAAAACTGTAACCTTCACTGACTGACCAAGAAACCCATCCTCAAATTCAAAGGTAATCAAAGTTTGCTTTCACATACTTTAAGCATAACTGAGGTGAGAAATTATACTCTATCTAATGGTTTAATATCAATTAAGAGATTTTTTTTTTATTTTAAGTTTCACTTTAGATATAGCAGGATGTAATGGAAAGAATAATGAACTTCCCTGGTGGCTCAGTGGCAATGAGTCCACCTGCAAAGCAGGAGATGTGGATTGGACCCCTGTGCCAGGAAGATCTCCTGGAGTAGGAAAGGGAAACCCATTCCCGTATTCTTTCCTGGAAAATTACATGGACAGAGGATCCCGGCTGGGTATATAGTCCATAGGTCTCAAAGACTTGAACATGACTGAACATACAGAGCAATGGAAAGAATATGGGCATTGATATAAAAGAAGTCTACATTACAATTCTTAAAATTTTACTTTCAGTCTAAATCTCAGGTATCAATTTTCTGTCTACTAAAATAGAGGATGTAAGAATTACTTCAAAGGGTTATGATGAGGAGAAAATGCATAAAGAGATATCACTCAACCTATATACAAATGAAATTTAGCAAAACAGCATAAATAGAAAAATATGTAGGCTCAGATATTAATACTTCACTTAACTTTTCCTCAAAATACTCTTGACCCCTGATCTTCCTTCATATTCTTTGTTTTAAGGATATCAGCCCTGGTATGAAAGATCTGAACATTTAGCCTAAGTTTATTTGAAGATATGACCCATTCTTAATATAACTATGGTCCCTAAATCAATGATGTGACAATATCTGGGAACCAGAAAAGGTAAAATGAGCAAAATTACATTGCTAAATAAATGTGTGCATTGATTCTCAGTTTCACCTGTACTCTTTTTTTCTTTTTTTAAAGATTTATTTATTTATTTTGGGTGGAGGTCGGGTTGGGGAGGGAGGGGAGCAGGCGGGCCACTTCCATTGGTCTTTCATTTCTCTATTTTCATCCGTCTTTGTTCTTCGGCTCCTGTGGGCCTCCCATCGCGGTGGCGTCTGTCGTTGCAGAGCACCGGCTCTGGGCGCATGCGCTCCAGAGCTCCGGCTCAGTAATTGGACACATCGGTCCAGCCGCTCCACGGCACGTGAGATCTTCCCAGGACAGGGATCGAACCGGTGCCCCTTGCTCTGCAAGGCGGTGTCCTTACCCACTAGACCACCAGGGGAAGCCCTCACCTGTACTCTTAAGTATAAACTTTGTAAACCCTTCACTTTCAGTATTGAATATAAACTTTGTAACCCTTTCCCTAAATGAACAATGTGACAACCTCTGGGAACCAGAAAAGGTAAGATGAGTAGAATTACATTGCTAAATAAATCTGTGCATTGATACTATTTCATCTGTACTATTAAATATAAACTTTGTAAACCCCCTTGTAATCAGAATACCATGCTCTATTTCCCGCTTTACTAATTCACAGTATTTGTGCAAGCTACTAAATTTTCGTTTCTCTAGTTTTGATTTTGCTATTGTTGGAGAGATCATTTCGCTTTTCAATGGAAATTACACTGATTTTCATATACATGAAATCAGAGTTCATTTATAGCCTTTAAAACATTGTCTGTCAATTAATATATAATGCTTATTATTTCCTTTTACTCATTGACCAATAGGATTGATTAATTACTCAAACCTATATATTGCTCTAATAATGAAGAAAGATGATCTGATAGTTGTTTTTCAAAGCTGTTTCCAGTATTTTTCTTCTTAATGGTCTCTTTTAAGATTTTTTTAGAGGAAGCAAATGTCTTCATCCTGAGAAGGGCTGAAAAAAATGTCACTGGAGTCCTGAAGTCAAGGGCCTAGTAGCGCTAAGGACATTGACAGAGCAACATATGTTAGAATGAGACAGAGCATCTGGGCTTCCCAGGCAGTGTCTGAGCTGGTAGAGCAGACTTCTTACATATTCTTCATGTATCCAGGTAGAATGGACAGAATTATAAACAATTCTGATGGCAGATGTTATTCCAGATGATTAGACCAAATAGGCATTTTTCAGGCGATGTCTTGCAGTCTTTAGAAAGAGAACTAATAAGGGATAGGAAAGCTATCAGTAATCAAACATGCATGATGAAATCAAAGCAGATTCAGAGTGGGAGGGGAAGAAACCCTTACATTGTTAAATTAGAATAAATTATCTGTGTTACACTAACTGTTCAATATGATACAGATTACTGAATGTAGTTCTAGGTCAGTTTTTGAAGTTCTCATCAAGGATTAAGATGTCAGCCAAAGCAAGAGGATATTGCATAATCCAGGAATCCCAAGTGAGGCTACAAATCCTTGGTATGAAAGGACATCTTGCTTATACTTATAACTGAATAGGGGCCTAGAGCAAAGACTTTCTCTTTTTTTCTAAAAAAATCTTAAAATGTATTCTTACCTCTTACAGAGATATTGCTTTACTTGAAATGCCCTGAAGTAGAGGTTTCTTATTCTTCCTTAGCCTATATAAGCCATGTAAATGAAAAATGCAAGTTTCTCAGTGGTGTCCGACACTTTGTGATCCATGGATGAGCCATGGAACTCTCCAGGCAAAAATACTGGAGTCAGTAGCCATTCCCTTCTCCAGGAGATCTTCCCAACCCAGGGCTCAATATTTTGTAAACCTCTTTATTGTTTATACCATTTCATGATAGTTTCATATACATGAAATCAGAGTTCATTTATAGCCTTTAAAACATTGTCTGTCAATTAATATATAATGCTTATTATTTCCTTTTACTCATTGACCAATAGGATTGATTAATTACTCAAACCTATATATTGCTCTAATAATGAAGAAAGATGATCTGATAGTTGTTTTTCAAAGCTGTTTCCAGAATTTTTCTTCTTAATGGTCTCTTTTAAGATCTTTTTAGAGGAAGCAAATGTCTTCATCCTGAGAAGGGCTGAAAAAAAAAATGTCACTGGAGTCCTGAAGTCAAGGGCCTAGTAGCGCTAAGGACATTGACAGAGCAACATATGTTAGAATGAGACAGAGCATCTGGGCTTCCCAGGCAGTGTCTGAGCTGGTAGAGCAGACTTCTTACATATTCTTCATGTATCCAGGTAGAATGGACAGAATTATAAACAATTCTGATGGCAGATGTTATTCCAGATGATTAGACCAAATAGGCATTTTTCAGGCGATGTCTTGCAGTCTTTAGAAAGAGAACTAATAAGGGATAGGAAAGCTATCAGTAATCAAACATGCATGATGAAATCAAAGCAGATTCAGAGTGGGAGGGGAAGAAACCCTTACATTGTTAAATTAGAATAAATTATCTGTGTTACACTAACTGTTCAATATGATACAGATTACTGAATGTAGTTCTAGGTCAGTTTTTGAAGTTCTCATCAAGGATTAAGATGTCAGCCAAAGCAAGAGGATATTGCATAATCCAGGAATCCCAAGTGAGGCTACAAATCCTTGGTATGAAAGGACATCTTGCTTATACTTATAACTGAATAGGGGCCTAGAGCAAAGACTTTCTCTTTTTTTCTAAAAAAATCTTAAAATGTATTCTTACCTCTTACAGAGATATTGCTTTACTTGAAATGCCCTGAAGTAGAGGTTTCTTATTCTTCCTTAGCCTATATAAGCCATGTAAATGAAAAATGCAAGTTTCTCAGTGGTGTCCGACACTTTGTGATCCATGGATGAGCCATGGAACTCTCCAGGCAAAAATACTGGAGTCAGTAGCCATTCCCTTCTCCAGGAGATCTTCCCAACCCAGGGCTCAATATTTTGTAAACCTCTTTATTGTTTATACAATTTCATGATAGTTTCTTGTACTATTTCATGTAGATTTATTATTATTATTATTCAAAGTTTGTGAAATTTCACTATACTAACCTCTTCTCTCTTTGTGGCAGTCATAACTTGATGCCCTCATCATTTCTCAACCATATATTCATTGAGGATTTTGTAACCATACCCCTCTGTGTTATTAAAAGTCTCATCATCATTTTACATAACCTTAATGCTCATAACAATAACCTAATAAAAATATTAGCTACAAAGACTCTTGGGGGCTTTCCTGGTGGTCCAGTGGGTAAAGAGTCTGTCTTGCAGTACAACTGGTACCGGTTCGATCCCTGGCACAGGAAGATCCCACGTGCTGTGGAATGGTGTTTCCAATTGAGACACACTGGAGCGCATGCACCCAGAGCCAGTACTCTGTACCCAGAGATGCCACTAAATAGGAGGCCCACACATGCCAAAGAATAAAGGTGAATGAAAAATAAATGAATGGAAAACCAGTAAAAGAGGTCAAAATATTAAAAAAAATTAAAATTATAAAAATAAAATCTCTTGGTGTCAACTGTTCTCCGATTAATATATCCATTTCCAAAACCAGATCCAGAAACTTGTCATCATTCTCAGAAATATTGTATAAGACTGACTGATATCTATGAGAACCCTCTTGTAACTAAAATAACAATTTTGCAATTTAATATATATGTCAATATTGTATGACAAACATACAATAAACTACATATATCATATATTTAATGTACAGTATGTAGAATATATATGTATTTGCAATATATTTTTATATATGTATACATCATATGAATATC